>JAZGTH010000067.1:6350000-7087500 GCA_036877525.1 Chromobotia macracanthus | reverse complement strand
GGCAGAGGCTTTTTGCACAAACTCCTCAAACCAATGTCTGGTTGTGATAGACAACAATACAAAAGACGTATTGTTGACGTCACACACCGTATTATGTGGCGTTGAGCATAAAGCGCGTGACGTCAACTTTTGACGCAACCGATGACGTTAGCTTCATTTTAGACGGATTAAAAAAAAATGTCGGGTCGGACTCAGGTTTAATTTCATCGGCTCAGGTTCTTTTCTTTATGCATATCGGGTTCGGGTAAGAAGTGATTCGGGTCGGGTATGGGTTATAGGACCCGAGAAGACCCCTAATCTGACGGATTCAGTGCCACAGACAGTGACATTTCTGCAGGATTGTAAACAACAATCAATGCACATGAGTTGTGATATTGTTAGATTTTGACGTTAAATGATGATGTCACACACAGGAAAACAAACTATAGTATATCCAGTCTGTTCAATCAAGAACACTGTTACGTAAGTTTATCACACTTAAAATCACAAAACAAGTGAATTAAATAGCAAAATGGGGGCTTTAGTATTTTCTGTAGGGTCCACATAACATTTTCAGACTTGTTTTGGAGCAGTCAGCACATGCTTTCAAAGCCTGTTAAAATGAACACAGTGCTTATTCATTTTGAGGCAAATTAAAAATATAAATGGTAGCAAAATGAAGAGATTAACTATGTTTAGGAGGTTACACATGATTTTCAACATAAATATAAATTACAGTTCATGTGCACGTTCATTTTTTTCCGTTTCCTAAACATCCTTTCCAAAGATTATTGTAATGCAGTTCTTCTTGTTAAAGGAAAATCGATAGCAATAGAAGACAAAAAACAAGCTTGGGTGTGTGTTGTTGAATCAAGCGCATTTTAACATTAAATGTTTTTTCAACCTTATAAAGTTCTGATGAAACGACCAAACAGTGAATGCTGATTCAACATTGATAACTAATGGGTAATATATTGGGTAATATTTGCAGTTTGTGTCTTGGAGTTGCCATAAATATTGTTTCAGCTCTAACAATTCTTGATGTTACAAAAAGTATAAGTTAGTTTGGTCAAGACTGTTCATAACCTTTTTAAGTTGCTTGGTCGAAAAGACTAAAGAAAAGATCAGCACCAACTAATTGCTAGTTAGTCAGACTATTTCTTAAGACACAATGAATGATAAAACAATAAGGACCTATAAGGTAACCTGAAAACAACAAATTGTGTCATTGATGGTGTGTGATCAGATGGTGGTACTGAATGATAAATAAGTCAGGAACACATACACTACCTAATAAATGCATCTGATGCAAGAATGGTCTTTAACAGTCGTTCACAGTAAAGCTCGTCTAAGAGCGTAATAGAGCAAAAATTATACATTTCAGTTTTAAAGCAGTTTAAAACTGCACTTGGTTGTTAGCTTTAAAAAACACCACATCACACAGCAGTGATACTCGTGAACAAAACTATTTATTTCAGATAAAAATCTTTTTGGAACAGAAAAGAGCAGAAACTTCTGTTGTGTGTCGTAACAGCATTTTTGCATTGCAATGACTGTTGGTATCTACAGGTTAGCGGCGAGATGGTTTTGGCATGATGAAGACCTTGACAGGTTTGCTGAGGTGGATGGTGCCCTCGATAGAGCTCTCATTGGTGGGGAGCCCATCCATGCTGTCATACCAGGCAGGTTTAGGGCCAGACAGTTTACTGCTGCAGGAGCTGTAGGCCAGAAGCAACCGTACCTCAATCTGACATGGCTCTGGGAGTAAAAATACACTACAATTAGACCAAAAACTTTTATAACTGTGGAAACTATTGGCAGGATTTTAGAAGGGCTGTCACACCTACAACACTACAATAAACAACGCTTGTTCTCCACATTGCAGAATAAATCAGTCATGAATTGTGCAGAAAAAATCAGTGATGTGTTAAGCAGGTCAATTTTAATTTCATGTCTCAAATCCTTAAGTCCAAAGCAGACATTATTCAGTCTCAGCTGAGGTGCTCAGTATTCTACTAGTGGGGTTTTATGGGAACATTCCATAGATGTAGTGGTTTTAATACAGTAGAAACCATATATTCTATTCTTCTATTTTAGATTTTTTAAAAGTTCATTCTTTTAATGATTTCTAAGCTTGTTTTATCATGGGGATCCAAAAAATAACCCCACAAGACCATAATTTACTGTCATTACATTTAGCCCCCATAATGTAGTGAATACCAGAACCACACACAGACACACACAAAGATATTAAACACCTGAAGCAAGACTGAAAACTCACTGGCCTGCAGTTGTACTATAACTGTGGTATTGTATTAGATCTTTTATGTTACAACCCAGAAGGATTTGTCTGCAATATTTTAATATAAAAAGGAAAACAGCTCCTGTCTGACAAAGCATGTTCAAAAACATAGCTGATGTCTGGATATGTACATAATAACTATCAACTGGTAAAAGGACTCTGGTATGGAGCTCACCTGTCCAGGCAGAATGGGAGAGATAAACCTGTGTGACGAGTCGAACTCGGCCAGGACCTGGGGTCCTGAAATCTCCAGGTTTGGGGTGAATAATGTGTGCCTGTCCATCTGGATAGAGCACCTGTGGGAGGGAGAAAGAAAACAGAAAATTTTTCAATGATCTTTTCAATACAATTCAAGCACTCATTGATCCAGAAAACGCTGAACTAGTGTAGATTTATTTGTGAATGAATGACTATTAAATGTTACTGAAAATAATGCTAAGATAATTATTAATGGAACCCTAATGCATCCAGTCTGATTAGTCCTTACAAGCTTTTTAAATAAGCTTTTAGGAGTCAAACCTGCACTTTGATTGTCATCTGTGGGTCTTGCACATGCTCAAGAGTGGCATCGATATCTAATGCCACCACCAGACCAGAAGTGAATCTTAAAGGGTTGTCTGATTCTCCTGTCGGCTCAATAATTGTTGCTGATGCCCTGTGGATCTGGCAAACCAAAATAAACAGAACATTAACATACACTAACCTACCATAACCCAACATTTTGCAACAAAACCACTTTCTGAAAGCTGTAAGAATCTGAAAACCTGCTTGGGTAGTTTGAGATGAATGAATCTACTTTGCCGCAGGGTGGTCTGAAGGATTTTAACAAGATCAACGGGTTTACAAGCCACCAGCCTGGGCATCAACTCCAGCAGCTTCTCCACAAAACTATCCTGAAAATTTGGCAATTCTGTCATGAACAGCCTGAAAATGTGACAAGAAGAACTTTTAGATTATTCCTTGCATGTCAAAGTTCTGATGCATCACAGTTTTTCTGAAGTTCTTCACCTCTGGAATGATTCCACCTCCTGTAAGAATTTCTCACACACTCCAAGAACACGATCAACCCTGTTATGAGAAGAAGAGAGGGCGTCAGGTACACTTTTGTGGTAGATTACAGTGTTAGAAAGCATTTGTTACAGAGCGCTGACCCTCGTTTTGATCGGGAAGTGAGGATGAGCTGTAACGCTTTCGCCTGTAGACGAACATTGTGAATTGTGGCGATCTGTTGCATCTCCAGACCACTGTACAGGAACTCCAGTTTATATGTCTCGTCCAGGATCTGACAGACAGACAAACACACAGACACCACGAATGTAGACAATGTAAAAAAACAGCGGCAGTTGAACCTCCAAGATTGGACAGTTACGCGTGTCCCACTCATGGCTGTGGCACACACCCACCTGTCGAGCAGCTGTTGATACTTTGGCATTCTGTTTAAGACACAGAGGCACAGCCATTGTCCATAACTTATCCTGGAGAGCCTGAGAATAAACAAAAACACAAAAGGGATAGGCCTGACTCTGTCACACAGGTAAACATGCTTATATGCATGTCATAATATTTTGTCATAGTGAGTGACAGCAGTGTTGTAATTATCAACTTTAATACTGTTTTCAGGGGGCCACAAGAGGGTCTGTTGACCCTGTGGGAGCCCAAAAAAATAGGTTTATACAATCCTACTCATAAACATTTTTTATTTAACAATGATAAAAGCTATAAAATACAGTGAACTCAGTAGAAATATATGCAGTTGTGTTTCTTGGAGTAGTATTAGTGCAATTAGTGAGTATGAATGTATTGCATAAGTATCTGCAGTAATCTTTGCAGAAATATCTTTGTAGTGTGATCATTGCTTGTGATGTTCCTTATTTGGAAGTCAAGATAAAACCATCTGCTAAAGAAGCACATGTAAAGTAAATGCAATATTAGAGTATTAGCACACCACTACAGTGGTGTAATGTTTGTACTGACCTTGGTAAGCAGCAGTTGGCAGCGCAGGTATGTGGCACAGAAATCTGCAGATCCAGCCAACTCAGTCTGCAGCTCACCCAACCTCTGCAGATCTCTATGTGTAAAACCAAAGAAAACATCTCAAAAACACACCATTAAGGAGATGCTAAAAAATCACATTGACTAATATAGACGCAATCGATTACACTACAAACGTCAATATATAGTGCACTGAATAATACATCAGAGTTGTTTTTTAATAGTTTGAACCTGATACTTCAGGTTCAAAGTTAACTTCTGCAGATCAAATTGTTTTCTAACTATTTGAACCTGATAGTGAACTCTAGCAGATATAAATTGTATTCCAATGGTTTGAACTTGATAGTGAACTCCAGCAGATCTGAATTTTCTAATGGTTTGAACCTGATAGTGAACTCCAGCAGATCTTGAGCACCAGGAGACTCCAGGTTCTGAAGGGCACTGACTCGAGTGATACTCTCCTGAAGGAAGTTCTGTGCAGACTCCAGACTGCCTGAACCCACACCTGATGCCTCCAAACCTGAACTAGCAGTCTGCTTTCGGCCCGGTAGCTAAGAATGAGAAATATGTAAAGAAATCAAATGAAGACCAAACAGTAATATACAGCTATTATACAGTAAATATAGACAATAAATATATGATAAAACTGGGAAGCATGCAGGCAGGTTTCTCACCCGAAGATGCGGAACCAGGTGCGACAGGCTGTCACGCAGGTAGGCGTAGTGATGGAACGTGTGATCTGAGAACAGGGCTGGCATTGTGGGGCAGGATTTAGCTGCATTGAAGACCAGCACTAACACAGCGATGTCTGAACAAACACCAGTCAGGAGAACAGCCACGAAACAAACACCTGAATATCTCAGTGTACTAGTGTTCTGACTTATTTTATAAAAAATGTAAGATGTATTATAGTCTTTCATAATATAAACATTTATATTTTATAATTATGAAATTGAAGTGATATTTTTTAAAAAAATGATATTTTGTCATTAAATATGTTAAATCAAAATGAATCTTTAAAAGATTTTTTTAAAGGAGCTATCCTAGTGTCTAGATCACAGCATTGCACACTCTGGTCATTCCCAGGATGCAACTTCATGAGGTGATACTTTAACGACAATACTGAGAGTTCACATGTATTCTGCACACTCTTGGCTGCTCATGAGGAAATAAATTCAATACTTTGACAGGCAGAGTAAATATGTTTAAATCTCTTGTGTTTGCGGTCATGTCAGATACAGGCAGGGTCGTCCATGTCTGGTTCTGGGGTGTCAAAATACGGGTGAGTGCTCAGAAGTTCTGGGACAATTGGCAAAACCAGTGTTGGGTGACGAGAACCAAGGAACTTCAGACATCTGGATTGACATAAGAGTACAGAGGTCGAAGTCACACACATTGAGAAAGAGATTAAATAAAAGACAGGAACAGAGAGGAATGTCCTCTGAAACTCACTTCCAGACTGAGTTGCGGTCAGTCGGGTACTTGGTAAGGTTCTTTAGCAGCTCCAACAGGGCCAGCTGAATACACTCCTTAGTAGACACATTAGTGTAGCAGAGCAACTCATGCAGAGCCTCACGAATGTCTCGCGAAGAATCCTGCAATAAATACATTTATAACATTTGCTGTCTGATTGAGATGGCAGAAAGGCATCTGTAAATCTCACAAAGTTTTATTCATGTTAATAAAACATTTATTCAATTAAAAATAAAACATTTTATTCAATTAAAATAGCTTTTAGGAACATTGCAAAATATTTTTGCACTGTGATGACAGATGGGTCAGGATTTTTGATGTTGTTGTGTATATTACTGCACCCTCTAGTGTCATACCTCCAGTACTGCGAGCACAGTGTCTAGCTGATCTTCTCTGAGGGTGATGTGAGTGGAGATCTGTCGCAGCACATGAATGGACTGCAGTCGCACCTCCTCTATTTCATCATTAAACATGTCCACCAGGAAGTCCAGACACTTTTCTGCAAAGCTGGGTGAGGACTGGGCGAGGGAACAAAGAGCTTCTACTGCGGCGATGCGTACCTCTGAGACAGAACATGACCACAATACCTCTCAAACATCTGAAAACAAAGGTGCTACAAATGTTTCTAAATGTGTTGGCCGTGTTTTATAACACATACCATACATTTCATCCTCCAGCCCATGAACAAACGCCCCACAGGCCCCAGAGTCAATGAGATTCACCCCTGAAGTATCGACTTTCTCTTTGGGAGCGTCATCAGCCCACCGTCTTCCAGACGAGAACTCTCCAGAAGCGTACAGTTCTTTAGCTCGCTCGTGAGCTGTGCGCTTCCTCTGAAAGAGTCAAAGAAGACCATCTTTACAAATTAGCACAACGTTATTTCTTCAGTGTTTGAAGTGTGTGATGTTTTTCTTTTTTCCAGCTTAATATGCAGAGATAATTCTAAGTAAGATATATGTAGGTTTATTTTCCTAAAAGTATAACCACTGTGTCATCTAAAATACTGCAACCAGCCAAACACAGCAGCACTGGTTCAACAAATAGTGTGAGTTTAGGGCAGGGCTACGTTTGCCTAACCAATAGTGTGAGTTTAGGGCAGGGCTATCTTGTTTGCCCAACAAATGGCTAATGGCTAAAGTTTTTGTGTATTTTATTTTGGTGACCATAGCACTACAGAAATTACACACTAAATGGAGTTTCTTGCATGTTTTTCATAGTTTTTGTATGGAAATACCCTTAGATCTGACATCAGTTTCTTGTCTAAAGTCTGTTCCAGGAAATGAGGGCTGACTTGGTGCATGGAGCCCTAAAAGAAATTTAAAAGACAGACGGGAAAAGACAAAAAATATTTTGTACAAAAGAATAATTTGTACAAAAAAAATCACATGCATGCTACAACAGTTTTCTTGGAAACCAATAGACATGCTGTAAAGACTGACCCAAAACTCACCAGTAGTTTAGCAGCTTGCACTCTGACCACCCATGAGCCATCACTGACCATGTGACAGATCTTCCCGAATGAGTCATCCACCAGTCGGATCTCCTCATTGGACGAGGGGATGGGAACAATACTGTGTGGATACACAAACTCACATTACACTTCATAATCATGTCAACACACTTTGAGTTTCTTGCACTAAAATGACATTTAAAACAAAAAGAAGAAACAAACAGGGCAAATAAAAAAACATCTGGAAGATGTAAACATCACTAAGACCAGTGATTCTCAGCCCCCAGTACTACACATTACGGATGTCTTCCTTATCAGACACCCCCAGCTCAGGTCTTGCAGTCTCACCTGGTGAGTCAAGGAAGGTGTGTCAGATGAGGGAGAGATATAATATGTAGTGGTGGGGGGTTTAAGACGGGGAAAAAAAACATAAAACATAGAGATCATGAATAAAACTGCCCTTCTACCTTTCAGGGTATAGCTGACTCAGAACCCAAACCATCTGTACTGCTGCTGAGCGGACCTGTTCATAATCATCACTCAAGAGCTTACAGGCCTGACCAGGAGAGAAGACACATTCACAGATTAGTCTGCTGACATTTCTTTTGAAATTTCAAGGTCAATGATAAGAAGTCAAGATGGAAAGACCAGAGAGAGCTAATGTTCAGTTTACATAACATAATTATTTAACTAGAATAATACATCAGTTGTCTAAGACTACAGTGAATTATGCAGTTTACCAGGTTTTGTTTTACCTGGTTATAAATATTCTGTTGAATTTTCATTCCTCTTTCATGTAGCTGCAGCTGGAACAAAAACACACAAATTTTCAAGTTAACCAAAGCATCATTCGATGCAGTTTACCAACATGATACTGCAGATAGCCAGGGTTAGCCTACCATAGCTTTAATGGCGCCTGTGCGGACACGAGGGTCTTGGTCCTGAAAGTAGTCACTGATTACACTCTGTACATCTCTTATGGATGTCGTCTGTCCTGCATCAGTATCTTTTGTGAGAGGCTTATCTACCGTCCCCAGACAGCCCAAGAGCTGCAGACACTTGTTCCTCACCCCAAAATATGTGCTTGATAGATGCTGAGGAGACATTTAAGATGAGAAGTCACATGTGAACCAAAACAGTACAATCTATCTATGTAACACAGCAATAAGAATGCACCAAAGAAAACACTCTTTACCTTGCACGCTACATCAATAAGTCTCTGAATGACTGCAGTCTTGTCCAGCAGCTGAGTGCCGATGATCAGCAGAGTGTCTAACAGCTGTGCCAGCACCTGATGAGACTCTGAAACACAGAGAAACCTCAGGGACAAATCCTAATGCTGCACAATTACACCAAACTAATTTACACTGACTGTAATGCACCCAGAAAAGACACAGATGTTTGTTTCACTTTGTGAAAGCATCCTGATTAAAGGACAAGACTTACTTTCATTGCTGAGAGTGTTTACAGCATCATCTACTATGCAGTCCGGAGAGAAGCCTTGTGTCTTTGATAACAAACCCAGCAGAGATGCAATCTTCAGCCTAACTGAATTATCAGACTCCTGCAGACAACAGGAACAGAAATAGTTCAATTCAATTTTATTTATATAGCACTTTTTACAATGTTACATTGCTTCAAAGCAGCTTTACTTATAAAAAAAAACACAAAGCAGAAAAAATTGTCATGTTTAACACAGTAAATACATGGTATTATTGCAAATAATATGCGCGGGATGTATATTAATAAAACAAATTAGGGATACTAGGTTTGTAGTTGGTTTATGAATAAAATAGTTCAATATTTAAATACTACAAAATTAAATACAATTATTTCTATCATCACACAAATTAACTGAAATGTGCAAGAACATTTTACATTTCTATAAAGAGGGAAAAAGGGTTATTGTTTTGGCAATTTTGTTTATTGTCCCTAAGAACACTGAAGTAACAGAAAGACATATAAACAACAACTGTGTATCCTTAGGTGTCTTGCAAACGTGACAACGTATATGTTGTGCAGCCGTGGAGCTGTTCTAACTCTTGACCTTATAATAGTGCTCCAGCAGTATGCGCAGCACCCCCTCAACACTCTCCACCTCCACTGGTCTGCGGGAGAAACTCAGCAGGTGCTGCAGTGCATCTGTGGGGCTGGAGGCTTTACAGAGATCAACATGTAGAGATGCGGATTTACTGGGTTTAGTCAGTCGAAGTTTCTTCGCAGGAACCTCTTCAAGAGACACCTGCTGTAAAGAGATGATCAATAACAAAGCACAACATTATGATCTGTGTTCAAAATTAAGTTGCAGAGTGAAAACATACATATATAAATATTAAACTGTATAAATGGCACAGATCCAGTTTTAATTGTCATCTGACTAAAACAGACTATAAATAACTCTTGCTATCTCACTCTTGCTCACCCCATATATATATATGATAGATCTTGTGATTTTATGTATTCCTTTCTACGTTGTTGCGCTGTTTACAGTCAGGATTTGCACTGTACTTTGCACACATACCTTACATACTAACACATACTTTCTCATGCACAATTTTATCGTCTACATCGAGCATCTGCACTTTAAAAACATACTGCACACTCACCACACATAATATCTGTTTATATGCAAACAATCTTTAATGTTTACTTTAGTCTTAAAAATGCCTGTGCTTGGCAACAAGACATCTTATACAAATGACAAACTTGAACAATCCCGCAGACGCTAAAGGCCTCATCTGCTTGCATGCATTTTATTATCTCCATGTTTATTTATAGTCGGTAATGATCATTATAGCATACTTTATTATATGTATTTATGACAATTCACGTCTTCACCTGAACTACTTTAGAGAACTCCTCATAAACGCGTTTTTTTAGATGAGCTGCCATCGCTGTTGTATTTTCCGGTCTGCTGACATGCGCACAAAGAAGCTCTTGCACTTCTTCGAGCGACCGTTGTTCAGTGGAGTTCAGAACAGTGAATAAGAACAGCGCCACCACAGGGACGGAGGGCGTTCAGAAAATACAATAGGGAGCGTCAAGATGACTCAAAATAAAACTAGAAGACATTCAGCATAATGGCCACATTTTGTCTGAGCTTTATTAAAGACTTTAAATATTACAATATCTATTTCAGACAAAAATATAATATACAACAAAATATAATATAAAATATAATGTGGACAATGCAAAATATAACAACAGACACAATATTTTAGGTTATTATGTTTATTTAGTACTGACACTGTTTGAGTGACGTGATTGGGAATAATAGCTATAGTGTATAAATAATACGCAGAAACCTTGAACTCTACGTCTCTTCTGCTTTTAGGATGTTTCTGGAATTTAACTGTATATGGAAGGCTTTCAATGTGAAAAGAAATGAGTGGCTAATGGGCAAACAGCAAACATTTGAAATATATTACACATGGCACAAATCTAGGCAATCATAATTGATTTACATAAAATGACAGTTCAGAGCTGAATTTGTATTGATCAGGATATTCCTTTAATACTAGAGGGATATATATGAAGGTTCTTTTAGTGCATGGGCAGGGACAGTACAGCTAGAGTCAATATTAAACAAGGGAGGCCATTTCTAGAAACTGGTAGATAATAACACTATAAAACCTCTTTGACAGCTTGTTTGTCAGATTTTACATTTTTTTCATGGATTTGCCAGATGCTTTTATCCAGAGTGACTTACAGTGCATTCCTGTACATTTTTTATTATATATGTCCTCTTGGTTATGGAAATTGAATAAAAGATAAAGTTGATTATGTAGATTATAACAAATATTAATAAGTAAAACATATATTTACTTTTAAATCACTATTTATAGGTTAATATGTTGATTAATATGTTGATTAATATGTTAACATGTTAGCATATCTAAGTTAATATGTGGTCTAATTGTTGGACCCTAAACTCATCACCACCATGTGAAGGTCAGTTTATAGAAGAAGTCATAGCTCTTGAAGAGAAATCCTTTGTCTATGCTGTGTGGCTGGATCTTAACATTATATCCTTTAGCTTCAATGTCCATTCTGATGCAATCTAACAAGTCTTCCACTGAAGTTGGAGCTTTCCACGGACCAAAGCTCACCACAGATTCTTTTGGAGTACCCAGACTATCAATGGCATTGTTGTATCTGGCTAAATCATCTTCCGTCCTGACAACACACACAATTATTGAGGAGTACCGTGAAGCAATGGCTTCTGCCCGGGCTACCCTGACAATCACCTCCAGGTTTTCACGGTAATTGGGCACACGAGTCAAGAACTGCTGTCTTCCAACTATCTCTCCGAAGAACTGCGGTGTCTCTTCGATAGCTTTGACCAGAGGTTTAATGTCGTAGTATAAAGCTTCCTTATGCACTTCCTGTAAGTGTGTGGTAGGAAGATTCTCTGTTCGAAGGTACTCGATGATATGCCCAAAGTACGTCCCATCACGATCTATAAAGTAACGACCCTTAGAGTCCATCTGAGGTTTGGATGATCCATTAAACAGGTCTGCCAGTGTGGAATTCGGGAATTTGCGAATGGTGCCAAGGGTGGTGCTGAAGACATGGCCTCCAACATTGAGCTGTACAACTTTAGATTTCTAAGGACACAGAAAACAAGTATTAAAGATTATAATGCTTCAATACAAGCTGAACAGTTGAGTGGTTTGTTTCGATTGCTTGAAAGCTATAGTCCAAATGACAAAGAGCACAGTATGAAGCCCATATTAATTTAGGCAAGTTTAATTAATCAAGGAAATGCAAGTTTGGACATTAAGATTGGATTAAGTAATTAATTGCATTATAGATTAAACTATTGCATTATAAATGAATTACATTATGAATTAGTTGGCTCTTATGACAAAATGTTAAACACTATCATTTCACTTTGGGTGAAAGCGTCTGCTACATGAATACATTTAAATGTAATTACAAAACAGACTAAATACATATTATGTAATTAAGATTTTAAAACGTGCAAACAAATGACAAATTGAATCTAAAATACCATGTACGAGAAAACACCCAAATGTAATACTTTGAAGGTCATATTTTTTTTTTTTACATTTTTCTCTCATCAATGAAACGTGGCAAAGCACGTCCTCCACGTAAACAAAAAGTAAAATGCAAAAATCATATAATTGTTACAATTTTCACCAGCTTCCTCATGCCTTAAACATCAAGTTATGCTGGAAAACGATTTACTATTTGCTTTGAAGGTGGTGCTGTAAGATCTGAACTTTTAACACGTCTCAGTCGGACGCAGAAATGGTTACAGTGTCAGAATTAAAGCGACATTAAATGATGAAAACATCGTTTCTGGTGGTACAGAAGAGGAACAGCTGTTACGTGAATAAATCCTCCACGATGAAAAATCACAAGCAGAAGTTTCAATCTAATTTCATACTGCAGCATTAGTCTGATCAAATCTGCCACACATCTTACCGAGGGCACGGGTGCTGTGGATTGTTTTCCAGAAGATTTATACTCGGGCAAACTCATGATGTGAAGTTTAAGCTTGAGGTCTTCAGATCAGGCTTTTGAAGCAGGTAGGTTGTGTGTAACTTTAGTAGATCCGCCCATAAAACACACACACACACACACTGTGCTACACGTATAGCTGTGCTACCAAACAAGAAAAGCTACAAACTGTCAAGATTTTCAGATTTACTAGATTTATAGTTTCTATAAGACAAAAAAGCATCATAGTATTCTGTTATGTGCCTTGCATAAGTACGATATCATTTTATTTCATGACTGAAGCGCTTTATGTAAGGGCCATTACCTCGCAGTTTCAGGTTCAGACGCAGTTAGTAATTCAAGTATAATCTTTAACTTAATGTTACACTGCTGACCTGGATTACATTTCACGATGCCATTTTAAGGTTTTTATGGACTAGTGTCGTGTAGCTCAAGAGTAAAACACAAAACCGGTCAAATAAAAGCTTTCCATGCATTTGGCAGACTTGCGGTGAATTCACGCTATACATTTGATCACCTTTCACACTACTAAGACAATGAGCTACGATCTGTGCTACAGAAACACCTGCTTTTACCTTAAATCTTAACAGAACTGATTTAAATCATCTATGAGATGAGATCAGATGAAAAAACACTATACTACAGTTTACCACACATGAAAAAGCATCAAACTTTCACTGCAAAATTGTACCTTTGTACATTTAATTTTGTCATTGCATTTGTTCTACACGGTTTACTGATAATCTGAGTTGTGGGCAGACAGTCGCTGTAGTTTAACATCAATCTGAAATGGCATCAGTCAATACTGGCTATGATCTCTGATTTAGATCTCCTAGGGCATCAATTACACACAAGGTTGTTGTCACTGACAGCACAGTCAAGCAATAGGGTTTGATGCAAATGAAAACAACAAATTTTTTCCCCCATTTATTTATTTATTTTCTATACAGAAAAATGTAGATCTTCCATCAATGGTTCCTGAACCTGTAACAGAGAAACATTTTGTTAAAATACAAATCACCAGTTTCAAACGAAAGTCATAACAGATGAAAATAAACCCTTCTCAGACAAATGCCTCTATGTCTTCAATCTAATAGGACACAGATCTCTGAGAAACTGAAGCCAGAGGCACAGAACGTGACACTGACCCAGAATCCTCTGAGAAGGACCCAATCCGACTCGTCATCGTATCATCACTGAAGGGAATGTGAAGGTCAGGGGACTTTACAGGTGACTTAAGCCCACCAGTAGTTCACAACTGTAAGGCACAGCTAACTTTGATCACAATGATGAGACCCCTGAAAGGTATTTAGGCCCCCTACCAGTTTATGCAGTTGGCACTGGTGCTCCCTGTGGCATAACTGGGACTTCAGGCTTGGCTCCCTTCTGTTCAGACACAGGGGTGGTGGGGAGAACCTCCTCCTTGGGCTCCACAATGCTGACATGGTCAGGGAGGGGCTTCTTAGGGCCGATCTTCCCACTGGGGTCCCAGGGGAGCATGATTTTCACCTTGATTCCAAGCACACCTGTGGACAGATAGATGACAAGAATATGAGGATTATTGTTACCAAAATACATGTCAATGAACAGATTACTGTAACCAAAGCACATTTGTCAATTAACACTGGAACTGTTGTGCCTGTAAATGGTTATGCCAGCCCAAGAACCTTCTCACAAGTTTCACATTTTGAGTCATACGTTGATGCATAATATTTAGAAGCTTCTCAGACTAACGCCTCCATATCTTCACACTACTACGAAGATCCGAGGCCAGAGGCACAGAAACTGACCAAGACTCTTCTAAAACAATCCACTTCTAGTTCATGTTATCATCACTGAAGGAAAGGATTTAGATACCGCAGACACTGCTACATTATGTCTCTACATTCAAATGTGTGTAGACAATTGATGTTGTTTCACTAACATAAAACCTGTCAAGAAGCATCTCGATGTAACAAAAGAATGCAGATATGTGAACAGGATTTGAAAGTTACAACAGACCCTTCTCAGACAAATGCCTCTATGTCTTCAATCTAATAGGACACAGATCTCTGAGAAACTGAAGCCAGAGGCACAGAACGTGACACTGACCCAGACTCCTCAGAGAAGGACCCAATCCGACTCGTCATCGTATCATCACTGAAGGGAATGTTAAGGTATGCAATGACCAGTATGTAATCTTAAGCCAATAACTTTGAAAACAACATCTATGCCTCCAAACAGACCTTACCAGCTCTCAGTAACAAAACAGTTAATCAGACTTGTCAATGCAGACAGCTTGAGAAAAATTTATAGTCCAATAAATAACATTAAAACGGTTGTGATTTCCCTTTACTCACCCTGTCTGAGCAGTACGTGACGAACAGCAGTGTCAACGTAGTAGTTAACAGGGTCTCCGCTGTGGATCATCAGACCATCCACAAACTTCATGGATTTGGCTCTCTGTCCTCTCAGCTTACCGGAGACAACCACCTCACAACCTTTGGCTCCACTCTCCATGATGAAACGCAGCACACCATAGCAGGCCCTGCAAAGAACAAACATCATGTAGAACTACAAATGCAAAGGAAATAAAGCTCATGCACAACTTCAAAATTCTGGATTTACTGAAACATACCACTGTTCTTTTTTAACCCCTCTCAGACAAATGCCTCAATGTCTTCAATGATAAAGGACTCTCTGTTTTGAGGACCTGCAGACAGATGCACAGAACGTGCATCTGACCCAGAATCCTCAGACAGAATCGGTCCTGTTCCGACTCGTCATCGTATCATCACCGAAGGGGATTTAACTTGCATGGAAAAGGCCGAGTGCTCAGTATACCACCGATGCATGCTGGGAAGAGAACTCACCTACGGACAGCAAGACCTCCAAGCAGCTTGTAGCGCAGTGACTCAGCCTGAGCGATGGCACACAGACCGCGGGTGGCAACCTTCTCAGCATACAACTGCAAACAAACCAATGCACAAAACTTCAGAAGATGCAACTTACAGTTAAAACAACTGAGCATGAAAGGAGTAAAAAGAAACATTTCTCACACAAATCCATTACATAGCTTTCATTACACTTAGAGTACGTAACTCAC
This sequence comes from Chromobotia macracanthus, assembly GCA_036877525.1. Taxonomy (NCBI): domain Eukaryota; kingdom Metazoa; phylum Chordata; class Actinopteri; order Cypriniformes; family Botiidae; genus Chromobotia; species Chromobotia macracanthus. The sequence goes on along the minus strand of JAZGTH010000067.1, from coordinate 7,071,732 downwards.
ATGGACTGTGAGCTGCATGAATTTTCTGCCAAAATAATCCATGGGTTTCACAAAGTCAAACCTATAACAACTATTTACTCGGCACCATCTTGAAGTTAAAAGACAGTGAACCGTGTAATGACATCACATGATCACGATGAGGTCAATCTTACCTCCACGCTGCCCTCAGGAAAGCCAAACCGCTTCTGAACAACAGCAGTAAGTTCACGAATACGGCGACCCTTCTCTCCCAAGACATTCTGGGTCCTGCAAAGATGTCATAGTTAGTATGAGCGTCTATGCTTCATCCACCTTCATTAGCTTGTTCAAGCTCGTATTTTTAAATTATGTAAAAATCAAAACAAGTCCATGTGTTCCTGACCTGGTAGCTAGGATGATGATCTCTGTTCTTGTTGGGGTGACACGGACCTCTACGCCGGAGTATCCATCCTCGGCCAGTTCTCGGGTCAGGAACTCATTCAGCTCAGCTTTGAAGATTCCATCTGACACAAACTGATTCATTGAACATGAATAAGATTATAATACAAATCTGGCATGACAGAAACAAAGTCTTATGAAACCCTACAGGAACAGTTGGGCTCTATACAGTTTACTTGTCACATGGCAAATGTCATGAGAATCAATTGTATGAGTAAGTAAAACCTCCTAACAGCATTTCAACTGAGATATTACATTACACATCTGACCCAAACCGACATATAAACTTTGGTTATCCACATCTGAATTATCTGCACTTTTGTAACAGCCACACCAACTTTTCAGAAACGTCTAGTACGCTCACGGTGGGCCTCTAAACAACCCATGCCTGAACTTTTACTGCGTTATGAGGTTTTGCAGGAAACGTTTCGTTTATCTGCCATGTTTTACATCGGATGGACTACCCACAGCATCCGACTTAATCTCTCTTTACTGTCCCATATAGTCATCATCTGAACCTCTTCAAGTGTTATCACGGGTCGTTGCTATCATTTAACTGTAGTATTTCTCACCCCTGCTCCCCTTTAATTACGCGTTTTGGATGAAATTCATACCAACCTTTCTCTTCTTCGAGATTTGCACCGCCATCTTGCCGGAGGCCGCAGACAGGAAAGGAACGAGCGAAAAAGCGGAAATGCATATATGACATGAACTACATCCGTCACATCCGACCTAATGTGCTCATGGGAAATGTAGTCTTTATATCTATATAAGAGTTACAGTCAGAGGTAGGCTATTTTCCCGTACTGTTTTCTTGTGTAGTGATGTAATTGGCAAAAATATTTCGCTATTATTATAATAATGATGTAATTAAAAAAACATAATAAATGTTCTTTTCTATTCTCTTTTCACCAATCATAAAGGTATTGGAAAACACATATCCAGTGACACAGTTCCACACCAGAAAAAATGGGCATTTGTAGAAGAATATGACAAAGAATATTTGTCACCTGTTCTCAGATATTGTCACTGCAGGCAACAGTTGTTCTCTTCTGTCCTCCTACCTCCCTGATCTTCACCTCTTCCTCTCTTTCTTTATAACCTTTTATGTACAGTTCCCTTTCTCCTTGAGATGCCCATATGAGCTGACGCATAATTAGAACGTTCCTATGACAACAGTAATGTTCTGTGCTGTTACATGTGAAAATATGTAAATAGTAAATATTCGTGGCTGACCCCCTTCTGCATGACATCGCAGGACTCCTGGAGTCCCCCATAATTCCTAGTACTGCATGTTTGGCTCTTCAGAAACCCACTTAACATGAGTGTGCGTGTGAAGCCTCTTTTAACCTTACAAATGCCCACAAAATCCTTGTATTTATGTTCTGTCTGTTTTTGAAGTAGTACGCTTACACATCAGCCTGTTTCTGTAAATTTAAGTGAGACTTGAGTGGATTGATGAACTTGCCAATCTTCCATTCTCTTTGTTCAATAAAGTAATTATGAATAGAAGAATTAAAGTTTGGCATGAAAGTGCTTTAAGGCACCAAACAGTCTGTGTTTGCTTTTAGGAAAGGAAACAACACAAGAGGCACTTTCCCCAATTTTTTTATTTAACATTTGTACACAATAAATACAAATAATTTTACAGCTAATAATATGCAGAAAGAATATTTGTCACCTGTTCTCGGATATTGTCACTGCAGGCAACAGTCAATTGTTGTTTTGCCATCTCTTTGTCTAGCAGCTCTGAATCACCTTCAAATTTAAAAATGCAAATAAAAACACTTGAAAATAAAACAACTAGATTACGCAGCTAATGCTATTGAAGAAGCTCCAAAGAATTGAAACTGGCCAAGAAAACTGGGAACGTATTAAATTTTTTTCTAAATTTGTGGGTGAGAACAGTTTTCGACACAATGGGCTGTAACCTCCAACCATAAACTTCAAAACAAGTTTGATAACATTCAAAAGATCTCAAAGAGATCAACAAGAAAATAGGTTGTGACAGAGGAAAATAGAAACAAAGGGAAGATACTCAAACATCTTCCACTCTGATTAAAAAAAGCTACTGAACAAACATTTGTTTTCCTACAATGTTGCACTCTTGCACACGTTTGTCATAATGACCCTGTTCTTGCTCAACAGAACTATGGTACCATTTCACAAAATGGATCTTTTTCTCTTTCCACTGTCTACATTATAGAATAAACAATTACTCCGCTTTCTCTCAAACTTTATGGGAAACTTATAATCAGTCACACAAAATTAATAACACAACACCAGGCAGTTTTACCACTGAAAAGAGGCAGCAGGGATACAAAAACAAATGAAAGCTTATAAAATAAAGGGGCACTCAAAGTACTGTAACTCCAGAGAAGTGCTGGGACACATCAAGATATGCATGTGGAGAATAATGAAGATGACAAATCAATGAGAATTATGTAAATTACAGGCATTTCAAATATTCTCATTCCAGATGAAACGCCACTTGCATTTTTATGCAAAAACACAAAAAAAAATTCAGAAAACACAGCTGCCCCTTGTAGGAAGGAAATGCACTTAGGACACAGGTAATAGTTTGCAATCATCCACAATAATTAAAACAAAACTCTCCAAACTCTTGTAAAAATCTCCATATATCAGTTTTTCCATCCACATGTGGTTTCTCTGTGCTTTTCAGAGGGACTCTACACTTAGACCATCATATCTGTAAAAGATTTATCACTATTTTAAATACTGCCATGACCACACATATCAAAATAAATGAAAACAAGAAATATCCCAGGTAGTCCTCGGCAGCGCCGATATAATGAGAAATGCATTATGTTCAAAAAGCACTTTAACTGATACTTGAATATTGATCTGTATATTTCAATGATAATGTTCGGCCGAACACACACACACACACACACACACACACACACACACACACACACACACACACACACACACACACACACACACACACACTATAGTACTGCGTAGGCAAACGCCGGGCTGACGTTCAGATACATCCTTAGATCTGTCTCGCGCTTGCTCTTTTGAGGACTAAATATTAGTAATACATACAAACACTGGTCTTCATACTGTAAAGCTGAGGAAAGGATATAGCTATGCAGGTTAGTACATCTTTCAGATCAACACAACAGAAGAGCAATATTCTGACTGAAGAAGGTAAAGGACGCAAAAGATGGGTAAAAAGAGAAAAAGTACCAGCCTTTCTTCTCTTCTGTCCTCCTGCCTCCCTGATCTTCACCTCTTCCTCTCTTTCTTTATAACCTTTTATGTACAGTTCCCTTTCTCCTTGAGATGCCCCTATGAGCTGACGCATAATTAGAACGTTCCTATGACAACAGTAATGTTCTGTGCTGTTACATGTGAAAATATGTAAATAGTAAATATTCGTGGCTGACCCCCTTCTGCATGACATCGCAGGACTCCTGGAGTCCCCCATAATTCCTAGTACTGCATGTTTGGCTCTTCAGAAACCCACTTAACATGAGTGTGCATGTGAAGCCTCTTTTAACCTTACAAATGCCCACAAAATCCTTGTATTTATGTTCTGTCTGTTTTTGAAGTAGTACGCTTACACATCGGCCTGTTTCTGTAAATTTAAGTGAGACTTGAGTGGATTGATGAACTTGCCAATCTTCCATTCTCTTTGTTCAATAAAGTAATTATGAATAGAAGAATTAAAGTTTGGCATGAAAGCGCTTTAAGGCACCAAACAGTCTGTGTTTGCTTTTAGGAAAGGGTGGCAATGCCGTCGAGATGCTGTTCTCCGGCCCTCAGGGAAATAAGGATGCTCATAGGGTGGGCAGTGTACACCCCGCCCCTCCTGAGAAAAGTGGGAGGGGTTAATGGTCAGATGGGGTTTATTCTTCGTCCAATAGGGTGGCGCTCTACACCAGTGTGATTTCGACCTCTTCAGTTTTCTCTACTTGCCTGCGAGGGTGTTGCTTTGGAGGGGGAGGAGCTGCCCGAACCTACAGACACAGTATGGTTAAACTTACTGTAATACAATGATTTTTCACTTTAAATTAGAGAACCTTAATATATGTTTTTTAATTTTAGGGTAAAATATGAACAGCTGTTAACAGGTTTCTATTCATTCATGAAAACAGTCTGAAACTCTGAGGTGTAAACATTTCTCTGACCTTTAAAACTGTAATGAGCAACAACAGATATTTACATTAAGTATATCAGAAATAAAAAAAAACTCATACAGGAGAGATTTAGAAAGTTCTATACTGAACACAGTGTCTATGACACTACAACAGGATGTTTATAAAACAGACAAACACAATAAAAAAACGTAAAACTGCAGTAATCTATAGCGGACATACAGGTCTGAGTTTTCCAGGGCCAGATCCATCTGGAGTGAGTCTTAACGGCTGAGAAAAACCTGGGCTCTCTGGACTTAAACTGGAACTGTGATCTAAATGAAGAAAAACAGGAAAACAGAAAACAGGTTCAAACTTACTTTAACAACAACCAGAAACATACAAGGTAAGAATGAGCTGATAGCTGGAGATAGGTACAACTGAGATTGATATATGATGAGAGTCATTGGTGACTGTTGTCTTACTATGAACAGTTGCTTTCTGCGGCACAGGCAATTTGTGTTCTCCATTGACAGAAGGTGAGCGGGGAAGAGAGGGGGCAGAGCTCGTCTCCGGGTTCGTATATGTACTGCAGGGAGTCTGATCATATAGCGGCAGAGGAGGAAGAGAAGAATGAAGCCTTTGGCATGATGACACCTGTGAAGAACACAGGTGTCATTAACAATCATATTACAGATGACAACATAATGTACGCTTGTGTTTTCCTTTAATAAGATGCATGAACTACTACTAAATACATATAAATGGATAACGGGTTTGTTGTTAACCACTACTTAAGCTAGTTAAACCAAGGTACAAGTTCTATTTAAACTTGGTTTTGTCATTTCAGTCACAGGTGTGTGATCAATTTAACAGACCACTCCTGGTATTTCCTACAGGATTTTTATTTTAATTGTAGCATATGATCCACATTGAACAATTTTGTAATTTTTTCTAGAAAGCCTTTTGATCAGGCATTTCTAACGGCTTCCCCTTGAAGTCCAAGGGGGGCAGATTTTGACAGGGGTACAGATTTGGTAATGGATAGAATGTTAATTACAGGAAGGAAGCAACCACGCCCGCACCAGTCACCCATACCAGACACCAGACCAACTCAGACACTGAAAGAACAGAGTCTGAATGTTTACTCAGTAAAGAGTTTTCTCACTTGTGTATCTGTCAGCCAGTGAGAGTCTCCGTTCTCTGGGGCCATCAGATCTTCCACCAACACAGACGGAAAGACGCCCACTCGCCCGTTAAACTCTCCCTCCCAAAACCCATCGTCCTCCTGGTTGTCTTTGTTGAGGATGCGGATGATGGCTCCCTCAGGGAAAGACAACTCATCATCTGTCTGACCCTCATAGTCATACATGGCTTTAACAAAACTCACTGAGAGAAAGACAAAGACAAAACAAGAGAGAGAAAGGTGTTAACTGATCCCGCTGGACCATGGAGAAACTTTAAGAAGATTCTTTAGGTTTGTTTCATTATGGAGAAATAAGCTTCCTCATTACTTTATCCTTACAATAATCTATCAGATCAGGTAAAGGTGTTTTTTTTATATTCCGTGATACGGATAATTAGATGGTACATGAACACAAATATCACCACTAACACAAAACATCAACCTTCACTTAGAGTGTGTGTGACAGAGAGTGTGTGTGTGTGTGTGTGTGTGTGGAGACAGTATGAGTGTGTAAGTGTATGTGTGAGTGTGTCACTCACTGCTGCTGTCTCCGTTGAAGCTCCCTGATGCCAGCTCAGGTTCTGTGGAGTTGCTGGAGGTGTGTGAGCGTGAGTCTATAGCAGCGAGCGACTGCAGCATGCTCAACACACTATTGGAGGTGGGGAACTGCAGATATTTCTCAGGAACGTATCCCACACTCCCAGACTTATTGCGTGCCTGGAACCACAACAATCATTGTTACAAACAAAACAAAACAAACAAAACAAGTGTTACAAACAAAAAAATACTGCACCTTTATGTATGTTATAAAGCACATGATTGATTTAAACAGGAAATAAACAGCAGCAGGTGGAACTGAACTCCAGGACTGAAAGTGTGTGTGTTTGTTTGGTTTACCTTCACCCAGTCCTCCATGTCTCCATCTTCAATGACCTCCAACATCTCATGTTCATCAATCGTTAGTTCATCTGGCTGAGAAGCCTGAGAGAGAGGGAGATAATGTGAAAGGAAAAAGGTATGTTGCAGTACGGGTTTTTCAGCAAATCAGTTCAACCTACTGGGCAAATGTCACCAAACCAAATTCATATTATTGAGAGCTATTCAGAAAATAAAAACTCTTAAACTAACCTTGAGAAAAACAGACTTCAATGACAGAAAACTGTTTTTGACTCTCGTCAATGCTAAATAAATGTTAAATAGCTGAATATGTTTAAAATGTTAGTAGCTTTAAGAGATTTATAACATTAATATTGTTAGATAATATTAAATATTGTCAATATTTTTTTACTGAATGTTAGTTGTGACTACCGACAATAACAGATGTCGTGGACCATCAACTGAATAAACAGAAAGATAAGCGTCTGGACATTGAGTACATGTGACAATGAGAATTTATTGTCATTAATCTCACATTAATCCTGTTCAATCTTTTAAAATGTTTCAGGAAGTTCAGTTTTTAAGCTTTCAACCCAACTTACAGGGATCGTACTTAGAACATTGGCTAACATTCTGTAAAAGTTCCCCAAAGTTATCAAAAATATGTTATATATCATATATCACGTTTTTTTGTTGTTAGTTTAAAAACAATTAAACAATAAAAACTGAATACCATTTTTATATCCAAGCAATAATGTTAATACATTTTAAAACGTTTTTAAAAACATCAGGGAAATGTTCTTACAACCTAAAATTGGGAAATCGGTCATGTGGTTGTATCCATAGCAACTAGGCATATAATACAACATTATGTTTGTGAAAATAGATGAGATTTATTTTGTGATCATTAATATGGCCTGGGTTCATTGTGTAAGTGTGTGAGCTTGTATTTTCTTTTACCTTGTAGGAGTAAAGCACCTTGCAGGTGAGTGGATAGTTCCTCAAGGTCCCTGAAGGACTTGAGCTGCTGTCGTCGTTTGTTTCCATATTCTCCTCTAATTCTTCTCCTTCCTCTCGCTCCAAATCCACTGTGGTCTACAGAAACGTCAACAAATGCCACTTTCACTATGGTAACTGACAACTAAATAACGAACTTGTTTAGTTATTTGTTGAAAACCCTTCAAACATTTAGGTGTGGGGTTCCTTTGTTAATCAGACAGCAAACATAACACCATGCCAGAAATTAATAAAAAGACCAGCGTTCCACGGATTCTGTCCAAGAAGACAGGTGTGTGGATATCAGGTAATTTCATTGGTCAGTAGTGATCACATGACCACAGTTCTCAAGAGTCAAACGTGGCAACAGAACGACACACCCTAAAATAAAAGCCACAGATAATGGAAACTCATACAACACAGGTGTTTAGAGACATAATGGATATCCAACATAACCAGCTTTTATTGGTTGAGGACTGTGAAAAAGGTCGAAAATTGATCTGGAATCAGTGAATGTAAGATGACATAACATATGCCCCTCCCACCTCTGACATTAAACACCACAGAGATTAGACTCAAGCACACGTCTATGGAAAAACACTTGGAGGTCACTGTTGTCTTAAAGCCTGTTGACAATGTTTCCATTTCCTGCGCTTGCGCACAGATCCATGCCCTCTATAGACAGCTGTGTGTAACTCAGTAATCCCTCTTCATTTCAAAGCTTTTGTTCCTCCTTCCCTCTGTCTGTCTGTCTCTCTTTCTCTCTCCCTCCCTCTGTCTGTCTGTCTCTCTTTCTCTCTCCCTCCCTCTGTCTGTCTGTCTCTCTTTCTCTCTCCCTCCCTCTGTCTGTCTGTCTCTCTTTCTCTCTCCCTCCCTCTGTCTGTCTGTCTCTCTTTCTCTCTCCCTCCCTCTGTCTGTCTGTCTCTCTTTCTCTCTCCCTCCCTCTGTCTGTCTGTCTCTCTTTCTCTCTCCCTCCCTCTGTCTGTCTGTCTGTCTGTCTCTCTCCCTCCCTCTGTCTGTCTGTCTCTCTTTCTCTCTCCCTCCCTCTGTCTGTCTGTCTGTCTCTCTCCCTCCCTACCTCTGTCTGTCTGTCTGTCTGTCTGTCTCTCTCCCTCCCTCCCTCTGTCTGTCTGTCTGTCTGTCTGTCTCTCTCCCTCCGTCTCTCTTTCTCTCTCCCTCCGTCTCTCTTTCTCTCTCCCTCCTCTCTTTCTCTCTCCCTCCGTCTCTCTTTCTCTCTCCCTCCGTCTCTCTTTCTCTCTCCCTCTGTCTCTCTTTCTCTCTCCCTCTGTCTCTCTTTCTCTCTCCGTCTGGGCTGCAGGGTGTTGTGAGTTGAATATTAATTCACAGACAGAGGTCAGTCTGGTGTGTGAGGTGAGCTAAACTCCTGTGGGTGACTTCACATTGACGCTGTCCTTATCTAAAGTCATTCTGCTCTTTTAGTGACCTTCAGTGTCACGCTACACCTGTGCTTTACTCTCATACTGCACTTTATTTGTGCTTAACTGCAGTCATGTGTTATGCGCATGCTTTGCTCTGCTCAATGTTTTATTCACTACTGGAGATGAGTACAGGTTCACTGAGTACAGGGTGTTGATGAGCCCTGCAGAACTGACTGCTGGGAGACACCATGTGATGCTGAAATGTTTGTTTATACTGACGAGAACAGTAATGCCACTAACAAACTCAGGAAGGAGGTAAACACTGGAGCTGGGCTTGTGTTTAACAACTCCGAACCAATGGACTGCAGCATCATTCAAGGCAGATATTTTAAAGGCACTTTGAGAAAATACTTCAACAGGTCAGAGAAAACACTTTTAGGAATATGTACTGTGGTAAATGAGGTACTCACTGAGAGAGAGAGGTCATGGGTAGTGAGGGTGGGCAGTGATGCCCAGCGCTCGTTCTCCAGCTCTTCCATCACCTGGTTCATGGCGCTCTTCAACCATGTGTCCACGGAAACGCCCACCTGCCGCAAAAGATCCAGACGGGCTTCTGCTTTCAGCTTCACCGTCTGAGAGAGAAAGACAGAGAGAGGGGACATCAACAAAACACAAACATAATCACTCTCTATCAAATAAAAAAGCAAACCTCACAAAGCCTGGCTATACTTTATCCCCAAATCAAATATGAAATTATATGTGGTATTATTTCACAGACAGTGACCCCTATTTCTGGAGGCATTGCAGTGAATAATATACTGTTACAAATTCAATGGTACAGTCTGATGAACATTCAAGTATTTTCATGTCACAATGCAAAGCAATCAAGAATGTAATTTCAGTGCCACTCGTTTTAACTAATAGAATTGCAGACTCTAACCCCCCCCAAAAATTGACTATATTACAATTTTTTTTAAAATAATGATGTCCCCAAAAGAAGGTTTTGCTTCAAATCTGTCCCCAATATATGGTATAACTACATGCTCTCTCTCTCACACTCTCTCACACTCTCTCACACTCTCTCACACTCTCTCACACACACACACACACACACACACACACACACACACACACACACACAGTGTGATCTACAGCAGTTCTGCTCATTATCAGATAATGGTCTGATCTCAGAGGAGCATGCAGCTGTCCACACACAATCAACACTTAGGCAATTCTCATTATTTGCAAAGACGCAAATTAACATTCTGAAGACTCATCAATTTCAAACAAACAGCTTTTGTTTTTTTGTTTTAAGCAATTCTTAGGGGAGGGAAATAATTAAAGGGCAATTATAATTTTAATATCTGTTGATGAGTAACTTTACAAATCTACAAACCGATTTTCTGTTGCCAAATAAAAGTTAACATTGCCAAACTGAACTGTACGCTTCATTGTTTATCCTGTTTGTTCTCTTTTCTCCATTAGTTCTTAATGGGGTTATTAAATATTTAATGTTCTGTAAGAACTAATGGTGAATTAAACAATTTGGCCGCAGGAGATGCAAGTTCAAAAGAAAAAACAAAGATGGTGTTTTATAATGCAATTTATTGCCATGAGGATGGGCTATATTTAGTCTAATAAATTCTCAGTTATGAAGTACAATTATATTATCATAATAAAAAAAAGCTGGTGTCAGTTTTAACTGCCCAGAGGATCAGCATAAATTAAATTGTAAATTTAACATGAAAATTTTGCCACACTTGTCATTCTAAACATGTAAGAGTACAGGAGATACTTTCCTCTCGAAGGCACATGGTGACAAGGGGCTGGTCAGACAGATATTTAAATGAACTCTGGTGTTTCACATAAGACAGAAACACATACAGGTTTGGGACAACATAAGGGTAAGTAAACAATGACAGAATTTGTCATTTTTTGGTGAACTATTGTTTTCAACTATAAACCATGTCACAGGTGGCCAGCAGAGGGCGTACTGACCGCTAGAGGTAATGAGACTACAATACATTTTAGAAGGGGTGTATTGATCAAGAAAAGAGACTGATAGCCTGACTCTCAACTGATAGTTAGGGAAGATGTGTCTCCACGCCTATAAGTACACACACACACACACACACACACACACACATACAGACAGAGAGAGAGAGATTTGGGATAAACTCTTTTGGGCTTTTGTCTTTTTAATGATCTTTTAAAAAACAAATACAATGACACTTACAACAGGATTTTTACAAATAACAATGTCCCAAAAAGGAGGTCTTGTCAAGATTTCCTCTTTTTTGAATACAAAAATGTCCAAAATACAGATTATTAGGTGCGCACACACACACACACACACACACACACACACACACACACACACAAACACACACACACACACACACACACACACACACATCACCTCTGCTTTGCGAATGTTCTCTTTGGCTTCCTCTATTCGGAATTCCAGCTCGTTCCGGCTCTGTTCTGTGGGCGGAGTCCCGAGCGTCTCACATTCCTCTAGAGTCTGCAGTTAAAAAACAAATTACCGTTAATCAGCTCAATTACATTAGCTCATCAAGCAACTAATCTACAAAAATATCACTGCATCACAGCACATTTCCTGCTGTTACACTAACAATGAAACAGGACATACGCTGGTTATTTCTTACCGACTCACATTTCCGAATCATGACCTAACCTACACCTGCTCATTGAATCTCACCAAACCAGTCATCTTTTCCTAAATTCTCAGTCATCTTTTCCTAAATTCTTTATTCTAAAATAGCTGTTTTATAATAAGAATTAAATGAAAATGTAATAAAAATCACAACTGAGAAAATTGAAGAATGCGCAATTTAAAAGTAAAATGTCTGGATGCATTTAGTAAAGTGGAAATCTACTTAACTGTTAAGAAAACAACATAAGAATACGAAAACATTTAATTTTATAACCTATATTTTTTGTTACTATTGTTTTAAGATGAACTGTAACATTGTAGCAATAAGTTTTTGATGCTGAAAGTGTGTGTTTGTGTGTAGCCTGTTTCTCATAGATTTGCTTGTTTGTGTCATCAGCATTTGTAATGGATGTTTTTAAGAATGTATGATTCATTATTTTACACAAGATGATGTTTAGGAGTGTGTGTGTTGGTAATTGATGCTGTTTTTGTCTTTAATTGTTGTTGTGGTGTGCTAAGGTGTGTGTATGATGTAACACATCTCACCCGTTTGTAATGGATGATATTTTTGTGTTCGCGGGCCACACGCGTGGCCCATTTTCTAGCCTCTTTGTTCAGGCTGTGTTCTTCGGTGGTGCCCGTCTCTGACTCCAGCTGACGACTCTAAAACACGCACACGCACATACACACAGGACTGGTTACCATGGCAAGACCCAACTCCCTGAATATCACAGGTCTAAGATCAGACCGGTAAGCCTGAGCTCATTACATTTACAATTAGAAATCCAGAAGAACAAATCCAGAAACAGGGTTTAGACTTGTGTTACCCTCTCTGGTAGAAAACAGAATCATTGTCATTCCTCTCTTAACACAGGGGGATTAATTAATCAGATGGAATACAAATTAACCAAAACCGCTCAGATTAGCAGAGGTTTAGCAGGCCAAGGTGTTAAAAACAACATAACATCAGGCCTAAAGAAACAATGCCACATGATTCATCTGAAGATAAGAGATTCAACATACATCACGCTGTGTGTGAAGCATATGCATGTACAGTTCTACACTACCCATATCTTATTTTAATTCTCAAAACTCATAACAGTTTCTTCTCCTCTGCCCTGGTGTAATTATCCACCTCTCTCCCACTGCTGTTTAAACATCAGAAAACAACAGAACCTGCCGATTTATTCTGACAGAATATTTACTGACTGTGTGAAGTACTTTAAATCCATACTGTAAAGTTACTGTTTATTTTAAATGTTCCATCCAATGCAAAACAAGTGTTTTGTAGTACTACTATAATGTATATCACTTCCTGTCTGTCTGTCTATACATCTAGTAACATAACTACTGTTGTATGTACAGTAGCTACCATTACGTACTTCATTAAAACTTCAATTTGAAGTTGACTGCAATAGCATAAAATATTCAACAAAACATTTAAAACCAAAAGTCCTCTAAATGATTAGTTTAGTAGTTTTCCTCAGTCCTGTGGCCTACTGGATAGGCAGTCGGAGATGCACTTCACTTCTCCATCACATTTGTAGGTGTAAACTCAACAGAAGAGCTACTATAATCTTCACCTGCTATATAAAACAACATCAAAATAACAGAATGATGTCATGAGGCTACACAGTACTGTCATACTTCAGCTAGTATAGGGTAGTGTAAGATTTGAGTAAGATATTCTGACAGTCTTGTTCTGTACAGCTGCTGATGTTGCCTGCATTGCGCATGTGTATATTTGGCTTGTGTGTGACAGCACATCAATACAAACTCAATTCAACACTTTAACAGAGGAGTCGTCACCCAACACTGCATCAATCTGGTGTCAACATCATCTGACAGATACACACACGAAAACTCTCCTGTTGAGCTGTTCTCTCAACTTCCTGTTTTCCCTTTTTCTGTGCCCTTAGGCAGATGTTCCCTACGTTTCTGAGACATGCTGGGTAGCTCAAGTCAAAAACACATGACAGTCTGCTGGGCCTCCATCTGGAGGAGAACAGCTCACTCAAGACCTAATCAATTCCATGTGCCTCTGCTTCACACTCACAGAGAGATGCATTCTGGGAAACAGAATGATGGACAGTGACTTCTGAGTGTGCATACAGTGGAAATATTGGAAGCAAACAGACAGATCTTCCATAAAACCACTAAAATCACTGTCAATGGGAAGGCTAATGTTGGCTTGCATGCAAACAAAAAGTTGATAATACTGCACAAGATTAACCCAGCTAGCAATTTTAGGTTGTTCCTAAGTCTCCATTAATTAAACAATTTCCAAGTAACAAAAATGTTAAAAACCTTATTTTGAAAGTTCTAGGAACATTCAGAACATCCAGTTTTTTGGATGTTGTATTAACGTTATTGCTTGGTTATAAGAATGTTATTTATTTGGTAAATTCTGTAACATTTTCCACTATCTACTTCTGAATAACTTTTTGATTTACATAATATTAAATATTATATATAATATTAAAAACAACATTCGACTAACGTTACTGAAAGAGCACCTTGAGAACTTTTAGAGAACATTAGCCAGTGTTTTAAGAACGTTCCTTGTTAGCTGGGGAGGCATGATGGGATATCAAGTCCAACTGACAGCGTGTACCTGTGCGAGAGTCATTCTCATGACACTGACGGCCGAGGGTTCAATGTCCACCAACTGCTGGACGGAACTGAGAGTCTGAGCCAGAGATGAGACAGACACACACACAATGCAGTGGGATCAGAAGAGGGTTAGAAGCAAAGTGTTAGAAGACAGGAAAATCAGAACAGTTAGAAACCGTAAAGCAGTCAGAGAGAGATGTTTAGAAACACTGCTGCTAGCCTACAAACTGCTCCAGTTGTCTAAGAGAAAGATTAAACTACAGGATACAACATCAAGTATAAGAAGATGGAAGGGAGAGAGAGACTCCTCATGCTCCAAATCAATAATTTCACCGGGGGTAAGAGGTGTGCTTATGCACAACACAAAGCAGAGGGTTGTCACAGAGGTGTAAGCCTGTTTACCATGGTAAAATCACTGTAGCACACAGCCTCAAATAGCAATTAACTCCAACATTCAATTATTAATGATAAATTCTAAAATGTATGAATATTAATTGTTGAAACAAGTAGTATGTGGTGCTTGTTTTCCACATTTATTGTTGTATTATTATCATCTTGTTCATTAATTTCAACAAATTGTATATTTTTGTACAACAAATTGTACAAAATTTAAATGAATTATTTTTTAAATTGTCATTGAAGGCAATAATGAAAACAGACATCCCCTAGTTAGTTGTTATTAAAAAAGCCAACCAAAATTAAACAGATTAAATTATAGACACAGACACACACAATGTTAAATGATACATGGTTTAAAGTAAGAGATAAAAGAAATGCAAGACAGAAAATGTTAAATGGTTAAATATGAACAGAATAGGAATGTTCAGAAAAGTTGTGATTAAAGCCAAAGACGACAACAGAAGAGCGTTTAAAGAAAACAGGATGTTTATAAAACACCAGAGGAACAAGAAATTCTGCTCCCAGATCCTCTCAGATGTGCCGAGCTAAAAATAGGTGACGATGAAACTTGTGAGGGAAAGGGAGTTTTTTTGGCACAGTTGTGACGTATGTGTCGCTGACGGTGTGAACAACGGATAAAATCTTAAACATTTCAACACAATTTAAACCCTTAACTGACAAGAAGCAGATGAGCAAGACCGACAGAAAAATTAAAAAGGGGAAAATGCTGAGACATTAATTAAGAAAACAAAACAAATAAATAAAAAAAATAACATGATGTTTAAACGAGAACCAGATGTGGACAGTCTAAATAAAATCCATGGGTAATCTGTGAGTCTTAGGAATACAAAGTCATTAAATGGCTGCAAAATACATGTAATGTGCAGGGAAAACGAGGACCTGCTGTTGGGCAGCGTCGGACACACGTGTGCCTCATTCGTGCTTGTCTTAAGCTGAAACGTGTGTGATGGATGCATGAAGCTCACCGTATCACTGTCACTGGGCTGAAACTGAAAGTCTTGTGCTTTGTGAAAGACGGGGTTCTCCTGCAGAAACAACTGCTGGTTGAAGTCCTGGATTACCTGCACAATAAAACAAAACCTATCAGCAGATACAATGAGATAAGGTAAGCGCTACAAGGACCAGGACCCCCCTTTCCACACACAACAAAACACACTTGTGGTATGTAAAATTAAGCACCCTTTGGCAGGGAAACAGTACATAGACAGATGCGTTTGTCAGCACATAGAAGGTATGAAGTGTTTGTGTGTGTATAGGGATTTCTTCATAGGGGAGCTGATAATGAGGAGCTGGCATAAAGAATCTATTTCTGGGAATGAAGAGAGAGAGGGGGAGAGAGAGACGTGACTCACTCGGCTGGACTTCTCCAGGAGAAACTGGAAGGTGTTGTGAATGGCCTGAAATGCCTCCAGCTCAGTATGACAGAAGGATATGAGATAATCCTTCACATGGTCATACACATTTCCCTCCAGGGCCTGAAGACACAAACAGAGAGATTTTATTTCTGCTGAATAGATGACGTGTGCTTGTGTACTCAGAAACAGACAGACACACAGACTTTATTTCTCCGTTGTGGGAAACTGGTGCACTTTGAGCTGGACCCAGTCAACACTGCAGGTATAAAAGAGGGAAAGTAGGAGAGAATGTTCTTCGTCCTGTTGTGGTCGGAGCTGCAGTGAACAGACTGTTTTCTCTGGACTGTGTGATGGTTGGATCACAGCAGATTGTTCAAACAGCAGCTGCTGAGAAAGGTTAGCCAGTTCAGATTCCAGAGCCTCCAAACCTCTGCTCGCTCTCTCTCCATGTTCAGCAGGGCTGGGAAGGAATGTATTCTGAAAACAGGCTTTGATTTGTGTGGCTCTTTGCTGTGGGAGCACTGGAAATGCCAGAGAAGTCTGACAGAACAAACACATACACACACACACACACACATACACATACACGAGTCAGTCTGGAACGGGCAGGATGGTGTCCGCTGGGTTACGGCAAGTGACAGCGCTTAGGAGACCCAACACTCATATGCGTGAGAGACATGGAATGTCAGTAAAAGAGAGGGAGAGATTGTGACTCATTACATGTATGCTTCCTTTTGATAGGGTCCTGACCACCTCCACCCAACAGACCGAGGTTCTGTAACGTCTGTGTGTGTGTGTGTGTGTGTGTGAGAGCGGTCAATGGAAAGGAAAGGGGGTGCAGGGGTAATCTGACACAAGCACACTGTGGAATGATTTGTTTCTCCGGCTTTCAAAGGTGCAAGAGATCTTAAACTTCCTGGTTTTGTCATGACTGTGCATTCACACACACTTTACAAACATTCCCAAATGTGGCTTCCTGCTTAAAAAAGTATATAATTCACATAGCTCATAGTATAAACACCCAGATGGACGTCCAACAGAAATTCGTACAAGCCGTCTGAGACACATTCATGTGCGCGCGCGCACACACACACACACACACACACACACACACACACACAAGCCAGCAACACCATCAGCTGCACAAACATTTTGGTTGTATAATAAATACCTCATTTTACACCCCAATGCCTCATGCTGAGAATTAATGAACCCCTAAACACACACATGCAAACACACACCACAGACGTGCACACATGCACAAACAAACACAACACACATGCTCCACTGTGGACTGTTTTTCCAGGAATTAATATGATTGTGATGCAAAATAAGCAACTGCTGTCTGTCTTTCTGTTATAAATGAAGCTGTTGACATATATATAGCTATTTATAGCTATTTTTGCCTAATTAAAAACCACATATAAACCCCAGACTAAATAAATACATTAATGATAATTTTATGCACACATTACTACAAATATAGTTGTTGGTTTAAAAATTAACCCCCCCCCCAAAAAAAAAAACCCCAAAAAGAAATTAGTCTCATTTTTGTCTGTGTGTGTGTGTGTGTGTGTGTGTGGGGGACGGGGTTCAGTAAATGTCAACCTTCTATAAACACCCAAAGCAGAAGAATGACACAATACTGAGTGTTTTCATAGAGCTGCTTTACAAACAAACACACACTGAAATGAAGCGCTCAACCTCTCCCCTACCCACATTCACATACATACATAATACAATGCAGCCTTGACACAATATAAGAAAAAATCCTCCACCAGAAGACATTTAACCTGCGAGCAGCTTCTTAAAGGCAGATTCATGTTCATAAAGCAGGGGGCGCAACAGAGCAGACACACAGACCTGTAAACCTGTAAACATAATACACTTAAAACAATGGATTTTTTTAAAACTAGAAACAACAAATCCATCTACAAATCCATCCTGGCAGTAATGCAATATAAAATGAAGAACATATCTGAAAATATGACAGATGACATGATTATCATCAATTATTATCACATTATAGAAAGGGTGAGAAATGCATTATTGACTGTAACCAAGGTTACAGCTCAGCCAATAAGAATTGAGGAGAGGGGCTATAGCAGGCATGTCATTTGGCAGCTGGTGGGGCCTAAAGCCTTGACTCTCCACCCATCAATAATTCAATTCAGATTTTTTTCTCGCCATGAGCATTTATATTGCATTCAGATTGCCCGGGGTCAAATGGCCATCGGCAGCAGAGTGGAACAAAGATCATGTCCTCCAGCATCAACATGAAAAGAGAATCAGTTTTGTTTGGGGTCCAGTGAACGAACTAAGCTGATAGCAGCTCTGAAATGTTTGAGACCTGCTCAACCAAGATAATGGTGGTTAAATGCTCACCTACACTGAGAGAGAGCGAGAGATGGAGAGAGAGAGACATAGAGATAAAGAGGGAGAGAGATGTCAACCCAAAAAAATGGGGCTGAGAGAAAGATAAAAGTTCGACAACCAAAACATGAGAATATTGCATGATGGAACATATTTTACCATTTTGATGATTTTATACAATAAATACAAAATACCAGCAATGTAAGTGATTTGATAATCACTTAAAGCGGAAGGGATTTATAGTACTCAACTGTACCTTGAACCCCAACATCATCATGTAACCATGGTAAAATAAAAATTCAAATTCAAAGCTTGTTTGTGTGAAATTCAACTTATTCTAACATGCTAATATTTACATATTAAGGCATTAAAACTCAGTCAAATTCAAAGTGCTATGCACTTTTGAACTCTTGTTCTTACAAGAATACACATGATGTCAGCTTTAAAAATGTTTGTTTGGAGGTTGACGTGTATTTGTACGGTTGGGGTGGTTCATTTTCAAAGACGTGTGTGTTCCAAAAGGTTCCAGATCAGGGTGGACGCTGAAGAATTCATAAGCTTGTTCAAGGACTTGCATCACTAAATAAGGTTAAAACTTCTGCCAGTGTCAGTCTGTAGAGACAAAACATGCATTTATACTGGCAAACCTGACTGCATGAGAACAGAAACCTCTGATATTTCAGGATCAGAATAATTTGATACAAAATGTATAAAATGGACACAGTGTACAGCGCAGTGTGCATTACATAAAGCTTGTAAAAGTCTTAAGTGACTTATGTCTAAGACAGAAGAATTTATGTTTTACCTTTTACATACAATTAGATATGCTGGACTATGAAAACAAACATTTGAAGTATAATAATGCATAATAATAATGCTTAATCCCTTAATACTGCATAATCCGTTAAAATTATTTCAACAGTGCCGAAGAAAGAACAAAACAATTTTCTTAAGGAGACGCAGTTCGTTACAAGATAGCCATCTCATGTCCTAAATGAGCAGGAGTGATCAGAGAAAAAAAAATCCCAGAGATATTTCTTCTCTTTAATTGAGCTGTTTCCTGTGAAGGAGTCTACACAGGAAGTAGATAGTTTGATCTGCCCATAGATGACATCACTATCTGACCCACTGTCCTCAAGCCATGCCAACAGATGTGACTCATGTAAACTGTACAGGGATCAAGTCTGATATGTGGAAACATGGGATACAGCTGTAAGGTAGCAAACAGAGTTTGATGTAAGTTTAGGTTTTAGTCTCTGGTACTATGTAAATGACATACTGCATCAGCAGCTCGCTGTTGTCATGACAACCTGTGTCCATGTCGTATTTCCTGTCAGCTGTGCATGAGAATAAACACAATGCATCAGCATCATTGTAGTAAGAGAAGTTATACATGGCCAAAAAAAATGTAATAAAAGAAAAGCCCAATCACAATTCAGTATGCAAACACATGCCAAAAAAGCAACCGATTGCAATTCAGTATGATAATGCCAATTTGATGTCATTGTTGTCAGGTAGATTTCAAGTGGTCAATGTTCTAACATTCTGTAAGTCAGTGAAAGATTTTTAATTTAAATGATCAAAAATATTAGATTTTCAAAAAATAAAGAGGCAGAACATCCTGCACTGATATTATCTACAAAATAAAATGTCCACATAACCCCAATATTAGATTAATGTTTGAACAAATAAAGCTACAATAAGGTTTGCAGAGCCCATCCTACAAACACGTGTAACATTTACAATGGCAGCTTCAGTATTTTATTGTAGTCTTCTCAGAAGACTATGGTGCCCACCTTAATACAGTTGAGCAGGTCAGTTTGATAGTAGCGGTCGTGATGTGCGTTGGCAGCCGCCAGTGTGAGAAGATATTCATTCCTCGCGTGGGTCGCTTTGGAATTACAATCACTTCTTTTGGCTTTCAACTGAATCACACACAAACAAAACAGTCTTAAACTTAATTTAACTTTATAAGTATGTCCTGCAAACGTAGGAACATCCATTTAACTGTGTTAATATGAGGTGTGTTCACATTTGCCATGTTTGGCTCAATTAAAACAAACTCTTGTATGATTGCTCAGTTTTATTTGAATAGGCGTGAACTCTGCCATCTGAACCGAACAGCTCTTGAAAAGAGCTAAAGACAAAGCTCTTGAAAAGTTGATCTCCGTCCACTTTTAAACAAACTCTGGTGCAGTTCGACTGAAACATGAATGCAACATGGACCAAAGACATCTAAATAAATGAAAAACAGGATGTAATGGCACAATATGCGACCCTAAAAATCAAATTAGCAAAGCATATTAGTACACTCAGTTAACAGTTGGCTAACATCTCTAAAGGTTCTCTCAAAGTTATAAAAATGTTCTTGCAGTAACATTAGTGGAATTTATTTTTTACATTTTATATCTATATAAATTTATATCCATATACATCTATATCTATTGCTGTCTCCTTGCAGCAGATCTCAGCAGCATACAATGGAGCAATTCCTGGACCTGTTCTGGTTTCTTTAAACATTTTACGAGCTTTTTGCGAGTTCTCTGCTGGTAGAATTAACACCATATGTACATGCAGCATTCAATGATACAATGATTTTCATTGATTATCATACAAATATAAATGCATACAATGCATTTGCAATGCACATGACACAGCATTGCTTTGGATGTTCAGAAAATTGAACAGCAAAAAACACATCAATTTAGGTTTGGTGATAAAAACATTTGTGTGAAAGCCAAGCGAACCAGGACTAATTTTTGTTCTTTTTTAGTCCGAATCAAAAGAATCAAAAGACAACCAAACTACAAGTGTGAACACATTTTAAACTTGATCAGGTTTCAGATGAACAGATCTCTTATTTAAAAAGATAGATTGTGTGATTTTCACCTTTACACTGGCCTTCTGTAAACTTATCCTGGACTGGAAGAGCCCCAGCTTTGACCTGTGAGAACACAGAGCAGGCATTATACATCACACACACACATCAGACCCCTCTCAGAGCTGACAGCGGAAGAAATTATATCCGAGATCAAAACCCCAGTTCTGCTGAGGAGGGGAAAGGCATTATAAATCAAACTGGAGTGGACCACTCCTGCAACCTGTGAACGGAAGGAAGAGGATTTGTAAAGCTGGCAGAGATCTGCTTTTGTCATCAGGGAGACTAAGCATTAAGTATGCTAACCCTGTGAGAAGTTGTTACATGAATTAAAGGGCTGCGCTAAACACCCATATTTACATTACTATTATGCATTTGGCAGATGCTTTTATTTATAGCAACTTACAGTGCATTCAATTTCTACATTTTATCAGTAAGCGTGTTCCCTGGCAATTGAACCCACAACCTTGGAGTTGCTAACACAATGTTCTACCAACTGGGCTACAGGAACAGGACTGGTTCCTGATACACAAGATCATAAAGCAACCTAATTATATCAGGTTCAGACAAAT
This sequence comes from Chromobotia macracanthus, assembly GCA_036877525.1. NCBI lineage: Eukaryota > Metazoa > Chordata > Actinopteri > Cypriniformes > Botiidae > Chromobotia > Chromobotia macracanthus. The sequence goes on along the minus strand of JAZGTH010000067.1, from coordinate 7,049,884 downwards.
GACTAGTTTTTAAAATACATTGTTGTGCACGTCCCTACACAGTAACATGTTTATTATCCAAGTCAGAATGGCTCTGGGGTCTGACTGAGTCCCATTCCCCTTAAGTTGGCGTGAAATTACAAACACAGAGAGCTGTATTCTCCTGCTGAGAATAACAACTAATTCTAATTCCTCTTTACTGCCAGCCATACTAAGCAGGGCAATGTCAATAGCCCAATCAATACAAGTAATTCTGAGCAAACTCTCAACGCCCAGAAGATCCTGCCCTCTCACCGTCTAATGCTATCTTGGCAGAGGCTTTGAAATGGCAATTGTAGTGTAGGTACAAATGACCCTTGAAGATGTAGAGAGATGGCTGAGTGTGTTTAACACATTTTTTATTCGGTTAATAAATAGCTTTGAACAGAATGGGCTATTCCCTGCAGAGGGCTTACAAATCAGCCAATCAGCTGCATATTTAATGATCTCCACAAAACGGGCCATCTTTTATGCTCTCAGGCACTGCCAAGACTGCAGACACTTTGAGTTCATGACTCCGCCCCAAATGTCTCCCCTCTAGTAAACAAATGCTGAACAGTACAACACTCAGATGTGCAAAACTACAAATTCTTCAAATCAACTAAATGTGGAACATGGTTGCCAGCTACTCTGTCCTAGAGAAGCTCAGGCTGATTTAGTTTCACATTCAGTCTTTCTTAGAAATTTATTGAAGTATAGTATAGAAGTAAACTGACCAATTTGTAGAAATAAGCAGCACAGACCTTTAATAGAGAACATGACAGCTATTCAATGGACAAAATAACTCACCAGTAAACTAATCAGTTTGGGTGGCTAACTAAGCATCCAATACCACTTTTACCAAATACCAAAGCTGCAATCTGTAACATGTTTTGGTTAAAAATGAACAGAAATCAGTTATTGAGCAAGCACAGTACAGATCAGTGTTCAAAACTGTTACTATATCTTACGGTAAGTTTATAATAATGATTTATAATTTGAGTTGTCGGGTGACATTTGCCTTTGTTGACTTTGTTCGTCTTGTCGTGGGTTATGTCACATCCACATACAGAAAGATCAATATATCGCGTGTATGGGTGCTGAGGATGGTAAATGTTTGTAGCTGGTTCTTACAGGAACTGTTTAGAATTTTACCCACAGAAACAGTCCACAAGTAACCTGCAAATTCATGTTTCAAACAGAGAGGGCGAAAGAGAGGCAAAGGTTACGGTTTGCAATTTTAACGTTAGTGGTTAAGTGTAAAGTGATGTAATGCTTTGGAACAGTATGTTAAATGACTGGATCTGATCTGGGCAGTTGTTAACTTTTCACCTGCAGCTGGACAGGAACTTACTTGGACTCAATGTCAGCCTTTTCCCGCACGGCCTGGGCCATCTGCTCCAACTCGAAGTATTTCTTTTTGGACTTGGCCAGATCTTTCACTGAATCCTGGAGCTCTGCCTGGATTCGACCCAGCTGCTCAATGCACTGCGGGCGGTCATCAGTGGACAGCACAGAGGAAGGGCTGTTAGTGAGTTGTACAGTGGAGCAGGGCACAGAACACGTTTCCACACGGGGAGTTTGGTTACCTTTTTCAGTTGCTGCTCTTTGTAGAAACGAACGGTTTTAGCAGGGTCTGAAATTTCGTTCTTGTAGTTTTCGCAGACATTGAGACGAGACTGGGTCACCTGAACGGTCCCTTCAAGGTATGCTCTCCACACTCCATAAACATTCCTAGAGCAGAAAAACATTCCCTTTTTTCCAGAATAAGCTTTTGTTTTTTTTACACCGAATATTTTGCATCTCCAGTAAAAGCTAACCCGACCAAAGAAAAACATGGAATCTGCTTACGGGGACTGCTTGTTCACACATAGCATCATACTGGTAATTTACTGGTAATGGTACAACTTCTCTTATTGGTAATTTACTTTTACTTTCCGGGACTGATACACATTATCTACACATGATCTCTTAAAAGTAATTTATCAGTAAAGAGTGTATATGTAAAAGGGTCTTATGAAACACCACAGAGTGATAGAACAAGTCTTAACTGGCAGGCTGGTGTGCCTGGAAGGAAAATGTCAGTGATAAAACATCAAAAAGATTCTTCAGGATTTCTTTCTAAACTTGTCTAGGAAGAATGTGGGTGAAGTCACCTGTAGTCAGTTCTCTGGTCATCTGGTTTGATACCAGGCCAATCTCTCTTCAAATACTGACTGGCCAACTTCTGCAGAGCCTAAAAACAGAGGACAGAAAACAGTGTCAGATGAGTGGCTGCACTTGGTTTCTTATGCTGTATCCCAATTCACTACATGCCCTAACAGAAAATAATAGAAAACGTCAAGAAATAGTACATCCCAAATTATGCCAAAGATGCATAACCCACATCCCCTTCAGCTTCAGTAAAGGAGTTTGTTATACTTCTTATGCAAGTGTATACTTTCTCATATACACACTTCATGATCTTTGTGTAAGTATGCAAACACACCCTCACTGTTCTCTCAAGTGTTATGCATTTGTTAAAATGAACAAAGCAATAAACAGGCCATATGCATGTTTGGATCAAACATTATTTACACACATACATTCAATGTGTTCACAATTTTGGATAGGTGGGGTGAATGTACTGTTCACAATGAGAATTCAGGAACTGCACATGAAAACAAACACAACAGAGCCATGTTATTTACTCATTTTTAAGTTGTTCCAAACATCGAGGACTTCTTTCATTAAAAACTTCTAGCCTTTGATGGCCACATGGTTTGCAAATGTCTTCATTTACGTTCCATAAAGTCAAACAAGATTGGAACAACTGGCATGTTTACTCATGAGGGTGAGTAAACATGACAGAATTTTTATTTTTGGTTAGATTATTTCTTTATAATGTGTTGGAAGGGATGAGTTTTTCCAAGTAAAAAGTAAGAGAAAGTGCAAGAGATGTCACTACGAGGCCGATTAGCCTATGGTTTTAGTTCAGTCCATCCACACCTGTCCGATTCCTACATAGCAAACAACAGCTCAAAGACGCTGGCTGGGAGCACAGTGTCTACAGTGTGTGTGTGTGTGTGTGGATGAAAGCATGGCGTGTGTGCGAGCAGTAGGAAAAGCAGCAGAAGAAAGAGGTCGTTCTTCTCATCTGTCTGGAGCTACAGAGCCTGGCCTGTTCCAGCCCCTCAACAGCCCACAAAATCAGCTGACCTGACGCCTTTATTTTTCTTCCTTTGAATGATTCACTTCGTGTGGATTACAATAATCTCAAACACACACATATACACATATACACACACAAACACAATCAGGAAAATCAAAGACAGATGAATGACAATAAAGTCTAAAACCAAAATGTCATTTGTTCTTGGTAGACCAGGGACAGTTCTCAATAAAAAGTTAATGAATTCTTGCTTAGAAACATATACCTTACACATAACTGCAACACACACAAGTACAAAATAAGGAAACAACTAAATAAACTTGCATTGGTCAGCTAGGTGACTCAACAACTGGTAAAACATTCTCAGAAAAACATGATATTGATGAAATTGCAGCTCTTTCTTCATACACAAGCCACAGCTGTCTGCAGACAGTCAACACAGCCTAAGCAAAGACAAGAACATTTCTCAAGAAATTTCTACAGAACAAACAGGAATCACTGACATAAAATAACTGTGTTGCAAGAGCTGAGACCAAAGAGTCAAAGTTGAACATTAAAAAAGGTTCTACTAACGTCACTGCAAGAACACTTTTGATAACTTTGACTGACTTAACTATTGAGGGTTTTTTTTAATGAGGTTCGGCACATGTGTGTTGTCTACAGAAGCACAGAAGTTAATTCAAGTCTTCCGCAGTCAGGTAATTACAGACCATCTCATCTCCATAAACACCTGGTGGGGAGGTTGTCATGACAACAGGAACCATCATCCTGTGTGGCCAAGAAAATGTACACCACTGTTTTGAATCCATGGCCTGATAAGGTGTGGTCCAATAAATGACGCTGTTGTATTCCGGAATTAAGAAACTATTTAGATATTTAGTTAGGCCATTGTATAATTGACATTTAAAAGGCAAAACTAAATCAAGATTGACCCCATATACTTACACCTGGTTACATTGTGAACTCGGCTGTGCACAGTATTCCCAAAAACACGTTTTTCTTCGTAATCTAAAATTCAGCTTGTTTTCGAGCATGTCATCGTAAACACTTGCTCTTGTTAAACATCCTGTTCTACTCTGTTTCACTTTTATCTTGACCTCAAATTTCAGTCAATCAGTCTGTTTTTATGCTTTTAATTTTTTCCTGGTTGAAAATCAAATCTTTATTTGAAAACGTTGCAAGATTAAAAAATAACATTCATTAACAGGCCTGTTCCATGAAAAATCCAAACTCGGTTACACAGAAGGAGCGTTATGATTTAAGTGAAATACCTGCCCTATCACAAACGTTCTCTTGTTTTTAACCTCGTATTTTCTTCTAAACCTTGTACTCTTACTATTTAATTTTAACTCTGTGAACTTTGGGCTGGTGCTGATTGACCTGCAGTGAACAAACACACATCACACTATTTCAAGAAACTAATTAAATGTCACCTAAGGTGTCTGAACTTGCTGTGTGTTGAGTCAAGTACAATTCTTCTCAATACAATCCAAATTAAAGAAATAAAGTCACTACAGAAACACTGTGTATCAGATGGTTAACACTGCTTCTCAACAAGTGACATTTGAGGAATAATTTTTGATCAAAGCACATATAGTGTAGTGATCTCTGCTTTGGCAAACACTGCTAATGATGAATATGGGAACTGGTCAAAAAGACCATTATTGGTCATAGGTGTGGTAGCAAATAGGCCAGTTGTAACAGGAAGCCTCCTCCACTGCATACATATTGACTTCCTGTTTATTCTTTGGAGCTGGCAGAGGTTGGAGTGCTCGGCCCAACAGCAGGATATCCGCAGCAGACCAAACAGTGAGAGAAAAAAATGTGAAAGAAGGAGAGATGAAGTCTCTTTCCTGCTCTGATGTTCATGTGACCACGTGCTAAAATAACCTGTGAAACCGCTGAGTCGAACAGAACAAAACACTGCAGACGAATCATACAAAAACAATGAAAGAAACTGCACAAAACCAAACAAAAACAGATCTTCAAGACGATTGTAATGCATAAAAACAATCCTTTTTTAACAATGAACAAGGCCGACGCCAACACAATCATTTTAATGTGTCTAACAGCCGAAGAACCCAAGACATAATCTGCAGCTGTAAATATTATAAACATACTATTTTAAAACTAAATTAAAATTTAAATTATGACACCCTAACCATGTCACAGCAACTACTAAAAACACCTCAGCAGCCACATGGTAACAATATGCTACTTATAGGTTTTCTCAACATTAGGCAAAATTAAAATAACTCTAATCTGGACAACCCACAGATTGTTAGTAAAGAAGCATACAGAGCTCACTGTAAACTGATGAATAGAAAGAAAAACTGGTGTGATCATTTGAATGATGGAAAGAATGCCCAAGCAGAGAGAGAAATGTTGTGACCGAGGTGTGACATCACAAAGACAGGAAAAAGAAAAAAACAAAACATACTATATAAACAGTTGAGACCCCTGAACAGAGATGTTTGTCCTTCTGGAGGGTCCGTGGTGTTCTTTGCGTATTTGTACAGCATGTTTGGCATGGGGTTTTGAGGCTTCAATCTGTACAGACTGTTCTTTGTGTGCTCTTCTATTGAAAGGTCAGTTTCCAGAACCAGCCCGACCTGGCCTGTCCTCTCTGGACCACAATAGGGGCATTGAGTGGGCACTAAACAGCTTTTGAGCTCCGATAAAGGACCAAAAAGTACTGCTTCACCCTCTTTGCTTTTCCGCCATCATCCAGGTCTGTCCTTTCATGTTTTAGTGAAGTAGGAGTTCATTTATTGGGGGGTGCCCATATTCTCCACGGTTCTTAACTGAGAGGTAAAGGGGCTTTCGGCTGGGTCTGGCCTGGCACTGCCCAACAGGCGGAGCGGAGTATGGCTTGGAACTCAGCAAAAGACGAAAAAGCAATTGTTGATGAAAATGATTTATGTGCTGTGCAGTGTTTGACTGTCTCTAGAAGACTGAACAGACCTCTGGGACTATATAAAGTAAAGCTTCGCTCATTTTAATTGCCACGCTGTTTGCTCTATTATAAAGCTTTTTAAAGTATTGTAAGGTACTAGGAACCCATCCAAACACTGTAACAAGAGACTGTTGACAACAGCAGTAATGAAAACTCCCCAGAGCAAACAAATATCACATCACAGTGAAAAACAGTCTGCAACTAAAAATGAATGTCACAGTAATATTTCTGGATCTTATTTCCTAAAATCAAATTATTTCAAAAATGGGAAATTTAAAGACCACTTGGATTTTTTACATTGTGATCTTCATGTCATTTCCAATTCTCCCAAATTCTCCTTTTCATAATGTATCTGGTTTATTTTTAATGCTTTAAAATAAGTGTTTAATCTTGTGTAACAAAAACAATTTTTTTTTTTCAACATTACAGTAATAAGAATGAGGGAGGATTTGTCATGAAAATACTGTTAAAATGTAAAAGTAACCTACAATATGCTTCATTTTCTCATGGCATCTTTTTTTGTACAATTTTAAATGAAATAACCTACATTTTCAATACAGGTTTTCACCCAGATATTGTATAACAATAAGATACAATATACAACTTAAAATAAGTCACAGCATCTTGTGTTTAGAAGAAAAGAATTAGATCTACTGTAGTCTAGTCTACTCTCTAGACTACAGCAAAATATAACAGTCTATGTGACACATGCACAAAACAAACTACAGCCAGTGAACAAGGTTCAACAAAACAGAAAAACAACAAGCTAAAACAGACAGCCTTTTTGACTACAAGGACATTTTTAGCTGTGTTAACATCAGGTTCTTAAATTACAGCAGACCATGAAGTTTAACCTCCATATTAAGAAGTCTATCTAGGTCTTTTGCTTGTTTCATTTCCTTGAAAATGCCACAGTTTCATTTCTGTGAAAATAAAAGTGGTAAACGGTATAATGATGACTTGTACAGTGAGGTGCTGGGCGGATGAGTGCACGGCTGGATCTGTTAACAGTTGAACAGAGACTAGTGTGTGTGTGTGTGTGTGTGTGTGTGTGTGTGTGTGTGTGTGTGTGTGTGTGTGTGTGTGTGTGTCTGTCTTATTTTATTTTTATTCTATTTTTATTCTGTTTTACGTGCCACTATCAGCTTTAGATGATTTACACGATGACAAATACAGTAATAAAATATAAATTAATAATAAATTATTTAATGAACTGATCTAAAATGTGGTCATTTAAGGCAGACATTTTTTTCATTACAACAACTAAACCATGATATGTGTTAGAGTGTGATATGTGTGATATGTGAAATGCAAAAAGAAGATTTTGGTGTGTGTTTTTGGTACGTTTTGAAGAGTGAGTTCATATTCAACATACGGTCACTGACCTTATTTCTAGTCAATGTTTTGAATGGTCAACAAGACAATTCCCTCATGTGCACCTTCACTTCAAAGCACTTCTAATGACATCCCAAACTATCCTCTCATGCACTACATATGCTTTGTGTTGCCCATGCTTAGGGTAAGATGGTAATTTGTGGCCCTGGGCTTTTTGCCTGCCATATGCCGAGAGTTCCTCTCATATTCCTTGTGAAAGCAAAGACAGGGTGAGCTACATTCTCCTGCTTTCTCTCCGAGATGAAAACGAGACTGGCGTGTGGTCTGAGGTCTCTCCGATACAGGTGTAGAGTTTAAGTCCAGACTGCAAGGTCTCTGTCTGAATTTAGAAAGTAAATATGTGCCTTACCAAATGATCCACTTTGTTTTTTGAAATGACTGATGATTTTTTTTTACAATATACTGGATTGCTTTGGTATGACCCATACATATATTTTACATTTTATAAAGAAAAGGTGGTGTAGTGATCTTATCCAAAAAATGTCCATGACAATGTTAGGATTATGTTTGCAGTTGAGAGGGCTGAGTTATGTGGTTGCAAGGGCGTTGCTAAGGGGTTTGGGTGGTGGGGTACTGGCCCAAGTAGATAAAATTTGCCAGTCTGTTCACATGGATAAAGTAAGAGCACACCTCTCCTCCACACACCACATGATTTGAGCTACACCTCAAGTCTATAGCGCAAACAGTGAGACACCAGTTACAAGCTGAAGTATAATACTTCACATAAGGGGTTTAAAAATAACACCAACAACCCTCTGAGCAATCGAACTGACGACACACACTTTAGAAAACACTGCTAATAATATAATGTGGCTGAAAAACACAACAACACAGCAAACAAGGCTAATTGAACAGGTGCAAACAGTCTAAAGAGTCTAGATTAAAGGTTGAGAATACAGGGTGGAGATGAAGCCTAATTCATCTCCTCTATATAACACTCACACGCCCTCATCTGACAGACAAGGTCTGGACAAAGTGCAACACTGACCAAACATTTGGTCCCCCTTTCACCCTGTGACCTCTGACCTGTTCACCCACATATTTAATGACCCCCTGAATGATTCTAGCCACAAACACTTCCTCCTGCAAAACCGTAAAAGTCCAAGATCTCATACACACATAAAAACAGCACTGGATTACTGGCAGGAATCTGAATCTTGTTTCGATCTGGCAAACTGCATTGGGTCTCACTACAACTTTCAAAAACTCAAAATGATCACCAGTTAGAAGCAGCTAAATGAACACTTGTAACCTTCATGAGACCACACACATCCCGCATTAGCTGAAGCCTCCAGCAAGCTCCCACATGTCTGAAATCACAGCCGGCTCGTTGGAAGCAATCCGTCCTTGGGGCCAATGCCGCCACATTATCCGAGATTTAATGGAGACATGGTGCATTAAAAGACTATTAAAGTGTGCCAGCACCGCTCACAAAGGAGGTTGAGAATCGATCGTGGCTATTTTACGCTTTGTCATTCTGATTAATACAGTAGAGGAGACTGGGTGAAGTGAATACACACTTGTGTTGTGGTGCGTGATGAAAATTCCTATGGAGGGTGAGATAGAGGGACTCTTCAAACTGTACTTTGTCTAAGTGCGGGAACGGTTGGGAAAGACGCGGATATAGACATCTGGCCTTGGAATGACCTGTGGTGAACCCCTCCTCCACTAAAAAACAAAATTAAAACAACATGCACCATCATTGCCCCCAACCCTGACCCCCCCACCTTGGCCGGCATCACTATGGCAACAACCCTTCCACACCCATCTTAAGTCAATCGGGCAACCTGTCCTCTACATCCCTCTCCATCAGTGACCAGTATCCATGGAAACACCAATCTGCTACCATAGATCACAAAATCTAAGGATCCCAAATTTGCACACATACATGTATGCAGTTTGCTTGTTACGGGAATGGATATACTAACAATACTGCAGATCAACCTCTTATGAGCTCTAGGAAGCATGACTCGCTCACTTTAAGATGTGTTTAAGGATACGGCACCAAGGTGCTAGAACTTAATGCGTTTAACAGCCTTTTTAATGGGGGACTATCAGCTTTGCTGCCCAGACATGTGCAAGCATAACCACACAGCAGGTAAGCAGGGCACGCACTAGCGGTGTCAAAAGTATTTGAATGTAACAACATCAGCCTTTCCACAGTACTGAAGGTGAAAGGCTGAACGTGCAAACAAAGAAACAGAAACACACAATCCAGGGCTTTTGCCTAAACTCCTCTCACACTCAACAGGAGCTCAGTCTGTCCATCCATCTCCCTTATTCTGAAATACTTTTGCTGTGATTTCGTCACTCACACCCTGATCTATGATTGATGGTCCTATCAGAAAGAGATGGGCCTTAAGTCCCCCCCCCACACCTGTCATATACAAAAGTCTACATTTAACAACAGCAATTAGACAGACGGATATGTTCCCTAACAAGCTCTCACATAATAACGCAACTGAGGGCAAATATTATATTACTAATAAAGGTGCTGTAACCTTTTTTTATTTAACACACTCAATGTGTCTTGTACAGAAGTGTTTAGAAATCACACCTGTCTTTGCTCTGCTCTGGACTCTGTAAAGAGCAAAAAACTGAATTGCTCCACATATTATTATCTAATCAGAAACACTCTCTGTCCGCAAAGAAATTTAAAGGGAGGGTTTATGAAGAGAAGACGTGAGCTTGAATTATGCAAAATGGAGGAAGTCAGAAATAGGGTGGAAACTGGTTATAGCACCGTTAACGACCTAATTATTTGAATGACTACTTGGAGGTAGAAAGAGATTGTCCACCATCAGGAGCAGGTCTGTGAACATACTGCAGAATTAAATCATAACGTCCTTAATTATTTCTATTCAACCTAAAGGAACATAATGCAGATAATGCAGAAACATAGTAAAAGATCGAGTTTTTAATAACTATACACTAAATAATGCAAGAAAATGTTTCTTAAAACATTAAGTAGAAAAATGAGAATAAGAAATATTGCATTCATTCAAATAAAACAGAAAAACATTGCTTGCAATATAACAACAAAAACTTTCCCCTGATCTCTTATTAACAGACTAATAGCTTTCATCTGTCCATTCAAATCATATTTAATCAATTTATTCATTAGCATGTGGACGTGAGAGGGTGCAATGGGGGGGAACTGCTCTACAAAGAAGCCCTTGATTTGTTCTGGACAGGTGGCCAGGCCGACCAGTGACGGCTGCCGCTCTCCCCGAGAGCCCGCCCACAATGACAATAAAGGCGATTATGCAAATGGGAGACCTTTCCCGGAGACTTTCCCAGGAAGGGGAGAGCCAGAGGGAGGAGGAATGTGCGCGTGTGTGGGGGGGATCTGCTCTGTGGACGTCGGGCAATTGTGTCTCGCCTGGTGAGATGGATGAAAAAGCCTGTCTGAGAAATTTCTGCATGATAAAATCTGCAGATGGTTTACTGCAGTTACCAAAGCGGCGAGATCTTGCATGCAAAGACACATCTGACAAGCCGAAAGCCAAATTTCTGACACACAGAGCTAATAGAGAGGGATTATTGACACCATAATTACAGATGACAGCCGAGTGTCACAATACTGCTGAGAATGTCGATTAAAGAGAAAAATAAAATATTAAAACCTTTCATTACAACAAAATGTGTCCATGGGGAAAGTATCATGGAAGAAGAGAGAGAGAGAGAGAGAGAGAGAGAGAGAGAGAGAGAGAGAGAGAGAGAGAGAGAGAGAGAGAGAGAGAGAAGATGGTATGGCTGATATTCCTACTGCTTCCACCTTCCATTGGCTAAATTCTGAGACAGCACTGCATGCAGAGAACTGAGCTATTATTTAAACATGCTAATGTCAAACTCTGTTGAAATCAAATACTGAAGTCGTGTTTTCCTGAAACTGAGATCATGTCCTCTGAGACCCTGTATTACAAACATGAGGCTTTTCTCTGTTTACAAAGCAATGGATTGCTGTGCTTTCTAATGTGACACACACATCTAATGTAACACAAATTGCCTCTTCTGTACATTTATAAACAATCCTGTAGTTTCTCTCTAAAACATTAAAGAATCCTTTATGACCACTGAATATTTTGGTGGTAACCTCAATTAGGCTACGTTCACACTATCTGTGTTTGTAACAGAACAGCATTTACAAACAGGTGTGGCTTTCGAACAGTCCCGTTCACACAACAGATAACTGAAGTGTGTGCAGTACTGTCTGTTTACATGAATAACAGCTACATTGTTCAGTCACAATGACTGAAGCAAATACCAAAATATGTTGCATGAGTCTGCATTAGGTGACTTTTGACCTTCCTCTCACACATTATTAACAACCAGTTTTAAGACTTTGGCCCACACATAGGGCCAATATGATAAGGGTCAAAGGTCAAAAGCCTCATGCGCTACTGCCGGACATACCAGAAATGGGCTGGATTTTAAATTACCTTTGTAAGTGCTCACAAATAAAGCAGCACCAAGTTATGCTATCAGAAACAGCGGCCTGGGACAAAGCACAAGACATGAGGCACTGGATAAGAGATAAGGGATGTATGAAGAGACTGTATAAGATATGATGAAGAAAAGAGCAGAGAAACCACACAAGATTTCAGGCATCATTTATGTCTGTAGCACAAAGTTGCAGGACAATTTAGCTGCCTAAGTTTGAAACTTTTAGAAATTTAACACGTTTAGGGTTTATTCAAATCTCCAAAAGGAGGCCATAAATAATAATGATACTTGTTTCAGCAAATACCAATAATTAATGTGGGGTGGATGACAGGGATACAACCTGTCTGTTGTAGATCAAATACAGAGCTCATTTTCACATTCAGAGATGTGCACATACATGTCGGCATGTCTGATGTACAACTCCACTGACAGTCTAAGTTCATGTCCTGTATCAGAATGAAGTCTCTCGCTGCATCCCTTTTCCAATCTCTCTCCCTTCATCTTGCCATCCGAAACACAAAGACAGAAAGAATAGAAAGAGTCTTTTTATTTGTTACTGCACTATCCACTAGCACTAGTAGGCAGAGGTCTATAAACATCTGTTTATTCCACCTCTTCTCCTAAACAAGAAACAAGGTTGAATAGAAAGTTCAGAGCCAGAGTACAACTGCAAGGGGAAATTGATCAAATCCAAAAAAATAAGATTTTGTTTCCTGCTAGAGCCAAATAGGGTGAGCAACAGGAACGAGAAAGCTGCTATCTGGATGATTCAAATGAGTTAGGACTTGAAAATGAATATTATTTAGAAAAATATTAATTTTTAAAAACTTCTTCAGCTATTGTGCTAGAAATGCTGTGCTAAAATACTGTGTCCTGCATCATCACTGAACCTACAGCAGCACAACAACATGTGATCTGTTTTCCTGGAAGAGAAAAACTTTAATAGTAATCATGCATGTCTGCTAAAAGGTCATTTTGTCATCTTGAACACTAACAGTAAAGAATTAAAAGCCAAAAACACTTTATTGGGTCTTAAAGGCATAAGAAGATATCTGATTGATTAAGCCACACGCATACAATGTCTCTGGAGTTCGGATGGCTCGTCTCAGCCGTGATGGCAATTGAATCGATCCAAGGTAGAGCACACAGGATAGGCTGGCTACAGCACAAAGCCACGCCTCCTGTTAGTCCCCTCTGCTCTAAAAAACAAGAGTTCCTCTGTTCATCCGGGCTGGCCTGTTAAACAATGTTTATTTGTGTGGACAGCTGCGCAGCGCGGCAAAATCATGTGCAGGCTGTGAGTAGGTCGGTGTGCCAAGTCCGATTAAGGATAAAAGACTGGAGTGTGTTTGAGAAATGCATCACAGAAATGAATGGATGCCTCTCATTTAAGTTCACTTACAGCTGTTTTTGTATTGGTAAAGTTATGTTTTTTGCACAACAAGGTGGGTGTTAACCAATCAAATCATCGTAAGGGAACCTGTCAGGTTTTGACGAAGTAAGGGTTGCCATGGCAACATCAGAGCTTGAGCAGAGCTCCACCCCTTCGCTAAGCCCCACCCCTGCAACCATTCAACAATGGTTAGCTACACGACAAGATATTAACTTAAGCAAGCAGTAGTATCCTACTCTTAGAACACACTAATTCGTATCTCACATACTGAAAAGCACAAATGGTACATGAATTAAGATGAGGGCAAAGACACATTGGCCCAATGTATTACGGGGTGTAAATGTAGTATCAAGTCAAACAGAAACCTACTAAACAGTCAAGAAACAAACATCATTCATGCATACAAATTAAATACTGACAACACCATAAAGGTCTGCATGCACAATCATTAACTAGTCAAAAATCATTTATTATATGGAGACAGTTACCAAAGTCCTTCATAAAGGGTTACATCACACAAGAAATGTCATGCAAAGATTTCTAATCCTGCCAAACAAACATTTAGGGTCAAAGTTCAATTCCCTATGAACCCTAATATATTCTGCTGTCTTCTGGAATACTTTTTGTGTATGACACACTGTTTGTGTGTGAAGCCAAAGAAGATGGTTTTGTAATAAAGCAATTTCTAAAAATCTCAATTGAATTACAATCCAAATCCTCCAAACTGTTTGTCACAAATGTTCAAATACTCAGATGGGCTTCCATGTGTCCTACATCTGATGTTAGTTTTCATTAGGTTGTGTTTATAGCATCATTATGCGTGCAGAGCATTATACTGTAAGGGTGGGTGCAGTTAATTTCTAAATTAATGTATTAATTTGTTGCTAAGCAACCATAAACAACTCAAATACACTGTGTTGTGCCAGCTTCCTCATGTCGCCCAGTTTAGGAAACATCACACCTTGTATTTTCTCATTACTTCATGTTGCTCTCAGGCATAAATAAGTCAGTCCTGCCTGATGATGACTAAAAATATATCAACAGTGGTGTAAGCGGAAGCCTACAGCAAAATTTCTATTAGACAACACATCTGTATTGTTCCCACAGTACATACAGTCACATGATACAGCCTTGAAACATGGACAAAAAAATAATATCACAAACTAACGGGGAACATTCACAGAATGTTGGCTAAAGTTCTCTAAAAGTTATTCAAAAAACATTACGTAACGTTAAGCAGTAACGTTAGTAGAACTTTTTAACATAATATCTTATATATTAAAAATATTCTTAAAATATTAATGGACCATTTTAAAAATGTTACAGAATTTAAAAAAAGTTTGAATAATGTTATTATAATTGAGCAATAATATTAATACAACATCTAAAAAACTGGACATGCTGAATGTTCCTAGAACATTCAAAAATAACATTTTTAATGTTTTTTGTTACTTTTTGGAAAGGTTAGGGAAACATTCTTACAACCTAAAATTGTTAGTGAGGAAAGTGCTACAGCGGGAATGTATCTGCTAGTGTTTTCTGGATAATGCCAGCAAAGCAATTAATTACTGATGTTTGCTAAGGCGAGAATTACTATAACTTTAGGATTAAAGGTCTATTTAAATTTATAACTGCAAATAAATTAAACTTTGACACCATTTGTGCAATGGCCACGAATGACACCTCCAATTAAAACACTTAGCAACCGCACAATACTCTGACAACAACAAAATTATTTCAGCTTTTATTTCAGTTATGTGAGAATTATGCACAGATCAAACTTCACATTACCAACTAAACACCATTTTCCAGAAAGACCACGAGAAATCAGAAAGCACACCAATATAAATATTACAAGTGCAATAAACATTTAACCTGGAAACAAAATCTGTCCCGAAAGGTCAAATGATGTTTGATATTCGCAATGTGCAACACCCTCCAAAAATGACTAAACCTGCTGCATAGCACTGAACTCTATCACGATGCCAAACACAAATCCATGACCTTTGTCAGGCAACACTCTCCGACCCGATACAACATAAGGTCTGTTAAGTGACGCAACTAGTAAACGTTAACTAGTTGTGTGAAACGTCAAATGCATGATAGAAAGTAAACCTTATAATTGTTCTTAGTAATGTCGGCTTAGCTTTACTTGGCTTCTAATATCACAAGATTCTAATACCTACTCCAACACTTTTAATTAAGTGACATCAATCATCTGAAACAATATCAGCCTCTTAAAATGACTGGCTGATTGATGCCATCACATCACTGTCATTACAGCCTCCTTACTCAACATGTTCTCAAAGGTAAATTAAGGATAATGTAATAATATATCAAGACTTGGTGTTTGATCAACACGGAAATAAAAAGATGACGATTTCCAGTGTTCCTATTATAGCAATAAACTAGAGCAGGATGGATTTTCTGTACTTCTGATGGATCCCTAAAGAAAAATGAATGTTTAAAACAGCTGCAGGGTAATATAAAATCAATACCATCTCAACAGGGCTGTAATCTGCGATCTGCACTTCAAAGCACGCATACACACACATTATTATTACCATTATCAACGTGTGCGCACATTCTCAGAACAGTTCTCTAAAAGTTCTCTCTAAGAGTTATTAAAATATGCTTGCAGTAATGTTAGTACTTTTTTGGCGTTATATATCATATATTCAAAACGTTATTCTTAAATTATGGATGTTTTAAAAATGTTACAGAAAAGTTACAGAAAATATATATATATATATATAATATTATTATAACCAAGCAATAATGTTAATACAACATCTAAAAAACTGGATATATTGAATGTTTATAGAACATGCAAAATACAATTCCTTTTACTTAATGGAAAGGGTGGGAAAACATTCTTACACACTCACACCCACACACACACAACACACACAAGCACAAACACAATAATCTCACCTGTGCATAATCTCTCTCCAGTGTGGCCTTTTTCTGACTGTAAGTTCTGTGAATAAAACAAGGAAATACAGATCAGGACTTTCAGACAAAAACAAAAGATAATAATTTAAATATTAAGGCATTAACATGACCAAATATCACATGCCACCAAAGGTGACATCAGCTGAAAAATAATGAATAAACTTGTATCACCAGGGAAGCACATAATTACATTTTGATTTAAGATTACAAAGAAGATTCTTTGGAATAACTTGATGAATAATGATGCACAAAGACCTGAACTTTTTTTTAATCGAAAACTTTATGCAAAGCAACTTACAGATGAAAAACACCACAAGCCATTTATCTTACAAGAGCCACAATATTCACAGTCTCACAAGTCAAGTTTTAAGAGTAAACTACAGTATCACAGAAACAAGAAGCTTTCAAGTAAAATGCTGAGTGCGGAAATTTGGAGGAAAATGTCAAAGCAGTAAAACATATTAGTTTGCTTGATTAAAAGTGTAAACTCTCAGAGGAGAAAGACTCTCAATCATCTCCTTCACATATTTGAGTCAGTGAGTGTTGTTAGCTGCTCCTGGTATGACTGGTTTGGTTTGTGAGCCAGAGGGCAGCAGTCATTCAGACAGCTAACGGTTCGAGAATCCATCTGTCTCTCTTTTACTGTTTATGGATTGTGTTACAAATAAAAAGATGAAAGACGGTGAAGTTACCGTTTTGTTTTTCTCTCTCTGCTGACTCAATGTTCTCACAATGTGTGCTGTGGCCTCTAATTACAATTTCACCTCAGTGAAACTTACTGCATGTGTTTTAGAGTTCCTGAAAATGCTGGCAGACAGTGGGGTCTTTAAACTCCCACCATGAGTGTGTATATATATTGGTGTGGTGTGTGTGTGTGTGTGTCTGGACTCCATGACACTGCCCTTATGCAAGACAGGAATTTCCGCAGCCCCCCTACCCAACAGAAATACTCCCAAATATATAGGAACCCATGCTACAGGACCCCTCTGTGGGCCAGACCCAGCATCCAATCAAAACCAAGCAGGATGCTTACATAGCACCACAGCTTACAGAGGGAAGTAGTTTTGTGTGGTATGTCACACACACCCACTCATCATTTTTCACTTTCAAAGGGCCTATTGAGCAGGATACACACCTAGAGCACTTCAGAGTTCACCGCTGCAGTAAATGCTTCATCTTTCATGAGCTCTTTGAAGATGTCCTATCTGCCCCTCGAGAGCTGTGAGCTCCCCCTCTGTTAGCCTCAGAACACTTTCAGCAAAAATCTACTATATCTGCTGGCCCACATCTGGGCTTCAACATGTTGGCCAAGCTTTAGAGAGTGCTCTGAAAGGAGGGTGGGAAATCTGTACGCTATTGCTAGCCTCTCCGCAATAATAAAGTTCAAGGTAAAAAAAATTCTGACGCATACTAACGTTTCTGTACAAAAGGGTCTGTGATATTAAAACTGATGTTTCATGAGTATGGGGTTGAAATAAAAAAAATTTTTTGGCATAAAAAATCTTTTCTAACAAAGAAACTTGTGTCGCTTAAGATTTAAAGCATTGAAATATGTAGTTTTAATGAGCTCATATTAAGTTAAGACAACACAAAACATTTGTACTTTTAGAAAAGTCACTACACAGCTATTTATGTGAGTACAAAGTGTGACAGTTTTTTAAAAAATGGTGTAAAATACACACTATACATTTAACCTAAAGTCTGGATATAGATAAAGAGAGAATGCAGTTGCGATGCAGTGATCATTTTGGTTATTACAGGAAAGAAAGAGGTGCTGATATCTATGTGGCATCTATGAAGGCGCACACAAACAGTCACAGAAAGACACACTCAGATACACACATATATGCACAACCACACATCTGTAAAGTGCAGCTGTTGCCACAAATCCTCTTTCGTTGTTGCAAAAAACATTACCAGTGTAATGTAGTGTAGTGGTGTTCCTATAGCTCAGTTGGTAGAGCATTGTGTTAGCATTGCTCTTTGATTCCCAGGGAGCACATATACGAGTTTGAGTTTGATTCCCAGGGAGCACATATACGGACTAAATTTATAACTTGAACATACTGCAAGTCGCTTTGGATAAAAGCGTCTGCCAAATGCATAAATATAATAAATGTAATATAACCCTCACCACATACAGCATCTGACTCCAGACCTATTAACAAAGCATGTGAAGTATATAAATGTAAAATGTTAAAAAACACAAACTGACAATAAAACAATGTATTCCCCAAATAACTGAAGCAGACGAGAGGCAACAGGACAAAAGCAGACTGTACTTTGGTAAAGAGTTAACAGCACAGTGTGTGTGAGGTAAGAAACAGACAGGAAGTTGACAAGAAGATTCTGTGTTCAGATGGTAGTACATGTGTTATCTGTTTGCCACCACTGACCTATACAGGAAACACAGCGGCAGGGATCAGAGGTCACCTGACCTTAGATCACACCTGCTGACACATCACCTTTGGAAGGTACATACAGACTATGACAAAAAAAAGCAAAACTAGTGCAATGCACACTGTTCACTGTGCAGTATACTGCCTACTACTTTTAAGAAACTGCATATATAACCACATATTATACATATATTATAGCAGGTGGTGTTAATTTATCATACAAATATAATTATTTGTCATTTTAATCCAATTTTGTGCAAAAAAATCTTACCTCAGGGTATGCCAATCAGTAATCAAGTATGTATTTTACTTTGCTATGTATGCCATGAAAATTTGCATATTGCATACAGTATCTAAACAATATGTAGATCTAAACCTCTACAATGCTTTACCAGTTGAGCTACAGCAACACAAATATGTGTTGGTAGCACACACAATATTAGGTAGTATGACCATTCTAAACATACCCAAAGGTCACACAAGGAAACATTCACAGGAAAAGGAAATGAGGTCACATTTAGATGCGTCTAAGTGAATAATTACAGCCAAACTTAGAAGAGCTTTAATTACAGAGCAGTTCCGAAGATAAGGAGCAGTCAGTGTCGTATGAGACTTCTTCTTGCTGTGAGAGCAACAGGACAGTGTCTGTCTACAGCTGCCAACCCGACTGCCCCGCCGACTGAACTGCAGTTAATAAAACAATTACAGAAATCACTGCAATTATAACTGAATGGGATCTGATCTCATTTTATAAGTGTTTGATAACAGTCCCAGCAATGCCTCTTCTACAATAACATAATAAAATACATTAAAGAGTATGGAGCTGTAAAATGAATGTAGATTATAACTAAAATAATCTGTATGTGGGTACATTTGATGAGAAATGTTTATATTCAGTTCATATTAAAATCTTTAATAATATTGACAATTGACTGCAGACTTGGCAAACTGAGAAATTTCTGAGACACAGGAGACCTAAGCAAACATTTCCATTTGCTCTCCCTTTAATGTCATTACTGTCTAAAAGAAATAATTGAGATATTCAAGAGCTCTCATTTGTGATCTTTCCCTCCTAATGGTTGTTCAGTGCAGGACACATACAGGGCAGATCTGTGGAATCTGACTGTCTGGAGTCAAGCAATAAACCCAAGAGTCTCCAACAAAACTACAAACACACATGCATGCAAGGTCATTTATTCTGCAGGCAGAAGTTTCCAGCGAAAGTTAAATGATCAAAAAAAGGCTATAAACTAAACTAAAGATCATAAACACAAGTTATCTGAACACTTTTTATGGTACACAGTGAACCCATGACAGTTTAATACAGTTTTAAGTCTGTATTAAGTGTCGTAAATACGTAAATACTATCAAAACAAGTGGTATCTGCACACAAACAATGCTCAAGCTTTTCTCAGAACTAATTTCACTTTTCTGAGCTAGTTTTCCAATGATCTACAAGCCATTGATGTTGAGGTGATTTGTATTGGATGTATATAGTCAGTTTCTCAAATAGACAGCAAAATAACCACAGGTTACTTTTAACATGTTTTAACACATTAACTAACATGTTCCTCTAATGTTTAACACTCTGACGATCCAATTAAGTTTTCATATTCATTTTAAAATATCAACTGTATTACAATTTCCATCCAAAACATTTCAAAACCACCTTTTTGTCAAATGTTATGGTTAAAGTGTACTTTGCTATCTTGCTTTAAAAAAAAGAAATGACATTTTATCCACCGCAATGCCATTTAGACATTTTTGTGTTCAAACACTTTCTGGGGCCACTGTATAAACCCTAGATGACTTATGTTTGTTTACTTCCTAAAAATAAAGGCAACAGTCAAAAACAGTACAAACAACATGCAGGTACATGCCTACAGACAACAGACAGTGACGTGTTAATATGTGAAGTTGTAAAAAGATAAAGATCCAGAGATCAGTAAACTTTGAGTGACGTGGTCCCTGTGTCCAGGAAGGAAACTGCTCCTGGGAAAATTACAGTGGTGTCTGTCTGTACAAAACCTATTGCCAGGTTGTCAGGGTGTTCTGAGTGGTCGGTAAGGGGCTTTGTGTATCTGCTTATTGGCCTGATTAAAAAATTATATTCTCGTCTCAGGTCCCCTGTAGCTCATGTCCCCTTTTTAATGGGAATGTAGGGGTTATTTGAGGTATCGTGTGTTTGGAGCTGTAGTACAAACAGTGAGGTATGAGATACATACATAGAATGTTTATTCAAATCAGTAAATATACAAAAACAATAATGGTGAAATTTGTTTCAGCCAACAGCCATTAAATAGAGAGGAAGAATAAACTGTAAACACAGGACAGACAAAGCGAAGGAGAAACTCATAGGGGAGGAGAGATGAGAGATAAAAGAATCAATAAGCATTAGGAGGAGTGATTTCGATCTAATTAAAAATGTCAAAGGCGTCTGAGTTATCGGTGAGAGGAGAAGAGGAGGTCACGGAGGTCAAGGCCTTGTGCTTCACTTCCAACTTTTCCAATTAGTGACTGTTTGGGTGTGAGACCAATGCACGCCCCCAACCCACCCTCACCACAGCAGAACACAGACAGCCAAGTGTGTGTTTGTCTGTGTCTGTTTGCGCGTATGTGCCTGATGTAATTTCCTCTGTGGGTAAATCTTTCTCAAAACCTGCTGTCAAAAACATGTCTGGGTCATATTTCTGGGTCATATTTGTAAACAAGGCTTGTTGGCTCTTATGGCAAAAATGTACATTTCACCCAAAAATCATGTGATAGAAATAAGACTCGGCATGAACAGAGTAAAACTTAAAGAGTTTTTAAAACAATTTAAAAATTTTTTTGCATTGGCACATTTTTGGCACATTTTCTAACCAAATTTTCAATACAGTAATACTGTAAAGTAAACTCCACTGTAATGCAATAAAATGTATCTATTATTTAAATCATGAGACTCACCTGTGAGAATGAGAATTACAAAATCAAAACCATTAAATAAAATACCTCAGAACCCGATACATTAATGCAAAATTTGCAAATGAAATGCGCTTAATTTTCCTAAAAACACATTTTCACATGATTCTCAGTGTGGACCTGAAGCATTAGCTCTCTTGCACTCTTTAAGAATTTATGAATGTGCACAATTTAAATTGCCTCTGTGTGTGTGTGCAGGAGACAAAGAGTATGACAGTGTGGTAAAGTAAGTCTTGGCTCAGGTTTCAATTCTTAATCTGTTTTGTTCCTCTTACGTGTTGTAATGCCTTGGTCTTCACAGCACCAGATATCTCCAGGAATGTGAGCCATTTTCCTTTCAAAACCACCATCATCTGCTTTTCTGCACATTAACGCACACACACACCCCTCAGATCATCTCTAGGATAGAAGGCATGTCTGGACCTCTCAGTTTTATTGTTCTCCTGCTCTTAAAGGCTATAATCCAGATTCATGGCGCAGTTAGGGGAGTTTGCTAAGGCATGTATCACTGTGTTATTGCTTCTACTTGAGTTCAAGTTTTTTTCAACAAACCCTTTTATATTATGCATTACATTTAAAGTCTTCTAAAGTCATACAATAACTTGAAATAGGACCAAAATTTAAGACAATGTCTGAGATCTCAAAACTTTTCCTCCTCTTGCCTGGAGCCATTAAGCAACTGCCTAACAACCAATCAGAAGACCCTAACAACCACATACCAACCACTTACTTTTTAGGCAGTCATGGCCTTGTAACCAGACTTGTAACCCAAAGGTCACAGGTTTGATTCCCATTGCAGGCAGGAAATGACTGAAATGCCCTTGAGCACCTAATCTTCTGCCTGGCCAGACCGCCACAAAAACTCCAACCTAACATATTTTATGGTGCACGTGTGGCTCAGAACAGGGTGGCGTTGGTCTGGAATCAGTAAGCAGATTTTGTGCTTGAGAAAACTGCGAAAGGGATGAAAAGGCTTTTCATGAAATACCTCTCTGATCAAATTAGCCTTGAGACACTGGAGAGGCAGTCGGACTCAATTTCATTAAAGCGTTTGAGAGTTTGGCTTTGTGTGTGTGTGTATTGGTGGTTGCAAGAAAAGCTCATTCATTAAGGAAGGACTGAGAGCATGATTTCTGTATGTGTGTGTGTGTGTGTGTGTTTGTGTGAATGTTCAGGTCAGTTATGTTTGACAGGAGAACCCTGAAGCACTCAAACTAGTATATTTAATAGCCAGATCATCCTTATTTTTTAGCTCTGCTTTTCCTAACATTTCATTTCTTTATTCCAAAAGCACTGCTGCTTTTGCTTCAAGACTGTAAGAGTCACCATTGCCCAAAATATACCATCATCTCACCATGAGATATATTTAACACTGTATGTCTGTAGTGACGGAGGGAAAGGTACTGTTAATGTAACATGTGGACACATGGCAAACCCCTCCCCCATCACAGATTCCCGTCAGAGCAATACTGAAGCAGATCAGACTCAGGAGAGTTTCAATCAATGGAGCTCTTTGAGACATCGATTTGAGACCACCTTGAGAACATCTGCGTATGTGTTTGTCAGCAAGAGTCTGAGAGAAGGTGAAAGAGAGACCAAACCCATGAAAGATCAAATTAGAAGTTAGTATACTATAGTCACCTAAAATCCACAGAAATCTGTTTCCTTTGTAGACCACCTTAAAATGATAGTTCACCCAAAAATGAAAAAACCTTAATGTCATTCCAAACCTACATGATGTTTTTCTTTTTCCTTTATTGCTTCTGTACAACACAAAGGTATTTTGAAAAATACCTCTGTGCAATGCAAGTTAATGCGTGCCACTGTTGTTTGGTTACCAAAATACTTTAAAATATCCTCTTTTGTGTTACTCTGAAGAAAAGGTTATGCAGGTTTGTAATGACATAAGGGTTTTTCATTTTTGAGTGAACTATCCCTTTAAGACTTTTACACAGCAACCTCTTCCCATTTGCAACAGTAACCTTATAAATATGTTGAACTGAAAAGAAGAATTGATTGTGCAGGTCATTACACATCTGTTAAGAAAATAAAGTCACTTTTCTTTAAATGCACAGCTTTTTAATGACTAACATTTGTTAGGATTGAGATTTTGGGTTCAATCCAAAGGACACATACATACTGCTAAAATGAATTCACTGCAATTTTCTTTGGTGTCTGCCAAACGCATCTATAAACCTATGTAAATGTAAGCACTTGTGGTTAGTTTGCTTTGGCTAACAGCACCCAAAAAAGAGACCAATCCTGCACAAATGAAAAGATGGCTGTGAGGGACATAAGCACACAAATTGTCAGTGCTCAGAAAGCTATAATACACATGGGTTGACCTCAAGACGTATGAGCTATTGGCCAGATCTGTCCCTCACTGCCTCGTATTCCTTTGGATGAAATAAAGTGAAGTTACACTTGCGACATCAAATGGAACCAAAAATGACTTTGTTCAAATGATTTTCAAATGACTTTCAATAAAGACTACAACTGTCCCTACTGCCCAGTGCCTGTCAATGTATAGTGCTGCCCCAAACTCACACCATAGGCTGGCCAGTTGAGTTGAGAGGGCCACAGCATTCATTCTTTAAAATAAAATCTCAACCTGAGAGTGACTTACAGTCACACTGGAGTGACTGGAACAGCGGAGAGTATTTTATTATCAAGAAAGGACCCACATCACTGTTAAATGCAGCTGACAAACACAGTTGACAGGGAATGAGGCATCATCTCTAGGAGCGGTAAAGGAACTGCACATTCGGCAGGATTCCAGATGGTTTCGCTGACTCACAGAATGACTGACGTTCATCTCTGGCTGTTTTTTCTTCTGCACTGCCTCTAGTCAGGGACAGCAGAAACACCAGCTGAAGGGTCTGGCTGTGAGGCATAAAGCTATTAAAGAGTGCTGCTAGCTTTCCTGTGTAAGACGCAAAGCTACAGGCAAACAAAGCGAGAACATCAGACTCGCACATCAGACATCAGATTTGCATTCGCTTAAGTTCATCTTCTCTTAATGGCACGTAGGACAAACATACTCCCAAAGTAGGATATTCAAATTAAGCTACAGAATCTTTTATGTCAACTCAACCAAAAGTCCCCAGCTCAAATTTTTGATTTTGTTCATAATTTTCAAAAGCAAGACAAATGTAAATAGTAAATAAAGCCGAAATATTAAATTTCATGGATGAAGTTACTGAGTAATCCAATAATTTGTAGAGGGGGGTCAAAATAATGATTTTTAGATGAAATGTAGAGCCATATTAGAGAGGTGAAAAATGACCTGAAAAACATGCAGGCATCATTTTTTAAATTCTTACTCAGAGATTGATAACTCTATTATTAAATAATAGTCCTTTCTGCATTATATTCCAATGGTGACAGTTCAGACATGAGGAAAAGCACTTTTTATATTTTTACATGCCTGTAACTGAAGAGGAATTAGAGATCTCGTAATGACGGATATTGCTGAGTTTAGAGGTATGGGGATCTAAATGACACATTTTCAGTCATTTTAAAACCAAATGCTGGTCTCTTTGCAAAAATCTGGTAATTTAAAGAGGAATGTCTGAAGAACAAATAATGTTGAAACCAGAAATGTATCCTCTTTCCTTCTGTCAAAGCAATTGCATCGAATATAACAATTTCAGTATCTTTTTGGCACCGAGTTACTCTTAATTTTATATAATTTGAGCTGGGAAAGCTTCCAAAATCTCATTAATTTGACACAGGTGACTCTATAAAGTTATGAGAAATAATGCTTTAGTGTTTATATTATGACAGCAAAAGTGTGGCACAGTGTTTATACAGCAGGCCCAGCAGTCAATCAGTTATTGGGTATTAATGTTATAGAACAATATTTGAAAATAAATTCGCCAAAATAAATTGATTCCTTATGAAAATACTTGTTAGTCGATTACATTAAGCCTTAACTAGCTTTGGATTCTGACCCTCTCTCTTTTAAAGACATACAAACTTCTTTTTACATAGTGACACTAAAATAGCCTCAGCACAGAATTATGATTGCACTGCAATTTTGATCTTGAGTTTTCAGTGAGGGTGTGACACCATTAATTAACTTCTGAAACTCTCAAAGCATGTACCAACACATTTAAACACACACACACACACACTGTGTACAAATGCAGCCATTTTTACATCTCCCTCCCCCGTTCTATCACAACCACAAATCCCTGTAAAAAAAAAAACAGTGAGAGAGAGGGGGAGAGGGAGGGGGAGAGAGAGAGAGAGAGAGAGAGAGAGAGAAAAAAAGAAGGAAAAAACTGGAAAAAAAGAGAAGAGCAGTTCTGTTATGACTTCCAGCTGTTGGAATGGCAGGAAGTCCAACGGAAATGCCTTTGTCACATCCCAGTCCTGTGATCTCTCTCTCTCGCTCTCTCTCTGTCTCATTCCTCATTATCATCATCATCATCAACATGAACAGTGGACTCCCATCTTGGGCCTTTACACTGACACCATTTCTGCAGCTTCAGACAAAACAGTAAAGTAATTCCTATGACACTGAGTATTTCCTTTATGAAAAGCCATCAATTATAAAATACTGGTTTATTAAGAATTATTTAATAATTTGATCAGCAGAATTAACTTTGATCATCATTAAATGATTTACATGAGAAGGGAGACCACATTAACACTCCAATGCTAATGAATTCACACTAAACAGAATACAAACCCCAATGTGCAGCTATTAATTTGCCAAAATGACTGAATACAAAGTGTTCTGCATCAAGCCAGACAGATGTAATTTTTCAAACAATATATAAATATCTGTGACATAGTGTGTGGAATTTGCAATCTTCTGTGTATGTTCTACCATGTAATAAGTAAAAAGTCACATCTGTTTATGAATTTTCCACATGCTAAGACCTTTCTAATGAATGTTCTTTGAGTATGATGACTATTATTATCACAATTCAGACTATGAAAGGGTGCCAAGAAATGACAAAACAACAGATAAAAGTTGGTCACTTCACCAATATGCATGCCTAGATTCTAAGCTTTGTAACCACACTTCTTTTATCACATGCTTTTGCTGGCTTAGTAGCTCCAGCTAAAACAGAGTAAAATGACTGGTTGCTGTATCAGACACAACAGGACATTAATTATCATCCTTGCTTACCTCATATCTTCTAACAAATCACATTCCGTCTGATGTTTGAGGTGGAGACGGCCGATCTGATCCATATGCGTGTTCTTTAGTTCCTGTGTCACTTTTACCTGAAGGGAAGATGACATCAGAGATAAGAAAAAGGATGGCACATGCTATTCACACACACACATGTTGGGTTTTCATGTTTTATGTGGACATTCCATAGATGTAATGGTTTTATACTGTACAAACTGTATATTTTATCCCCCTGAACTAACCCTACCCCTAAACCTAACTTCCCTGAAACTTTCTGCTATTTTAGATTTTCATAAAAGTTAATTCTGTATGATTTATAAGTCTCATAGGGATCTAAAAAATGTCCCCACAAGGTTTACTAGTATTACGTAGTGAATACCAGGACAACACACACACACACACACACACACACACAGTCCCTCATGAGCTCATTACTCTGCTTCCAGAGAGATCTCAGCTCCAGTCAGCTGTAAGTGACAAAGATTCACAATCTTTTCAAACAACAAGAGCAAAATTCCTGCTAACAACCTCTAACACTGATTGTCCACAGTGTGAGAGGTTTTAATCCCACAACAGTGACATGAATTGTTTTGATGAGCTATTCCTTCCACAACAACATGATGCCACTCCACTGTCAACCGCTCTCATGGATCTCACCAAAATCATACCATACACAAGTACACAAACACAGAACCGAACGTTTGACCAGCGAATGGGCCTGAAGACCAGATGATGGTTCTGTTAAGGCCTTTTATCCTCCCCTATCCTGATGTATGTGGTAAATGTTACAGACACCAAATGTAATAATTTCAGAACTGGCCAATGAAAACCTACACAAGTCACCCACTTATCCAAATAGCGGGTTGATGCGTCTCACATATGGTGTCCATGATGGTTATGGCTTTGGGTTCATGTCCAGAGTGAAGATAAACAGGACTTTGAAGTTTAGAATTGGATCGCAACCACGCAGAAGGTGTCCAACCTGAGCAGAAAACCCAAAGGGAGTGGACCAATGAGCCTAGGCAGGTTGACTAATATCTGGGGAGAAACTGTTAATTACATCTAAAGTTCTCCTCTTGGCAGGTGAGGAGATAATTGGTTCTGTAACAACTCCCTAAAGGTTAAGGCCAAGGAGAACAGAACAAAATAAAACACAAAGATTTCCAGCATCCAACCCTGCCAGCAGGGGTACTATGTTACACGATACAATGTTCCAGGCTACAGCGTGACACACAGTATGACAGCTGGCTGCGCACATTAACACTTATGTACAGATGTACAGGTGAAGTATGATTACTGAGAAAACACTCACAGCAGCCTTGTGCATTTGCGTCATAGGAAAACAATAATGCCATAACACAACAGGACATTTTCCAGGCATTTACAGTGATGTGTATGAAAAGACCTCAATGGAAATGTTCACACCACACTGATCATGTGACACACCGTCACATGTATATCAGATCAGATATTTGGTTTGGAAATGACATTAGGTTAGACATTGCACCTGCCTCTTTAGCCCATGCACGGTTTAATACCTCTAAAACACAAACTTAGCCTGTGATTTACACAAAACCTTCCTGCATGTCTATGAGTTGAACTCAACATTTGTAATGGGAGAAAATATTAAACGTGCGACAACGACCTAAGCAAACGAATAATGCTCATCAACAGAACCATCTGTTTAGTATCTGCCTATTAAGCGTTACATTGAGAAAATAAGGGATATATTGAGGGGTAAACCTGTGCTACATGCTATCCGCTTCCCCCCTTCTCTAGACAAAGCAATGGGAAAAAAATCAGACGTCACCCTTAATGGTTTCACACAGACTGGTGTTTAATCCAATATATTGAGGCTTTAAAGAAATACATTTGTACAGTCACACGAATAGAGGATTTTTCCTGCACGGTAATTTCACATTCCTCCATATAGCTTCTGTGGGACGTGAGTTTGAAACCCAACACCCCTGCTGTCATCTCGAGTGTTTACAGTAAAACACATTTCGCTAAGATACACGATCAGAAAATCACATTTTAAGTAATGATAACACAAACGATGTTCGTGTGCGACACGGTGTCAGTCTGTAACATCAGAATACTGATCCGTGATCAGTTTATTATCATTGCAGCATGGTCTGTTCGGGTTCAGTTTGATTCTCATCTGAGTATAGAAAAAACAACAAAACACAAAAAAAGGGACTCGTGGCTATAACCGTTAGCTGAGGACAGACCTGTACAAATGCATATACTCATCCTTCAGCACATTTGAGCTGAATTTCAGCGTTTTCTTCTGATTTATAATAACAATAAAAAGAGAAAACCCGCAGAAAAGCCTGATGCGATTGTTTCTGTTACAGCTTAAAACGGATACATTGTTTCTTAAGAAATAAACGGCCGGATACAAAGTTGCAACTTCGGGACAATGCAACAATGTTGCGAACAACTAAAATCACACGTTTTCTTCACATTTACACAAACAGCTTCATCTAAAATGAAATTTCTTACCTTTCTCGGCGGAGGCTGCATGTTTGAACATTGGCACAAATAAAGTAATATTCCACAAGAAACGAGTCCCCGAACCGTCGGCGAAAATATTTAATTTTCGACGTCGGGAAAAAGGGGGGAAAGGAGATCAGACAGGGATCGGATCTGGATTCAGACGGCCATGATAAAACAGGTCCACTCGGACAGACGCTGAGCTAACACTGCGGATCGGGGGAGAAAGTACTGAAAGAGAGAGTATGCCTCCAAAAAGCAAGCAGGCTTGAACCCTGAATAAAACCCTGTCCAACAGCGCCCCGGACCGGGTACTATGAACTCCGCTAAATCCGCTAAGCAAATTTGCAAATCCTACTACTGTGAAGGATTGACTGGTGAATGTTTATTACAGTTAAAGGTTCTTTAAAGTTTCTTCACAATGATGCAGTGGAAGAACCTTTTTTTGGTTTTCCTGAGAACCACTTAATCAACAAAAGAACCATTTTTTCTTACCTTTATTTAGTGTAAAGAACCTTTTTCCTCATCAAAGAGCCGTTTGTGAAACAGAAAGGTTCTAGAGTTAAAGGTATTTTAAGGAACCCAAAAATGGTTCTTCTATGTATCGAGAAGCACATTTCATTAAGTCGTTCGCTCAGTAAACCGAGGGCATATCATTGACAAAATGAGCGCCAGTCATCTAGAGCTCATGAATATTAATAAAATCGTGTGATTGTACATTTTAAAAAAATCACGTACCATCGTTTATATAACGTAATGAATATTCAAGAGTTGGCCTTAGTTCTTAAATTGTGCAATCCTACATTCTTTATTCGAAATGGTCGGAAAACAAACCAAATTTGGATGTATTTTTCACAGGGTCACAAAGTTAATTCATGACCGCACAACTGTGTAAGTACTTTTTTATGTCTATATTTTGTACAATAACCTATCATATGAATTTGACAGCTGTATGGTTTGTTTCATGAAAACAGAATACCCATCATTTATAACATACCCATATTGTATACCATATATTTTGTTTTTTTAAACTAAAGTATGTTTTTGTGACTGTTTCCAACTTTTAAACTACATTTCACAATCAAGATATAAATGCAGATGTGGCGCCCCCACCTGGTGGGGCCTTGATTGTTTTTGTACTGTTACCGGCGTCCGGGGCTTGCACAGCAACAAGGATCTGCAGCAGATCGACGAATCATCGATCAAGCCGCACCATTAGGGCAGCAGATAGTTAAAATCAATCCCAGACCAACTGATCCTCTCTCCGTTGCTCTTTTTGTAGGTCAAATATCAGCACAGATCTGGAATTACACTCCATACATCATAACACCTCTGTAAAGGGGTGACAAAACAAAACAACTGCAGGTCTACGAGCCTACTTACTCAACAACTATATGCCATTTTACCTTTGTGTTTTTCTCTCTCTTACAAAGCACCCGGCTTTTTTGTTTGGTGTCTTTTCTGTTTTGTATTTTCACTGGGATATATGCGTTTGCATATTATTGCATTAAATAAAATTACATTTATTTTATTGCAATTTGCAACCGCTCAGACCCGCGCAAGCGCGGTAGTGGCGGAATGCTCCACTGTGATACAGATGTAATAATAACGGTGATGGCTTTAATGGTGATATCTCGACTAAAAAAAAACACGACAAAAAAGTGACTATGTTATATATGATTTATATAGGCGTCTGGGTGTTTGACAGGACCCAATAGCTCACATCAAAACTCATTATTTTAAAATCGGGTACGATAAGCCCTGTTTGAACACTGATCTGTTAGGTACTTGCCCAGTAACTAATTTTCGTTCATTTTTAACCAAAAAATACAACTTGCAGCTTTAAATAAACAATTCAGGATAATATCAATGCCCCACTTCCAGAACACTTTTAGTCCCTCTTGGAAAGTATCATGAAATGGAAGTCCCTCAAATGTGTCTATCATAACAGGGCAACATAAGACCCATCACATTCATTGTATGTTACACAATGAACAAAATTGTATAGGACCCAGCAGAGGACAAGCAGATTTGGAAAATAGATAGTTACACATTTTCTTTTTTCCCACCAGTTGACAGCAGACTAATGTATTCCTTTGACTTCATCTGCAGCATAAAGTTTTATGGATGTGGGGGGTGTAAACGGGGTGCATGTGTGAACGAGAAGTGCTAAATAGTCATCAGTAGAATTTCTTTGCTCAAGGCTGTAATTTACATGCTCCCACAGCAATTTACAAATGTTTGAGCATTGGCCACAAAAGTTTCTGAATGGCAGCTTAGTGTGAGGCATATAGTAACACAGATTTTTTTATAGAGACTATGTAAATTGTTATATGCTGCAATCAAAACTCTGATGTTGGAAGTACTGAACTGTAAGATTTCATTTATTAGGATATATATTGCTAAACACGTAATCTAACTCTGTTGTTATGCAGCACACAAATGTATACCCTCTAAAATAATACTGTTTTAGTAATAGCTCCTGGGTAAACATAACAGTGAGCATAATAAAACCATGCTGTTATACATTAGGGCAAGAGTCAACTATATAATGAAGGCAAATTTTAACCAATAGGTTTTATTCTCAGAACAAGGGTATTAAACATAATTGTTTTACTGTTTAAAAATAGTTGTTTAAAAAGCCTCTAATAAGCTATGTGATCACATGTTCCCATTATAAGAACATGCCCCTCTATGGGGTCAACATATGTACTGAACAGTAATGGCATTATATATTATATGACATTCAAATCACTAACCTAAATGGTTCCTGTAGGTTCCATGGTTCGCATAATACATGAGTGTGTGTGTTCCCTTATGCCTGCACTTGACACTGACCACATGAAGTTAGCTCAGGTTCATAACTCTGTTGACTGAGGGTAATAATTAATATGGTGCAGTGAGGCGAGTCATATGTAATTGAACATCTTGTCATTCTTTCATTCACTCACATACTCGTTCACGAGTCACTCGAAAAATGATGATGAACCTTGTGCAGGTCTGATGAAGGGTTTTTGTCCTTGTATTGGAACAGTGAAGGAGTTACAGATGAATTCAACCTGAGAACCAATAGAAAAGAAGAGGTCAGTAAATCGCTTTGCTTGCAGAATTTGTATATATTGAGAATGTAATAGAACAGAACATATTGTTTTTTTATGTATTTTTATTGCTAAAAATTGTTTGTCAGATATGATGGAAGCATTCTGCAAATTTTACAACAACAGGAATCTTTGTAGGTCAAATAAGGACGTAATAAATGCTTGATTCATTACTGCACGTGACGAAGGGGCTTCTTTACACACACATACATATATATATATAGGAGATATATAATTATATATATATATATATATATATATATATATATATATATATATATATATATATATATATATATATATATATATAAGGCAAGAGAAATATTAGCATTAAATATTAACAAGAGCACAAGAGAAAGACAAAATTCTCCGAACAGATGGGAAATGAAATTCTGTTCACTTTGCTGTTTGCCAAGAATTCAGTTATAGATAATTAACATACACCCTTCGCCAGAGTAACCACACTTTTTTTGCCCAGGGCACTAATCCGAAACATGTTCCAGTGCAAATTACGACATTTCTCTGTGTTTTTAGTGTCAGTAAAATTATTTTTTTTTGTTAAGGTCAAATATTTGAGGAGATTTACAAGAGGAGAATTGCATTTTTATGGCATTTTTTTCCCATTTATGAAGGTT
The DNA here is from genome assembly GCA_036877525.1 of Chromobotia macracanthus. NCBI lineage: Eukaryota > Metazoa > Chordata > Actinopteri > Cypriniformes > Botiidae > Chromobotia > Chromobotia macracanthus. Next base: position 7,016,853 of record JAZGTH010000067.1, on the reverse strand, counting down.
AATTTTTGCATGTTGTCCATTAAGGTACATATTATATACTATATATATATATATATATATATATATATACAATACTATATATTTATATATATAATACTTTAACTGAATATTTTAGTATCTAAACCAAAAACTAGATAATCCTTGCATTGAAAATGATCTTTATCAAATGTTTGTCAAATGTAATTTTTGTCCAGACATACTTTCAGACCTATGATAATTTGATTGATATTAATATTTATGTACACAACAGTACAGTCAGTTGAACAGAATGCAAGTCTGACCTTCTTTCGCATAAATTAAATATGGCATCTACTCTGACTAAACACCCATTACTGTGATAAACCTCAGCTAGCAATGACTAAGCAAAACAAATTCCCTTCGTATAGTTAGTCTGTCAACGGTCTGAATGATTGACGTGTTATTGGTTGACGCCCTGGCCTATGAGAACAGGCTGAGGCCTGTAGACACGCCCACACTGGAGAAATGCAGTATAAACATGGGAGAGATGAGGCAGGATTGTGCATGTATGCAGAGCGATAGGAGACAAAACTGTTGGTTACATTCTTAAAGGATTCATTAATTGTATCTATGTGAGTTACTTTGTTTTGTTAATTTTTGCATGCCCATGATAACATGCTCATTTACTAAATGATGACTACGTACTCTACACAGTAAAGCATGTTTTACTATTGTTGCCCTTAATTTTAAGCTCTCACTGTGACTTTGAAACTTTAATGTTTAATACAGTTTAAGTGTGCAATGTGTGCAACTAATGCTGCATTTAAAATATCCATAATCTGCTAAATATATAAAAAGTCCAGATATATTATTGCTTTATGTCAATAGTTTTGGAAATTTCAACTGTCATTTGAGAACCAGATGCAATCTACAATAAATGAAGAAGTTCTTATGAAATGTGTATGGAGCTACACTGTGGCTTTAATTTGACCGATACATATCAGTCTCTGATTTACATGAGTGCTTAAGAGCGTCTGATTACTAGAACAACAATGTCATTTACTGTAAAAGCCATTTTCTGCCCTTGAGTTTGGAAAAACAACTTGAAATCGTTGCCACTCAATTTGGAACAAAGTTCCACAAATACTCGTAAAATAATCTGAAAATATACATTTGTGTGATTTTCAAAGACTGTCAGATCTACAAAGATCTATCATGGTATGCAATGTACACGTAAGATACAAAAGTAAGATTAATACAAAACAACACTTGTCTTTTCTTTGACAGAACTGAAACAGAATGTCAACGCAACTTAATGTAACTGAGTCATCCAATGAGAGTCATCAGTACCACTGTGTGTTCAGTGAGAACTTTAAATACATTCTCCTTCCAGTGAGCTACACTCTGGTGTTTGTGGTGGGCCTGGCGCTGAACATCACTGCCATGTACGTTATCCTGTTTCGAACCAAACACTGGAAGCCCAGCACCATCTACATGATCAACCTCAATGTTTGTGACACCCTCTACATCCTCACTCTTCCATTCCTCATCTACTACTATGCTGATGAGAACGTCTGGCCATTTGGAGAGCCGATGTGTAAACTCATTCGCTTTCTCTTCTACACAAACCTCTATGGAAGCATTCTGTTCCTCAGCTGTATCAGCGTGCACCGATTTCTGGGCGTCTGTCACCCAGTCCGATCTTTGTCGTGGATGAGTGCCCGTCGTGCTCGTTTGATTTCAGTGTGCATATGGGCGACCATGCTCATCTTCCAGTCACCAATCCTCTATTTCTCCAGAATGAAAGACAGTGATAATATACGTGTGTGTCATGATACCACAATTAAAGCACTCTTTAATGACTTCCTGGTCTACAGCTCGGTGGTTATGGTCTTGCTTTTTGTCCTACCATTTGGTGTTGTGCTGGTCTGCAATGGGCTGATTGTGAGGAAACTTCGGGAACCTGGAGTGGGTGGAGGAACATCCCAGCATTCCAGGCAGAAGTCAGTGAAGATGATCATCATTGTCCTTCTGGTTTTCATGTTGTGTTTTCTGCCCTTTCATGTCAACCGCAGTATATACTACACCTTTCGCTACATGGACAAGCAGGTGAGCTGCAACATGCTAGAATATGCCAGCATGGCCTACAAGGTCACGCGACCCCTGGCCAGCGCCAACAGCTGCATCGACCCCATCCTTTACTTCATGGCAGGACAGGGTTTTAGAAGCAGCATCAAGAGAAAGTCCAAATCAAGCCAAAGGTCTGAAAATATCAAACCCCCCTCAACCACACTGTGAAAAACAGTGATGATCTTAGACTAAACAATTGGTCTAAGATCAACAGATCAAAAGAACAATTAGTGATAGATTTCTCCTTAAGTTGCTGGGGCAACCATGATGCCATGATGAATCATGACAGAGATGATGAATGGCAGCTGCCAATGCGGAGACAATTTTAACAGTTCACTTGGAGTTGGTGAAATAAAAATGACAAGATCCAAAAGTGGATATCCTAATGAGTAAACACTCAGGGTTATAAGTAAAAGGACCTTGTGACCCTTATAAAAAGGTAATTTATTGTATGTGAAGGTTTTTTGACTCTTGGCAGAAGACTTCTTTGACTGTGGTCTAAAATTTGAGAGAGTAACATGAGAGCAAACTGTCTTTACATGCCTCTAGTGATTTAAAAAATGTGCAAATCACTGCATGTCAAACAGCCTGCCATAAATACACTGCTGAATCATATAAAGGCTGCTTTTGTCGATGGACATTTAAGATTTAAATGTGATATTTAATTTTCTGATAAAAATTGATCATAGGGGATCTGTCCAGGTTGCACTTTATAATGTACAAAATTGTCTTTGCATCCAAACATTTCAGATAAGCTATTGCTTGTTATTTAAATATTCTCCAGTAATTTTCAGATTCTTTGAAGAAAACTTGAGCCATCATTTGCATCATTTACAACAGTAAAAATATTCTTTATTTTTAAAGTGACAATGTTATGAAGAAAGGTGTAACCAAAGATTTTGTTAAGCATCTTGAATATGTGAGTTCAGCTCAACTTTGAACATTAATTTATCTTAAATTAAGTGTATAAAGACTGGATTACATTACCCCATTTCAAAGGCTGATTTAACTAAATATCCCTCAGCAGCCTTCTTATCCAGAATGTAATATCAGAGTAAAATCTAATGTGTTTGCTATATTAAAGTTATGGAAAAATAGTGTTTCTCAACTTTTTTGGTTATTCAAACAAGTTCTGTAAGTTTAGTAGGAGCCTGCCCTGATCATTAGGTCATATCCATCATATCAATACATATCACCAGTAACGACTTTTCTCTCCTCCACCCAAACTCCTCCTGTATTTTTAACTTACCTCATTTTATTCAGTCTTCTAGTCTGGATGAGGAGAGGCTTGCACTGAGACTGAGTCGAATGTCGGGACAGAGCTCCTCCTTCAAAAACATCAAGCCAAACTAATTTACCACTTTATCTATCAAACTGGATTAGCAGGTCAAGTTGGAAATGTTTCAAAAGTCTGATGATGTAATCCAGCCTTAAGAAACTGTCTTGTTGTTAACTTACAGCCACTGGAACAAAAACCAATCCAAATCAATGTTTTATTTATTTGCAAGTAGATGTGAAACATTTACTTGAGTTACATTTGAAATATGCTCAATACGAAAATAAACAGAGTTGCAAAAAGCACAATGGTACGTGTGCACATTTAAAATGCAACATACAATTAAAAACACACACAGCAATGCATATTTAAGAATGTAAAGTCTGTGAATGAGACAAAACTAACAGAGACACCACTACAGACTCTAATTTCATGCATTAGGAAAAAGCTGTGCAGGTCTGAGACAAACCTAAAAAAACAATTCCATCATTTTCTTTTTTAAAGATCTTTGAATAATGATTTAAATCACTTATAATTATAACATTATAATTTTTCTTTAATATATTTATGAGTATACAGTCTACATGCGGTATTCAGTCATTTAGTAATCTATTAAAAAACAGCCTATTTGTTTAAGTGGTCTCAAATGCTTCTGTCTCAGCTAATGGCAGAGAGGGGGCACAACAGATAGGGAGTGTTTTGTGAAACAGTTTGAAACCACTATAAATTACACTAAACTTCATTATAAAACAAAATCCATTATGCCAGTCATGTTGTGTGAGGCAGGCAGCAATTTGAATGATTGACAAGCTGTTGGCTAATGTTTAACCAATGGGAGCAGGCTGAACACGAGCTGTACCGCCCTCTGTGGAGAAACAGGCAGAGACTGTGCATGTATGGAGAGCATAAGGGGACAACAGCTCTTATATTCCTGAGGGTATCTATACTGAAGACATCTGTGAGTATTATCTGCAAATCTATGATTACATTTATTATTATTTAAATGTATTTATTGCATACATTATTTAAATGATGAGTTTGTGTTTTTACAAATGTATATGTAATTGTTATTATTTTTTGCTTGTTTGCATCTTTGTGTTATTTGGGATTTCATAGTGAGGAAATGTTATTAAAACCTTATTTTCAGTTTAAATCTGTGTTAATCTGTCAAGATGTCTTAATGTGTTTCCACAATATTTGCAGCAAAATCAACTACATTTATTCATTTAGAGGATCATGATTTTTTCCACAGAGATTTACATTTGCACATTTGGCAGGCGCTTTTATCCAAAGTGACTTACAGTGCATTCAAGCTATACATTTGACCAGTATGTGTGTTCCCTGGGAATCGAACCCACAACCTTTTGTGATACCTACAGGAACACTACATTATTATTAATAAATAATTCTCCAAAACTGACTATGAAAGTTAAAGTCTGTATATTACACAAAGTCTGAGCCCACTTCAAATATCTGTAAAGTCTTGTTTATACATTGAATTAAACAGAAAGATTCTGACACATTTTTAAAAAAAAAGTTATGACAGAAAATAAAAACATGTTTTTTGCATGTCTAGGTCATGTGTAAGCACACACTTCCACTGTCTCTGAGAACATTCCTAAATCATTCGGAGATAACTTTTCAGACGTTTTGTCAGCTGGAACGCATGCAGTCATTAAAGCGAAACGGGAATACGCCAAATACTAAGAAATTTTGTAATTGATTAGCTTTCACTTTTACATTTTACATTAATTTAACACTTACAGCGTTATGCTGATAATATCATTTGTAATGGCAATGACTGTATAACATTAGAAAAATGCAACAGAATCAATATACTATGTGTATATAATGGGGATGTGTGGTGGAAGTTCTCAAGAAGTTCTCAAGAGGATTTTATCTTTATTATGGCTTGTTTTGCTTAAACGGATGAAATAATGTGTTGTTTGGCCGAAATGACTTTGATGATGGGGTGTGTGATGACCAGAAACACTATTTAGTGCTGCTTTTAAAGCTCATTTGTTTATCCCTTGAGGTCATTAGGAAACAATTGCAACTGCTTATAACGATTTTTTTGTTATGCTAATTGAAAGTCTCTTCACATCCTGATAGCAATCACTAAGTGGTCTAAATATGTTTATATCTTCTGTGGATGGCGCAGGACCATAAAATGTTCGTCCAATCATTGCATTTGGTCTGAATGCATCATAGGATGTCCTACTTGCCTGTCACACTGTGTATTTGCATCGTGTTCATGTGCTTTAGAGAGCGCTCTGAAGGGAAGGTAGAATCGTATGCTTTCAAAGCTACCTTGCTATTGCTAACCTTTCTGAAAATTGCCTACCCTAACTTTAAGAACATTGCTCTGGGAAAATCTTTATGCTGTTGTATGTATAATAACATACACATATTGGGTGTGGTTTGTGGGTGTATTCTTAAATCAAAGTGTTATGGTATGAATTTCACAAAAGAACGTCACAAAGGAAATGTGTATAACAGTTGATATTGCTTATGTCTTTATTATAATATGCAGCAATATATATTGTGTTATTTAGAGTTGCTGTTTATTGTGGGTTGCTGCATATAAATGCAGGAAAATGTAGGTTTATCATTGTTGAGGTTTCATTCAGTTTTTCTCTGACAGATCTGGATCAGAATGGCATCACCTAATGATACTGAATCAACCAATGACAGTGATGTGTACAACTGTCCAATAAAGGAAAACTATAAATACATTCTCCTTCCAGTGAGCTACACTCTGGTGTTTGTGGTGGGCCTGGCGCTGAACATCACTGCCATGTACGTTATCCTGTTTCGAACCAAACACTGGAAGCCCAGCACCATCTACATGATCAACCTTAATGTTTGTGACACCCTCTACATCCTCACTCTTCCATTCCTCATCTACTACTATGCTGATGAGGATGTCTGGCCATTTGGAGAACTGATGTGTAAACTCATTCGCTTTCTCTTCTACACAAACCTCTATGGAAGCATTCTGTTCCTCAGCTGTATCAGCGTGCACCGATTTCTGTGCGTCTGTCACCCAGTCCGATCTTTGTCGTGGATGAGTGCCCGTCGTGCTCACGTGGTCTCGGTGTGCATATGGGCGACCATGCTCATCTTCCAGTCACCAATCCTCTATTTCTCCAGAATGAAAGACAGTGATAATATACGTGTGTGTCATGATACCACAATTAAAGCACTCTTTAATGACTTCCTGGTCTACAGCTCAGTGGTTATGGTCTTGCTTTTTGTCCTACCATTTGGTGTTGTGCTGGTCTGCAATGGGCTGATTGTGAGGAAACTTCAGGAGCCTGGAATGGGTGGAAAAACATCCCAGCGTTCCAGGCAGAAGTCAGTGAAGATGATCATCATTGTCCTTCTGGCGTTCATGTTGTGTTTCCTACCCTTTCATGTCAACCGCAGTATATACTACACCTTTCGCTACATGGACAAGAACGAGGACTGCACCAAGCTACAGTACGTCAACATGGCCTACAAGGTCACACGACCTTTAGTCAGCATCAACAGCTGCATTGACCCCATCCTTTACTTCATGGCAGGACAGGGTTTTAAAAACAGGAAGTCAACTGTACCATCAAGTCAACAGTAACAAGTCAGGCATTAAAATTAAAGCCGTGGACTTTCCAATTTCAAATACTTCTCAACATTACTATGACAAACACAAAGCTATATACACGTTCTTAGCAACCTGTGGGTGGAGTAGATGATGACTGAATTTTCATTTTTGGATGAGCTGTCCCTTTAATAAATTTGCATATAAGAACAATTCTACAGAACTATGGTAATAATTTTTTTTATTTTTAATTATAATATTATTATGCAAAAGCATTTCCAATTGTGACTACTGGTCATGTCCAGACAGGCACTAATTCACAGTGTCTGGGATAAAAATTATTATATTATTATAGGATGAAAGAAAATATATGGGTAGGCTTCCTCACAACAGACAACCTTAGTGGGCTCTCCCACTCACAGGGGAAAACATGATTTCCATCACCACTGTGACATTTCACTATGCACAGCCATTATTGCCAAAGTACATACTTTTCATTAGCAGATATATGCAAATCAAGATACTAAAGTCAGTGTACTTCAGCAGAACGAATGTCCAGATGTCAAAAACTGCAGTAAAGTTCTTTATTGCAAATGTATAAATATCAAGAAAACAGCAACATTATTATAGCATAAATAAAAGCACAACAACACAGACCTGAATTTTTCCCCTTATAATGTCAACCAGTTCTAGTTCTTCTGTCTTAACAAAGAACTGTGTATGTAACTATGGTGAAAACAAAAAATGTGTACTGTATAAAAATTCATTTAATATAAAATGTGCATGTAAATGTCATTAACAAAACTGTAATGCTAACCTTGTGAACCTTTAATTGTCATTACTTGCCCTCTGAATTAATAAAATAAAATAGAAATAAATAAAATAAATACACAATGGAAGAAGGATATGTTCAGATACACAGTAACATTTAAAAAGAACTATTAATTATACAATTGTTAAAAGATCTCAACGTGTTGTGATCAAAGTTTTACTGGTTTCACATATGACAGATCCCAGCTAACAAATTAAGGTTGTAAGAACGTTTTCATAACATTTACATTAAGTAACAAAAATGTATCAATGTTCAAAAGGCCCAGTTCTTTAGATTTCATATTAATGTTATTTGGTTAAGATCGATTTCAAACTGTTTTTGAGATATGATACATAACGTTAAAAAAGTTCTACTAACGTTACTGCAAGAACATTTTTGATAACTTTGCTGAGAACGTTCCGTTAGCTGGGATCTCAGTTCCTATTAATCTGCAAGAAAACTAAAAAACTCCAGTAAAGAGATCAGATAAAGCTCCTCTGATTGATTTATGTTTAAAAAGAACTGTGAGAGGAGTTTACTGCACTTCAGCTTGACTGACTGAAATAAACCAGCCTAATGCAGATCTTTCTTCATGTGCAAGGTTCAGGAGGAAAAGGCACTAATACCATATATTCCAAAACATGAGGCCCTACAGCTATTCTTGACATGGTAATACTTTCAGAAGAAGCACAATTGAGCATTCTAACATCATGTGTGTATTGTTACTAAGAACTGCAGCTACTACCATAAGATACAAAGGTATTTGGGATTCTTAAAGCGGCAATCCATAACTTTTTTGCTTTAAAATGAACAAAAATCAGTTATAGAGTAAGTACACGACCAATCAGTGTTTAATACAATCTCTCTACCCTAGCCTGATTCACAAGGGTATGTTAAAAATGATTTTTAATTTGAGCGGTCGGGTCCAATTTCGCAGGAAATGTAAACAGAAAGAAAATCTGTCTACATCACATATCCAGATACTGTAGATGGTGCTGCGTTTGTAGCTTTTCCTTAAAGCAGTTTACAATTTAATTTGTCATCCATGTTATGAAAATAATGCCACAAGTATCTTACAATTTTATGTTTCAAACTGAGATGGTGGTAGAGAGGCAAAAGTTACAGATTGTAGCTTTGAAATGGGATTTAGACACTTTACAGCAAACTTATGTCATACAAACAAAACAAACAAACAAAAAAGATTTGATACTGAGGCAAGATCAAATAATTAAGCACTGTTCATTGTATTAAGTTTAAAAGGGTCGTATAAGATCTATTTATGTATACATTAAATAAGATGTAGTTTAGCAAGAACTTCCTCAGCTGTCTGTCCTGGTCTTATCCTGTAACATGATTTTTGAACTGTACTGTAAGTTGTTTTGGTAAAGCATCTGGGAATGAAAATTAAGAAATTATTTAAATAATTATAAATTTAAATGATTAATGTTAATCTGTGAAAATAAGAAGGTAAATAATGTCATGGACTCTTCACTGTGCACAGACAGAATATGACACACAGCTCCTTCCAGCAGAAATGCTGTTAGCTGACCAGTTGTTGAATTTGTTAGTATAAGCTACCTTAAGTAATACAATTTTTTATATATATATATTCTGTGGTGCTGCATAAACATGCAAATCCAGAATGCTACGTTTTGTTAGTGCTCTTTGCTATTAGTATCACTGTTGCTCAATCTTAGCATGAAAGTTCTGCATATGATTTGTCATAACGTGTATTATATCAGACATGAATGAGACATCAATCACATGCTTGTGTGGTGACAGGTTTGCTGTCAAGTGATTGAAATATTGTTTGTGACAAAATCATGCTTAAAATGGTAAGTATTAAAGACTGATATATGAAACATAAATGTATGATGATTGTATTCAGGTGTTTTGCATAACTTTTTATTGGTAACAAAACAAAATGTTTGCAGACATTTGACCATGACTGTACAAATGCAATTCATTTAAAATAAAATAAAAACTATCTGAGCTAAAAAAAGAGAGATGTACTGTAGATCAGTCTAACAGAGTTTCTCAATAATACTTATTAACTAGAGAAAATGTCTCACTAGTGTCTCATTGTTCTGAGTGCAGCTGTACAACCTTTTAGTCAGCAGACAAGGCTTTATGAGCCATGCACTGAAAGTAAGCACACATTTTTACTGGGTAAATGGCTCCTGTCTCCGTTTATCTGCTAGCAGAGACAGAGCCTATTGCTTTAATAATAAAATAAAAAAGGTTGACTATGACTTCTTTAAATAAATACAATGTTTCCTAAAGTCTTCAGATCAAGGCTCCTTGAGGGGTGAATACTGACATCACCAGCACACATCTGCCCTGATCTGTCACCTACTGATGATGTCATCCGCAAGAAGGTAGCATCCACTCCATGGTCATTCTTTTCCAATCTTTCATATGTTTATCTGGAAAAGAGGGGCGAGAGAACAGATAAGACGTTTGCAATTTCACAATGCAGTAACTTTCTATGCCACCAGAAGGCGGTAAAGGTTTCGTTTCTCTCTAACTGGCATTGCCCTGAAGCCGTGGAAAAACTCTTGGGTTCACAGCGAACTTTAAAACAGCAGACAGAGGACAATAAATAACCAAAACAGCTTCTCATCTTTGTCATGACATGACAGGAAGCACAAAACAAACACTGAAAGTCAAATGCAGCTGAGGATTAGTGTGCATTGTGGAGGACGACTGTCAGCCAGTATTTGTATGTAAATCCCAAGAGCTATTGATAGTTACACACAATGTGAAGCCAACAGCCTTCTGTCCCCTGCAAAAGTTTACATAGAGCCAACAGATCCATGAGACTCAGAAGGTTAAACATCTCTGTCTGACCACTATATTTCTGTATCTCTGGCTGACATCAATAAAGTGTCTTTATATTTAACTCTGCATTAATAAAACATTAAACTACACAAGTAATGGGAAATATGGGAGTCATTTACTGACAAATGCAGCATACTTCCTCCAGTATGATGACTGGACTCAAAAGAGTGAGAGAGACAAAGAAGGAAATGACAGCTCAAGCCAAAAGGATGTAACATAAAAGAATTATAACAACACAGATTTAGTGGAATATTCCTGTTCCACATATTTAGTGACTTACTTCCTGTCTGCACTTTGAAGAGGTGGAGTTAGAGGACGAGGACACGCCCAGCAGGGAGCGCTCTTCCGCGGGCTCAGTATGAGTACTGTCCATGGAGTCTGTGTCACTCGATTCTGTCTGGGTCACTTCCTTAGAGGATGACTTAACTTCTGGGATTTGAGCAACTTGGAACCTACCGTTCACACACAGGTAACAAAGAGGTCAGGAAGTCAGTGTAAACATGTGCACACGCATACTGAAGTCAACACATGATTCAACATGTTGCAACCACCTTCAGCCACGATCATATGTGAAACTGAGCACTATTATTCCAAAACCATCTATCATTTTAAACGTTTGCCCTGTTTACCTTCCTACAGACAGGATGGTGACTTCCCCAGGCAGTGGGGCCTTGACCAGGTCAGCTGGGCTTTTGTGCGTATCGGCGGGCAAGGCCAGGGCAGGCAGCAGCAGCTCGGGCCATTTCTTCTGACTGCAGCGAGAGCAGCAGAGCCCAGAGCGAGAGGCCAGGCCATTTATAGTGTGCAAATGATGCTGATGAGAACACAGCCGGGGCAACGAGCGGAACTGAGCGAAATGAGGAAGAACCGGAATCCTAAGAGACAAACAGAGAGAGATGTATAACTAATATCCTTTTCTGTCTATATTTTGCCATTTTTTTATAGGTACACCCCCAGATAACAATTTTAGGTTGTAAGAACGTGTCCCTAACGTTTCCATTAGGCAACAAAATATTTTCATCAAAACAAACAAAATCATTAAAAATATATTTTTGAAAGTTCTATGAATGTTTGAAATGTCCAACTTTTTAGATATTGCATTAACCTTATTTCTTGGTTATAACTTTTTTTTAATTCTGTAACATTTTTAAAATGTTCTGCTTAAGAATAATGTAACAACTTTAGAATATTGTTTTTGATATATGATATATAACATAAAAAAAGTTACTTTTTATGATAACTTTGAGAAAACAATTTGAGAATGTTAGCCAATGTTTTAAGAACGTACCCTATTAGCTGGGCTCTATGATATTATAGTCCCTAGATATAATTCAGCTTGTCCTCATAAGTACATTTACAATAATAGCACACCTCCACAAACTTGAGCTATCATTCATATCCATAGCAACAAAATAGGATTAGCGATGTTTACATTAGCAAGCACTGCTAATGATTGAAAAAATAACTTATGTAACTCACTTCAGCAGACCCACTGAAACCAGATGAACCTAAATAACGCTTAAGAACACCTTATTTTAATTTAAAATAATGTAAGTCCTGAATCCAACACTGTCATTGGTCCATTGTGATGATGTCAGAAGCCCCTGAGCTGGTATAATGCTGGCAGGAATTAAAGGATCTTTTCAACTAATTGTCTGGCACATGGTGTTATTTTAGCAGGCAGTGATGAACTAAACCTCAGCGCCAGAACTTTGAGAGCCATGAGCCAGAGCCATGTTTGAGATTAAAGAAGCACACAGGGAAGGCACTCTGACGGTCCCCATGGCATTACAAAACAGTTCAACATTTTAGCATTGATGGACAGTAACAAAAATATAAACTTATCCAAAGTGTCCATTTTATTCTATCCAAAATCACTTAAAATGAAGACTTCCAAACTCCAACAATAAGCAGGAACGTTACTTCAATGGACTGAAGTTTTCAATCTCAATTGATCTTTATGGGATATTAACCTCAGAGTGGTGACACTGCAGTTGGAAAACAAACAAGGACTTCCTTCCTGATGTTTTATAAGCTTGTCAGCGTTGCACACCAGGTGTACAGTAATTAACACTGCCACAATCCCTCTTTCTCTCAGCTTATTAAACATTACACTGATTTCTGCATTAAGAAATTATAAGAATGAGGTGTGATCTTTATTCAGTCTATTGACAAACTGTTTCCTGTTCCATAACTCTGCTTTAAAGGTACGGCAGGTGAGAAATATTTTTTCATGCTGGTTAAAGCCCAAGTTTCCATGGCGAATTGTAACATGTTTGTTTGTACAATATGTGTCTGTACATGTGTCACTTATGTTCTTACTTGATGGATGAACCCTTGTTGAGAGCCATTTGTTTATCCTCATATTCCAACAGAAGTTCCTCCAAAGCAGCAGCATTCTCTACAACACAGACACACACACACAGAGACACAGACAAACTCTGTGTTAACATTACAGCGTGATATAAGTGTTAAGTCTCAGACATTTACACAACAGTAAAGCTGCTTTGAAATGATGTGTAATATGAAAAGCACTAGACAAACACAAGTGACTTCACACCTTTCTTCTCTGTGATGAGACGGACCAAAATGCTGATGGTGTCTTCATTGGGGTCATCAACAATATATGGACAAGGGTTTCCTGAGAAAAGAGATAAACAGTTTAACAACAGAACTTCTGCAATCTTTCTGCTATTCTGTATCTTACGGTGTTCCTTTAGCTCAGTTGTACAGCATTGTGTTAGCAGCACAAAGATTGTGGGTTCAATTTCCAGGGAACACATACTGATAAACTGAATACCTTGAATGTATTGTAAGTCACTTTGGATAAAAGCGTCTGCCAACTGCATAAATGTAAATCTGACATCTTTTATTTAGAAGTTGGTAAATTAATCTATGCATATTAAGAAAACAAAACATAACACAGTATCTCACACAAAGACTGTCTGAATCATATTCCATATCACAATTGTTATGTTTAAAAAAATGATTGTATATTATGTAAAATATCATTTCATTTTTCTTTTGATTTTTGTGGTCAAATATGACCCAGGGCATGTCTCAATGGGTTTCATGAGATCCGCCCAAGTGTTTCATTGTGAACAAATTTTACTTTAAAGCGTGAGCATTACTGAGAACTCTTCTGTGGGTGTCAGACCTGTCATTAAGTGCTATTTTTAAAAGATTTTAATAGCACAGGAAGCCGTGACGCTCCGTGAGATGGTTTTTCCTCATTAGTCAAATTCACAACAGCTACAAAACTAACAATTCATCATGAGTCACTAGAGACACATATTATCCATATCTCAACAATAATGCTGTCATGCTGCAGGTAAACCCCGACAATTCCTGAAAAATTCCCTCTTTATTATCACACATTCTGTCTACTGCGTACAAAAGCCTGACTGTGTGGGGAATAATGGTCTCTATGGTAACCGGCTACAGTATTTCCCAGAGTTCCAGAGTGAGGCAGCTGGGGATGTTGAAAAAGAGCTCACTCAGCACTTTGATCTGCTCATCCAGAACAAACGGCTGTGCAGCAAGCCGCTTTTATTCTGATCAACCAGGAAATGTTGTTAAAATCATATCATGCAGATGTACAGTGGCTTCAAAATCTGAATATTAAGCCACACTTAAAATGTACAGATGTCATTGCATTAGATAATTAAAACGTAAGAAGTGGCATTCATTTTAAAGAAAGATAGCACAAGAAACATTTTGAACATTTCAAGAAAAAGTTTGATCTGAAATCATAAAACAATAGTTCCACTGTTGAAATATATCTGAAATGTTCTGGTTGTTAATGGACCATGTCAACAACTCCACTCCATTATAATCAACAAAGCTACAATGTCTATAGTGGAAGTCCTTGAGCTGCTCAGATTTTCTACCACTGTATTGTCACTGTAATAATATTATTAATACAGCTTCTAAATTAAGACTTAATTATTAACATTAATAACACAGCTTCTTCTAAAACTTTTTTAAAAAGTTTTAAAAGTTCCCAGAACTTTCAAAATAACATTTTTAATGTTTTTTAACTTAATGGAAACATTAGGGAAATGTTCTTACAGCCTTAAATTTTTTGCTGGGATGAGGCTTGCTGGGGAATGAATCTTTGACACCTCTGAGCCTTTTAATATTTCACAAAAGCAGGCAGTAGTTATAGTACAAACCTAATATACGAACCATACTCATACTGAAAATAACATGACTTGTTCCTACAGACATTCATTCTGCACCAGACCTATCCTACAATATAAAGATGAAAATTTAATGCTTCAACATCCATTAAAGTATCTAAACTTGGGTGAGCGATCCAAATGGATCAGTTTACTGTTACTCCATTGAAAGCTGGTCAATGCAGAAGTTTTGTACAGTGCCTGAGAGCAAAGCACTTACATAATCATCCCAGGTCAAAAAGTGCCAAGAAAAGCCAATTCTCTTTGGTGTATTTGGGACCCGCATTGCCAGAAACCGATAAGGATCACTTGTGTAATATAGACAGAAAGATGCTTAGATGTTGCATTCTATCTTTGCATTTTTTGCTGCAACAAAAGTGATGCTGACCCCACAACACCCCAGAGACAACATTATTTCTCATCAGAATGTCCGCAGCTACTCTACAGAGTCCTGGATCTGTCCCAGACTTACATCACACAAGCTTTCAGACGCACCCTCCATTTGAGCCAAGACTTTCATTATTAAACGCCCCATAGATACCTTGTGATATTTTCAATACGCCATGTTCCCAAGAGTTCTTACATAAATAGTGCATGATGTAATAGGCTATTTTCTTCTATAGTAGTATTTAAGAACAATTCAATTGAGGCCTTAATGTTTAAATGTTGTCTTTGCAAAATGTTCCTGTTACAGTTTTAAAGTGTTTGTCTAGTTCAGTGTGAATCAGATGTAGTTGAGACTGACTAACTCAGAACTAGTCAAGAGTTCAATATTAACATTTAGGAGAACATCTATTGTACAAGCAGAGAAGAGACTGAATTATTAAACCAGAGAAAGAAGATACAGAGGGAGGGTTGTGTTGCTTAAAGATAGATGAGGAAGGAGAGAAAGATAGAGGGAGAGAAAGGCAGAGGAGGTGATATAGAGAGGGTTACCTGAGCTGCAGTGGTGTTGGCAACATAACACAGGTGAAAAGAGACACTCAATTATACCAGAACTCAGCCACAAGCTTCCGTTAATATGAGAAAAATACTCAGTCTGAAGTTTCTAACTCATATTTTCTGTCATCTGAGAAGCACAACAGATGTTTGTCACAATATCTGACTGTCCTGAATCCAAACAATAAATCTCTGAGCAACAGACTAAACTTTATGTCATTCCTTATTAATTTGTATCTCCACTGCAGCTGACGAATCATTCATGCTTGTGTTCAGTATAAAGCTGGCATCTTTAGACGTGTCACATCAGATTATTCACAGATTTATTCTAATGTCATGTGACCAATCGCTATGGCATGTC
This sequence comes from Chromobotia macracanthus, assembly GCA_036877525.1. Lineage (NCBI taxonomy): Eukaryota > Metazoa > Chordata > Actinopteri > Cypriniformes > Botiidae > Chromobotia > Chromobotia macracanthus. The sequence goes on along the minus strand of JAZGTH010000067.1, from coordinate 7,000,776 downwards.
TAAGAGTTATCAGCTAATATCTGAGTACTAATGGTGTAGGGAAGGATTTTCAGCGGAAAACGACATGCTTTCTTGTAAGCATGACGTAAATGACTCTCCACTTTCTGATAAAATAGAACCATTTCCTCTTGTGGTTTAGGGAAGAAGGAAAACAATATGAGGGTTGAAACAACATGAGGGTGACCAAATGATGACATTCGTTAGTTTGGGATGAACTATTTCCATTACAAATTCAGTATAATTAATTTATACATTGTAGTCTATTCCCTCATCTGAGATGCTAAATACAAAGTCACCGTTTAATTCAGTTTTGCTTTAGATCAAGCATTGTAATGTTGTGATTCATCTCAGAGCTGGCTGGTTCAGTTTAAGTCTTTATTAAAGAATTTTCATAGAGGAAATGAATATGAAATATGCAGGCTGTGGTTAAAGTGGGTGTCACTGTCAAAATCTATTGCATCAGATCTTGACACACAACACTGTTGAACGCACAGCAACAACAACTGTGTCTTTCACATGTCATTTCTAAGAGACTCACCCGTGTTACAGGCCGAACCTGAATCATCATTTACTAAAGCCACAGTAATGAGAACACTGAACTTACTTAACTTACAACGACTGCTCCACCCACTTCTTCATATACAGAGACAGCAGATAAAACTGTTCTCATTGTGCTCTCTGTGATTTGATTTCCTTTTATTCTGTGTTTCCAACCCCAAGGAAGTGGGTTTTATGTAACAACTGAGCCTCTGCTATACTGGAAATCTGAACTCTTATGGATTTTACTTTGTTCTGCTTTACTAACCACAGATTCCATTTACTCCATTATACAATAATACACTAAACCAGCGCAACCTCAATAGTATTATATACAATATACTATAAATTCTGTGTATATTATACCTGTCAATGTTGTATTATTATATTGAATGTAGCAGAGGTCTCCAATCCATCTTCATGGAGGCCCACAGACCTGCAGAGTTTAGCTGCAGTCTACTCCAAAGACCTCGATTAGCTGCTTCAGGTGTGATCCAATGGGTTAAACTCTGCAGATCTGTAGGCTTCGTTGGAGACCTCTGGTATAGTGTATTTATTGTGTTAACCTATTTATTGTTGTAAATTGTATTTCGCACTCTTAACATGCACTGCTGTTAGGAAAACGCACTCAAGAACTTTACTTTTGCACCTGTGCCAGTGATGTGACAAGAAAAGTAAACTGAACAAGGTGTGACGGGGTGTCGTACCCTCTTTCTGTGGTGTGGCAGATTCTTCATTCACCCCCTCTTTCTCAGCTGTGCACTTGTAGCCCTTTTTCTTGAGCAGGTTGCAGATAAGAATTCCAAGAAGCCCCATCACACAGAAGATGGGCACTAGTGCAAACACAGCGTATTCCGTCGTCTTCTCTTCAGGGCTGTGAAGGCTGGTTGAGTTTGTACCCCCCACTCCAGACTTGCCGGGGGTGCTCTTTCCAACATTTCGTCTCCGCCGGCTGTATGACTCTGCAGATTAAAGACGTGACATAATTGAACCTGCAATCCATAACTTTTGCCTCTATACCATCATCTCTGTTTGACAGATAAAATTGCAGGGTATTTGTGGAACTTATTCTCTCTGTTTACAGACAAGAATAATCATATCTGACAACTCAAACTATAAATCACTATTATAAACATACTGTTGTGAATTGGGGTAAGGTAAGACGTGCTGAACACTGATCTGTCATGTACTTGCTCAATAACTGATTTTTGTTCATTTTGTTCAATCAAAAAAAGTTGCGAATTGCAGCTAAAAGCATCACTTTTTCTGTGCGGAATTATCCTCCTGATGACTCCTCAGATCATGTGACTTATTGAGGAGAGATTCCAAGTGATTAGAATTACTATTTTCACCTAATGGCTTACAGGGTTGAACGTGCCAAACATGACTGATACTATACATTGATACTATGGTGTTATCCTAGTGATGGTAACAGAAGGTAATACAATAGTATTATATTACATTACATTACATTATATATATATATATATATAGTACTAAATGATTGCCATACTCATGCACCATGGTATTTACATTTTACTCAAGGTATTGCCATGGCACCAGGTCTCCCAATTGTAACATTTGTTTTAGAAATGTTCAGTATGGAACAAAAAGCTGTTCTGCTTTTCAATATGCCTGCTGGAATTCCATCAAATCTCACACAACATCAAGGTATACAATTTTAAAACACTTACTCCTGATGCATGCATGGAGGGTGACGGACTTCCGTGTAGCAGCAGGGTTAAACCTGAAATATACAGTATGCAAAATCATAAACACACACACCCTATGCGTTCTATATGATACATTTTTGTGAAATTCATCAAACTATGACGACAACATATGTTGTGACAATAAAGTGAAGGAACTAAAGAACATACTGGAATTAGTAAAACATTAGTGAAAGGTTACTGGAACATTCACTGGCATCTGTACGTGGAAATCTATATGTTTTGTTCTTTACCCAGGAAGACATCCTCCACACACAGCGTCAGAGCGTGAGGTCGGTGCGGTCACAATCCATCGGTTAAGTTCCTGGCAGGAAGTGTGCGGGCGGCACTGCTCAGTGTCATGGCTGTCCGAGAAGGTGCCTGCTGGGCAAGTCCGACACAAACTGGGACCTTTAACTTCCCCACAATCCTTAAGGAAACAAACACACGATCAGATTATTTCATCATGTATCATGTGAAAAAACGAACTGTCATGTTTTGCAGAGCGTGGTGTCAGTTTGTGTAACACATTTTAGGAAACATCAATAAAAAGAAGCTATTTCTGAACTTTTGCAAAAACCTAAAAAATAATAAATACGATTGTGCATAAAAAATAGATTATTTTTGGGACCAATATTTTTGTTTTTACATTTTACATGTGACATTAAATTCACAATGAGATACCACATTTTATTATTATCATAAATAAAATCTAAAGATAAAAAGTATTGATACATCACAAAACTATACCTATTCACATTATTTGATGCATTACTTCAAACAGAGGAGCTATTTCTTTAGAGAAGGAGCGAAGTCATAATGTTATGTACTGGATAAGTGTAGGGTATTCTGAGCTGTGAGGTCAAGCCAGTTGTGCTGTGTGTGTGTTGTGGGTGGGTCTGTTTTATCTCACCGTGGGCTCTTGCCCTGCTGGACAGAGAGCACACACACACCCCTCCTTCAACCCGCACTGAGCTGCCAACGTCCCCCAAACCTCCAGCAGCTACAGAGAGGCACAAATGCAACTGATCAATAGAGGGGCAAAATTCTAAATACAAGATTTACAATTACAGGAGTTTTCGGATAACAGATTTCCGGATGTTAAATTAAAATGACAAGGAAGAGAAATTTACTGAATAGCAATTCAAAGAACAGATGGAAAAAAGGAATTTAGTTAGTCGAATACAAGTTTTGTGACTGTAATGAGAAACAATAGCTATTTTTGACTAATACCTATTTATTTCCTGATACATAGAAAAACATTTTCCTAAACTAGACATATTTCTTTAACATATGTAGATTTTAGACATTTGAACATATTTAGACATATTTCTTTACTGTCTGTATAGACAGTCTATCTAATACACTGTAATTCAAATCCAGGACAAGTACAGTATAGTATAGTATAGTAGGAGGAAACTGTTTTTTCTCATCCTGAAACTTACTAAGAATTCTCCTAGAAATAGACACACATAAATCATTATGTGTGTGTGTGTGTGTGTGTGTGTGTGTTTGTGTGTGGCTTAAGGCCAATCCACATTTAAAATGAAAATTTTTTTTAAAAGGTGTCTGAAAAAAAAACTTCAAAATCTTGAAGTGATCTTGAAGTGATGTTGTTAGTATACTGATGTGTTAACTTGTGATGATACACTGTCATAGACTCTGTGTCTTTGATCAGAAATCACCTTCTATGTACATGTATTCATTCAGACGAGGCTTTTGTTTATTATTTACTACAACAAAAGCGATTAATCTTGGAGGGGCGGAAACACAAGAAGTTATGTAATACGGAGTTCCAGATTTGCTCAGAAACAGTGAGCACAACAGAGTCAAATTTGAGGGATTGTTTATTTTCTCTATTATTTAAGCACATGAACAATGCTAGATGGGGTGGAGTTTGAATGGAGAGGGCGAATCAGGTGTTCTGTGCTCTGTATCTCATAAAAATAACCATATTTCAAAGATCACCTCTAAATATGTGTTTAGTGACATGCAAATAGACCAAAGCTTTCATAAAGACACAACTCAACATGTAATCAGCAGTACAGTTAACAGTGCACTGTTTGGTATGGTATGGAATGGTATATTTGAACTGGATTGAAAAGGACACTTTACTTTGGTATGGCATAATACAGTATAGAAAGAGACACAACAGAGAGACAATATATGAGAATAAGGAGAGGACAGTGTAGTACAGTACAGTTCAATATTGTGTACAGTATAGAATATAGTATATACTACGAGTATGCTGTGTCCCCTGTTATCAATTCTGGGTTGTAAGAACGTTTCCCAGCTAACAAGTTTAGGTTGTAAGAACGCTTCCCCAATATTTCTATTAAGAACCAAAAACATTAAAAATGTTATTTGAATGTTCTAGGAAATGTTAGCCAACATTCTGAGAACCGTCCCTGTTTGCTGGGTCATCACTTGCTACACTGGAGGTTTCAGTTTTCTAAGCAGCGATGCAACACTCAGTGAAGCTGAGACAAAGACTTTTAGCACTGCAGCAATCAGGGGTACAGAGTGTGTGTGATGCACCTGAAACACACACACACACTCTTAAGTGAACAGAAGTATGTGAAGTCTATACTTACGATCAGACAGACAGGAGCAGAGCAGTAAAGGTGGTTCTTCATCTTCTTCAAAATATTCTTCTATACTCATGTAATCTAAACAAAAGAACATGACAGACACTCAATGACACATGCGGCAAAAATAACATCAAAGTCAACAGAAACCTCAAAAACATCAAGATGTCACAGACAGAGACTAAATGCCACTTAGACTGCAGTTCCCTTCTGATGGCCACAGCTGTGGGTTTCTATGTGCTCAAATATAATCTATAAGCTAAAGTGTGATATAAATAGCTAAAAGCAGACCTGTGGTTTTGGGCAGCTCTACTTTTCTTGGTCTATTTTTAGACTGAACGTGCCCATTCACGACCTAAAGCACTTACTGGATCTACTGGAGCAAGTACAAATCACTGACTGACTCTCCAATGACTGAGTCATGAAGCTATAGCATCACCCAAAGCTCTACAAACATCACTATCTGAACCAGCCATGAGCTCCAGACCTATCTCTTCTCACCATCCAAACGAGATAAAAATGAGATCAAATGAAGACTTTTGGTGAAGTCTCCTGCCTGTTAGATTAATCTCCTATGAAACAGAAACCTGTAAACTCACCTGGGCTTTTTGTTGAGATCATACATTTTTTATACAAATTCTAATTTTTAATGCAAACATGCTTATCGCATTCTTCAAAAATTAAATTATCAGACCTATGTCCAACTTTATTTTACACACAAGAGTGCTCTTAAACAAGGTTAACTAAATGTATGGCATTTACACATTACACTATGGCATGCTGTGTTGTTCTAATCTGTTGCAAAATAACAACTACATAATCAACATATAATCAACATCACATAATATACTAAAATCATTACTGAACAATGAAAATAAAATAATGATGAGTTTTAATCCAACAGCAGATATAGCACAGTTAAATAACTTATTTTTAGGACAACCAGACATCTGCATTGCTTTGATCTTGTTGCCATGACAACTTGACAACAGTGCTAACTAATAGCTACACTTACCCCAGCGTGATCTTGTTCTCTGTTGCCCTGGTAACAGTCTGAGGATGCTCTGCTCACTGTGACAACACTTGCTAAGTATCACACCGTACCTGTCTGCATAACGCTGCCATTCCTTATACTGCCACTCAAAACCACAGCTCCTCCCACAACCCATGATGGGTCCCTCCCCCTTTAACATAGTCCTCCAATCATATGAGCTTGTACATTAAGGTTCTAAGGCTGTACTTTGTTTGTCAATATGACTTTTAAGTATTTTTTCTAGTATTTTGTATTTAGGTTTTCATAAACAGAGACCAATAGATCTGGTGAAAGGGTTTTGCCAATAAAAATAAATAAAGAGCAAAAACATAACTTTTTACAATAAATAAAGGCATAAAACATAATAATTAAACTTAGCATGTGTCTGTGTACAAGCACAGACAGGCCATGTCTGCGCAGACTTTGGCATATAGCTACAGCAAAAGTTTGTTACCTACCCCAACATGAATTTGTGTAGAAGGATGCAATTCAATGAATTACCATAAATGATTCCCTGGTAAATTAATTTAAAATTCATTTGAGAGTCAGATTAAACTTATTAAAGTCATTGAACGTGAGTAAAAACAGCTCTTCTTAAGTTTACAAGATCCTGCAGCTTAGACAGAAAACTGCCCATTATGTTGGTTTTAAAAACTAGCTGCCACATTCCTGTTGAATAGTTTGGCAGTGAACAACACAACTGAAGAATAGTTAAACATTTCATGTTTTACCATGCAAATAAATGAATGCAACAACTGAATGAGTTTACAGTTTTGGCACCCTTCTACACAAATGAAAGGGCTCTTAGGAGCACCATTCCCTTGCAGTAATTTTAGGGCTTTTAAGAAATAAAAGGACCCCCACACTTCCACCCACCCCTAAACCACCATGCAGATGATCAGCTGCCAGTCCCATTCATGATTCATGCCTGTTTAAATTTACCTCTTTCATTAAAAAGCTATAAAGCTCCAGCGAACAGTAATTACAGTTTATGAATCTCTATCTCTGTACTGTCCAATTCTGTGGCTTTGGGAGAGCATGAAAAACAGCATTGCGTAAATAAAACAACAACAAACATAAAGCAATCGCCTAGAATTATCTATTTCAGGATCTATCACATTACAAATTGGAAGCGATTGCCCTGGACTGACTTCTGGAAGCGTGGCTTTTTGCAGTGAAAATATGTATCTTGCTTGCTCCATCCAGACAATTCAGGATCCAAACTCAGGTCAACGATCTAAACAAGAATCAAGCCATCACACAAGACAAAGCTGGAGTTCAGCACCATTCCAAGCATGAAACAAGAGAAGATCTGTCTTCTACAGCCAAAACACAAAACCACAGTCTAGCCAGCGTCTGCGTGAAATATTCTTGTTAAGCTATACTGAGTTCTGATAAGCTTCCATTGGGTTCTACATCAAAATTAAGATGGACATGCAACAAGTGTAAACCCACTGAATATTAGTTCTGCTGAATGATAACATTTTAAACACAACAGGAAACCGTACTGCTCAACTGACACAAAAGTGTTACTACTGTATGCAGTTGCTGTAACACTGTAAGTGTTGTAAGGGCTGCTAGGGTGCTATAAGGGTTACATACTGGAATATGTGAAAACATGAAAGAAATAAAGCCATGCAATCTTGTTTTACAGTCTGGATGTCAGTGAGTTCATAAATTTAATGCCGACATGCATCATAGCATCACGTGTCACTTCCTGCTCTTGCTTTGAAATTTCAACACTACTGTCTTTCTCTAAATCCCCAACAGCCTGACGATGCTGACAAATATAGCCTGAGATTTTAATGGCCAGGCACTTTCCATTTCTGCACACCCATTTTTACTATCCTCCATTTCTACTGTCCTACAAAAAAACAGACCACCCTTTGATTTTAGCTGCTAACAGTAATTATAACAGTAGTTATGGTATACAGCCTGCATGTTTAAGCTTCTTGCCAAGCACGTGCTTGTGGGCAGTGACCACCACAATCCTTTTGTTGGGGGTTCTACACAACAATTACAACATCCAAAAGAGACTCTGCCATGGAAAATATAACCTCATCAGACAGTATGGTAGAAGTTTTTGTATTCATAAAACTGTGTTGGGCTTCAAGATTTTTATATGTTTATAATGAACAAAATACCAAGACAATAATGTTATTATATAGACAAGAAAATTATACTGCGTTTCTAAACAATTCTACTATGGTTTTAGCTAATTATCTGAAGTGCCAGTTATTATTAAGCACATCAGAAAGATGATTTGCTGGACTTTAGCAGGTATAATGCCACTAAAATGACCATAATAGACCAGTTAGTGCAAATTTCAGTAATTCCGTTAAATTTTGTGCAGTTTCTTTAACCAGGAGAAAACATTCCCCACAGACACACCTATGGAACTATGTTTATGGAAAACCAGTAAAAATGATGTAGCATTTGCCAAACAACATTTTTGCCTTAAAGGAATGACAGGGTTAACAAATATTGTTAGTTGTTTTGAAAGTAGATCACATTTCTGTTTTTAAACGTTTGCTGTAAAAAGAGTAGGTGTGAGATGTGAAAACAGGATTATGGGCCATGTGCATCATTCTGCTGTGGTTTCTGCAGAAGAAAAACAGAGAAAAACCAATTATTGTCTGAGATGAAACATGCCTGTCCAGCATAAGGCCCCTGATGTCATAGCTAAATAACAGTCATTGTGCCAATATATAGAAGTCGCCAACCACTATTCTGAGCAAATATGGCTATTATCCAGACTTATGTACCATCATGTAAGATTGAACCATTCATAACGACTAAAGGTCTCCAATAAATACATGGGTGTCTTGTAATTGTTAGAATGTGCCTATGTTTAGATTTGTTGTTTGTTTTCTTGTCTACTGTTGTTTAAAGTAAACACAAGTTGACGGTCACGCCAATTGTGAGAATGTAAGCTGACGCAGTGAGAAAACGCGTCATTGGTGCAAGATTCCACTCGTTTGATTGACATGCTGACATCATGATCTGTAGCTCAGCAGAGATATGCTGAGTCTGTTTCTATACAGTAAATGTCAATCTCAAAGCACTGCATGAGACACACACACACACAGGGACCTGCTATAACGGAAAAGAAAAATGGATGGAATTGGTATGTTCTTTTTTTATTAACACTATAACTTTTTTGACATTATTATAACAAATCAACATTAATGAAATCCTTGTGTTAAATGATCTTATGGTGCGCAAAGCCGAGATTCCCACAGTTTTATGCGGAGAGACGTTCAAGCTGTAAAATGGAAACAACTCATCACTGAACCCAAAAGACTTCAGGAAAAGAATGAGATCAGGGAAGAACCGGGGGGGGGGAGACAAGCTCATTTTAACAGCTCGGAAAATAAACTACAGGAAAATGCTTCCTTAATGGCAATGTGGAACAATCCTTATTCCTGTAAGCGGAATTCCACCTTCTCGGCCCGGAACGTTAAACACATCCACATGCAAGTCCAACGTCAGTAAGCATGTCTTGGTTTCGGAAAAATGAAAGAAATCTGGCTCTAATAAACTTTATTTACATGTAGTGTCTTCTTGTGGGATTATATTTCCAGCTGTTTTTGAAAGGTTTAACATTTATATCTGGTACAAAGCAAGCCAGTGTGCTGTGTGGCCTAGTTCTCTAAATCAACTACAACTAGTTTTAGGGAGGTTACAACCTTTGCCTTTAGTTGGTCACCCAATTGCACTGGTTGTGTCTTGTTGCTCTGAATAATTCTCTGAAATTAGCCTTCGCTGTCAGAATGTCACAATGCCCTCCCTGCTAATTAATGGATATAGGCCTTGTGGAGGTTGAAAGCCAGGGTCATGTTGCCCAGGCATGTGGGGTGGGGGAGAGGACTTCCTGTCACATGTCCGTCTATGCCCTGTAATAACACCCTGAAAAACTCTCAAGCCAAAATGTGGCCCCGACAACAAGTGATGTCTCATCACTTCCTGAAAGGCAACACTCTGCCTTTATGTTGGTCTCTGTGGTCATGGGTAGTGTGAAAACAAATGTCACAGCTGAATAAATGTGTCTAGCATGAGACACAGTGAGGTGTCTGTACGCTGTATGGTTGAAAGCTAAGATATAGTAAATTCCAAAATCTGACACCATCTTTCTCAATGGATGGTTAACAGTTCCTGTTTTCATGTCTTACATACAATAATTTAAAATATTTATAAAATAAATATCTTGTGAATAAAAGTTATGAAAAATACACATGCATTTCATTTCAGCAATTTTGTGTACATCACACAACAAACCCACATTGATCAATCAGATCTTATTATCGCTAACTATAATAAAAAAAGAACCCACACTGTTAAATTTGTACAATCCCATCAGCAGTTTTAGCTGCAGTTACAGTATATATAATACTGAGAGTACAGCAGTGAGTCTGTGTTCCTTTGCAGGGCTCAGCAGAAACCACAAGCACACAAACGAAATCCCTGCTGATCTAGGGTCAGTGTGGTCTGTGTGTCAGCAGAGCCCAAACCACACAGAGGTCAACACAGACTTATCCTGCCAACGCAGGTACGTCTGCACGCGAGGGATGAAAATGTTCGCAATAAATTTGGTTCATGTCTGGTGAAATGTTTTACCAACACAAATAATAAAGCTTCAAATTAAACCATTGATTCCTGCATCCAGCCGTAGCGGGTTTGGATCAGAACCAGACGCTTTTTCCTCAAAATTTCAGAGGAGCGTGCCCAACGTCAGAGAGCCTTCCTGCCCACTTCAAAACTCTGAATTGGTGCTGTCTCCTCAGTCAGGGTCAAGAACAGAGCATGGCTAATTACAGATAAGAAACCAGCTAGAGCTTTTAGGGTTCTGGGCAGAGTCACATCTTGGTTGGACAGCACAGTGGAGTGACATTAACAACATTTGGACATCAAGTTTCCATGAGGATGCTCAAATGAACTATCAAAACAATATTATGAAAGCATGTGAAAATGCACAGACAGCTATACAAACACTGGATTCTGCCCATGAACATAAGTCTTGTTCATACAGAATCGTCAATGCTGATTGGTTGATGGCACAAAAGAACAGCCAAAGAGCCAACCCCTTCACTGGAGACTTCACTTATCCTGTCATACAACAGACTGCAGCAAAATGTTAATATGCTTAGTAGTCCAGAATTGTATATATAATTGGACATACAGAAATCACACAGTCCACACACATTCAACTATTTACTGTTCATTCAGCTGCAGACTGACACTGCAGTGCAGTTATTTTCATGAACTTTTATCCAGTCTATTACTGTTGAATCTATTTTAGATAAACCCTCTCCTAAAATGCGATTGGTCCCTTCCTGTCTCGTGGGCAGGTCAAGGCCAGAATGAGCTGAAAAATGAACAAAACTTTATGTCAATAATCAAAAGTCTGGCTATGCAAGATGTTCTAAACAAATGTTAGTGAGTCTGATGGCACGACCTTTAACAAACACAGGCTGTGGTTATATATCTGTATTAGACCAAGTCTGGCATGACATGGGTTTATCAGACCACTGCAGTACATTCATAAACTAGCACTCGCATACTGCTGAACACTGCAACAATATTTTTTCATACATAAGCATAAAATGTGTTAAAGCAGTTTGTTTAATTCCTGAAAGAAAAGATCTCAAACTACAACGTCATGGCTGTTAAACCCTCTATGTAAAGCTCAAGGCTCTGTGCCAATACTGCAGATGTTTGGTATGATATTATTTTCTGTGTCTATAGGTCTACATGTATACGTTGCATAATATACTGTATGTTTTATAACACAGCACATTTGTTTATAGAGTAGGCTATAAATTATGCATCCACTGTAAACCGCATCTGGCGCAGTGCGTGCCAAAGTCCGGTGCCAGAGGGGGTGTGCAAGTGTGCAAAGCTGCCCAGTGGGCGACGCGTTACGATGAGCTGTATTTAAACATGCGTTTGCATCTGAGTTCACTGGAAACGAGCACGACATTCACAAATCCTGTATGAGTTATTAGGATGGAAGGTTAGGGATGCAGTTAAATGATGATAATATTTCATTGTGCTACATATTGTCATAAAACCATAAACTGTTCGATGTTCTGCTCTCATGCATCATGAAGATCTATGAGCCATTTAATATCCACCATAAATACTGTTGGTAAGTTCACAAACTTACGCTAAATACAATTCTCTTTTTTACTCCATATTAAATGCAATAATGTCTTATCAAAACTCACTTTTTTCAAATTGCTTTCTTAGCAGACTCAGAAGGTTTACAGTACAGTTTATGCATTTGTTAATCTGAAGGAATATAGCCTCATAAAATGAGAAGGTAACACTTAAAAAACTTAAAAAAATAACACAAATATACCATGGTAACCATTTTTACCAAAATAACTTAGTAAATATAGTCATTGTTATTACAGTAAAATCATAGATTAATACGGACTATCCCTCAAACATTGTAGGAGGTTAACAATACTTTTGTTACTTTAATTTCCTTTTAATGACAGTTCAGTTTATTCTAACAGTAAGGCAGAAACTATACCAACATTTCTATAAATATATAATCAAAGTTATGAGTTCACCTAATGCAATAAAGGTTTAAAGTTTTCATTTGACCTCATTATTAAAGTTATTATAAAGTGTTACTGAAGCCACTTGCTTTCTTTATTGATCAAATGGAAATACGTGATTAAATTAAAAACAGTGCTATGTTTTACAGCTTTTGTCAAACAGAATCAAAGCATGAGAGATTGCCGTATGAACATCGCAGCCATGAATCACAAGTGAACGACACATTTCTATTGTCTCTGTCTGAAAACGTTACACTGAATTTCAATCGAGAAACCAGCCAAACTCTTCATATCTCACTCCCAAACCACACAACTATAGATGTATAACTCAATATAAGCAAATTCTCAGTATGCATACATAAGCTATCGGATATGAATTCGCAATAGGAAAAATGTCCCGGCAAAATGAGCCGCGTTCGCAACGAACAAAAGAAGCTGCGAAACATTCACACTGCGAGAATAAAGTTGATGTCTTCTATCTTACCTGTTTTTACAATGAAATCATATAATCGTGAGTCTTATAATCGTCGTATGACGGATGGTGGACTATAATTAGAGCAGAAAGAGAGCGAGAGAGCCGCTTAAGGAACCGCAGAGATGAGCTGTGAGCGATCCAAATTTTAAACAGAGTCAAAGAGAAACACGTCACAGTGGGAGAGTGTAGTAAGAGTTACTCTCTCTCTCTCTCTCTCTCTCTCTCTCTCCATTCATTTTAGTTATGTTTCTTCTTAGTTATGGCGTGACCGTCGGAGGACTGCATTGCGTAAACATTGTGTGGCAACATAAATACACAGATGCATTAGACAAAACATGAATATAAATGTATAGCACTACAATAAAGAAAGAAAGAAAGAAAGAAAGAAACTGTGTTAAAATAGTGGCATGGGATTTGAAGGGGGATGGGCTTCCAATACGAAATGTTGAAGATTTATATCTTTTCTTCATGTAATAGCCTCCAAATTCAGAGGTCATACATAAATCACAGTATGCTTTTCCGCATTTAAATAAATAAAAATGTCCCACACTAGGGTCCACAAGGGAATCACGGCCATTTCCACCAGTGTAGCAATTACAGTTTGTATATGCATGTGCTATAATACAATAATAATGAGGGGAACTGTCTGCTACATTGACTACATTGACTAAAAATCACCTTCACAGTTGAAGTCATTACAAAAACAGTGGAGAAAGTTCTGAGAAAAGCTCTAACAATTTGTTTGCTGATGACACTTGATGCTGTTTTCTAATGCAATGGCAGTTATACAGCAGTGTGTCTTAGATGTCCAAGTATTGTTTGGTGCCAATATAAAAAAAACACCACAAAATCTTTGCTGACTGTTTATTTCACTCTAATAAACTGGACGGTTATTAATCTCACCCAAATCTAACTTCATCTGAGACCAGATCTTAACATTTGATTAAAAGTCTAATAAAAAAAAAAAAAAAAAAGAGAGAATTTTTAAGGATTTAAAAACTGTAAAACAGGAATGTCTGGAATGCACTAAGTAAACCTTTTGGATTAACCTGTTAAAATTGGTCCTAAACACCGTATAACCAAGTGAAGAAATGGAGGAATATACAAACTGAGTATATAGATCTCAACAATCAAGAACTTTTGCATTTGATTTTTTTGTATCATCTACAACCCTAAATTCTAAATTTACATTATTTAATGTGTTCCTCATGATTTTTTTTTCTTCAAAAAAAAAATCCTATTTTGGTTCTTGCAACACATTTCAAAAAAAGTTGGAACAGTAAAGCATTTACCACTTTGTAATGTTGCCATTCCTTTTCACAACACTTAAAAGACGTTTAGGGACTGAAGACACCAAGTGAAGAAGTGTTTCATGTGTAATTTTGTCCCATTCTTGCTGCAAACAAGTCTTAAGGTGGGCAACAGTACGGGGTCTTTGTTGTCGCATTTTGCGCTTCAAAATGCGCCACATTTTCTCTATTGGAGACAGGTCGGGACCGCAGGCAGGCCAGTCAAATACCTGTATCCTCTTCCTCCGCAGCCAGGACTTTGTAATGTGTGCAGAATGTGGTTTTGAATTATCTTGTTGAAATATGCATGGACGTCCCTGGAAAAGATGTCTTCTTGAAGGCAGCATATTGTGCTCCAAAATCTCAATGTACATTTCAGCATTAATGGTGTGATCACAGAAGTACACCTTACAAAGTTACCTTTACCAAGGGCACTGACACTACCCCATACCATGACAGACCCTGGCTTTTGGACTTGTTGCTGGTAACAGTCTGGATGATCTTTTTCTTCTTTGGTCCGGAGCACATGGCGTCCATTTCTCCCAAACAATACCTGAAATACTGATTCATCTGACCACAGTACACGTTTCCACTGCGTGATGGTCCATCCCAGATGCCTCAGAGCCCAGAGAAGACGACGGCGCTTCTGGACACTGTTAACATAGGGCTTCCTTTTGGCACAGTACAGTTATAACTGGCATTTGTGGATGTAACTACGTATTGTGGTACTTGACAAAGGTTTGACAAAGGTTTGCCAAAGTAGTCCTGAGCCCATGTGGTGATATTGCTTATAGATGAATGACGATTCTTGATGCAGTGCCGCCTGAGGGATTGGAGAGCACGGTTGTTCAGCTTAGGCTTGCGCCCTTGTCCTTTACGCACTGAAATTCCTCCACATTCCTTGAATCTTTTAATTATGTTATGCGGTGTTGAAGGTGAAATAAACAAATGTCTTCCTATCTTTCTTTGAGGAACATTGTTTTTAAACATTTCAATAATTTTCTCACGCATTTGTTGGCAAACTGGCAATCCTCAGAAGAAAAAACAATAAAAATCATGAGGAACACATTAAATAATGTGCTGTTGTATTGTCTGCAATGAAATACAAGTCAAAGTAAATTTAGAAATCACTACTTTCTTTTTTATTTGTGTTTTCCATACTGTCCCAACTTTTTCTGATTTGGGGTTGTATTTAAGAATTACTAAATGCTTATGACACTGGTCTGTCTGAAGCTTTATCAGAACACAATTTTATTAAAACCATCAAAGGGAACAAAGAACATTGAAGGAACATTAAAACGATCAAAGCAAATGAGACAATGTGGAAGATTAAAGAGTTTTTTTGTTTTCTGCCCACTTAGATCCAAAAAAAATCTTTTAAACACAACAGCTATAAAAGCATGACTGAATAACCTACACTCAGCAGAATTATGACTACAGCCATACCATAATGCATGTCATTTGGCTGATAGCCTTTTATCATAAACAATCAGTTCCACTTATTGAACCCAAGGGTTTTGGAGTGTTTTCATAAAAACCTCATGAAACAAAATTGTTGCAAGTTTTGTTGCTTTTAGTCTATATCTGTTATCTTTGAGGCTCTCTCATTTAAATGATCCTACTGCTAAAATTATATTTAAATTAAAAAGTATACATGTATACACATATTGATCCAGTAAAATGTTTCCTAGAATGAGAATTCTCTTTACCATGATCTCTCCAACCAGTTATTATGATATATGAAGCAAGAGGCCCCAGCATTCACCATTTTACTGTTGGCTGGTACAGAATGTTTATACGATATTCTTGCATATTTGGCTTAATTGATGCATCTATAGGGATCTTTAAAGGTGTTCTGGGTCTTTAATTATAAGTTTGTTTGGTAGAGAGCATAGGGTTTACAGACTAAACCAACCTGAGGTTACTCTGTAACCCGAGAGGAGGTTACTGCAGGTTATGGGTGAGCCTGACGCATTCTTTAGTTTCGTATACACCAACAGCATTGAATTGTGCATCAGAATGAAGCCAGATTCCTCAGACAAATCATGAACTGCAGGGATAAATGTCTATCGTGTGAGATTATAAAGCTCTTATTGTGCTCTCGCGCATCTAGTTCCCAGTACATGACGTAAACTGGCCTTGTGTGTTTCATTTAGTTTGTATGAACACTGGGCAGCCATTCAAAACCTTGTGCTGTCCACCCATAGCAATACAAATACTGGGTTAGTTCTGTGTGGGTTTGATTGATAGGAGACATGCTTACATTAGCGTTAAAGACCCCATGAAATCAAAACTAGAGTTCTAGAGTACACCACAGGTTTTGGTATAATAACATAAAACAAGTCAACTAAACAAAGATATCTAACTTAAAACAGCATTTGCAACCCATTTTACTGTAACAGATTATTTATCAAGAAAATGTGGATTTTATCCATAACTTGGGTGAGTTAAGTGAAATGAGGATTCTGACATCAGTGAAATGTTTAATATCAAAGAAACACAGTGACAAAATAAGACAATTATCAATAATGTGTGAATTAGGCATGACAAGTGTTACAGGACCCACAGATGCTGTTCTGCTCTTAAAATACTGTCATAGTTTTAATTTAAATGACACGGCACATCAAATGAGGAAAACAAGACAAAAATACTTATAAAAATATGCCATTAGATTCATATGAACAATCGTGGATCGTGAAAGCACTATGTACAGTGAAAAGGCAGTATATACCAATATTTACAATAAACAATGATGATGTCTTCACTAGAAGGGGCTAAGAAAAATTACTTACAACAGTAAGACTCGCCTTATGAGTGTCATCACTGATTTGATTCAGATATTTCATTAAAAAACTCAAATGCAGAGTTACGAAAATACGATTCTCTGGTGATCTTGACTGTAACAAGAAAAGGCAAAATCAATTCGTTGACTATTTCTACCTGCAGATAAACCAGACCAAGTTATTGGCACTAACAGATCGACCAATAAACTGAAGTCTGCAAAATATTCCCATGACGTGGTTTAGGGACATCAGTCACTTCATGTCCTTCACATGACAGACCATTCAAAGGGATGTGGATTGAGGTGTGTTTGTGACCACATACATCATTCAGAGGATCGGCTCTTTCCAGAGAAACTAACCCAGCAGAACTTGCTTATTTAACGGAAAGTCGCCCTACCTGTTGGTGGGCGGCACTAGCGGCACTTAATTCTTACTCATAAGCAGCTACGCACAGAAGAAGGGCTGTAACCTGTCTCACTTCAGTGTGTGTGTGTGTGTCAGTCTATGCACTGACACACACACTGAGTGTCTTTCCTAAACAGGAAACTCTCAGTATTAACATACCACAATTAATGCAGTCTTCAGCAATATCATTCAAGCAATGACACAATTTTCTTTCCTGAATAAGCGTAGCGATGGAAACAGCCACTAAAATGACAAAGCTGTCACAGAGTGAATCTCACAAATAATGTCAAGAAACATCTGGGTCGTATTTTACTCTAAAACCAAAAGACAAAAACTGCATAAAGAAAATTATGCCATCTTTAAAACCATTAAGATTTTGCATTTTAAATTGCAGAAAAAGTTAAGGATTTCTTAATATATTTCATTTTCCTGAATCTATTTATTTTTTCTTTTGATTTTGGAATAAAATAAAACCTGGTTGTTTCTTAATGAGATTCACTCCAGTTATGTTTCAAATAGTTGTAATTAACCCCACAAACACTCACTGACTCAGTTCAGTGGAGAAAAATGCCAAACTACAGCATTTATAAATTAAGTGCTATAAAAAACTGAAATATAAACTAAAACTGAAAAACATAAATACTGTACAAAGTTTTTTTGTCATAATACCTATATATGGAATGTCATTTCGTTCTTTTACATAGCGTAGTGAAATCTTTTTATACATAAATTGATGATAATCAAAGAAGTAATATTGTGTAATAAATTTGATTGTGTATCTGCTGATTACTGGAGATCTAGTAGTGTGTGTGTGTGTGTGTGTGTGTGTTATAGCAGTTCGTAGGTACTCTAGCCTCATATTGCACATTGGTTAATTAAGATTAACTCTTATTGTGCCGTGTACAGCACAACTGAGAGGTTTAACAAAAACATCTTCATTCTTGATTGAAATCACAGTCTGTAAAGACCAGTAGTTGATCACTCGAACCTTAAAAGTGAGCAGACCATTCACAAAAGTAGTGAGGAATGACACCCCTGCACATCCACTAATTTCCCACAATCCTCTCTGCCTCATGTGATGCATTTCATACCTTCTCTTCAGCCAACTCAATAATTCTTCTGTCTCTTAAACATCCATTTTCTTTCTTTTTTCCTTTACATGTTTCTGATTTTCTCAGTTTTTCTTCTGTCTTCTCATCTGTGAGGGTTTTTAATTTTTTTAACCCTCTGTGAGGGTTTGCGTTAAATGCTGCTTCTAAAGTTTTAACACAATATTTAAAAGCGCTCACAGGAAATACCACACAAGATCAATTTCGTACATCAAGAAACAAAGTGACAGAAAGCATTGACCTATAACACAATGTAACGAAAACAAACACCCCATTTTTGACATCGTACTCGTGCACAATGCATAAGAGAGCAGGAACAGGGATCTTCAGGTGGGACATCATGGGGAAGTGCGTGGGCTAGTCCAGCAGCTTGTGTGAAGGGATGGGGCTTTATTACACACGCCACAGCAGTAAGTGGTTGGTGCTGTCGTCCCGCCCCACAGTCTCGCTGCTATTGGTCAGCCTAAAATCTTCATAGCCATCACCGCCACTGATGACCAGCAGGTTAGATTTAGCGGGCAGGAGCATTGACGTGCGCCGTCGGGCAGAGTCCTGTCTTTGCAATCCTCCACTCCCACTCTCAGAGTTGTTCGGTGTGGAGTTCACTAAAACAGATAATGCATATATTCACCATGTGATTTAAAGTATACATTTTTATTTATGTTTTTATACTTATTATTTATATGACTTGTTCAGTTAACATTCATCTTCAATCACATTATAAGATTCAATCTCATTATAAGATCATAAAGTGGTTTCAGATGGTACTGTGTCTGGCAAAGTTTAAAATCCTTGCTATAATGCAAGCACATACTAACACTAATATTTGGGAGAAGAATTGGGTTTAAGGTTACATGGTTCACGTTCACTGAACTGGGTTTAGTTTTAAATCCACAGTGCAGTGAGAGAGAAAACAAACCTGCATCAGGCTGCAGTGGGAAGTTGACATTGAATCCCTCAGGCAGCTCAATGCTGGTGAGGAAGCGCACATGTCCGGTGTGACCGTGAGCCGAGCCCATCGGGATGAGGGGAGCCCGCAGAGAGCCTGGCCCAGTGCTGGAGGACACAGGTGGGATTGCCAGAGTCAGAACCACTCCGGCGCTGGTGCCGATCCACAGCAGGTCCTTACAAGCCAGCAGAGCGGTTATCCGCAAACAAGCGGCTTTGTGTTGCCGTATAATAGCATCAGAACCTAAGAGAGAAAATGAGACAGACATTTACTCTGGTGCAGTTCTGTGTGTAACACTTCCAGTTCTAAAATCTCATTGGATGAGCCCTGGTTGACATCATTATAAAAACAACCAGTAAACACACACCTGTAACTCCATATCAAATGAATTTAATATTAAACCTACAATCTGTAACTTTTCCCTTTCCCCAAGTTATTTGCACAGTTATTTTCTTAACATGAATGACAAGATAAAAATTTTAGCTAATGTTAAGGTGCAGTTTTAAACAGATTTTAAACACTGACACACATTGTAAGAAAGAAATTAAAACTCTAGAACTGATGACCTCATCCACACACTGCACGTGTTAGAGGTCAGATGACCTTTACCAACTGATGCACCTGCAGGCAGAAGCGTGCTGCAGTGTGTTATAATTAATGTGCACTCATCAGTACCTGCGAGCATCTTGTGTACAGCAGGTGCCACATCCACCTCTGTCAGACTCTCGTAGGTGGAGGCATGATAGAGCCGCACCTGAGCGCTGCCCTGCAAAACAATCCACACACCCTTCCCGTAGTTCACCATACTGGTAACACAGCGCCCGCTGTCCTGACCCACTTGGAATGAATGCTAAGGAAATGAAATGTAAAATAAAACGTGTAAATTACAACAATTACAGCTGAACCTTGGTGACCTCACTGCTTTTAAACAATGAAAGGGGATAGGTAGCCAATGTGATGTTAAAAAAATATGTTAAAAAAATTATATTTGTGGTATGTTTTAGTGCATCATTTACATCATTCTTGTTTCTTACTACTAATTCAGAGACCAACTGAGGCATATTGTACACAAAACTGCCACCTTTTGTCATTATTTGACGAGTTATTTCCACATCCACCTGGTAATGTGGCATCATCAAATATAAAATTTATTAGCTCCTTAATTTCCCATAAAAAGGTAGTTCAGAACGTCTCTGCCTGTATATGCAGGCAATATTTGGTCAAAATAAGCTGCAGAGTGGACCAGACTACCAGAGTTAAATTCCAGATCTACAGCTGCTCATCTCACCTCTTGTGTTAAAGTGCTGGTGTTTATAATTAGAACTCGGTTCTGACAGCCACACCACAGTTTCCCTGCCACAGGAACCATTTTGGTCACAGGTCCACTTGAGGAGCCTAAACACAGTGTTTGTGAACTTTGAGGATCCCAGAAACTTCCTGTGATAGAGAAACATTTCTTATAAATCACCCATGAGCAAAAAAACAAAAATTAAGGGATTATAATTCAGTGATTTTGATTGAAATGGTTGAATCTGTTCACACCTGCTTCCCTCTGATAAACAATCACCTCCCCGTTTGCCAAGGACACAAAGACTTTGTTGTCAAGATACCTGGAAAAACAAAGATATTTAGTCGCCATGTCAATGCTGCACGGGTTACCATGGCAACAAATGAAGGAGCAGCTGCTTACAGGATGCACAAAACAGAAGCTGAATGCTGCATCTTCATACTGTTCTTCCGGTTTCGGATGTTGTCAGATGACTGATACACATGGATGCTGAAGAAGAACAATCACACATCACAAATGTCTTTACAATAATGGTCATATTTGTTTATTTAAAATCACAAAATTAAGCCACAAACTTGGTAAAACTTTTCAGATTGTAAACTGAACCTAAAGTGATCTAGAAAAACTTTACAACTTAAGCTTAAGAAACCGAATTTACAGAACATTGATGTCAGGTTTAATAGCTGGTTGGAAATATATTGTTTAATTGTGATTTTATAGATATCTGTCCTTCCCATTCAAGTAGACAGGACTTGGACTTGACTGAAACAGCTGCTGGCGGTATTGCAAAGATGACCAAAAAGTGCAGAGACTTCCTTAAAGGGACTTTGGTTGTATTAAAATACTCTGACAGTGCTTTTCAGTGAATCTAAATGCAATGATGGGATGTCGTGCATACCTCTGAGCGCAATTTTATCGCAATATCTACTGAAACTTTTTTATACTAAATAAATAATCCTATCTGTCAAATTTATCTCGAATTTTGTTTATTTTGTGTTCATTACCAGTGCAATGTGGTTCATTAACAATTGAATCTTTTGACCGAACAAACATGAACGAATGGTTCTTTTACTTTTGTTTGTTTTGAGTGTCGGCAGTCAGCGAGGCATGAGCAAATGCTTCACACCTGCTTCACACGACAACTGAGGGGGAGGGAGAGAGAAAAAGAGAGAGAGACAGAGAGAGTGTAAATGTTTGTATGGAAAGTGGCAGCAGCTGCTGAGGGCACAGGCAGGTCTGAGCATGAGATAATGAGGGTTTCTTTGGGAACATGGTAAAGCAGTACTGCAGTCAGATGAAGGTCACCTGAGGTGAGAATTAAAGGAACAGAAGGGGGAGATGCTCTGTATGTTCTGTACAGTCCAGATTGCTTCATCATGAGCTACTGCAGTTTAAATTTTAATTAAGCCCATGGGTTTCAAATGCTGTATAAACAACATTTCGTAACACTTTATAATAACGTCCATTAATAATATTAACGAACATTATTACATTATATAACAGAACATTAAATGTAGGTGATCTTTTCCAGAAACATTTTGTGTTGCTGTTTGAAAGGCTCTTCACATCCTTAGAGCAATTACTAGGTAAAGTGGTCTTAATATATGTATGTATGCATGTATGTATATATATATATATATATATATATGTGTGTGTGTGTGTGTATATATATTCTGTAGAAAGCACAGAAACAAAATGTTTGTCCAATCACTGCATTCTATCTGAAGGGAGGGTGGGATCTTATGCTTTCAAAGCTAGCTTTCTAGCTTTCTAGTTTCTTTGAAACTGCCTTTCCTACCTTTAATTGTGGATAAATAGTTAAAAACATCATTAAATTAATTCATATATTAAAATAATTTTCTCTACCTCTAGTATTTTTCTGCTGAGTCATGGCAAAATGATTGGGCAAAAATAACATAAACCACAAAAATCAAAGTCTACTGCCCCTGATGGACAGAATCAAATCTATCTTGCATGTTTGATTTAATTCAGAAATCACATTACAGATGTTAAATGCTGTACATTCATGATTTTAACTCACCAGCCGTCTTCAGTTCCCAGCCAAACAGAGCTCTGATAGGCCTCCGGGTCTATGCTGAGCAGATCCTCCAGGCTGGCACGTGTGAAGGATCCTCGACTGGACCTCCGCATGGCACGGCCGTCCATGGGGCTGTCGGCACTGAGTCGAGGGGCCCCGAATGAGCTGGGGACGGGAAACTCCTGCTCCTCCTCTGAACTGGTGGTCTCAGTGGCCATGTCCTTAGAAACGGTGGCTTCATCATCTGACACAAATACACAATAAAGCATCTTACATCACTCATATAAAAGAGCAGTTTTGAAATTGCATGTTATTTCTTTTGTGCGGGACATTCAGGTATTTAGCAGAAAGCTGTTGTTTTACAGTGACAAGGGGCTGTCAAACTCCAGAAAGGCAAAAAACACAAGTGTTAATCAACAGTAAAGCATACTGTTATTAGTAAATAATGTTCAGCTCAAAATGACTGGTTTTATCAGTTTAGCCATTGCACCAGTCTGTTACTATTAAAAATCTGTTTTAAAATCACATACTATTTAACATATTCTTTTGAATATTCTTTGTGATACACGGAATGATGCAGGTTACCGCACAGCCAAGCACAAATGTGTTAAAAAGAGAAGAACTGGTTAGTTTTAGATAAGGCAAACGCATGTGTTTGTGTTTATTCTTACTGAAGCTGGATGAGATGGTGGAGTGAGAAGCTTGACTCTGCAGTGTGGATGAAGGGCTGGGAGAGTCTTCATCATCTGTGTCATCGCTGTCGAAGGGCACAAGCTCTGTTGCAGAGACTGCGGGGGGCTCGCTCAGCTCCAGAGACGAGCCAGAGATAGAAATGTGCAGCTGGGGCTGTGTAGAGGCTGCAGGGTTTGACTCAGGCGGGACAGAGGGGTTGGAATGGCCAACACGTTCTCTGCTGTAACAAACAGAAAAAGATTTATTTGTTCAATTTGTAATGCGAACAACATAGGCCTCCAATTTATGTTTTTCTGTTTTTATATCCGAAACCTTCTATCACAAGACACATTCCCGTTAGGGTTGCAAGATATATTGAAATTATTGAAATATTGCAAATGTGCATATCGCAATACCCATATTTGGCACAAACGAAAGGATTTTAATACTTCAGAAATTTAATTATATGCCTATATTGGGCACAGACTAAAGGATTTTAATAAATTATGGATAGTTTAAGTTTTAGGTTAATGCAGAGAGGCTGGCCTGCAAATTAAGGTGGAATATTTTTCTTTTCCCATAAATAATGAACCAAAAATGTATGTGGGTATATATGAAGCATGATGTATGTATGTGTATAATTTTCAGTTTTAAAATGTATTTTAATATAATCTTAACTGATTTTACAAACTTAAGGCATTATCGTATCGCATTTTTCTTTAACATCGCACAGCCCTAATTCCATATGTGCATCAGTACACTTGGCAGTAAAGCTCTTAAAGTCTCATGGTGCTCATCAGCACAGTTAATGATCTATTATTAGTGTTTAACTGGAGAATTCGGATATCACACAAACAGGAGCATTCTGGGACACAAGGTCTCATGCGAGTTCCTCTCACCTGTTCTTCAGGCCCGGCACAGCTGCGATGCAGATAATGCGAGCGGAGCAGACGGCGATGCAGGCCTCCACTGTGGGCTCGTCTCTGATGTTCAGCAGACACACCTGCCCAACGTACCCATCACTGTTACACACCCACACCTCACAGGTGTTCTCCGGGCAGCTGTGGCTGGGGGAGGCACAGGAGAACTGCATCCCACTGCGTGTCTTCATGATGGGGATGGCCTTCAGAAACTCTGGGTCCCACTGGTCTTTGTTCATAGCTAGACAGAAGATGGAAAAATCAATACATAATAACATGAGCTAATTTTAACTTGGGTAGTTCAGTTAACATATTTAATTCATGACTTTAGACTTAAATTTTCACATAATGTATGGGCAAAGTGTCTTAAGAGTAAAATATTTTAAATGTGTTTTAAAGCGGAGGCAAACTGTTTTCCTTAAAAATGAACAGAAACTAGTCATTTAGCAAATACCCAACAGATCAGTGTTCGTAATGGTCTTTAGGTTAAATAACGCTTATAATGACAATTTATAATTTGAGTGGTTGGGTCAGATTTCACAGCAAATATCAGTTTGACTCTCGCTTTGTAAACAGAAAGATACGGCTACTACATCTCAAACAGAGATGGCAAACGTTATGGACTGCAGCTTTCAGTTGTAGTATGCAGTATACATTTATAAAGATGGATGTTGTATTAGTTGAGGTAGTAAAGCATTTACCCAGCTTCTTTTTGGCCTCCTCAAATGCCTGCTCAAAATTACTGCGCACATCAGGGCTGCTGAACTCAAAGATGAAGGTGTTCTCAGCCGAAGTTGTGGTTAACTCCAGTTTAGTGGGAAGTAACGTCATGCTGAAGGCAAGAGACTGTTTCTCAGCTAGCTCACGATGAACTGAAGCCATGAGATCTTTTATGACATCATCCAAACTCTGAGAGAGAGGAAACAGGTTAGGGCTTAAAATACCTCTTTTATTTTTCTCAAAACAGAAGAACTGGTTTATTTCACTGCAAATAATAATAGACATTTCTTATTATCAAGTACACCAACACACACCTGATGTGGGAAACTGAGGGTCTCTGAGAGTTTGCTGATTTGACCGAGGGTGCTGAGATCTTCATCCAAACGGCTGATGGTCTTCTGAATGTTTTCTCTGTTAGTAGCTTGGTTAGAACCTGAAGTGAGGAAACAGCACAGGTTAAGCAGAAGAACCTGAAGATTTCCATGATGTTTAATGACAGACATTAATGTTAATTATGTCATGTTAAATGCACGAGAATATGCATCTACCTTTAACCACCTCCACATCTTCTAAAGGCAGTTTCCATAGGAACTTATATTTACTAGAAGTGTCAATGACACTAGCAACTGAATACCTAAACGAGTTCAAACAGAGATATTAGCACACAGTAACATCAGTCACACATTTTCAAAGGACACTTTAAGCATGAGCCTAGTGGTTAAAGATATAGTTAGGTGATACAAATGACTGAATTTAAGACAGATTTTCTTAATTATTTTTACAGTTTGTATATCACTGAAAGTTATGCATACATGCACTGAAAATATGTTGACACGCTGTGCAAAAGTGGACTGGTCCGCCTAACCAAGCCTGATTTAGCCCAAAACTCTAGTTTAATCAAACTTTAGTTTGCTCACAGAATGCTTAAATATGCATTGAACTAAAATGTTTCCTGTAAAGCTGCTTTGAAACAATGCTGATAAAAGTGCTACAGAAATAAAAATAAATCCTCAAAACACAGGACTAATGTGACCAAGTAAATTTTTAAATCAGAATACAAAGGTGCTATTTCACTGGCTTTCCACTAGGGTACAGTATGATTCCAAAACAAACTGCATACTCTGTTTCCTGCACAGCAGAAGAGCTCAAGAGACTCTGGGATTTCTATACCAAACATCAGTTTTCCCAGGCCCTCCTCACATTTCCGAACTATTTAAAGAAAAAGCCAAACGTGGAGCAGCACTCACAGACTCATGGAGCTTCGGCGCAGAGATCCAGACTTCCTCTTCAGTGTGGTGCAGATGAGCAGATCGCTGAAGAGGAAGAGAGAGCGGTCCTTCTTACCACCCACCGTTTTCTAGAAAATGAGAAAA
The DNA here is from genome assembly GCA_036877525.1 of Chromobotia macracanthus. Classification (NCBI taxonomy): domain Eukaryota; kingdom Metazoa; phylum Chordata; class Actinopteri; order Cypriniformes; family Botiidae; genus Chromobotia; species Chromobotia macracanthus. The sequence continues at coordinate 6,974,322 of JAZGTH010000067.1, read as the reverse complement.
CAGGACAGAGATTTAGGAAGCCCATAATCTTTGGGAAAGACATTTTACATTTTTACAAAGTAAAAAACAAAATATTTTTTTCTTACCGCTTCCACCACCATCTCTTGCCTCAGAAACTTTCTCTGTGGATTCAGGATCTGACAGGAAATGACATCATTAGGGATCACCCTAGGGCAAACTTGCCTTCATAGTACTGTAATGGCTGAGTTAGAAATAGCCCCACACCCTCATTCTCTATTCCCTAAATTAGTTCTCTAACATAGTCCACTTACAGGAGTAAATGAAAACGAGTGGGCGAATTCAGACCCTTGAGTTTGCTGGAAGGGCTGCAGGCGTGACCTCCTGCCGAGACACGGTAGCTTCTAGCGGCCAGCCATTAAGCGTAAATCGGTTGTACACTTATTACTGCATTATGGGATTGAGTGCACTTGATAATATCCACTATATCACTATAATTTTGAACACAATTTCAAAATGGCTGTCCCATTAAATAGTGCAGTATTTAAGGGTATAGGGGGTTATTTCACGCTTCTTTAAAATAGCTTTTGTTAACAATGTCTAATATTAAATATGTGTGTTTCTCACATGTTCTACACCCTCTATATGCGCTTCGATCTCCTGCATGACACGAGTCTCTTTCTCCAGTTCCTCTGCGTTGCGTCTGCCCTTGTTGATTCTCTCAGCCAATCGTTTGATGTTCTTCTGAGCTTCCAGCAGAAAGGTGTAGTCTGGATGCTCCTCAGGGGTGTGTTTCAGAAGATCCTGAAGCAAACACACAGAAACAATCTGAACAATAAATACACAGTCTGAACCTTTAGGAAACAGCTACGAAGACACTTATAAAATGGATGATTCCTACTGGATAGCAAAACCTTTCAGCAATGAAATTTCCAGAACACAGAAAACCTCAACAAAACCTCTGATTGAAGATTTATGGTTTGTGTCTTTATCACTGTTGCACAGGTTTAGGCCACAATGTAACACAACAGACACATTATAAAACTGTGTTTTAACTTGTAATGTAGCTGCTTCCACACAGAACAAAACCTTATATTTGTTGAACAAATAAAAATGAAAAGGTGAAAAATGAAGGTGATTGTGACCTTAACTAGTAGCTCGTATCGTGGGATCCGCTGAACAGGCTTTATCATCAGATCACCCAGAGCTTGTTTCTCCTTATTCTCACGCATACTTTGCTGAAGAGGAAAGAAAAAGAATAACAGAGCATGAGAAACAAGACAAACAAAACAGAGCAACATTTAGAAGTACAAATGAACCTTATCATGACTTTGACTATGGTTATCCCAGCATGCTTCACTAACTGAAAATCAGTTTGACACACTACCACTAGATGACAGTAAACCTTGAACCATTGAGAGGGCAAGTGGATGTCAAACAAACAATTCATGGTTCAGCTGTGAGAATACAATGATACAGTTTACATAAATAAGCATATAAGGACTGGGGGAGAGAAAGTTTTGTGTCACAAAACAAATTTGTGTTTAGCCTTGTTTAGTTATATGTGACCACCTCCATCCAAAGAAATACATAGAGTAACTTGATATTGACACTGTTGACCTGTTTTAAGACTTTCACCAAATCCATATATTGAAAGTTTTAACAGTGCTGTGCTGCCCAAAGAGATGCTTGTGAAAGGTTTTTTTTTGGAATAACACAGAGAAGCCAGGCCCTCGTACCTCAAGAAACTTCAGGAAAGCAGGTTTGGCTTCCTTGGCGATTCTCACTGCATCTTTGGCGTTCATGAAGTTATCGATGTATGCTGAGTAAATATCAGCCAGGATCTCCTTGGAAAACTGTGGAGAAAACAATGAACTATAACACACAAAAAAGTGCTGGCTCACTTAGAAACAGTATCAAAATCAGGTTCACTTGTGGTGGTACACAAGTGACCACAAAGTACAATGATAAAATCAGATGGTACAGCAAAGTACTTTAAAGACCACCACAAAATATGTAAAAAAAAAATCAAAACATAAGGTAATATATGGTATATTTATATGGTATATATATAATATAATATATATATAATATATGGTATAAGGTAATAATATGGTATTTTTGTTACTGAAATGGCTGCTGGGAAGATTTAAAAGGGAAGTGGAAAGCCAGTAAGAGAGACCAAGACCCTGTTTGCAGTCACACCAGCTGTCTGTAAACACAACACTCAACTCCTGTGTGGACAGACGGTCCCTAATGAATCTCCTGAGAGAGCTGTGTGTGTGTTTGTGTGTGTGTGTGTGTATCTGCTCTGTAATGTACACAGGGCGATAATTTACACCCTCAACTAACACAGTCTCTGCTTTACAAGCCCTGAAGAACAGACATCTGTACAGTGTCTTCTTTTCTTATTTCACATATAAAAAATACTTTTTTATACTTTTGGATGTACAGTTGTTAAAGCAAATAATGTTTTTGCAAAAATGCAAATATATTTCTTTACTGTATATATAGATATATCGTTATTATTTTTTTATAAATAAATAAATAAAAATAGTATATATAGAGTATATAAGTATATAAAGAGTATATAAAGAGTATCTATCTATCTATCTATCTATCTATCTATCTATCTCTACATCTATATATAGAAACGGAAAACCAAGCATATGTAGATAGATGAGAATTCAGCATGACAGCACTCTCCAGATATTACAGACCTTCTTGACTTTATGATGAATGACATCATTATATGAGACATGGTGTTAATGTGAAAACAGTGGGGAATCTAAGCCTATTTAAATTCCATGAGGGTGGCCAATCACTGAGAGGCTTTCAGCAGTGTCTGATGAATGACATCATTATGAGACAGTTAATGTAAAAACGGTCAGGAACTTGCACTAATAAAATGTCTTTTAATTACAACCAAATTTAACCATTTGTTCATAAGCTATTTCTGAACCATCAGTATCTCTGGTTTAGTAAAACTATAGACAGGAACTCACAGACTGAATGAGCAGGTGTCCAACAGTCTGTTTGTCGTGCCACTGGTTGACGCAGTCCACCATCTGCTCCAGAAACTGCTCGTGATGCTCCAGGATCTCTGGGATCTGGTAAAACATCTCGTCGACCAGAGATGGGTCACAGAGAGAAGAATTCTCTGGATGCTTCAGAGGCTTCAAGTAGGCCTGAGGAGTAAAAAACATGTTCCATGGTAAAGAGCTCTTTAACCATTCAATCACTATTGTTGTATTTTCTAGGCAATGAGTGATATCACACACCCTGCTGGCACAGATCAGTGTTTGTCTAAGGTCAGGTTGTGCTTCTAATTCTATGTTTTGACTAAAGCACATCTGGCCAACGTTCCTCCAGCGCTCTGAATACCCTAAACGTGCCAGCAGACACGCCACCATGGCGCTAAACCTCTCTGTCTTTCAGCCACCCATCATGTACCTCTCCACACCCTTTCAACAGACGCCCCATCTACATCTACACCTTGTGTTTAACCAGACCTTGTGTTTCTCTCTTACTGTTGGCTCAGCCAATCAGGGTTCACCTGCCAAATGCCATTTAGGAGTACTGATGTTGACTGGAAGGCAATAATTTAGCCCTAAAGATAACTGCTCTCTTTCATGCAGGACTCGGCCATAAACAATGCCATTTTGGAGGTGCACTGTCTGATCAAGCCTGTGTGATGTTTTTAGTCCACGGCTCATCACCTTGTCACCATGGCAACCCTCCAGCAGCCTCAGTAACGCTGGAATAGGATGTCGTGAGTCAAAAGGGATGGGAAAGGATGAATTGTCTCTTATTAATCTTAACCGAATGTGATTTTAGTGTTCAGTCTTCAGAGTAACATCATGTTCTCTATTAACTTAACAGACCAATAGACTGGGAGAGTCAGAGCACAAAATAATAATACAGCAGCTGTTGTTTTATTCATTTAAATAATGACAATTCTGTTACACAACAAATGTGGGTTGGAATTTATGGCTGCTGTTTAGTTACTGTCAGTACATATTACAGATTTGTTTGTGTGCGTGTGTGTGTCATACCTGAATAAGTGTGCGCAGAGACTCAACGTAAGACTGTTCTGTATCCAAGAGAGTCATCATAACATGTCTCCTCATATCCTGTAAAGAGAAACAATTCAGTAAGATTTATTGTGACACACAAATAAAATCTGGGTAGCACTATATAATAAGGTTGGACATTAGTTAACACAATAGTCAACAAACTCAACAAAGATAATACTATTACAGCATATATTATTCTAATAATAATAATAATATGCACAACTGTACAAACTATGATATTTGGGCTACAATAGTAAACCTTCTGTAAGGGAACATAGACTTCTACTTTTTTTATACACAGCTAGTTATAAGCAATATAACCTAATCCTAACCCACACTGTAACCCTCAAAGAAAACTTTCTGCATTATTACTATTTAAAGAACTTTGTTTACTATAGTTTAAAAGCATTTTTGCAATTGAGGACGTCCCCAAAAGGAGGTTTTGCTCAAGTTTGTCAGGTTTTGCAGACTTATGGGTACAGATTTGTCCCCAAGTATATGGTTAAGTGACCCCCCCCCCCCACACACACACACACACTCTCTCTCTCTCTCTCTCTCTCTCTCTCTCTTTTATAATGATACTAATCAAAATAAGAATTTCCTGTTTACTGGTCTCTGTCAGCCCACTGAGCCAAATATGTGTATGTTTCCGTTTCTAAGACCATAACCTTAACTAACCACAGTGAGTCAGAGCTGACCAACACTACAGCAGCCAACACACAACAAATCCATTGGTGGAAGAGCGAGTGAGGGAGAGAGAACCTAACAGATTGAAACTGACAGAATATATGTTTCTATGTCATGGTTGAGTATGTTAATGGACAGCCAGATCTTTTCAGACATGCCCAGCTCACATTCACACAGAATGACAGGGATGTAATTGGCTGAACAGGAAGTCACATTCAGAGTACACAGGGTTAGACATGCCACCCATGGTCACGGAATCCATACACAAACTGCAGGACACATATATTGCAAGATTCCTCTGAAAGGATGAACTTCACATTCTCTGGCCCTATTAATTTACCAAAGACTCAAACTCCAAGACAGAGGATTCAAAAGTTCATCTTTAGAAGAATGTAAATATCACCATACACCATATTATTACAGAACATCAGTTTTATATTACAGTTTATAAGAACATCAGTTTAATAAAGTATAAAAATCTAAATAATGTTTTGAAACATAATTTAACCCAATCTAAATGTAAAAAAGATAAACATATGACATTTTGATGTTTCAGGTGATGATAATGGTAACACAAAATGTTACCATGGTACATGCAAAAAAAAGAAAAGGCGTTTAAAAAAATTAAAAACTGGCTCATCTCTTTAATGTGTTTGCGGCAATCAGATATATGCTTCCATTTACAGTAAATTAGCCAGTCTAGTCAAGACACTGTACAAACCAACAAGTCGCTTTGGCAGACATACATGGCTCTTAACTTCTTTGCAGAATAAACCTGCTGACCTGCAGCTGAGTTTCTAAACGTCCCTTTGCTCCAAGTCAATGTGAACTGGCTGATTCTGAACTGGTTTAAAGTGGCTTCCCAGCAGGAGGCCAATGAATCCTGATGCGTTTCCCCCAACACATTGTGACAGACAGCAATCAAATGTACAGGAAGTGCACAGAGGCAGATCTGTATATGCTGGAAGGAATTTATTGAGCCTCATTTCGGTCCTACATATATTGTGATAATAGAAAAATACATTTAAACTGCATTTAGACTAAAATAATCTCTAGAATCTCAACAGTGGGTCAAAAATGTGCCCCTGGACACAGCTGTGTGTCATTCTGAATGCTGTGTATGACTTTGTGTGGGAGATATAAGGAGTTTTATGCATTTCTGAAGCCCTCTGATTGGCCACAAGGCATCTGACAGAGAATATCAGGTGTACTCAGTGGCTTGGAGAGTTTCCTCTATTTATATGTTCCTCTGCAAGGTTTTTATCATTAGGGGAATTCTAGGGCCGTTTCAGTTCTCAATATGTTGGCTAACATTTTCTAAAAGTTCTCTCAAAGTCTTAAACAATCTTGTACTAATGTTAGTAGAACTTTTTTAAACGTTACATATTGTATATTAAGTTGTTAGTGGAACGTTTTTAAAAATCTTTACAGAATTAAAGTTTATTAAAGAAATAACGTTCTCATAACCAAACAATAACATTAATAGAAGGTCTAAAACTGGACATTTTGAATGTTTTAGAACATTCAATATAACATTTTTAACATTTTTGTTACTTAATGATAACATTAGGGAAACGTTCTTACAATCTAAAATTGTTAGCTGGGGTAGCAGCCATTACAATTACATAAGGCCATCACATAAAGTGACTTTATTAGCTGTGGAGATTAGCTGTGGACTAATCTAACAATTAAGCAAACAGTCAGTCAGAATATCTTAGGAAATCTCTCAGTAGCACTGCACGTATATCATCAGATCTTGACACATGTATGTATAAACACTATAATGAGAGCTTTAAACATCTAGCCTTTTTTTAATACGGCTCAAAACATTATAAATCTATTAAACTGGTCACAACACACTCTCAAACAATTAGAAGAATTATATCCAAAGAATTAGGTCTCAAAGTCAAAAAATATTTCCATCTATGAATGAAATATTATTAATGTAATTTTAAACATCAACAAAAGTCATGAACTTTCTTGCCGATTGGCTTATGTAATGTGACAAGGTGCTTTATGCTCACAGCTCTTCTGCTTCTAATAGCCTGATGCAGTATGGGGCAGCATCCTAATAATGGAATCATATTATAAAGCAGGAACCTTCAAATGCATTTCTTGGAAAGCCAAAGTCAGGCAGTGCAACCCAATAAAGGAGAGAGAGAACATGAACCTCGTCACCCACTACTAATAAGCAAAAGATTATGTCAGCTCATGTATTGGAGTCCAGAGATACTGAACTGTGTACACACACAAGAGCTGGACCTGAGAAACAAACGGCTGCATTTCTGGAGCAAAGAAAGGAAAATATAAGACAGGAGCCCTGGAAGTGGGTTATATTGTCAACAGCATTTGGAGAAGATAAAAGAAAGGACAAACTCAATTATAGGGCTGGAGAAACATTTTCCATTGAGAAACATCAATGGGACAATTGATCTGATTTTTTGGACTTTACTTAGCACTATGACTTCACCAGCCCAACACACAAAGGCATTCAAAGAAACAAACACATTTAGAAACCACACAAGGAAATATTTGTCTATTTTAATACATTTATTCATAGGTTGAATAAATTGGGACAGGTATAAATAACAGTTCCTCTTTGACTTTGCTACTCAAGTGTGCTCACTAGGTAATGAGGTCATAGTGCAAAGGTCACGCAAGGCATTGTGTCTGGGATTGGTTGTAGTGCTTGACTGGAATTTACTGGCAGTGTGAAGCAGGGGTCTGTTTTAGTTATGAGAATATCAAATTTCCTTCTGCTACGTTCTGCTAGAGGTACACTGTGCACTTTAGCCAAACACAGGTATTTTTGCCTTCAATAAAACACACACGCTTACACACAAACCGTGGATTGAGCTGGTGGGATCTGGTCTGCGGTTTGATCTGCCACCACCAATAAAATCAATACCCCCTCTGATCCGCTCAGAAATGCTCACCGACCGCTTATCACAACAAGAAAATTCATGCGAAATCAAAGGAACGAGGGGGTGGAGAACATTCAAGCGTTACACAGGACTTTGGACAAGGTTCAAACAGGTGGTGCAGGTTTAATTGGTCAGCCCATTACAGATATGGGTGCTGTTATGCTCTGGTTAAAGATCAGGGATCATAATCACAAAATTAAAGCTGTTGATAGTAAGACACATTTCAATCAGTAGATAATTACTGAATCATTCCAAACGCTTAATAAATCTGACTCGTTTACTGTCTGGATTATATGACAACATGTAGATAAAGTCCTTCTGAACCAGAAGTTCCAACTGACTTCAGTGTTGTGATGTAATTCAGAGAGAAACGGAAAAATGGGGTTGTGACTTGTTTTTCCACTGGGAATTGACTGGATCTAGTAAAGGCGTTACAAAGCTTGCAGTAACTGACCATTGGAGTGGAGTGGTTAACAGCTCTGGCTCCGCCCAAGCCATCACGACATCATCAGAGAAGGTCTGCCATTCCAGAGGGGAAGTACGTTTTCAGATTTTGGTTTAAGATTATGAGTGTGCACAGATAAATCATTTATAATAAAAATGCAGTATTCCATCAGAATGGTATATTTTGGTTTAGTGGTGAATTTAAAGATAAAAACAAGTTTTGCAGTAATATTTGGTATTTTAATTATAATAAAAAATTAAAATGTGGCAAAAAAAAAAAAAAAAACATTTGTTTTGTCTGAGATGTGGCCTAGCAGCTTGTGCACATGCTTGGACTTGTTGTAGGCTGGTGGTGGTGTTTATGTGCGGGCAACTGGAGTCTGAATCTGATACCACTTGACATCTGCAAACCAGAATTCTATAGTTATAGTTATTCTATAGTTATAGTATTCTACAGAATTCACAGAACACTGTAATCTGAAAATGAACAGGAGTACACTGCGCAGGGGAGAGATGAGAGACATTTGAAAAAGCAAGAGGCTGGTTGCCTAGCACCATCAATTCTCACCCCCCACCTCCCTACTGTCGTCATCCCCAGACTCTGTGATGAGTGTCCTTAACCATCTCACAAGAACTGAATCCACATTGCCTATCATCAGCATTTATAAAGCTTCCTCTTCTCTACAGTGCTGCCACAGAAACAGGTCTTCCTAAACTGGATTTCAGAGGAAAAACCTGCCCCTGTGGTGATCTACAATTTCTTCAATGATGTCATGCAACCATGACAATAGAAAATGCAGAAGCACATGGAACCTTGCATGTGCCTGTCAGGTCGGGTCACTTCCCATTTGCACTGTTAAGCAAATCTTGACCTACTACTTAGTTCCTAAACTGAACCATGCTGTGGACCATAAAACTTGGTTTCAGAACCAGACTAACTCATAAAATTAAAAGCAGGGTAGGTAATTTTTTCCAGAAATTTTTCTGTTATGCTCTCTTCACATATTTATAGTGATTACTAAGCAATGTGGTCTAAATATATTTATATGTGGAAGGTGCAGGACTATAAAATGTTCATCCAATCACTGCATTCAGTCCGAATTAAATGATAGGATGTCCTACTTGCCTGTTAAACTATGTATCCGTTTATGTGTTTTGGAGGGGGTGTGGCTTTGGAGAGCGCTCTGAAGGGAGGGTGGGCTCTTATGCTTTTTTTTTATAGCTAGATTGCTATTGCTAGCCTCTTTGAAATTGTCTATTCTAATCCTACCTTAAACATTAAAATATTGTTAATAATAAAATATTGTAAAAGTTAGTGAGCTGAACAAGGAAGATACAGCAACATTCAACATTGTTTCTATTTTAAACTTCTGTGCTTTGTCTGCATATCACTATTTCCAGGAGAAAATCTCCCATCATTCTATCTGAGCTCACAGGAAAGATTACAGGTTTTGTAAAGCTAACATTTTCAATATAATACATTCTTTGAGTGAAAAACTTTTGCACCATACTCTGAAAAGGTCTGTTGCACATGTTGAATGCCAGCTCTTCCTGGCCTTTCTAAGCAGGTCACAGAATCTCAGCAATCTGACTATTTTTGGAAGAGGAAAACATTCATGAGCAATAAACATGTTGGGAGTATTGTAGACTAAAATGAGCCAAAAATAAGCAAAACATAAAAGAAGAGATGGAAAGTAAAAATGTAATGTGAAAGAACATTAGAGTACCACGGCTTTGCCAACTGGACAAATACACTTATTGGCTGCAACAGACTCCAGAATGGACCAATAGTCATGGAGACAAATAGCGGACAGTGTTGAACCTGTTCACACGTGCCGTATGTGAGGTATAAGACTTCTTACAGCCCCCCCTCCCCCCAGACATGAAAATCTGCTGTGTCTGGACATAATCCAAAGACGCTCAGTTGAGGGAGTGTTTAAGGAAGGGTTCACTAACACACATGAGCAGGTACAGAGCAGGTGAAGACGATGGTCTCTCTCTCTGTCTTTTTCTGAAGGCTCTAATCTCATGATTCAACTAGCTACTGATTTAGTCTCTCTAATTCTATTAGGGGTGAGAAAATCACCTGCCACGAGACAGAGAGAGAGAGAGAGAGAGAGAGAGAGAGAGAGAGAGAGAGAGAGAGAGAGAGAGAGAGAGAGAGAGAGAGAGAGACCCATTCCAAAACAATACAGTCATATTAAGAAGAATGAGGAACAGAGATTACAGACAGTTTTAAAGTTTAGGAAACACCAGCCCTTACAAAACAGTAATGCAAAAAACAACAGAGAACACAAATGCTTACAAACATCGCAACAGGTAAAGACAAAACACTTTGTTGCCGTGAGGGTCGTACCTCAGCGCTGGTCTGAGAGCTGCTTACAATCCCCCCACCCCCGTTTCCATTGGGCTCGATGGTGGACCTGTCGATCATCTCCTCACCTGCCCCACCTCCTCCATCATCACCAGTACTCTCTCCGTTCTCCTGCATCTCCTCCAGGGCAATGGTGAACTGGGTGAGGGTCCGTACCATCTGCAGCATGCGACACGCGTCTCTCGCCCCTCAGGTGAATGCGCCTGCGGATGCCAACCCCCAGTCCCCCTTATGACAGTTCGATCGCCCTCGCCAGGAGACACGCAACAGGCTGAAGAGAGTTAGACCCCTTTCGTGAGGGATTCCATGATGCAATCGGCATCAGAGGTTTAAATCCAGGGCTAAAAAATAATCTAATGTTGGAAGGGAAATGTGTCTCACCCCTAACTAAAACTGGATCTATTTTGTTGTTCTGCTCTGTGTTGTTTCTTCTCTTCTGACACAGGTAGAACTGATGACAGAGAGAGAAAGAGAGAGAGACAGTGTACAGACAGCAGCAGAGATACTGCAGCGAGAGAGACAGCTTGCAGAGACCAGCTCAAAGCAGCTCGCCGACAACACTGAGCAGACCAGCTCAGAGACCTGACCAATCGAAGACAGATCCTGCCCTGGCAAATTGGATTGGCTCAGCCTGGTGAGAATGTCAACACTTTAGAGCAGAGGTGTGGCTGTTTGTCGCTATAGCAACAAGGAGGAGGGATTTTCAGTGACTGACAGCCAGTTGAAAAAAGAAAAAGAAAGAAAGAAAGAAAGAACGAACAATCCCACTACTAAAAAATGACCAAACATACAAGATAATTTCAGTGGATTTTCAGTCTCTCACCCCTCTCTCAGTTCATTACACATGAGGTAAATCTGCATTTTATCCCTGCAGGACTATTTTTAGCTGAGAGCTTTTCAGCACATTTCTGGACACATTATCAGTGTTGATACATTATTGATGTGGAGCAAGACACTCTCATCTCTTCCATCAGAAGAACAACGAGAGAAAGTGCCGTGAAAGAGCAGAACACAAGGACCAGTTCCTGAAGCACACACTCACACATCTCCATCACTTCACAGTACAATCAGACCTTTCCTGAGCTGGTTTAATACATTATGAAATCAGTCAGCTAAAGAGAGTTACAATTCCTAGTCCAAGTGTGTTAAATAAAGACACATACAGATACATTATACTGAACCAAAGGGAATATTCCTGCTCAACAACAATTAGAGACTGCAAAGTATATACCACACAGAACAACAAATACTGTTCCATACAGTTCACAACATAGAATAAACAACACAACAAACTACACATGGTAAAAAGTACCATGGTTCTAGTATAGTGTTTTCTTTCTGACATATTACAATGTTGAAACCATGCACTCTCTACTATCACTTACTAGGGTGTAAGTTTTCCTGCTGCTTAATTGGTAGAGCATTGCATTAACAGCGCAAAGGTTGTGGGTTTCCCGGGGAACACATGCACTGATAAAACATAAGCCTTGAATACACTGTAAGTTGCTTTGAATGAAAGCATCTGCCAAATGCATAAATGTGTAATAATGTGTCTCACTGGTCGTGTTATAGAAGCTATTGAGAGCTCTTGTACGTTTTATGGCAATCTTTGATGCCAATAAATTACAGGTTAGATAAGCAGCTTACCATGTACAAACCAAGCCACAGATGTGGTTCTGAAGTACAAACAGGGGTTGTTATGAAATACGTAAATTTTCTTATTCCTATTTTCTTATGGCAATATTTGTCATGTTTGGAGAATTGCAAAGGTGGATCTTTTAAACTTCACTAAAAGGTCATGTGATGTGGGTTATGTGGCTTTTATCCTGGTTGTCATGGTGGCAGGCATCTCCACAGACGCACAAAGAACAGATGTGGTTTAGGGTAGCATTACCCTGAAATGACCCACTAACAACTTGAAAAACAGCCTCATATAGCTCATATGTGAAAGAACCTTCACAAGAGGGACCCATCTCGTACCATGTTTTGTGCATCCTCTATCCAAAGCTAAGAAGGTGCTAACCGCTTTCATGTTAAACAAGTCAAGTCAAGTCTGGCATCAAAAAGCTTGTTTTCATTTTATTTCACTTAAGCTCAATCCACATGCTGTTCTCTGTTGATGCTTTTGCTGATATTTGTGCTCGTCACAAATTGTGTGTCAAAAGCAGAGACTCAGGTTCAGACAACAGTCACAGCTGACAGATTTGATCCTTGGCAAAAAGCTAGTGTTGAAACAGGGCAGATTTTCTGAGGAGGAACCTGTTCTTCTCTATTTGCTTAGATCTGGTTGGCTTGTATGAAAACTGCGGAGACATAAAATGAATATTTCAGACCAACTGCATGACAAACACCCTGTAAAATTGTATTTCCTTATTCAGCATTGTTTTCACATCTTTAAAGCATTTTATTTCAGAAGCAAACTTCACCAAATTCTGTTAAATGTAAGATTTACATCACACAACTAAAGAAAACAATTTCCCAATTGGGACAAAAATCAGCTGAATTCAAAAAATAATCTCTGAAAGCAAGTCTCAATAGTAAATATATCTTGTTTTAAGGATGTTTAGACATACTGATGAAAACAAAGACAAAAGATGCTGATCAGTTCTGTTAGTTGTCTGTTACCTAGATTAGAATAGATTTTACATGAGGCACATGTTAACCAATGACATTCAAGTCACAGCACATCCTGATCATCCACAACACCAAAAGCCAAAAGTAGTGTAGAAATCACTATGTTAAAAATCACTGCAATGGGACACTTAATGTAAACTGTTAGTGTGACAAATTAAACCCTGCAGAGGTGCTCAAATACCAAGCCCTATAAAGACAGATTTGAAAACACATTTACTAATATTTAGAAATAATAATGAACACTGACCTCTCTGACATAACATATAACCACAACACAAGACTGCATCATTTTCACTGTATCTGTCCACATACTCTCACTCTCTCACTCTCTCACTCTCTCTCACTCACTCTCTCACTCACTCTCTCACTCACTCTCTCACTCACTCTCTCACTCCTCACTCACTCTCTCACTCACTCTCTCACTCACTCTCTCACTCACTCTCTCACTCACTCTCTCTCTCACTCTCTCTCTCTCTCTCTCTCTCTGCTGACTGATGGGCAAATCTGTAAAAAAAGGTCAAAACCTGGAAAAGGTTCTTCAGAGATCACAAAGCGATCAGCTGTCAGTCTACTGAACTTTAAGAGGCCAGGAGTGCAGGAGAGTAAGAGACAGAAGACTATATCACAGCATCTAAAAGGTGGAAGAATGCAGTTCTAAAATTCAGTTCCTTCTGGTTTCATGAAACCTCTAAAATCCATCGAAAAACATTTTCCTTAGTTTAAGAGTTAGTGTTGTAGATAACAGTCTTAAACTCACCTTAAACAGATGATGGCACCCACATCCATCTCATAATTCTGCTGGAAAGCATTCAAAGCCACAATAAAAATAGCACTGAAATTATTCATGCTGGGATACAAGCCATCAAACCTCATAAGACCAAATGAGGTACAATGCTTTAAATCATTAAGCTGTGTTTCCACTGCTGGGCCAAACGAGGGCGAGCTAGTGCGTGCAAGACTGTGGGAACATTTGCCCGATGGTGGGAATGCGGCTCAGTTTTGCCCTCAAAGTCCAAGGCTATTGGCCCCAGCTCACTGTTGATAGCCCACACTCACACAGGCTCCACCCAGCAATGGAAAAGCAGATACTGAGGTTTATTAGTGAGGCAAGCATCAGTATAACTATTGCTCATGTTTTGGGTTGGACTAACTATTAAACTTAAGCATTGTTTGTGCTACTATAATGTGAATCATATCTAGAGGCTAGAATACTTTTGAGACTTGAAGGTTGTATTTTGTGACTTGGGCCAGTAAGCAACTACCCAAAACCCCAAGCAACTTTATTACAACACACTAAACACTAGTGAAAATACCTTAGCATCCACCCAAACACCCTAGTGCTGTGGAGTTAAGTTCCCCCCATACACATTGTCTTCAGAAAATGTAAAAATGTAGTTTAATCTGTATTATATAGAAAAGAAGAGGACAACAAACCTGTAGAATAGACTTCAACCAGATCAAACTGCCCTACACTAAAACATGACTTAAAAATATATCAGCTTATTACTGACAGATTCAATGCAAGCACTGAGGTGATATAAATCAGCAGTGATCAAAACCAGACCTTAAGTGATCTAAACCAGCAACGACTCCTCAAATACATCTGTAGAGCATACCTGACCCAGATATCTGCTTGATACACACACCTGATCTCAAATCATCAATATAACCAATCAAATGTAAGTGGATTACTCATTTTCCATCTCTATTTCTGAACGAAACTATAAAAGTTTTATTGCTTTTCCACATTCACTGTGCTGTTGTCTGAACAGAAAACACATGAATTGATAAAAGGAAACAGGAAGGATGATCAGGTTTACTAAATTACAGGCAATAAATTCATACACAATACAGAAATTGATACCAATCTTCTAAACCAGCTGTGACCTACATTTTTTTGGTATTTACAATAACACAGCAATGAAATCTCTGGACTACATTGAAAGGTCAATCTGACCCACTAAACTTAAAAAACTCAAATAAATAACTATAACAGTGTCCACAGGTGGTTTCTTAACGTGCTTTGTGGAGTTTACAAAGACAAAATAAAATAGGACAGGAAACTGTCTTAAGACAGAATTGTCATCCGTGTCCTTGAAAATCTGATTGGCTAGTTTTCTTACTGTGTTCCTCGAGTCTTTTATATGGTTTATAGAGGCTAGGGTTGTCATGGAGACAGGTGTGGATGACACCTACAGTACTTCTTGATATCTGTCACGTAATAGGGGGCATTTAAAGCAAAACGGATAATGCCTTGGCCCTTTGATAAGGAGGGTCCACGAAGATCCTATATGGTAATATATATAACCTACTCATGTGTGAGATGGACCTTAGCCCCAAAAAGGGGTGGGAACTCTCAAAAAATGGGCAGAACCTTTAGATGGCAGCCCTGATTTTATGTCTAATAAAAAAACTTTTAGGTGAGCAAATTATATGACGAGATGACAAAAGCAAACAAAGGATAAGTGTGTGTGTGAGAGAGGGAGAGAGGGAGTAAACAGTGTGGGCGAGTGAACAACCGCAAACAGCATGCCTCATAATGAAACACTCAAGCATATCAGCTATTAGCTGCACTTCACCTGCCCACCTGCTGTTTTTCAAAAACACGTCCATCAACACACACGGTAAGTGAAGACTGTGGCCAGGAGACGCATTTCAAGAGGCATCACACGAAGTGCAGCAGATTACGAATGGAGTGATGATTGAAAACACACACTAGATGTCTAAATGTTCAGCGGAAAAACAGAGTGGTGCTTTTCTGCTACTATGTTGCAAGGATGTTGCCACCAAGCCATTGCTATGGTTGTTAAAGTGTTTTGGGTTGTTTTATAGCATGTTGCTATGTGGGTGCTATGGCATTCTGTGTGGTTGCTTACTGGCCCAAAGTCAATTACAAATCTTATTTTCAAACTATCTTCTTTGCTCTCTCTCTCTTGCTGTATTCCTAATAAGTACACACCCAACAGATGTCCTCACACGTTCTTGGGATTGCTACAACATATGCTACAACATTTTCAATAATCAGAGTGTTTAACTACAGACAGTGAAAATCAATGGAGCATCTAGTAACAGACTCTATCCCACCAGCAGGGGGTGCCAGTAACATCAAGTGCTAAAGTTGCGCTTTGATGCTCAATGAAATCAACACAATAAAAGAAATCATAAAAGTGAAGGTCCATTCTGACAACATCTGGACAGCAACTGTGAAGTAAGCAGCTGTCTGTAAGACCAAACGTTCTGCTCCATCACTGCATTTCTGAATCAGTAATCTGCACACAGCCAGAGAGTCTGCCAGTTCTACTGTATCTCTCAGCTGAAAGGGGCTATTGTTTGTGTTGTGTGCGTGTGTGTGTGTGAAAGAGTGAGAGAGCGAGAGAGAAAGAGAGAGAGAGAAAAAGAGAGAGAGAGACCCATTCTCCAAAACAATACAGAAAGAGAGAGAGCAGTAGTGCAGCAGGGCAGGACATTACTGGGAAATGTGCACACTGTGTTATCGCGTTTTGGTCATGCATTTGAGGTATACGAAAAATGAGCCATATGATATAATGGGAAAACTATTTTCTGTTACCTCATATTTCTGGGTCACAGACTGAAATATCATTTCATGTCATTCTTTCATAGCAGCTAAAGGGTTATATCTGTTAAAGGGTTAACAGATATACTGAGCATAATTACACTAGCAACAACCAAAAACAGTACAATGGTAATATTTTTTTTAGACATGTATCATGGTAAATGAGTATGCTATTCATTCAGCACCACTGTATGCATCAAAGTACGACCAGAATTACTACCAGACACCATCGGTTTATTGTCCTGCCAACATAAAGGTTCATAAGGGTTACTACAACATTCTAATAATACTTTACCTGCATGTTTGAGTAATCATATATGCACATATACACTCTCTATACACGCACAAACAGTTCATTCTGCACACACATTAAACACAACATGCTCCGTTATGTCATGCTTGATTTCATGTTATTTCATCTTTCTTTCCTCTATTAACTGGATCCATCTGGACTGAACCAAAGTACAGATCAGAAAACGAATAAAGCATGTTATGATCTTGTAAGTTATTGGGGGAGATAATGGCAAACATGACCAAGAAGGGACAAATACAATGCTGAATAGATGTTTTGAAGAACATTCACCATTCTCTGTCCTATACAAACCTATACAAACAAAAGTATACGTGACCAAGGGCAAAATCACTGCAAAAATAGTCATGTGATCTATTCTAAGTTTTCTGTAGCAATAGCTTTGTGTGAAGAACAGACCGATATTAAATGCAGAAATTAACAGAGATCATATATCTTAATGTACATGATCAAAACCAGTTGTGGGAAACAGAAGCATATTGCTTTGTGGTCTTGAATGTCTGAAACTGTGTAAATTAGCTTTGACATCTATAAGTTCAAGTGATTTTTTGTAAAATATCACTTCTATTTTAGTTTCTATAACAAAAATCATGTGGCTTCGTAAGACGTAAAGTCATATGGAATATATATTTTGTTCATTTTTGGAGACTGACACTTTGGCAATATGATTCGGCTGCATGGAAAAGAAAAGCTTCATATGTTCCACAGAAAAAAAGTCAGTCACACAGGTTTGGAATGATCTGAGGATGATTACACAATTTTTAATTTTGGTAGAACTTTAAGAAACTTAAAACAATGCATAATAAACAAGGCCGCCAACTGGAATTAATATCTTCAAAACAGAGCCAGACAACAGAGACATGGTAGGCCAAACATTTACTGGTAAATGACCCATTTAATTTCCAAAAAATGTCTTTTACCAGACAAAGATAAATAGATATTCATCTGCCTAATAGTCGGGCAAACTGGCTGCTCTATGAAGTTTAACTCTGAGCAGGAAATTCCTCCTGTGTGTCTCTGGCTCTCCTCCTCCACCTCATGAGAAACACAGCTCTATTTTTAGGATCTGGATAAATATGGGGGAATATGAAGGGAATGTGGTCTTGTCATTTTTGTGTTCTTTTTCCATCACTAAGGACACAGGAAGCCATACACACTGTTCTAAAAAAACATCCAAAAAACATACACACGGTCCATTATAATCTGTTCTATATAACACACACACACAACACTAGTATTGAGGTTAGTTAGGAGCTGACAAGTTATGTTGGAGTTTTAGAGGCTGTTTTACCATTATCACTTCTGTAAGTATCATCTGTAAATCAACTGAGGAATTTACAGGGGTTCTAATGGAACAACACACACACACACACACACACACACACACACACACACACACACACACACACACACACACACACGTCTACACAAGTCTAAATACACGCAGGCATGCAGTACAGACAGACAGATAGACACCAGGAGTCTTGAACTTGCATTTTTGCCATATTTAGTGCTAAGGCATTTTTTTGTACATTATATTTGTTATGATTAATTTTGTTACATAAATATCAATATTAACATCAGCTGTTTAAACAAAATCCACATCAGTCAACCTTTAGTCATGACTCTACTTTCTCTAATCTTTAAATGTTAAGCGTTACCTTTAGTGCTAACCTGCTGTTAACTACGGTGTCTCTCTCTTCCTCAGCATCTCGGATCTTTGACAGATGTTTAAAACAGAGTGAAACCTCTTCCAGCGGAGAGCACATTTCACATTTACCACCAGCATGACCCAGTTCAGGGGAAAAAGATGATTAATGATTGAGGTTTTGCAGGAAGAAAGAGAGATAAATGATAAGATGGAAATGCAGGAAAGAAAGAGGTTTTCTTTTGTGCACAGTGAATAAAATCTCATTGTAAGAGTTTAAGGAGTAAGGATTAACAGGCACATTAAAAAAAAACACCAAAGCTTTAGTTCATGCTTAACATTTACTGCAAGGCCCCATAAATCCTTCAGAAATACCCAGCCAAAACACACAGTTTGAACATGTAATGCAGGATGCCAACAGTTCAAACATGGACAACAATTAAAAAAATATTGCTTTAAATCACACTGAATGTTGCGTTGTAACATCATATCAACATGTCCTTTTTTACTGATACATTTTGCACAATAATAAAAAGTATTTGAATTAACTCTGGCATACAATAAATCTGTCTGTGGCATTCATAACAGCAGCAAAAGCAAGACCTTATAAAGGCTTCTTCTAAAGAATGTGTTTTAGATTGACTGGAATTCAAAGAGGAAAGAGAGAGAGATCTTATAAACATGAGTAATGAACACCTGCGCGCGCGCACACACACGCACACACACGCGCACGCACGCACGCATGCATGCACACAGACAGACAGACAGACAGACACACACACACACACAGACAGACACACAGACAGACAGACAGACAGACAGACAGACAGACAGACAGACAGACAGACAGAGAGAGAGAGAGAGAGAGAGAGAGAGAGAGAGAGAGAGAGAGAGAGAGAGAGAGAGAGAGAGAGAGATCACAAGCTGCAACTGGTTGGATCATGAAAGTGGTGTTATATTTCAAATTGTAATACTTTTAACTATTGGCAAATTTTGGGAAGGCTGAAAGGCTACATAACTATAACCGCATAAATTCCTAACCAGCTATATGAATACTGGTTGATGATGTTTTTTTCTTCATCTAGATGATGTTTTGTACAAAAGTATTAATTTTTATTATATTACAAACTTTTTTGGAATAATGATGAATCATGCACAATAGGACCAGGAATATGTACAAATAATCAGTGTAAATACATATATTAGCAACAGTGTTCCTATAGCTCAATTAGAGCATTGCGTTAGCAGCACAACGATTGTGGGTTCAATTTCCAGGGAACACGTAATGATAAACTGTATACCTTGAATGTACTGTAAGTCACCCTTGATAAAAGTGTCTGATAAATGCATAAATGTAAATGAGCATGTATATAATATATGAAGTTCTTCTGGACTGGACAGAGACTTGGAAGTGGGTGACAAAAAGTGATTTAAATAAGGAAATATGAGAGATAAAGTGAATTCATGCATTAAATATGACCAGCAAATGGATAGCATAGAATTAATGATACGCTTTTATCATCTGTATTTGATAATATAGCCTAATTAACTCATGAGTAAGGAATAATTTATACTTCAATGTCTAAGAATACATGCCCAAGGGTCAGAACACAGAAGTACAATGAGAGGTAAAAATTTCTAATAACAGATCACGTATATTACAAAAATAGCCATGCAGCTAAGAGACCAAGGCCTAATATGACCATATGAGCAACAAGGAGAAGAGACAGAAAAAGCAAGGGGGGGTGGGGTGGAAGGTTAAGGTTCATTGGCTTTTGGTTTCTCACAGTCATCGCATGGCCACTGCATTGCTGGTTGCCACAGAAATGTTAATGAACAATCATTAACCTACGATTAAAGTAACAAAAAACGTCCATGTGTTTGTGTGAATAGACAGAGGTAGATTTAAAAGAAAAGTGAATGTAGTAAAGCTCATGTCAGCAATGACTGGACCCTTGTGTGCAGATATCTGAGTGTCTGTAAAGGCTTTTCATCACTAAACTCCAGCTGCTAAGAATTTATTCAAATACCTGTTGAGATTACAGTGCAGTATCCGTGCATACCACATGTGCAACCACACCCGCACACACAGCCCTGCATGCCCTCAACCAACACAGCCACGCACACACAGGTGTGTACACAGTTTTAAAATGGAGGTTTTTACACACTTTAACAGTAGATCTTTATTCCTAGATCTCCGATTGGCTATAGGCAGCTGGTGTTTAATGATCATGTCCAGTAACCATCACTGAAGGTTGAAATCATGACCCTCTCATATTGCGAACTTAACAGCTGACCTGTAGTGGAATGACAGAGAGATCCAACTTTTACTGAACACACAGAACAACAGAATATATTAGTGTGTCACAACAAAGAGAGAAAACATATTTCTAATGGCATTAAATGCTCTTTGGCTGATTTCATGGGCTGATATCTGAGACACTGTTGGACCATACTACAGAAAAAAGCACTAAGCTACTTGGGGCCATGATGATTCCACAAGCCATCACTACCCGAAACTCAGGATACAGGATCCACAGAAATACACAAGCACACACTTCCAAAACCAAGAAGAGAATGAGAATGGCTGAGAACTTCTGACAGAAGGCAGAGCTTAATAAGAAACCCAAAAGCTTCAGAAAGTGAAAGAAGCCCTGACAAAACCCACAATGTCTTGCAGCAGCCGAGAGTGTCCAAACAACAGCTTGTGAAGAAGACACATCGAAACTGCTGACAGGAGGTCAGTGGTGGTTTAAAGCATGATGGATGAGCCCCAAGAAACTTCTGATGACCTACAGAAAGTTGCATGCACACAGATGTCACCAGGAAACCGCTCATTACACCTCAAATTTACAGCAATAGCTATTTTTTCCATTCACACACCTACACACACACACAAAGAAGGTTCTGTTCCACAATCAGTTCAGCTGCCTACAGAGGCTGCATTTTAAAACACCATTGGTAGATTCTAAATTGTAAGCGCACAATAATGTTATTGCAGTACAATAATGCTACATACATATTGTACACAGCTATGTACACAGCACACTAACATGCACAAGTGGGAACCACGCTCCAAATACTCATAGTTCATAGTTTATGAACAAATTCAAAACGCGACAACATTTCATTCCAGTCCTGTGATTAATGACATTTACTGTATTACGTATATCCAGCCAACTCCATCTGTTGTATTCCCAGAATTCATCTGGGCTTTTGTTACTGAACAGCTTTGTCATGCATGGCAGAGTAAGATCAGAGTTTACCTTTTCTTTACTCATTAATGATTATGTGGTGAGAGAGAAAATCAGAAGAGTGGGCAGATCATCGTATAACTCAACGAAATACAACTAAAAACCTTTGACTGTAACAAGTTGTCATGCATCAATTATCTTTTTCAGATTATGTCACAGCTCTTATATTAAACTAGTTACTGGTATGTTATCTGACTGTGTCATTTGTTTTTTTTATGTACTTTTCCCTCTCCATGACAAATGCAGGGTACCCTGAAGCCAGATACCTCCTGTCTGGATTTTGGAGTTCATTAAATTCCCTCAGACCCCTCTCGGTCCAAACCACAAGAGCTTAGAAATGACAAACATTCTTTCTACAAGCCCCCCTACTGCCTGTCACACACATTAACCATTATTGCCTTACCTTATGACCTGCAATGATTACATCACAATACAGATCAGCCAATAAATGCAAACCTGATGAGTTTTTTTGTAACCAAGTGAAGTGAAACATGTCAGCTGTCAATAACTTTGAATCTTATTGGTTCTCTCATGTCTTGTGACTGCAGTCACCAGTTAAAAAATACACTGCTCCAATCACTAAATACGCCTAAAATATCAATTAATTTGTTTCACAAAGACATAATTCTGCATCCAAAGACATTTATTAACTGCTGGAGTTGTATGGATTACTTCAATAACAAAATGAAGGCCCTTTTTTGGAGCTTTGAAGTCTCAGGCACTCTTCATTGCCATTAAAGTTGGGACGAGCCAGGATATTATTTAATATACTCTGATTCTGTCTGGCTGAAAGAAGAAAGTCATGTACAATTAGGATGCCTTGAGGGTGAGTAATTTATGGGCTAATTTTTATTTTTGGGTTAAGTACCCTTTTAATACTGACCAAAACCAACTCAGCACAGTTTTTCTATTAACATCAGCTTTTATATATCAATATAAGTTTGCCCAGTCTTAAAAGTGAATAACTTATGTAATTCAGCCCCATCTAGTCTAATATTATGAGTGAATACCAGTGAGGGAGGAAACAGAATCCAAAAAATCTAAAAGCCAAGAGTTAAAATATTGCCCTAAATCAGGTTATTGGCCTAAATTGTCCGTATAGACAAAACTGCTTGTATCAATGAGGGTCAGTGAGTGTTTTTGCTGCAGGCCTGTAGAAATGAGCCATTTGTGTTTAACATAAACCTAATAAAGCACAGAACCCCAAAAAAGCCTGGAATATAATGTCTTTAGGCAAATAAATGACCTCACTGAACTCTCGAACTGAGGCTGTTGTCATGCTGAGAGCTACTCGTCTAATTTAGCAAGGCTCCGTTCTTTACCGTACTTAAAGGTGTCGCATGACATCACTGCAGTGTGACATCATGGGCCCCTTTGACAGCCAACAGCTCTCAGAAAAGCGCGCACACACACACACACACACACACACACACACACACACACACGATTAAGCTCGTGTTAGAACATTATGACTCCTGAAGTAAAGGTTTAATCACACAACAGCTTTGTTCTGTCAACATTATGAGACTGCTTTAAGTCAATATCTCTAAGGCAAAATGCTTTCACATAAAAATAGAGCTAATAAAAAATAAGACTCATATTTCTAGACTCACAGTGAGTCATGCCTGATGATATGAGGTTGGTTTAAAATGTGACCTTGAAGTGGAATAATAAGTTTAAGGTCAGATAAATGTGATAAAAGGACCTGCTTAAGAGAATGCCGGCAGCTGGAAGAGGACAAATGCACTCAGGCGTAAGACACCAAACACTGGCTAGTAAAACTATTCAGAAAATGAGCAGTAAACCGTGTTATCCGCAAGCAGAGCACTATTAACTGAGTCATCGCTATGATTAATCTCTACTTGATAACATTCTAGATGAACAAATTACAGTGTGTAATGTGTATGCTGATTATAAAACCCACACACATTTCCTAACTGTTTTCCTCTGTTTTTTGTAGTGCTTTACAAATGATACTACGCAATTATTTGACTTTTTGTGCTGGTCTATTTGTGTGGTTTTATTTAAAATAAACTCTAAAAGTCTAAATAGCATCATCTCTAGTACTGGTGTATTTGACAAGAAACAGAGACGGGACGTGAAAGTTAACTGACCTGGTAAGAAATTAGAGTAATCTTTTGATTTTCAATTAACAGTGTTTGCAAATACAAAGCATTCTCTTATTGAGCTGGATTAATGCTAATCTACCAGATTATGTAAAACCACAACACTAAAATAATAGTAGTAACACTACATCAATAACACAAAGCCATAAAAAAACAGACAAACAAACAGCATCTCGAGCTCAAACCCCCTCCATCAACTTCATGAGGTGCATTCTGGGACATTTCTAAAATGGTACTGAATGAATTTCTATGCATGCTGGCTGCTTTTCTTTCACTATTCTAACTCATCTATTTAAGACATACATAAATGAGTTTGTAAAGAAATATATTTTTACAAAACTAATTTCAAGCACTTAGGCACTATTTCATTGCAGTGGGCTAAAACTGCATACAAATGTACATATATCTGTCAGGCCGATAAAGTACATGAAAACAAAGACTGAGAGAGTTAGAGAAAAAGAGTAGCACCAGAAAAGAGGGAAAACGATCAGCCACAGAGTAGCTACGCTCTTTCTTTCTGCCTTTCTTTCTCTCTCTCTATCTCTCTCCTAATATGGCAGGCTTCTGTATGCCTGCAATCCATGCAGGCTCGGGCCCAGAGACGCCTGCTCCCGGACTGTGATTAGATCAAAGTCCCACCCCTCCATCTCCAGTCTCAAAAGACCCTCTCTCTCCCCTACAAACCCAACTTGGCATCATTCTGAGCAGCCCGACCACTGATGTTCCCCCATCCGGATCTACACCCATGAGCCAGACCTCAGCAGATCTGCAGCCTGAAACACAAGAGTGCAGAACATTCTCCATTTAAAGCAGAGAGGAGGTGTATGATCCTATCACCCCCACCCTATTCCCAGAAGGTTTTGGCTCTGTCCCAAAAAGCTGGAATGAAATGCAGGAATCCAGGTACAAAATGAAGGCTGAGATCGTGTGCGGCTAACTTCACGCACACACGTGGCATTGTGTGCAAATGTAAAAAGCAGCAAAAATCTACGAATACATAAGATTGCAACAAGTAAACAAAATATATATGGAATTGTCACCCCTGGCACTTCTCCTTTTCTTTAAGTTAACTTATAATAATCTTTGATAATCATAACACAATGCATAACATAGCTAACCATAGTACTATGGTATCATGGTTAGACACAAAACACAAATAGAAAACATGTACTTTTTGTAAGGGTTGTTACAGATGCTTAAAAGGTCAATGTCCCTCCAATGAAGCAAAATAATACTGCTCTGCAAAGCAAAACCAAGTAAAACACCAAAAAAAGAACAAAAAGAATTTCACCTGGACTTTGCAGCTTATTTGAGACTTTTTGAAAAGTCTAGCTCCCCTCAGTTCAGTGATTCTGCTAGATCACTGAACTACAAAAGACTGCAGGCAATGAACTACAGTACCAGTACAGTACCAGCTAAAACATACAGTACTCAAGATTCATTTGTGTGGTTAAAATAAGGGCATTTGAGGGGAAAAGATCATAATCAAGCCAATCAACAGCACGGCAACAAATGCAACAAAACAAAGATACATTTTTAACCCCTGTCTTCTCCTCACCCTCTTATAAAGCATCTCTCTCTTCCTTCCTGTCCATCATTCCTTCTGCTCATTCTCACACTCTCTGAGAAACTGTTTGTTTTTGTGTTGTAAGAGAACACTATTCCCATGGCCATACGATTCACCACTATTTATAGACAGACATGAGTCCTTGTAAAAACTCCTTGTTCACTCCCGTGGCCTGTGATAGCTATAGTAACCGGGTATTAAACAAGTGAAGAAATAGACCACAGGGAACTGTATCTGTACATCAGCTCTGTCCCAAACTCCTGACAGGGGACAGACATTTCTGGAAAAAGCTAGTATTTAATACAGTCTCATTCACAATGTGCAGAATGTTACAGTATAAAAGAGTAAAAACACATGACAAAAAAGCAATGTCTACAAACTGTAAATACAGAAGAGGTGGAACAGGCGACGTTAAAGTCTATGTGAACCAAAACTTCAGTGTTCAACCAACTTAACTCAAAAACTTAAGTTAACAGTGTTTTGACTTAACTCAAAGTGCAACTGAAAACTTGAGAAAAAAGGACGGTGTGGCTTTTTTCCCCACTGGGAATTGATTGGCTCTGGAAAAGTAGGCGTTTCAAAGCTCATAGCTTGGAGGGAAGTGATTAATGACTCAACCCAAGTCGTCAGACTGACATAATAGAGAAGCTCTGCCATAGCAGAAGGGAAGTACATCTTCAGATTTAATCTTTTGATTAAAGATTACAAGCACATGAATTAAAAAAATAAGGCACACAAATAAATTATTTATAATAAACACTACAATGTTCCATAAAAAGTAAGAATAGTATGTTTCCGATTTAATGGTGACTTGACCTGACCAGGCCACTAACATATAGGCTTAGCTGACCAACACACATCATGCACTTTAAACAAACTAAAACAAAACAAAAAAAACATGTGAAAATGATTCAGAGATGAGTGCAATTTGGATGTTTCAGTAATGGAACAGCAGACAGAGATTTGTTGGCCAGACTGAAAAAGCAACGAGATTACTTTAAACCTCTAGGACCAGCACACAAGCCAAGGCTGTTTAAAGTTGTTTTTTCCCTGACACATTAATAACCCTTTTAGTCACCTCAGATAGTTTGTCTACCAGTTCAATTGGCTAAAGTAAAAACCGCTGGGCAAAAGAGAGAGTCACACAGGAGGGGTGAAAGAGACAGACCCTCAGGCCCAGTCTTTTAGCCCAGTGACCTTAAATCAACCTGCAGAATTATTGACCTTGTTTATACAGAGTGTCCAACCACTTACCTCAAGGTGTGTATGTGATATATGACCTATTCTCCTTTTACACACACCAGAAACCATTGTGGCCATTATAACACGTGAACCTACACAGTTAAACAATAATCCACATGTATCCTGCACTGAAATGTATTCATGCATGCTGTTATGTCCAACCCTGCTTCCTCTCTGAAACTTCAGACCATTGTTGTTCTCCGGATTTACTTAGTGTTACTAGTTAAAGCTGTAAAAATGTAATTTCCTTATTAAAAATGAACAAAAATCAGTTATTGAGCAAATACATAACAGATCAGGGTTCAAACAGGTCTCTTTACATTATTCCAGTTTGCAACAGTAAGCTTATAATAATAATTTATACTTTGAGAGGCTGGGTACACTTTACCAGGAAATGAAAGATTTGTGTCCAGAAAAAAACACATTGGGTCTATAAGGTATATATGTTGCATTAAAATATACATCGGTTACTAATTAGTTGTTTTTACTAAAACAGCAGCTATACATCGACACCGCGTGACATGAAGGGAGAATGTGTCAACAATGTAATTCACAGCAGGGGATCAGAGGTTGGGGTCATGGGGCACTAGTTCACTGTCAGCTCCCGGTGGCCTGGTTCTGTTTGACATTTGTATCTCCTCACCTCTAACACGTGTTGCTGTACCTGTGATAATCAAATGGGGCAAGAGGTCAAATGTCAAAGGGAGTTAGGCCCTACTGACCCGTGAATAGACATGTTGTGTGGCAAGCAAAAACGATGATCTTAGACTGGCCAACACAAACACACACACAGACTCAGTTGTGTAGGATTACTAGGTCAGGTGACTACAGCATGCCTCAACACAACAATGTACAGCACTATGAAAAGATATTTCAAACGTGCCTCAAAGTAACTGCAAGATAAAAGGAAATGGTCAAGTTTCAAAAAGTGAAATTAAGGCCTATAACTATGTGCATGTAAAACCGTTTAATTATGGGGTGTTTAATACTACAGCAGAATACACAGCATGCATATTATGAGTCATTTAGTATACCAAAATACACTCAAGCACAGAATGGTTATCACAGGTCTGTAAACTGACAGTATGGTAAAATCAATGCTGCCTTATGGGTAATGGGAAGTGATGAAAAGTGTTACCTTGGCCTGAGTTTTGGCTTGACCAATTAATAAAAAAGTAAAAAAAAAAAAAAAACTAGCTTGGCTTAAAATTTGGTTTAAAAATCAAACAACTTTACATTTGGATTGATTAATCAAGTACATATAAGAAAAGAGAGAGAGAGACATAGAGGGAAATGACAGACAGCATTTACTAGTATTGTTCTTTCTCTGTGCTAAATGTAACTTTGTCTTTTATGGAATGAGAACTACGAATGAGAAGCAGATGTAAGCTTGATGACATGGCTGGTCCAAAGGATAAAAATAGGTCCAGATAAACTGACTGGTAGTTTCTTCGAAGAGGGGAAGACAAAGCTCTGTACTTGAGGGGAGGAGTAGGAGGTGCTGGGTGGTGGCAAAAACTTTGCAGTCCTCATCTGGAAGCACAAAGCCTGTGCCAAACTCAACCACTTCCTATTCCTCCAACGCCACCAGTGTACTTAAAATCCACTATTCAGAGAAACAGACTACAGAGAATGTAGAATTCTGGAAACAATTTCCAGGTTTCCAAATACAAACAAAAAGTAGTGGCTATCTGCTCTAATTTGAACAAGAAGCACTGGCAGTGAAGGTGAATCCAATAGTACATTCTGGGTAACAGCGTTCCTCTAATCAGAGACAGGAATTGAGTTTGGTCTGACCATTTAACCTTCTCCAATCCCCTTTGCCAAATTTTCAATGTTACATAACATACCTAACAGATATATAAACTAGCAGGTAAGAGAACAGTTAAAAGACAAACAAAAAATAGTACAGTACATGTTGTATGTGATCTTCCATCAGTCATAACCCATAGAATAAGGAGCAGTGGTACAGGGGAGCACCGTTACCGGGGAGGGGAGCACCGTTATCGGGGAGGGAAGCAGCGACTGAGGGGGGAAAAGAGGGGGAAAGAAAATCCAATAAATGCCTTGTCTAATTTTCATTCATGTGTCCCTTGAATTAATGGCTAATAAACTCTTCTCCCGTTACAAGCTGAAGAGCTTCATGTTGATGTCATCTAATATTCCTAAATACCTCTGCCAGAAAAGCCCTGTTGAACAAGCATCTGACCCAAAGGTTAAATTGTGATGAGACCGTCCTTCATTTTCAGTCCCAAAAACACATGGGCCAAGTTGGGTTCTAGTTAATCGATGACAAGATTAATGTATCTGACATCCAGCCTGTTTAAAAAAAAACAACTGGAACTCTAAAAATTCACAAACCCTTAAATATGTCCAAATTCAAGCCATCCATTAATAAGAAAGAACGTTTAAAGACGCAGCCCCAAAAAAGAAATATGTTTTTACAGCTGTGTCTTCATTTCCCGGAAAAAAAAGCAAGAAAGCAAGAAAAGAGCAAAGAACTGGTGTGATAGAATAACAGAACAATAGTGTAAACACAAGATGTGAAGACGAGAGAGAGAGAGAGAGAGAGAGAGAGAGAGAGAGAAAGAGAGAGAACCTGACCAGAGACAGAAAATAACATCTTAAATAACTATAATTTTGTTCTGTTTCTGGGGAAAATGATAATGGAAATGAAAATGATTTTACACACATTTAAGGCCACTTTGTTGATTGTTGTTGCTTTAGGGGGATTTAAGCTTGTTTACATGGGAGTTCAATTACCTGACTTAAAAAACAATTAAAAGCAGAAAAATAAAGGCAAGCAGACAGAACAGATCTTCTGAACACACACACTCACTGAGGGATTTCATATATCTGCATGTGGATTCACTTAAGAGTGGCGTATTTTCCAGAGGACAAACCTTAGAATCAGATCTTGATTTTGTAACTGCCCTGCATAAAACTCAGGTTACCTTACCAAACTATATTCTTCTGCTTGCCAAAACAACACAGGAATCAAAAATTTTAAAGACATATCTGCACTAGGAAAGATAAATCGCCAATGAGACAGTTTCAGAAGAGATCTCAAGAGTGTCTGCAATCAAAGTCAATGATAATTTGAACATAAACATTCTTCATCAAGTTCTTCTACAATCAAATGATCTGATCTGTAGCATTTAATTGCGCAGGTCTATACTGTTACTGTATTCCTCCTAAAAAAACAGTACCAGAAATATCTCTTTTTTGGCAAGGCTATTATGCCAAAAAATAGCTGGGAACTGTATGGAGTCTCCAGAGACAATAAAAGCAACCTAAAATGTTCTTTTGATGGAATGCTGAGTAAGACAGAAATACTTACAACTGAACACACACACACACAGTAACCCTAAACACAGGGCCTCTGTTACCTGTTCTATGCAATACAGACTTTTTATTCACAAGAGGTCAATCCAGACATAATGGCAGGATTTAGCCAGTGTCCCACAGCATTCATCTCTGCTGATCTTTTCTCTTTGAGTGAAACATTCAGCCACTTCCTGGCTTCCAACTGCCTGCCCTACTGTTTCCTCTCCTGCGTTCCGAAGGCATCATTACCATTATCCCAATTATCATTAGGGGGTAATTAGGGCTATTATGATTGATGATGGCTGATCTGTGGGTCTCGCTGAAGACGTGGGACCCCGAGAGTCCAGCCAGAGGACACACACCACTCTGCTTCTTCAACAAGAACACGCACACAACACATACACACAAATGTTCTCCGTTTTTCCAACACATAAACTTCATGTTTCATCCTTCTCCTGCTGCTTTTAAGAGAAACCTGTCAAGAATATGCCCAGATCATATTTCACACCAAAATCAAAGTAAAGATATACGAAAAACATTTTGCTCATGTAAAAGGAAAATAAATCATGTTTTTACATATAATGCTAGTATTTGCTGTACTGTATTACAATCTGACCAATCTGAGTATTTTACCTTTAATAATAAAACATATTTTATCATGTCATACAAGGGGACATACAAGTGCATCATCAAACCCTCATTTTCCTGGCACTGAACCTCTGCCAAGCTCCAAATCCAGCTCTTTAATGGTGAACATGTCTGATTTAGAACTATTTTGTCTGCATTCTTTGTCTATCTTAAGGTTCTTATATAAGAGAAGGAGCAGAGCCTAAAAAGAGAAAACAAACTCTGCTAAACGCTGCTATTTCAGGTCTGTCAAACATCACTCTCAGAGCAGGTTTTGTAAATGCAGCTCTGGACCACCCTAACACGACTGGAAACCCAAACACAGATAATTATATGCCCGCAATGTTATCTGTTTCTCAAGTGTGACGTTGGTGTCTTATTATTAGTTTCTAGCGTGTGACATTATCCCTGAGTTACTCAAGGCTATTATGGTTGATTAAATAAGTCAACATTTAAGATCTCAGCTAACTGTTTATTTGGGGTTACAAGCAAACTACTAGCTTGACTGTGATGTCATGTTTACAAACATGTAAAGAAATACAAGTATAATAAAGTATACATGACTCCTATGTCTGGGCGATATATAGAATATATACAATTTTCATTAGAAATTACAATATTCATGGTAAGTATTTTGTTAAATCCCAGACTCCAAATTACACCAAACTAACAAGACCAAACGTTCACTTCCAATGAATTGGTAATTAATTCAGCAATCATTTTATTTGACAAATCTACTGCTAACTTAGGTGAGCTCACAAACTCTTTATCTACTTATAGACAATTATGAAATTAATTCAGACACACACTAGATTGCAGCTGGATAATATTCAGATAATCAGGCTAAAATAAGAACATCACGCCAGAGCAGAACCTGCCTGATTTCTCATTCCAACTTTGAGGCCTTTGGCTTGTTCCAAAACCTTCATCCTGGAGGTGGGACCCGGACTCTTGTAGTCCTTGCTGTCACCACGGAGATGAGAAGCCCTTCCAAAGCGCCGCAGTGATGCCATTAAAGACAAACAAAGAGTGAAAGAGGGCAAGCGCGGAAGTCTTGTTCTTTCTCCTCGAGACTGGCACACATTCTATGAGTTTGGTCCTGAGATGTGCCCATGTTGTCCTGCCAAGTCCGAGTCAGTATGCATGCACATATGTCAGTCAGTGAGTGACCGATGCTCCTGTTGCACCCACATGCTAACAGGCCAGCAGCCCACACGCTCGGTTATGCTGCGGCCTGCTACAGAACACCCATTGTCTGTGAGTTCCCAGCTAACAGAGAATATTCTCAGAAAATTGGCTTTCTCTTAAAGTTTTTATATACCAGAAACATATATCAAAACATTATTAAGTTGTTAGTGGTGCATTTTAGAAATGTTACAGTATTAAAGTGTTTGAATAACGTTCTTATAATCAGGCAATACAACATCTAAAAAATGGATGGTTTAATGTTTTAACTTTTTTGTTACTAATGGAAAAGTTAGGGAAATGTTATTACAAGGCAAAATTGTTAGCAAGTAGGCTGTGCCAATGAGGAAACACTGTGAGGATGAAGATGGGTTCCTTTTTTAACAATCCCAAACAACAAGAAATGCCACCGATAAAAAGCAAGATTTTGCATGTAAATTGTAACTGTGATTCACACAGAAATACTGCTCTATCCCTAAAGATTCAGCAAAGGCCTTTACTATTTCCTAAAATAGAATTTAAGCCAAAGAGGCAGTTCTCATCTACCCTGCCCAAACTTGTGGGTAAAACTGATGTACAGAGAAAGAGAATGAAATATGAATGTCTTTCCCACATCAGACAGACAGCTGAGGCATTCTGGGATTCTAAAGAGGGAGTGAGACCAGAGCAAACAGAACAGTGTAATTATAAAACAGCAGTATTATCCTAATGAGAGAGAGAGAGAGAGAGAAAGAGAAGCATAAAAAAACACTGGGGACAAAAGAAGTTGATACAATGACTTAACTGTAATAGTTAAGGCAATTTTGGAGAGGCTGGCAATATCAACCTAACTTTTAAAGCATAAGATCCCGCCTTCCAAGTGCCCTTCAAAGCCACACCTCCTCCAACACATGAACGCATGAACCCATTGATGACAGGCAAAATCAATGGACTGAATGCAATGATTGGACAAACATTTTATGGTCCTGCACCTTCCACAGAAGAGACATATTTATATACATAAATGTAGACCATTTACTGATTGCTATCTGGATGTGAAAACATTTCAGCTAGAAAAACATTTATTTTTTTCTAAAAAAAATAAAATTGCAAGAACAGGCTACTCTACTGTACAGTTCTCATGCTGTCAATACATACAAACAACAAGGCAGCTGAAACTGCAATTGTCTTTTTCTCTTCTTGTAACAAACTATGCCAAAGGTATCATGGGAGAGGGCAACCGTGTTCTCATCCTGCAGTCTACAGATCCGTCTCCACCACCTCTTAAACACAAAACACTCATGACAACAGAACCTTTGGCGAATTGTCTCATTTTCATGTCGAAACAATTTTCAGTACACCTACTGACTCTTTTGAAGTTCCACTGGCAAGACGTTTGCTTGTCTTGGCCAAATTCATATTCATATTTTAATAAGCACAATTGGAAAAAAACCCAACTGCGCAACGAGTGATTGTTCTGTAAGAAACATCAACGTGTGATGTCATTTGCATTTTATTCATAATAATGGAAGGCTGGAAAAATGAGCTATGGGTGGTCCTGTCAGCAAAACATACATCAGAACAACCAAAACATGACACAGATATTCGGAAACTGTCAATCTGAGAAGCCCTGTGTGGAAAAACATTAAGACACTGAGGTAAGTTCATTCAGAAGACCAGATGGGTGGGGATGGACTGGTATTTTAAAATGTCTGCTTTACAGCATCACATAAAGGGGTGTGTATGGAACAGAGGTATATAATGTTACTTAAGAATGTATAATCTTAAGTAACATATAAAAGAATTCATCCACACTGAGCCATATTTTTAGTGAAACAGCGAGGAAAAAATAATTTTATCCAGCAGGACTATTGTTATTGTATTGTTCTGGCTAAAGAACAAACACCCCACAGATGTGAATGATTATGGGGTTTGCTGAGGAAAGGCGTGCTCTTACCGTCAGACTTTCACCTGGCAGACAACACACTTTCACAACATTCATTACACAAGAAAACCATCTTACTCTGAAGAAACACATGAGTCAGGTTTGAATCTGGGTAGCGATTACAAGTTAGAAAAACCCACCACGGCAGAAAACGCACCTGTGTTATTACTGCTTTGGCCTGAGTAACACTGAACTTTGTTTGCTTCAGAGGAAACAGTCTTGAATTTACCTCAGTGGATATGACTTTAAAGTTTTAATCAAGCATGTGTGACATGCATTTCTGAGGCACTTTACCATCCTGATTCCCAGGAATGTTTTGAGGTGTCTCTGATTGGAGATGAAGATCACAGAAATAAAGAGTAAATACTGTCTGTTAAGTAAACAGCCTATCCAGTTAACCCTCATCCTCACAGTTCCTCTACATGACAACATCTCCAGTCACCTTCAACATTTGCCTTCCCCTAATCTGGTGTGTTGAGATTTAATACCTGTAGTCACTGTGTTCTCTAGTTTTACCCTCATCTGCATGACAGAACAAATGAGTTTAACTCAAAGAAGTCCTCATGGTGTAGTCTGATATCTCAGCAGTGTTGTTTGAAGACCCTCATGTCTACAAAGACCACCAAAACAAACCGCAGGAGTAGATTACAGAAGAATAATCTCATCTGATAATGGATGGGGGTTTAGAACAAGCCCCTAACCCACAGTATGAACAATAACAATTCTGATGCTTGTTTAAAGCTGCGTAGCTTTTGCCTCTCTGCCACCATCTCTGTTTGAAACATAAAATTGCAAGTTACTTGTGGAGTCTCTTAATGTGGATAACAAGTTTAAATTCAAACTGCTGTAAGAACAAACTACAAACACCCCACTTTCCATTTCACTTTGAATTACGTCTACACAACACAATACAAAAGTCAGTTGCAACTCCCAGTTCACGTGGACTTTAACATACACTGCTGATAACATTTTTGCCCAACATGTTTAAAAATATATATTATATAAATATATACTCTGTTACACTTAGACATACACCATATTATGAAGGTTAAAAGATGTGTGAGCCGTTTCTTTAAATGCTTGGCCATTCATGTTGTCTTGAACTCTTTAGAGCTCAAAAGAATCATACTCCTGACTTCACTTTCTGACAGAGGAAGTTGAGCTTAAGTCACCATGACCATGTGACACAAACCAGCCCTCTGACATTCCAGGAGTCATGACCCCTGTGAGAATGTTTCTTCTGTGATGGAATTACGGGTAGTTTTCCAAAGGGAAGCAGCTCATACTCTGCTTGTGGGAAGAAAAAGACATTGGAGGATATTAATTCAGAAAAGTTAGCGAGTTAATGAATAGGAAAGACAGAGCAACAGTAGGGCTCCGGAAGTAAAAATTAAATTCACTTTTCATTAGAACTTTTTAGTGCTAAAGTGTAAAACTATTACTGCCAAGGTTGGTACATTCTTCTCTTTAAGCTTCTATTAAATGTAATGCTTCACAGCATGGCTTTACAAAAAGATCTTAATTAGGTTAAGATTTGTAATTGTGTGACTCTCAGCTCTCAGAGCTTGTTGCTTTAGTTCAAGGACCAGAAATATTTTTCTGGAGAATTTCTATTATTGCCTGCGGAGAAAATGAATGAGCAAAAATACTTCCAAAAGCAAGACTGTTAAAAAAGCGTGCAGACACTGTTGCCCTCTATCATGAGAAGATGCAGGAAAGAAACAAAATAAGATAATCACAGTAGGATGTTCTTTAAAACTCCATAACAAATGTTCCTTTCTAGAGGGGAGTACATTATCTGTCCATTAGACCTGCTTAAATGTGAGTCATTTTGTTCCAATCTCTCTCTCTGTTCTCTTCAAGCCATTTTCAGGCAGCTCGAGAGTCTAGGAACATTGTGAAGAGATGAAGTCATTCCTGTGGCTCTTCCAGAAATGAGATTGGGCCCTGATATCAGGTACCCTGACAGACCAGAAGATTAATGCAGGACAGCAGAGCATGAAGTGAAAGTGATACTAGCGAATGAAAAAAAGAGAGAAAAGGAGGAATTGAATGGAAATGGAGCGAGCAAGTGGGGAAGAGCCGAGGAAAATGGAGAGGAGAAAACGGGGGAAATCTGGTTGTACCCTGTTGTTTTCTTTTAAACAGGCACAGGAATGTGGCCTTCTTTTTCATTAGCACAAAATGGCCATGAACAGTGCACACAGAGCAAATGAGAGAGAGAGAGACAGAGAGAGAGAGAGAAGAGAGAGAGCTAAACACTAAACATGTTCAAGATTTCTAAACATCAAATTTAAAGTGCAAAAATCTTATTCATGGTCTGACTTCACTTTTCAGACATGCCAAAACTGAGCTTTATGTAGAGACCTGAGACTTGTTTACTTTTTCCACAAAATAACATGCAATGAGATGTTATTCTTATACTTAAGTTTTGTCTTATGTTATTTTTTTTACGTTATTCCACTTGTGCACTGAGATGCACAATAAGTAAAATCATACTCATTTAAGTAAGCATGGTCACATTGTCTTTAACACTGTAAATGATTATACAGGATGAGACATCTTAAATACACCCAGACATTAAGACAAGTGTTTCAGGGAACATACAGCAGGAATTATGCTTGGTTAAAAGGTACAGCACAGACATGACTGTCCCCCCACCGAGACCACCTTTCAAACACAGGCAGACAGCAAACACATGCCCTCATTCTGTCTGAGCCCTTAATCCCTGTAAAGATACTACCAGTACAAGGTCAAAGCACTGACGACTCATTTCTGTGTGTGTGTGTGTGTGTGTGTGTGTGTGTGTCTCACATCTGGCACTTCTAGAGCAGAGAAGGACATCCCTGCTCCTGCAGATCATCAAACATATTAGTAACCACAACAACTTCCTGTTTCTGTTCCCCAACTTCCTGTCTCCACAGAATCACTCCGCAATCCTGTTGATCAAGGAGCCAAGATTCTTATGAGACACACACATACACAACACAAATGTACCAGTGCGTCAGGCACTCAAACACACACACAAAATTTGTTTGCGTACTTTTCTTTTATCATTACAACATTACAAGTAAACAACATTATTCTGAGTAAAGTACAGATTCTTAAGGTACATTAGTAGCGCTGTTATAAAAGATAAAAACTACAACTATACTGAAATTAAATAGTTATTATACACAAGAGAAATAAAAATCTTAAGTGCATTACTAAATCTAGTTTTTAACACTAACACAATAAAATAAAACATTGAATAAATTCAATGTAAAAATGACAATTATCCCTGATTCTTAGTTAGGTTTAATGTAAGTATTATTTTAAATTGTACATTTTTTCATGCAACAACACAACATACGAACTTTAACAAATCCACACACATCACAGCACGTGAACACTGTACTGTACATGAACAACATACATCAGTTCAACATCTGCTATCTGCATAAATTCAGAGCAGCTCTCTTATGGACTGTTTGCAAATCATGTCATCCCGGACTAAATTACAACCTCAGCCAATATTTTCTTTAAATGGACGATCCTGGTTTGATACAAGTAAAGTATCTGTGACAATGCCTGTGATCACGGAAACACTATTTCAGCTGATCCCCATGTTTGTATTTAAATGCTGTTCTATAATTCAATAGTTCCATATAGTTCTATAAGAGTCTACATTATTTGTTGGGGTGATCAACTTTATGCCCCAATTCTGTATTGAATCATTCTTTTCATTCTTTCAAAGATTATTTTGCATTTTTAAAATATATCTATGTTCAACAATTTTCCTGATTACCAAGAAAACAAGTATCTGTGTGTTATTAATAATGTGTCCTTCAAACCTCTATCCTAGAAACATTTCTCATAACTTCAGCTTCATCATAACTTCAGTGAGATATCTTTACAGGTTGCACACAAATATCTCAGTCTGGGCGTTGTCCTTCTGCTGCCTGTCCACATGTGTTTCTTCTTTTTTCTGGGGCGTGTGCATTGTTACTGATCATCACAACCTCAGGGAATACTTAACCATTCTGTCTCACACACCACACACACCCTGTAAAAAAACACCCTGTGTTTATGGTCTGAACCTCTCGAAGCCTCAATATTCATTAACCTACTGCTGTCAGACATCCACCCTCTCTCTCCCTCTCTCTCTCACAGTAAGTATAAGAGCCTCAACCTTACGTAATCAGTGTCATTACTATGGTTAGCGATTACACGATTACCCAAATGACACAGAATGCATCCAAATAAATGAAGAGAATTAAACCAAGACACTCACTGCTGGCCGTTTTAAAACACTAAGGAAAATGTCACCCTGTCTACAGCAGCCCCAAAACATATTTGAACAGTAAGTCCAACTCAGTAATTCAACTGAGTATGAACTCAATTGAATTACGTTAACAATAAGTGTCATTAATTGTAAGTAAAGGTAAATAAAGATTTTATTTAATTTAAATATTTTATTATTTAAACTAGAAATAAAGCACATGCTTTTCCAAGCAAATTATTTCACGTTTTTAAAGCAGCTTGTTGGATTTTAAACAATGAAAACAAAAGACAAATTGTTCAAAACATGGACAGAATGTTTTGAAAGCTTTCTGTTTGTGAAACTGTATTGGAACCGTTCTTCAGTTAATGTGATTATCTATACTTCTACACAATACAATTCTTCTCCTAGGGACCTGCATTACTGTCTCATCCGATGCCCAATTTGGCTTGTTTATCTCTCTCCGGTGCATAATAAGAGACGCATCCAAAATGTGAGCCAGTGTTAGAACACCTGTGTGAGTTGGTTGAAAGTCACCACAAAAAGCTGAAATGTTTTGCCTAAAAAGAGTGCTTTTGCTCTGTCTTTAAAATAAACACAATTTGCTTTAATACTGTATTATTTAGTGCAAATACAAGTGTAGCTTAGACGAGCAAATGCTTTTAGGCGCTGCTGTATGTATCTGGTGTTCACTTTGCACCGAAGCTTTGGTCACAGTAAGGAAAGGAGAAATAACATGAAAGAAATGACAAACAGACCGCAACTGAAGTCATAAAGAAAGTATTACTTTCTGGAAAGACGCCTGAAGCCGCTTAAGAGGGAAAACATTTAGCCCCATTTAAGCTTTGTGTAGTCGTTACTACAGAACATGTTCTGCATGACTATGACTATGTGTGTGTTTCTGTGCGGTGTGTGTGAGTGTGTACAGTACAGGTTTGACTGTCAGGGACAAATCTTTGAAGAGATCCTCAAGATTACACCAAACATTTCAAATACTCTAGTGTGGGGATATTTTGGGCAGTGGTCTTGACAAATTAAATCCATTCATAACTCCTCAGTTATGATATCCTCAGTAATATAGAAACAAGCAGTGTGTGTGTATTAGGCGATGATGTGTGTTTGTTTGTGTGTATCAGGTGGCGATGTGTGTGTGCTTGTGTACTCCCCTGTGACTGATGGACTCAAATTAAACTGAATAATCCAAGTTGAACGACAAGGCCAAGCAAATATTTCCCCACTGTGCATTTCATAACGACCCTCACAAGTAAGAAAAGAAATATAAAGGAAAAAACAGGAATGTAGGCTTTGCAAGCCAACTTACTGTCTATCAAACTAACTCTTCATATAATCAGCCAGCTCTAAGTGGACCCGAGTACTGAAAGAAGCTGGCATTGATGAAATCTCCAAAAAATACAACACCATAAAAGGTGGATAGAGGGAAACTATGACCAATCCCTGTGTCTGAGACAGACTGACTGTGCTACAGAGGTCCTACTAAAGCAATACAGAGAACAAATTTGTCACAGAAGAGTATGCAAGACCTCAAAAGACATCACAGCTCTGAGACATATACCACCTAGCACAGCATACTTTATTATGAAACTCTTTAAATATGAGAGTTGAATGGTGTTTGTCCCTAAGGTGCGCCTGGAAACAGAAGCTATATTTAAACATTAATTCAAGCCATTCTAATATTGTACATCGGATAAATCATTGCATAAATACACAAGAAGATAAAGCATTTCATTCAAAATATGTCAGTAAAGAATGCCAGAACATTACAACTTTTCAAAGAGGAAAAGTAAACAAAAGAACAGACAGGAGAGATACACACACACTATCCAGGCACTAGAGCAAAAGGAAGGCAAACTAGGAAAAAGAAAGACTGCATTAAAGAGAACCTGTTGTGGGCAAAATGTCCCTCATACTTCTAAGACACATCATTCAGTTTGCTCTTTTCATCTTGTTCAGACAAAAACAAACGTCATGAGTTTCACACACCAAATGCTGTACAAATGGAGGCGATTTTGCACGCACACACACCTCATCCAAGTTCTCTTCAGCGTGATATATCAGTTTAATCCTTAATCTAACTCAGTCCAGCACACCAGTATGGAGGTGTCATAAAACTGAAACTATGCAAAAAAACAAATTCTTTCAACAATTGCTTCACTTACAAGCTACAGATAGTGGACTACACTTGAATACATAGAAAAATTAGAAAACAATTTGTTAATGACTTCCAATTAGCCACTTTTACTATTGACAAACAACTGTCAATAGAAACATTTACAAGCACATGTGCCATGACTTAAAAACAATACTGGTGCATAAATATCACATAAAAATAGAAACATACAGAATGGAAGATATCACTCACCACTCTTGGTTTGGCCTTCAAAGGGACAGGTGCAAGATCCTCACTGGACTTCCTCTCTAGTTTTGCTTCAGCACTGGTGGTAGAAACTGAAGTTGTAGACCTAGTGCCCTCTGGAATACCCACAGCAGTGGCTGCGGGGGTCTCAGTCAGACCCTCAGAAGAGTTTGAGGCCAAGACATATTGTTCAGTGACGTCCTCTAATGATGGGGTGTCCTCCCCCTGGACTATTTTTTGGTTTAGTGAAGACTCAGGGACATGGCTAGACCTCTTCTGGTCTTGAGAGATGTGGACATTTGAAGAAACTACTGGCACAAATGTGGCGGGTTCACTGGCATGGCGGACATGTTTAGATGAGACCTTTAGGACTGGAAGCTGAGGAAGGATGGATGTGGTGTCTGGGCGTTCCTCAGATGATGGCTCTTCACTCTGTTCCTCTAGTTGATCACTGTCATCACAAGACACCTGGTGGGTAAAGCGGTTAGTTCGTTTCTTGGAGATTCTGCGACTCATGCGAGGAGACAAAACCTGAGCAAGCTTAGGGTCAAAGGTAAAAGAGGGCTCTTCTGCCACTTTTGCTTCTCCATTATGCCCATGGTGGGAGGGCAAAACATGCTCAGACTGGGAACGAGGCCTCCTGGTGGGACAATAAAGCTGTCTTTCACTGTTCAGTGCCCATAGCTCATCCCTTTGTTCTGACAGGATGGGCTCACTACTGGAGGGCGGTATGGATTGCTCTAATTCATTAATTGGCTCATTGGGGTGCCTCTGAAATTCTATAACTGTATCTGCCAGTTCTCCACGTCTGCTGGGATCACTAAAGCTCTTCTTCTTCACTGCCTTGCCATTTGCTTTCTCATCAATGAGGTTGTCCATTGCACCGGGCTCACACACAATGCTTTGAATTACAGTGCTGTAGTCTCTGAGACTGTCACTACAAACAGAGAGGTCACTGGCAGCACTACCTGTATATTCAGACAGGTCTGCAGCTGAGGACTGCACACAACCGCTCACCTTAGAGTTTAAAGAGAGTGATTCAAGCAGGTTGCTGTCCATAGAGAAGCTCTTTCCACCATCCTCTGCAATGGAATGACGTCTGTGAGGCATCGGATCACTTAAAGATCGATAGGCAGACTCACCATTTGACTCTCCGTTACTACCGTTGCTGGAGTCTGAAGCATTGTTGCCAGCTGAGGAGAATTTCCTTCGCCTGCGAATAGCACTGGGAGTTGACGGAGGCTCAGAGGCTGCCTGGTTTACATTTTTACTGCTGCTAATGTCTCCTCCTATGGCTACTCCCTCATGCTCTGTCCTAACAGAAAGAACTTGAGATGGACGAGATTCCTCTGGTGTTGTATCAGGCAACTGCTGCTCGTATAACCCTGACTGGTTCCAAATGGTGAGGGTCTGCCCCAATAAGTCTTTACTATAGGACGGCCCCCCATATGAACCAGCCTCTGGCTCCGTGACTATTCCTTCATCTGTCAGGCTAGATTCATGACCTGAGAGTTCATCCAACAACTTATCACAGAACACATTCTCTTCTGAAATTTCCTCCTGTAAACATTTTCCACTTTCACTGTCAGCTTCTCCTTTCTTACACTCTGTAAAAACAGCATGTTCAAGCCCTCTCTCCTCATCTTCTTGTTCAGTGTCATCTTTAGTGTTACTGTTTTTTCTCTTGAAACTTTCTTTCCCATAATCATCATCATCCTTACTTTCACCCATTTGACAGATGTCCCTTATTACCTGTCTGGCCTCCTGCACGTAACGGTCATGTAGAGGGGTTGGTATTGGCTCTTCATAACCATAGGCACTCAGGCAATCATCACTCTCCACCTCTCTATCAGATACCACAACTTGCTCTCCCCCACCTTCACAGTCTAGCTGCTGCTCAGAGGAACTCCTCAAACCTGGCCCACTTCCATAATATTGCTTTCCTGCAGGCTTTTCAGAGTACGTAAAAGACTTTGCCCTTCTTAAAGTAGCAGTGAGGTCCTTTAGAGAAGGCCGTCCAGGGTGCAGTCGATGTGTCTTGGAGCCCATTCTGTATACTGATGTGCCCAGACCAACCTGAAACACAGAGTTCAAACTGTCCTCATCACCTTGCCCTTTTTTCCTTATTCTTAACTCAGATAAATCTGTCTTAAGGTAGCTGAGAAGTGATAGTGTTTCAGAGGAAATATCAGGGTTTGATGTGGAAATCCTGTTCTTGTCTTTATCATTATTTAAAGAATGATGAAATACCTTGTCTTCTGAAGTGCCAGTTCTACAGTCTACTGGACTTAGCACAAGTCTAGGACGAACTCGCACTGGGGCACGGGAAAAGTTGTCTCCATAGCCAAAACTGGGTGAGCGGTACATGGTAGCATTTCCATGGTATGTTTTACTCAGAACAGCTGATGAGGCCTCACCGAAAAAGTGGGTGCTGACTGGTTGATCCTCTTCTTTTAATGTCTCTGTGCTGGAATATCTGCTACTGCTTCTTGACCCCAAAGGACAAGATATAAGTGAGGGTATGGTGACCTTTGACACCCGTGAGACCTGTGGGACAGGGTTGGCTCCAACTGGTCCCTCAAAAGTTCTATAAAGGTGCCTAAACTTGTCTTTAGGTACATGTGAAACAGGAAATGGGTTACTTTGTGTCCATGACGGGTTCGTAAAGCACCCTCTAGGCCGCAAACTCTCAATACTGCGGCCCACAAGCTGAGTATCACTGGACTGCTGATAGTTCTCCAAGTGCTCCATCATTACAGGCTGGTTGTCACTGTCATCTGACTCGTCATTGTCTCTGCTGCAGTTACTTTTCTTCTTCTTTCTTAGTGAGCGACGCCTTATGTCCCTGTTGTGGTGAGCTAACGTTGCAGGACTGTCCTCCTCACTGCCTGAAGACCTCCCCCTCACCTTCGCCCTGGAGCCATGCTTGTTTTGGAGAATGGGTTTGCCAATTCCTCCACCGCTGTGAACTGTGTTACTGCTTGCCCTTCTGCTTGACTCTTCGTCCTCTCCAGAGCTTAGTCGTCCCTGAGCTCTGACTAGTTCCAAAGAGGGGCCTGTCTGTGGTTTGAAGGAATTATGCAAGGAATGTGAGCTATCCAGTGGCTGTGGCTGCTCTGCCCTCTGTCTCTGCTCCTGCAGCTGCCAACGGTGAGCAAATGAGTGAGACCTGATGGGCAAGGCACCCGTTCTGCTACGGGGTGGAGGTGCTGGGGGAGAAGACTGGAGGTCACTACTACAGGGACTTAAACTATTATTCTGTGGTGAATCACAAATCAAGCAGCTTGTGCCAATGCTAAACTCACAGGAATGGCTTTCAACATTTGTACCTTGCCAGGCACTCGATGGATGGTGTGAGAACTGTTTGTCACTTTTGTCGGAGGCTGAGCTACCATCTTTAGCGTTGGAAGAAAGTTGGAGGTGTTGACAGGCAGATTTCAAGTCATCAGCATCAGAAGTCGACCTGTGTTGCTTTCGACGTCCATCCCCGAATAGTTCTCTAATCTTAGTAACGCTTGGCCAGTTTGCATCAACATGAACAGTCTCTCCATATGAAGGGTGATAACGATGGTGGG
The DNA here is from genome assembly GCA_036877525.1 of Chromobotia macracanthus. Taxonomy (NCBI): domain Eukaryota; kingdom Metazoa; phylum Chordata; class Actinopteri; order Cypriniformes; family Botiidae; genus Chromobotia; species Chromobotia macracanthus. The sequence continues at coordinate 6,930,231 of JAZGTH010000067.1, read as the reverse complement.
ATTTACATGTTGGACTCCCTAAGACAAAAAACAAAAACATTGTTTTGAGTTAATCTTATAACTTACTTGTATTTTAAAAACAAAGGAAAATAACTCAGGGCTGTGACCACATACATTGTAGAAGTTTCTTGGTTCAACATTGTTGCTTTTCATACAGATTATTAAACCACCAACATGAAACAGTTCATTACATTATTGAAACAACCCTTCTTACCTGCTTTGGTTTCAGCCACAGAGTTTGCAACCCTCCGTTTTTCTCCTCTGTCTGAATCTGAGCCTGATGAAGATTCTTGAGCCGAACCGTATCTGTTACTATCCTTCAGTTTCACAGTCTCAAGCTCCAAAAACTCCTCGGATAAACACACACCGTCATGAACAAACGAATCCTCGCCGCTTTTAACATGTACAATGTTGTTGCCCGCTGTGTTTGAAATGAACTTTTGTGAGAGCTCACGAACAGATGGACAGTTTTTCTTGAGATCCGCGGTCGGGAGGCTGGCCGCTGAGATTTTGGAAACTTTTCTGGATACAGTAACAGTGCGCGTCGGCTGTGAGGGCTGCGCGCTTTGCTCAGCGGCGTCTGGGGGAAGGGCACCGCGCCTCTCCAAATCCTCTCCAAATGATCTACGCTTCTTCCAGCTTTCCAACCGTTTGAAAGAAACGCTCCTGTAAACATGCACTTTCCTCTCCATCTCCCTTTCAGCCATTGCCTGTCCTCCCACTTATTCTTCTTCCTATTTTTCAGTTCATTGATAGATAGTCCACACTTTTTCTTCTTCCGTAGTGTCTTTAGCCCCCCCACCCCCCCGAAAACAATTTACAATGCGCCCATTTAACCGCAAAACAGACTTGGTTGTTGTTTTTTTTCTGTGAGGAGGACAAAACCTTTAAGAGGAACAGATGAGACTGGTTACGAAAACAAATGCATTATACTTCCAAACCTTGCGCATGATTTCATCCCTTGGTTTCCATTTATGCACTTACAACGAGCTCAAAGTTTGAGCAGAAAACTCCCAAGCGTTTCAACTTTGCACGCACTCGAGCAAAGTTTGCATAAAGTGCATTTTCCAAAGTAAATCCCATTTCCTTGGACATCTGTCTTTCCTTAAACGCATCCTTAATTCCCAGCGTTGGCTCAGTGCGCTCAATATTTTGTGACACAATTAAGGGTTTCCGTAAGTTGTGGCTTTTCACATTCAGATAGTTGCTTTGTTTGAGGGCGGGACTAAGACATGGGGTCGGGGTTAGAGAGAGAGACCCCTGGGATCGAGCTTTCCCTCTTTCTGATGTGAGAGCAGATTAATAGGAGTCAGTTTGTGAATGCAAAGTGAGAAAGTTTTGAAGAAATGATGAGCTTCATTTTCATTGATAAAGTGCTCAACAAAAAATAAAGTTATTTTGGTTTGATAACGTTACTGTGTAGTGTTTTTCTCACCCTAGTGTTTAATGTGCTCAGTCTGTATTCACTGTCTTTACAGTTATAAAGTTTTGCAGTTCTTTGTTTCGAGGGTTTTCTTTTTTTAAGTCTTTTTAAGTTGACCTTAAGTTGCATGAGTGTTGCGCACTCTGGTGGTCACAATAAAGTGTTTCATGACTGAAGTAGGATGAAGGATGAAGTGCTATTCAAATCTGCTATCAATTATTTTAAAAGTTTAAAATATATTCAGTCAAAATCAAAAATCACTGGCTGGGAAACATCATCATTGTTTATGGGTATATATGTACATGTCATTTATTTATTTTTAGGTCATAACCTTTACAACGGAGAGACTGGAGCAATTCCCATATACACTTTTACTTCCAAGCTGGAAGTGCTGAAACTTGTAATTCAAGGAATGTTCATTATAATTTCTTTGGAGAATTAATAAAACATACTGGAAGATGGTCAATGGGTGGCGGGTCTAACAGGTCTAAATTTTAAAAACGCAGTATTTCTATATATGTATTTTTAGGCCAGCATTTAAAGGTTATAAACCTGATAATGTTGCTTGCAGCTATATTTTATATTGAGATAGCTCAATGCAATTTCTTTGCACTTAAAGGCATTTTTGGACTGCTAAACTGGTAATAACATACAGAAATTGACTTTAAAATATAATAACCTTTCCAAAAGAGAGAATAAACTTGTTTGACTCAGTAGTTTTGTTTTCTCATATGGATCTGTCTAGTTTAAGAGGTACATCATCAGAAGTTTTGAAGAAGATTTGTCCTGACATTTAACAAATCAAGTTAAGGGAAAAACACACTGGACACATAAATGAATCAGATAAATAAAAACCATGAAACATTTAATGGATTGCACTACTCAGACATTAAAAATGAATAAATTACATTTAAGGTAAATATTGTATTTTATTTGCTTTGTATGTTATTATATCTGTATTTATATCCAGAGTTTCACTTCTATATTCATATATGTGTAAAACAAACATTAATTGTCAGACATTTTCTTTGCACAGTATCTGTTAATTAGATAAGCATTAATAATAATCAGTATGTTTTTATATACACTTGTTAATGCTTTTGTACAAACAAACTACAATATGGAAACAAATGGAAAGACATTAAATATATTGGCTATATAACTAGATGTTTTCTTCATTATATGGACAAAGTGAAGATTTTGGTCCCAGCAGGACAAAGTTACAGTTATATATAAATAAGTGTATATACCTGTATAATGTTATGTGCTATGCTCTAAACCATTCATGCTTTTACTGTGTAAATGGTAAATGTTTAAACACAATATCTGCTTTTACAACAATGGGTAAAATACTCCATCTATGGGCAGTAAATGGTTCACTGAATATGAGATAAAGAAATTGTAGCTCAATTGGACTGACAGTGTTCCAACCTTAGGTTGTAAGACAAAATTATCTCATTTTTATATAATTCATATAAAAATTGCACAAACATGATACTGACCAAATGAATAAAACACTCATACACTCACTTATTATGCAAAATAAAAAGCCTCTGTTTCACAGTACTACAGCTCAATGATTTATACTTGAAAGCAGATCTTGTTCTGATAATCGCAGACACACCCTCAATTTTATCAACCCACCAGTACACTTTGCTGTCACTTTGTTTATAATAGTTATTGTAGTTTTAACTGTTTTGAAGTTTCCCATCAAGTAAACAACTAGAAACAGTATTGAAATTGCCTTTTTTTAAATCATAATGATCAGATCCGATCAAGCATACAGACACAAGCTTTATGAAATGTGGTTCTCTGATCCCAAATCAGGCACTAAACGTGCCATACATCCCCATAGCATTACATACAAGTCATGTACAGGATGTTGAGATTTCCAATGTGTCATCAGGCCATCAAATGTGATCAGATAAATGACCTTCAGATAATGTGGTGCAGATGTAGCAGCCCTGTGTTACCCAGATGGTGCTTTTGTTCCCATCCAAATCTCAAACATTAATCTATCTCATGCAACTCCACCCGACACATTTATTGTCCTACATTTTTTATATTAAATGGTTTTGTGTTCGTTTTTACAGCCTTTTCACACTGTGAAAAGCTGCTCCTCATGACTTTTTCACAGATCAGATGATCCTGTGTTTCCGTGACTGAATAAAAACAAAGCTAGGGCAGGACCCAGCTAACAGAGAACATTCTCAGAAAGTTATTAAAAGTATTAAAAATGTTCTTTTAGTAACATTCTACCAATGTTATGTATCACATATAAAAAATGTTATTCTTACATTGTTAGTGGAACATTTTAAAAATGGTACAGAATTAAGAAAGGTTTGAATGTTTTTATAACCAAACAATATTTTTTTTATATATTGTCTAAAAAATGGACCCATGGAACATTCCTAAAACATTTAAAATATTTTTTTTCAGGAGTCAGTTTGTGAATGCACTATGGGAAAATGCTGAACAAATGCTTCATTTTCACTGATAACGTTTGGAGATGCTCAGTTATTTTGGTTTGATAAAGTTATTGTCTAGTTTTTTCCTCACCCAAGTGTTTAAAGTGCTCAGTCTGTATTTACTATCTTTACAGTTACAAAGTTTTGCAGTTCTTTGTTTCGAGGGTTTTCTCTTTTTGTTCTAGTTGACCTTAAGTTGCATGAGTGTTGCGCACTCTGGTGGTCACAATATTTGTTATTTAATGACTAAAGTAGCATCACAGGAAGAATTGCTATTGAAATCTGCTATTAATTGTTTTAAAAGTTTAAACTATATTTAATCAAAATCCAAAATCACTGGCTGAGGCAGGGAAACATCATCATTGTATATGGGCATATATGAACATGTCATTAAAATAAACCATGTTTATTTATTTTTAGGTCATAACCTTTACAATGGAGAGAGCAGCAACAATTCCCATATACACTTTTACTTCCAAGCTGGAAGTGCTGAAACTTGTAATTGTAGGAATGTTATAATTTTGTTGGAGAATTAATGAAAACATGCTGGAAATTGGTCAATTGGTGGCGCTCTAACAGGTCTAAATTTAAAAATGCAATATTTCTATATATGTATTTTTAGGCCAGCATGTATAGTTAACTATAGTTAACACTGTAAAAACATGCTTTTGAATGCAACACTTCACAGGTCAGAATATCTTGTAATTTCAAGACGGAATGAAACAAAGCCATGGAAGGACCCTCATATTCACTGTCCTTTTTAATTCACAGCGTGTTAAAAACTCTTCAAACGTTTGTGTGTAACAGAAACACTGTCAAAACAACAAGCGTTTGTAAATCACATTCCTTTAGCCATAGCTTCATAGTTTTTGTATCACTTCATTTACAAAACACCAAAGAGCCTAATATTTGACCTTCATGGTATGTTTTAGAACAATATTACAACATAGCATTGTATATTAGTATAAAAGTCCATTCACACTCTGGCACTCTTGTCACTAAGTGAAGTGATCCTGAGTAGTAAAGTCTGTGTGCTGCGTCTGTACTTGGGCTGAGTAAAGTAAAACAGAATAGGATCCATTACACTGTTCATGCTGGCGAAGGGTCTGGTGCTTTTGTACACCACAGACAGTAAGTTCCTCAGTTCACAGGATGCTGTAGGGAAGGTCCTCACCAACAGGTAGAGTGTTTTAGTCACATGAAAGGGCAAAAAGCTTATGGCAAATACTGACATTATGATGATTATCATCCGAACAGCTGTGCTCTTTTTCTTCACACAAGAGTGTCCTCTGGCTTCTACAGGCTGCCACAGAACCCTCGCCATTTTACAGTAGAGCACCAAGATGACCAGGAAGGGTACAACAAAGCCCAGGAAGGTCAAAGCGATGCCATATGGGAAGTACTCTGGTGCGCGCTCTGGGATGCTCAGGTCGTAGCACACGGTACGGTTGCGCTGAATGCCGGTAGCGGCAAACTCGAATGTGGGGGCGCAGAGCACCGCTACAGTCACCCAAACGCATGCGCAAATTTTCCAGGCCAGTTTACGTCCGCCTCGTTTGGGCCACAGCGTCAGGGGGTGGCAGATTCCCAGGTAACGCTGGAAACTAATGCAGGTGAGAAAAAATATACTACCATGCAGGTTGCTGTAGAACTGAAAGCGAACTAGGCGACAGGTGAGGTCGCCGAACGGCCAGTAGTCTTTTCGGGCGTAGTTGAAGACCAGAAGCGGGAGGGAGCAGACGTACAGGAAGTCTGCCACCGCCAGGTTAAGCATGTAGATCTTGGTGCGCGTCAATGCACGCCGGCAGCTCCAGATACGCAGAATGATGATGAAGTTGAGCGGCAGGCCGAAGATGAAGACAAGGCTGTAGACACATGGGAGCAGGTAGCGCTTGAAGTCCTCCTTGTAGGTGCAGGAGGGCAGAATGGAGGTGGACAGGTTTGGAGATGCCATCTCAACAGTTTGCCTCACATTCTGAAGAACAGAAAGAAAAACAAAATCATGAATATAGTCAGAACGTTTTCTATAGACACACCTCCAAAACACATGAACATGCACAGTGTATGCAGATACATAGATTGACAGTCACATAGGACATCCTATCATTGAAATCAGGCAGAATGCAACGATTGGAAGAACATTTTATGGTCCTGCACCATATTTATATGTATAGAACTTTGTGATTGCTATTAGGATGTGAAGAGACTTTCAACCAGCATAACAAAAATATTTCTGGATAAGATCCCCTACTCTTCCTTATATTACATGTATGGATTATGGTCTCATTATTTCATTTTGTCACCATTATTAGAGGTATTTGACAAGGAAAGCTCAACTGTTCTCATATAATTTAAGATGTCCTGAAACCCTAGAATTTAAGCTGCAATGTGTAGCTCTGCACCATTTGTGTTATAAACTCAATACCCCATTATCATATGAACTGTTAGGGAGAAGTATGATAATATTTCTCTAATTTATAAAGTAAATCTTACGGCGATGATAAAATGGGTTCAAAATTTTGAAATGACACTGGTATGTTTCTTACAGTGGTACCAACACTGAGTAACGCAAGGCAATATGTGATTCTGACAGCACTGCACCTATGCATCCATTTACTGTATATGCAAAACATATTCATAGAGTCCAACTACAGTAAGACAGAACCAAATTACAGCGAACATACAGCTTGTCCAAACCTAATTAGAGAAAAAAAAATCAATAACATCCAAAGATTTATGTAAGCAGGGGGAACTAACTAAGTTAGTAGACACTCAGGAGCCAGTGAGCATGTTTATTAATCCTACAGTCAAGTAAAAGCACTCTAGCTGTCTATACAGCAATATTTACTCAATACTCATGTTGGTGAGTTTGTTTGCAAGCTGCAATCTGTAACAATTTGTCTCTATATCACCATCTCTGTTTGAACATAAAATTGCAGGCTCTTTTCATAATTTTCTTTTATTAAGTCCAATGAAGTCAGACTGACATTTCCTGTGAAATCCAACCAATAATTTAAATTATAAATCATTAATATAACCTTACCATTGTGAATAGGGGTTAGGAAGGAGACCTTGGTTTTGAACAACGATTTTCAGCATGAAGATATGATGGATGAGACATATAAGGTATAATAAAAAAATAAATTCAGACATTTTCCTAGGTGATTGCATAGTTCTATAGTCACATAAGAAAGCATAAAAATGTATCTTCTTATGTCTCTAATACAACTGCAATTGTGCAGCTGCAGTTTTGAAACATGTCACGAGGGGCCAGAGGTCTTGGGTGAACGAACAAGCAAACAGGAAGCAAGATGTGGGAACAGATGAAAAATCATCTAGAAAATTCAGAATCCTTTAAAAATAATTTAAAAAATTAATGTGGAGTACTTCTCAAACATACAAAACCAATGCACACACGGATTGTTTCAATGTTTAATGGGATGTTTTCTGAAGTAAGAATTACTGTGGAATGCATGGGCTTTTTATATGGGGTCTCTGACTGTACACACACTCAGCAGAAGAAGGCCTTTCCTTGTTTATGTTCTATGCTTTGCCACAATGTGCGTGAAATGTACTGAAATTAGGCAATCTGTTCCAGAATCATATTTTGCTATGCTTGTTGAAAGTCCTGATAGCAATCACTTAGTAAAGTGGTATAAATATATTTATTTATGTTCTGTGTAAGGTACAGGACCATAAGATGTTTTGTCCAATTGGTCCAAATTAAATGACAGGATGTCCTACTTGACTGTTAAACTATGTATTTGCATACCAATTGGAGGAGGCGTGGCTTTAGAAATTGCTCTGAACAGAGGGCGGGATCTTGTGCTTTCAAAGCTAAGTTGCTCTTGCTAGCCTCTCTGAATTGCCTACCCTACCTTTAAAGCTGGAATGTGCCACTTTAGTGCCTCTAGTGACAAAAAACAGAACTGCAAAAAAAAATTCAATAAGTTTCCCAAACGTTTCTCAAGTCCCTATCCTTCACTGTTGGGTCAAACAGATTATTTTGAAAAGGTATTGTGTTAAAAAAGTCAAATAAATGTAGCATTCCTGAAATATTCAGATATTTTGTTTTGTTAATGAAAAATGCAGTTCACAATGTGTTACGTAAAACTGTGCTAAAAGGTTTCATTGCACTTCCACACTCATATGATTTACAGACACAGGAAAAGACTCACATTCCTCTTTTTCTGCTTTCACTTCTTTGTGTGAATGAGTTAATTCATATTAAAATGACGTTATCAGGTGCATTCTTACTATCAATTCTTACTATTCTTACTATCTTACTACTGCCCAATCTTTTATGCCAACAATTACATAAAGCAATTTTATTTATTAAGATACCTGTCTGTGTCTAACTAAATCTTGGAATCTGTAATGCAAATATTTACTTTAACCAGATCTTGCAGGTAATGTGATTTAGTTTACTGGTTATATCTTGTCTGTATCTAAACTATGATTAGTGAAAACATGCCAGACACCGAAAGACTTTTACTAACTTGTTAGTTCTTTCTTTCATCAGTGCAACTTGCCATCAGTCTTGCACAACAGAAATGAGACACTACATTTCACAAGATCTCCTATAAGCTAGTGTTTGCACAGCAATGCAGTTGCACTTGTATTTAACATATTCTATAAAGTACTTTGTGGTGGTCTGATTGCATATACAGCCCCTTGAGCAATTCTCTTCAATTCTTAATTATTAGTTTAACCCGCCGCAATGACCGACAGATCAGGTCTTCATTTATCTTGGAGCTCTCCATTACAGAGATGACTGGAATTGAGGCAGTATGTTAAATTTGTCTAGACAGGTTTAAAAATGTGACAGACTTTGCAGATTAACGGCCTCAGGTTGGGCTGAGTCAAAACACTAAATTACAGAAAACAGAAACACCTTGAATATGTTCACACAATGGTTTGAACATATTCTTAACTCATACTCATATTCTTAATAAACACAACTTGCATGTTGCACTCATGTCTGTAGCACAAAAGATACAGGATGCATGCTTTAGTTTGACTGTCTTAACTTAAGCATTTTTGAATAAATGATAATGTAAGTTACACAAGTGAAGTTTCTACACAATGTTCTACACAAGTGAAGTGCGTGGATTCCAGGTCACAGTTTAGTCATATCTAACTACACAATAAATTCTGAAGGCTTGTCATATTGATGGTAGACTGAGACATGGCTCTTTAATCTAATTACATTAATGTAACAACAGGATGTTGACTGAGATAGTGGAGAGGGAGTGCTGGTCATGGATGTTGGTTTTAGCAAACACACATCACCGTCTGCTGTCCAACGGCTTATTGTCTGGTCTGGATCAAATGTTTGCTCTCTTTTATGACCGTATTAAGCTGAAGAGACCATCTAAAAAAGTTACTTCCAGTTGAGTGAAGAGTCTTGCTCATCCTGAATGTGGGTGGTTCAAGGCTGATGTTTGGGACATTTGTGTACAGTATTTATGTGAGTGCATATTTTTCTTGTTATGCCTCTGCTTGTGTGTCCATGTCCCCAGATCTCAACATAAGGCAAAAACAGATGTTTAAGAGTCAGAGTCAGAAGACACTTGGCAGCTAGGAGGAGTCTTAATTTAGATGTTCCATAGTACCTGACATCACAAGCACTTATATAAACCCATGCACGCTCCTGACTGACAGCCATGCAAGAAAGAGAGCACTGCATGTATTTAAAATAGATGCTGTGCCTCAAACATTTATGCATTTGGCAGCCAGTTTTATCCAAAGCAACTTACAGTGCATTTTGGGTATACAATTTATCAGTACATGGGTTCCCTGGGAATCGAACCCAGAACTTTGCACTGCTAACACAAACATTTCTCTAACTGCTTTGATACATTTTCTCTGTCTTCTGACCGCACACTTTAGTATCTTGGCAAATCAGAGTTTCATGCTGTCTAGAGATGACAATTACGATATTAAAGAGATCTCATATGAGTGTCTTCTGTTCTACGGTCATCTTGATAAGACTCATCTTATCATCCTGCAAGTCTATATCATACAGGACTAGTCAGGTGCAAAAATAGCCCACTAGAGAGGAGGTATCTTTAGCCAACAGTCAACATCAAGTGGTAACATTTAACACAGCACAGCAGTCCCGAGCACATAACATTAAAAACAATAAAATGCTTCAGGAACATCACATATTTCTGAGGCACATACATAATTTTTCTTCCGAGCTACATCACAGCTCACTTAACAATCCCAGGGGAATGCTTTCTTTCCTTTCCCAGCTTACAGGGATCTTTGGGCAATGTAGGAAATGCTGGTTAATGTTCTCTAAAAGCTCTGTCAAATCTTATCAAAATCCATTCTTGCAGTAAAGTTAGTAGAACATTTTTTAATGTTATATGTCATATATATATATATATATATATGACATATATATAGCGTATATCAATAACGTTATTCTTAAATTGTTAGTGGAACGTTTTAAAAAGTTACAGAATTTAAAAAAATGTTTGAATAACATTCTTATAACCAAGCAATAATATTAATACAAATGGACAAGAAACGTTCCCAGAACTGTCAGTATAACATTTTTAACACTTTTACTACTTACTGGAAATGTTAGGGAAACGTTCTTACAACCTAAAATTGTTAGCTATGTTCCCCATAATTTTATTTCTAATAATAGATATCCTGCTGATGTCCATGCACATTTAAAAACAGAAGCCATTCACTGAAGCATCATTGATCTGCTGGACTTCCTACTGTAAACAGGAATCTTGCACTATCAAAGTCCCACAGTTTACACACATCTTAATTTTAAAGCTGAAATTCTGATCAGAAAGAGAATTGTGCTTTACAACATTATATTACTGAACCAATATTACTGGGCAAAATGATTGAAAAAGTGACAGGGTAATAAAAAACAATAGTATATGACAGGTTTTTAATTCTGTAAACGTTCCCCTGACGTCTTAAGAATAAAGATCTAATATATATAACATTAAAAAAAGGTTCTGCTAACGTTTGCTTCAGGAACCCATCGCATGCATGTCTTGACTGCGCAATAAACAGGTAATGCATGAAAGCACATTTCCTAAAATTTCACAAATTTCCTTTCAGACTCACCTTTGCTGTATCTCCTTACTAGGTTTCAGTTTAGATCGAGAGCGACTTTGGTCTGTCGATGCAGAAGTAAGATCTCCTCAGAGAGACAAAAAGAGAAGTCGTGGTTTATTTTGCTGGCGTGTTTAATACGAGCAATTCACGATCAGTCAAGCTCTCGTTTTCTTTGACACCCTGCAGGCAACAGCCCGGGTCCTAAAATTCAGCTCATTAATATTAACTAGGTACCGTCCACTGTACTTATCTGATTGGCTGCGAGGTAGGCGTGGATTAGTGCGCACTGTACAGCGTGCGAATCAAAGGAACCGAGATGCTGCAGAAAGTTTGTCTACAACTCAATAATAATGAGTAGATAAGAGTAGATGAGTTGTTTTCTCTTTTATTCTGCATTATATCTATATAAAAGGGTCTAATGGAGGTGTAAAGTGTTCTCTATTTCTCTATTTCTCTGTTTTTTTATGCATGTTAATCTGGCAGAAAGTAAAAAAGAAAAAGAAAAGAAAGAAAAAATGTTCTTCAGATATGACTAACTTACTTTTAAATGAATAATATTTTTTGATGCTCTTTTAAAACGAGTCAAGTCTTTTTACCTTTGTATGTGATTCTGCCCAGTAGGCAATTTTTGCAAAGCTTCACAAACACACAGTCGCTGTACAGTCGTCTTCCTTTAAAGCTGTTATAAGTACAAACAGATCTGTAGTGATCTATTTACACAAAAAAGTTTTGCTCATTTGTAATGCTGAAAAACAAGTTTAAACCACACTGCAGGCATAAGGCACACCTGGGCAGGTCTAATACCTTTAATTCCAGTGAATTAATCAGAGATGTCAATACACTAGCAAGGTACTATAAATGTCTCAATCATTTATGCATAAAAAAGACCTTGTGTTTTTATTCTAAATATTTAGGAGAGGTCTGTTACTTATCAAGTCTTTAATGTGTCAATAAACGTGATTTGATCGATGTTGATGAGACGAGATGTTGATGATGTTTTCCATTTATTCCATAAAGTTGTTGCCAAAGAAATACAAACATGGTAAATCAAACTGGTTTTTTATTACTATATATATATATATATATATATATATAGTAATAAATATATACAACAATACCTAAATTTGGACATATTTCAAGTGACTAGTTCTTAAAATTTGGCAACAGTATGAGACTATAAGAGAGACTTTCCCAGGAAGTGTTACTGGAATTCTGTATTCACGTAACACTGTGAGAAAATGAAAGAACAACTCTGAATAGTTCTTCAGAAGAGTCCAAAGGGTAAAAGCAACACACAAGTGTATTCGTCATTTGTCTTCAGTATTTGTTTTTTAAAATCTGTGTGTAAAATGGAGTAACTGACTATAGGAAATGTGACAGATCTTTTGTTGAGCTTACACACTTGCCTGGCATGTTTCAGCAGGGGACAGGAGCAGGGGAGTTTGGTAGATGAAGGGCAACAAGTGACTTACTGTATGTAGTCTTGAAAATAAACTTTGAACTATCATTCTACAACAGACAACAAGGAAACCAAAAGAGAAGAGTAAGAAAAAGAGACCCCAGTGAAGACTTGTGCGCTTCTGTGTTCTTCGTTTGTCAACTAGCCTAAATATTAACAATGAAAGCTTTCAGTAGACTTTCTGGAAAAAGACAGCAGTTGAAGTCTTTAGAAAAACAAATATCTGTTTTGAAATATGTACTCATCTACCATGTCACTTTGAAATATTTAAGTTATATTAAGATTTACAGCAGCTAAAATATACAGGCATAGGAATTTAATATTTGATGTAAGTATCATACCTGAGCTATGGATTCATTTTACGTGATAATGTCTACTTGTTAAACAGTATCTTTACAAGAAATCTTTACAACATTTGCTTTGAAATAATTAAAAAATGGCTCAGTTCTGTGATGACGTGGTTGGATCTGTTCTGATGGATTTATCTGATGTAAACATGACTAAGAAAAAACTTGACCTAATAATTTCACTTCTTTTTTTTTACTTTTTAGGTCAGACAGTTTGCATATAATGAGAAACTTTGTCAGGCCAAATACAGTAACACATTCTTAGAGTTTATCCTTTGCATTTAACCCATCCAAGTATGCAACTGAGAATCGAATTGTCTACCTTCAGGTTCAAAGTCTGACTCTCTAACCAGTAAGTCACAACTGCCCCAACTGCCTCTTGTAGACACAAAGTATATAATTATTATTTTGCTTATTTAGCTTTTTCTCTAATTTGATTTTTGGCCTTTAAGTTAAAGCAGACAGGGAAAACAAAACAAGATAAAATAGAGCAGTTGAGGGGAGATGTTATTGAAAAAACTGCCTATGTGTGCACTGTCTCAACATGTAAGGGCATGTGTGCCAACTGCACATTTTCCAGCCATGTTAAGGTACATGCAAAAGTTTGGGTTTTGAACACAGACCAAATCAAGGGCCAACTAGGATCTGACATGTGTTTTTTCTTTAGAGGGCAATGGTGGTTCAGTTTTTAGTAGGACTAGATTATTGACTTGGAGGTTAGTGGGGCCAGTGCCCCCAGGTCTCAGTTTGCCTGTGTCCATCAAGCCTCAGGTTATAAACTGACTACTGGAGCCCAGGCCATTCTGGAAAATATAGCACAAGTTGACAACAATGTTCACTAGAAATGAACAGTAGGGCCTCAGGGTTCTTCTGGGGAAACTGATCACTAAGACACCTGGGAATCCCTATTATGTCTCTATCCAACATCCTGTGCCAGCTTCATGATAAAGAAGCCAGTGGGACCCTGTAAGATTCTGCATACATGAACTAATGCTAATTAATGAAGTAAATTGGATTGTGGGGCCCCTGCAGCTGGAGACTCTGGCTGATTAAAGCAGGAAATGGAGACAGAAATGATTTCCCAAACAAATGACTGTTTCCTCCTTTCAAGATTTACCCCTAATGTAGTTTTAGGGATTCAATAGCAGAATTTTACTGAACATTGAACAAACTAAAATGCGTCTGAAGAAAATATTTTATCCCCAAAATTGGAGCATCCTCTGACCTTATCATAGTACATTTAATTATGACCAGATGACTCATGTAGTATTATAGGAGCACAAATTTTTTTGTAGTATTTTTGTTAGCTAGGTAGCTATAAAAGGATCCAGGTTTGGCTGGCCAACTTTGTTAAAGCCATAATTATACCATTATGTGAACAAAACCCATCTTTCTTCAATGAAGTAACAGTATGTCCTCATTAGGAACATCTTTGGATGGCTCACAACAGTGCAAAATAGACCTCTAATATAAAACTTCAATGGCACTGGTAATTGGCTTCTTACTTACCACTTATTTAATTGTTGTGAAAACATCTGTTCATTACATAACAGCACGTGTTTGCGTCCCAGACAGACAACAGTGGCACAAGGTACATTTTTTTGGAAAGATTTTAATAGTTATTGAATGTTCTACATCTTACAGTAAATATTATACAATTACAAACTTGGCTTAATTATGTCACAGAGATCACTAACTGATCTTCAAAAACAAAACAAAACAATAAAAAACCCAATATAATAAAAACAGAATTACACTTCATTTCACAAGTCTAATATGGGTCTCCTTGCCTGAATGGTTGAACGTCACAGCCTGGACTGCGCTGGGCTCTGACCTGCCAGAACCTTGGAAGGCATGAGATCTCAAAGGTTCCAGACCCGCGATGTAGTGCGTAATACATCCTATGGGGCAAATGGTCTTTACCATTCAATGAAGGGAGATAAATTTTGGAAGACTTTCCCCCCTTTCATTTACATTTAGAATGCAAACAACAAAGTCTTGTTCTCCAAATATGGGTCAAACATAAATTTATGTTGTCCTAAACATCTGTTTTCCTATAATAAACGACGTGAAAGAACAACCACTCTTCTGTTGCGTCAAAGCCTACGGTACGTATAACAGGTTTTTTAGCGAGAGCGTGAAAACAGTGCCACGAGTGTGGAAATACCTTTATATATGGGTGTGTGACACTGACTTCACTGGAGCTAATAACCCGTTGCATGCATTACGGGCGCTAGTAAACAATCTTTTGATCGATGCCCTGAAACAACAGCGGAACAGTGCATGGGTTTACAATATCAACATCACAAGTTCTCAAAACAACCATACAGAAAACAAGAAATCGAATGCTGAAACTGGAGCCATATCAGAGTGAATTTGGCCAAAATTAACTCTCAAATGGCTACCCAAAGACCAACTGACTTCACACAAAACAGGTCAATCTGTTTTAACAGAGAGAGATCTATAACAGAAGCCCTCAGTGGAATGATGCATGGTGAATGTCTGAAAATCTTAGCTGTGATATTGGAAAAAGAACTTTCTGATGGAACAAGATTAAAGAAACAGTTGACTCAAAAATGACAATTCTGTCATTTACTTGCCCTCACATAAGTCCAAATCTGTTATTTCTTTCAGTGGAATAAAGCAGACCATTCACACTGACGTTTTCCAATTAATGAAAGTGAATGTGGACCGATGCTGTCACACAAGACATAAAAATCAGTTTAAACATCATCTACAAGACCATTGTATGGCCACAGAAGATTTGGAATATAGCTTGTGAGTACTTTGTCTCATTTTGGGAGGTTGACTGCATGTGTCCCTCTTTATTTTTACTAAAGAAAGCATATGTGTTTGGAACGATATGAGAGTCAGTGAATGAGGGCAGAATTTTCATTTACGAGTAAACTATGCTGTTATAATTTTATGATTTGCTGAAATGTTGTAAGTTCTAGTAGCTGCAGCAAAATTTTCACTTCCCAGGAAAGATTAAATCGCAAGCTGCCACAATTCTGTTCTCAGCTGCAGAGAAAAGGAAGACAGAAGCGGGAAATAAATGAAGAGGAAACCCTGTGAAGACTTGTGCTTTGAAATGCCTCTCAATCACATGAACTGTAATTCACTCCACTCCAGATCAACTATAAGGATCTTCTATTTAAGAAAAATTAACATCAATCATTAATTAAAACTTTAAATAACACTTACGTAAAAAGCGCCTAAATTACATGTGAGTGGATGGTAAATTTCTTTCATACTGAATGAACCCTCTAATCACCTGTGATTTCTCCGATCACCTGTGATATCTCTGATCACTTGTGATATTTCCAACCAGTGACTGTTTCATTATGCTGACTACAGTGATCAACTGCATCCATCAAGTCTCACGATATAAACTGATTTGTTGTAAAGATACAGAAAATGTTTCATTGCTTGCTGTAATACTGTTTAAAGACTGTTAAAGGGAAAGAGTCTGGGCAAAGAGGGCAGGAAAACTGTGTATAGGATTTCATCCTATAATCATCCAATGGTCTGTCCTAGATTTGGAACTATATGTGGAAAAAACTGGCTTGGTGTGTTAAATCTGACTTACTTCCTCATGACATTAAGAAAAATGCTACACTGATGATCTATTGGACTTTAGACAAACTATTTCATTCTCTGGGCCAAAGATCCCAAATAATGATAAAACTGTTTTAATTTTACTTGCCCAGGACAAACATATTTGATCAAACTAAAAGGTCAAATAACTTTACTTCCTATACTTGCAAAGTTGCATTAATATTTAGGTGAATCTCACAAAACCTTACAAAAACAATGTCCAGGTCATATTTCACCCCAAAATGACAAGAAATTTAAATTTTGCCTAAAGAAAATAAAGCATATATTTAGAACCAACAAGATTTTTAAGTACATTTCTCCCCCAATTCTTATTATTTTAATGCAAGAAAATAATTTAATTGTCATATTATCTATTATTTAATATTAATTGTTGTACTGACATTACAGCATTGCAATACAGTTTTTTTTTGCTGTAGTAAAGTAAACAATGAATGTATTACAGTAATCATTGTAGAGAATAGTTTAGTTAAAGTAAAACACCCAGATGCATCAATGTAATGAGAATTAAAGGGGAAATTAAAACAGAATGCAGAACAGGCGTCATTTTCCTAATGCAAATGTATTATTTTCCCGATTAGATTTTTGGCTAAAATGTAACCAGACAAGTTTTGTTGAGATTTCCTTCTCTCTCCTGTGCTCTCTCCCTTCACGTAAATGAAACTTCCAGGGGAATGTGTACTAATGTATTATTACCGATGTATTATTTAAAGCAATCCATAAGCTGTGGTTCAACATGATGCAACCATGCTTAGCAAGGGCATAGTTTCCATCTGCGTACACTATACTGCATTCAAACGCATGACACATGCATTACTAAACTTTATAAGATCAGAGAATCCCTTCTCCCCAGTTTGAGCTTTACTATATCGAAATAGTGGTTCATTAGCCAAAAAATAAAACAACAAAAACAAAGAGTGATACTGTTTTGTACTGACAATATTATTACTTCCAGAGACATACCAAGACTAACGGTTTGTAGAGTAAATGCTTGATTTTCTTAATTACATCATTAAATATGAGAGTGTACCGTATAATTGGTTATTAAGTTATGTCTATTTGTCAATGTGCAACGCTTCAGTACGATAACATTTCATAGAATACTTGATATGTCACTTCTGAATACACTATTCATGGATACAGACGAGGCCTCGGATAGGAAATCAAAATTCTCTCTGTTCTCTCTCTAAAATGCTGCAAATTACAATTAAGAGCCACTCAAGCAGGCCGTTCTTATTATTGCATTAATCAACTCTGTTTCTACGCTTAAAATCTGTGCAACTATAGGCTTACAGGCCCAAGATTTTTCAGAGGACCAAGGTTTTGATCACACCCACTCTAGACCCCAAGCAGAAAGGTGGAACTTTTTTTGTTGTTTTTTTTTTGTTTTCCCCTACTCCTTTTTTGCTTTTAGTGCTATCTGAGTTGCAGTCCGATGTGATAAAGTCCCTTTGAATCCTGAATGCAATCCTAATGGTCAAGTCAGAGTAGCGTATATCCTGTCCAGCCTCGAAGTTGGCACACATCGATTGGGTTTACCGCCACTGTGATGACATCACACCCAGAGGCTTCAGCTAAGTGCCACTGAAACATTTTTTTCCCCTCAATGTTCTATGCAGCAAACTGCAGGGGCGCTCGCGTGTCACCGCTTTCCCTGCGAGAGTACCCGTGCACACATTTATATAAATCGAATATACACGTTATAGTTTTGAAGCTTACGCTATCCTGACACATAAGCTAATAAAGTAACCGGCTCACTCAAACATTCTCTATTTAGTGAATAACTAAGATTACTGTATGCACTTGATATCCTAATGAAGGTTAAACCACATCTGCACTGGCCTACTAATGATATATTCCTTACAAATCTACATGAACAGCTACGAGCTGGAAGACACCCTTGTTATCAATGACAGATGTGTAACAAATTAGGGAAATCTGACAAAATTACATTTCCTTTAAAAAAAAAATCTAAGAAAAGTATTCCCAAACATTCTGTAGGGGAACGGGGAAGGCGGAAATCAAAGTTTTGCTGTAAATAAATAAAAAACCCTGTGCTAATATCTAAAGGTTATAAAATTTGGCAGCATAATTGAGTGAATGATGCAAGTGGTGCTGATATTGCGTCGGTACATTCCTACACACCAGCGTTTACACTGAACAGAAAGAAGGAATCGTTTGAAGTGATGTGATAGGGCAAAATCATTCTGGAGTTCTTACTGTGGAACACTGAAAATTAAAATAACCTAATGCAAGAACATCATCCCAAGAAATGAGAAGACACGAAGAAAACAAAAACAAAAATTAAATTAAAGATAAAAAAGCAGCTTTTACAAAAACACATAAGAATGCATAAAGTGACCCTTGCACTTTGATCTCTTTTTGTTCTTGCAAACAGACGTAGCGCCTCATTGTTGAACACAGAGCGCCGATGTAAGACTTGAGTAGTTGCATACAATGTTTGACTCCAGATCTGTGATTGGAAAAAGAAAACACAAATTTAGTGACTTTTCACTGGGTGGGCAGAGCCAAGATGTCAAGTGAGCAGGGACATACATGATTGGCAGGTGGGTTCTACCAGTGAGGTGGCACATAGCTGTACCCAGGTGTTCCTTGGGGTCGGTATGTTGGCACGGTGACAGGGTGTCCTCCAATTGGAGTGTGCTGAGGGGTAGTCAGCAAGGTCCCTGTTGTGAAACATAATTCAGAATTATCATCGAAAAATGTTATGATGGACATTTAAGGGTGGTTGCCAGGGATTTCCTATGCTGGTTGCTAGTTAGTTGCTTATTGGCCCTAATCAAAACAACCCATCCCCAAATATCCCTTATCATCCACCAATCAAAATCACCAAATCTGATCACGTACAAAAAGGAGCAAGATTAGTTACACACTGAATTTTAGTACTCAGAGTTTTTTTGAAAACACTAATTCATATCTTCTATATGAATAGTGATTCTTGCCTTAAACTCCACTAATACATTTACTCATTTTTTTAGAACTATGCTCCCAATTTGCATTAATGTTTTGCTGTTAGAGTATGTTGATAAAAGCCAAAAAAATCATCATTTGAAAAATAAATGTACAAGTGTGCAGGGGTCAGAATGCAATCTAATTTTACGTAGCTTTCATTACCAAACCAAATAATTTTTGCATATCTTACCAGCAGACATTGCCATCGTTGTCCCAGCAACCATCCCCATGGCGACCCCATTGGAGCGCGGGGCAGGTACAGGAGCCGGATAGATGGCAGAAGGGATGCTGTTGGGTTGGACCACGGTGGTGTGGTGGATTACATGCGGCTGGGCAGCATACACCGGTTGTGTGTAGTAAGCACCCTAAAGAGAAGAGAAACCAATAAGACCAGGGACATGCATTAGAAAGTAAACAGGGTTGATTTAGTTGACATTATGCATTTAAGGTGCCTTTACATATCTAAAAAGACCTATCGAGTCAAAGCTCACAAAATACCATGCTAATATAGTTGATGGATAAGGGGCTTACCTGAGCATAGAGGTTCTGCTGGGGGTAGGCACTTCTAATGGGGTACATGGCTGTTGGGTAAGGGTTAGGGGATGGGGAATAAGGAGGGGGGGCTCCATTGGTCTGAGTAGGGGGCACTTTGTAAGGCGTTCCTGCAGTGTATCCTGAGAGAGAAAGAGAGAGAGAGAAACTAAGAGTAAGAGGTCATCAGGTACTGGGCACCTCAGCTGTCATACGATCGAATGTTCAGATCTAAGGTCTATGCTTTGAGTGTTGCCACCTCCTGGTAAGCAATGGTACAGCACCCAAAGATCATGTGTGATCTGTAATTCTACACAAGCTTGTCAAACAATATCCTCAGTTATGATCCAAAGTATATATATACTACAAACACACACACACACACACACACATTCAAGTCATAAACATCACACATCAAATAAGCAAGCACACACTCTCTCCCTCTCTCTCTCTCACCACATATACCATCTGTCAGGCTTTATATTGGCTGATAGTTTAATGGAGGATGTGGTTGTTAAATACACAAAAATTGGACTTGAGTTGTGCTTCTGTGAGGGAGATGAGACCAGACTGTTTAAGTTTTATTAGTTACACAGTTTAAACACACCTATAAATTCCCTACATGCTACAGATCAGTTGCTACACGCTTAACAAACCACCAAAGCAGAACCACAGATTCAAATGTCAGATGAATTCCTAACTCAACACCACCGGTTATTTTACCTTACTGTACTCAAAAGCAGAAGCACTGTCCTCGGAGACAATGAAAGATTACATTTCAGACAGAGATATTAGCCATGTTCCAAACTCTAAAATACTGCCTACCAAGGCAGTATTTTAAGAGCACATTCACCACATACAGAATTTCAAAAGATAATTAAGCAAGCAAAATTAAGCTGCTTTCTGTGGTATTTTCTTTTGGACAAATGTATCCTTGAAGAAAGACAATCCCAGAATCCATTGCCATAAAGTGGCGTGAGAAACATTCTAAATATTATTAAGAAAGATTATGAATAGATCTATAATTACTTCTAAGCTACACTGCAATTGTTTGCCATATTGAGCATTTATGCCATTAGCTTGGTAACAAGGCACACCCGAATTGCTGAGTGTGATTATGTAGTGAAATCTAGCACAGCCAAACGTGCACAGCCAAATATGTGTGTGTTTTAGAATGAAGTGTGTTGAGGGCAAACAGAATTAACAATGAATGCAAGCCTTTTTTGATAAGCAGATCATATCTATAACCACTGGTGTGTGTGTGTTGGACAAACATTTCTCACAGTACTGTACAGTCTGTGTGTGTAATGTGTGTGTGTTGAATAGAGTAACAGGGGAACACACAGCAGGTACAGTAGAGTATAGTAATAATATTTACTGAATGCGGTGGATGATGCCTGGTACTGCCTGCTCTCTGAGCCAGCGTCCACGGCCAGGTCATAGGAGCTTTCTGCAGGCCCCGGAGCAGAGGCGGTCTGGGGCCAGGCCTGCTTCACCAGCAGCACTGTCCCAAACAAACACAACAACACAAGAAGGGTTACACACATACTTCACACCGCAGCCGATCTGCATCTCCAGAACACGGAGAGCCCGACTCTGCCCGCACGTTAGATTACGGGCATTTCTGTGTGTCTTTGTAAGCGTGTCTTAAAAATGTATCCCTAAAACCGTCTATCACCTCGGCTAATACAGAACATTCTCAGAATGTTGGCTAATGTTCTGTAAATGTTCTTTTAACGTTATCAAAAACATTGTAGTAATGTTAGTAAAACTTTTCTTTAAATATTATCATGTATATCAAAAACATTATTTTATAGGTTATGCTTTATTAGTGGAAGGCCTTAAAAATGGTACATAATTAAAAAAATGTTTGAACGCCTTTTCTATAATCATGCAATAATGTTAATACAATAATAATAATATTTTGAATGTTCTTATATTATGTTTTCAACATTTTTTTAACTTAATGGAAACATTAGGGAAATGTTCTCATAACCCAAAATTGCTAGCTGGGAAGATTCCTTTCTAGTGAGCGCACTAACACCTATATGCAAAGTATTAAAAAAAAAAGCTGAAACTTTAAAAAAATCTTCACTGCTAAACTAATGCTAAAATCCTTTAGTTCAGGGGTGTCAAAGACACAACCCAGAGATCAAAATCAAAGTTTCTATAGGATGTATTTATAATGTTCTATATCTAGTTACAGCTGGTCAGATAAATTCTCATGTCATAGTTTTAAACTTAAGGCGAGAAAGCATTTCTTCAGCACACACAACAGTTGGCACTCTCGCATACACCTCAGGCTTTTTAAAAGAAACTGGCACAGTGCAATTTCAAGCTTATGAGAATCGCTCACAGCAAGAATGACAACAAGGACAAGTATTATGAAGTAACAACTGTTTCCACTGAAAGATTAATAGATATAAAAGAGTTGGACTGACAAGCAGGCCTGTAATTACGGTTCTTGATTTGCATGTTTGGTTTTAAATGGTGAAGTAACCAGCCAAGAACACAACCCAGCTAACAGGGAACGTTCTTAGAATGCTGGCTGACATTCTCTAAAAGTTCTCTTAAAGTTAACAAAAACATTCTTCCAGTAAGGTTAGTACAATTTTTTTAGAATTATATATCATATATCATTATATATCTTATAATGTTCTTATAACCAAGCAATAGTTATTACAACATCTAAAAACCTGGATGTTTCGAACGCTCCTAGAACCTTCAAAATAACATTGGATAATAACATAACATTTTGTTACTAATTGAAACATTACGGAAATTGTTGGTGGGATAAATGTTTTTTCTATTTCATGAATATAGTTTTATACTAAATGTTTCATAATTACCAACAGCATATTTATATGTAATTAAAGACCTCTGGTGAATGAAATAAGCAGCACGATGTTGACATTTTGCCAAATTCTGTGTAAATGTTCTTTAGAAAAGCCATTTTAACATTCCTCTGCACTTAATAAAATATCTGAGGCAACCCTGTGGCTTTCGCTGTATGGAAATGCATCAGAAACAACAGAGTGATTATAGTTTACAGACTAACTAGGGCTTTATTGTCAGTGCTCCTTTTACATGGAGCAATGTCACTACACATGCAGGAGGGGGCGACACTGAAAGAAAGATTCCCTAACATAAGAGAGCAACAAACAAAGAGAACTGCTAGAAACACACAATGGCCCCTGAGTGCCGCAGAGACACATCCCATGTGACATCATTGAACAGTTCAGTTTGCATACATGCTTGTGGGTTTAATATATGCACATTTTAAACTGTGATTTTAACATAGCAAATGCTGAAATTGTAAATAGTTATTTTGTAAATTGTTTATGGAATTTAACATCAATGTACAATATCTATTTGGGATAAGGCATGACTTTTCAGCATATTTTTAAATGAATATATCAGTACAAAACCCCTGCCTTACCTTAGAAACCTTTATAAATGGCAAACCACGTTTTTGAAACAAATATCTGGTGGTAACCATATGAACCAGCAGACAAAGTGCTATACTGTGTTAAAGTAGGGCTGGCCAAATGTACTGGCCAAAGAGCTGACTAACACAGATCATGTCCAGACAAGCCATGATCTAAACCCAGCTAAAAATAAAAAAACAGTCAGAGTTCAGGCTAAAAGACCTGTACAGCAAATTTATGAATCTAAAAGATGTGTCACATGTACCATATAAACATTACAGACAAAATTATACAATCCTCCAGACTGCACTAATTATACCAGAAATGATCACAAAAAGAACCTCTGCTAGTGTAAGTGTACCATTTCAGATCCAAACCATAAATGAGACCCTGTCTGCCTACAGCCCAAACAAATTTCACAGTTTTGCAAAACACTGTTTTAAACATCACACTGAAAGTTGAGTCACACTCAGCTGAGTCAAACAACCCTGTTAACACAAGACGAGTGGGAAATTCATCTTCAAATGACTCACGGTGTTTCTCTCAACACTGTAGTTCACTCCAATATTTAAAATCACACTGAATTACACCACACCTGATTACAACATAATAATCATCACAGGGTTTGTATATATGTGTGTGTGCGTGTACATACATACATATTTAAATGTATGTATATATGTATGTACATAGGAATTGTGTCAGCCATCTGCCCTCTAAGTATCTAGTATCAGTTTCAGCCATTATAAAATCCATACCATTCATGCACACACAAACTTTGTGTGTGTGCATGTAGACATTTGTGCACTGTGTGTGTGTGTGTGTGTGATATATATATATATATATATATATATATATATTATAAACATATTTGTGTGCATATCTGTGAGTGAATTACCAACTTACCTGGTATAAAAAAACAAATTTACTCAAAACAATTAGCTTAATAGCAGAATGTGTGGAGGTTTACAGAGGAAGAGTGTGTGTATGTGTGTGCACACACCTGGTGGGTATCCTGGGCTGCCCGTCTGGTAGAGATTGGCTGTGTAGGCAGGAGCAGTTGTTGGATAACCTGCAGGATAACCTGTAGATATGAAAAAAGGTAACAGATTAGAAATAGCTGTAATAAGCGTTTAAAATGGAGTGTTCAGTTTTTGTGTCAAGTAAATGGAACTAGTAACTTAAGACTCAGGAAAATCAACCAACAAATGGATCACTCAGCGATGTCTCTACATATCAGGATGGAATAGGAGAAATGTTAACATGCCAAAATTATACAGTTCACTTTTGATATGATACTAGAACGATCTGAGAGTCTTGAAACCAGGACCTGAGTCAATGATCGCAGGTGCAGTTCTCATTTCTGAAAATTCTGAGTATGTTATATACTGACACAAATCACTCTCTGTGACTTGCGCCAAACAAAGAGAAAGAGAGAGAGACAGTGAGAGAAAGAGGGAGAGAAAGACGACGACGAGAGAGAGAGGTTAGCTCTTGATTGAACAGGATGTGCACAGATGGTCTCCATTACGACTCGTCTGTCTCAATAAGACACACTCAGATGAGTGTGAAACCCAGTGCATCTCTCCCATACTGAAGAGCACGAGCTGTCAGACGAACACGGCATCATGGGAAGAGAGAGCAAAAGCGGGCCAAATAGCTTACTGCAAGAAATGTATTTCTACAACACCCCTAATCACGGCTGTGCTGGCTGAAAGTCAATAAAAACACCCTGGAGGACAAATATGGCCACTCAATTACCAGCATTCATTAGATAAGACTTTCCAGATAATACATTTCATTTAGCCGCATTATGACAAAACATAAAAAAAAGGTTAATGTCTTAAATATTACATACAATGTTATATTTTCAGAATCACTGTATGGGCTAATCGAAAATGTTTTTAAGGACCTGCAAATAGTCATGAATCACTCTGAGTCTGTGGAACCTCTGGGGAGTTTAGAGACTGTCTTAAGAAGTGTCTTAGTCTGGTAATAACATTTATAAAAGATCAGTTTTATAAAAGATAGATTGGTCAGATTTGAATAAAAAATAAGTCTGATTAACTAATTGCTGAATAACTAATTGCTAGTTAATCAGACTTTTTTTGATTCAAATCTTTCTTTTATAAAACTGACTTAAAGTTATTACCAGTCTTAAAGAACAAAAATTAGATGACTAACTTGTAAGACTAGACCAGAAGTCAGAACTCTTTGGGTGACAGCAGTGTCATAATTTGTCTCAAATTCAGCATATGACTATCAGCACAATCAGTCAGCATCTCTCTACTGAAATATCCTGAAAACTCATCCATCCCCTCAGCTGCCCTTACAGACGAGGCTCAGTCCACCTGTATGTGTGCTGACACAATACATGGCTTTACAGGATGTTACCATTTTATTTCCAGATCAATGTTGGCAGCTGATTTAGAGCATGGTAGTTGCTACTAACAGCTAAAAAAAATCAGCATCTCAGCTAATAGGGAATACTCACAGAATGTTGCCTAATGTTGTTTAAAAGTTAAAAAACCTTTTTTTTAGCATTATATATCATAATTGTCAAAAATGTTATTCTTAAGATGTTAGTGGAATGGCTTAAAATGTTACAGAAGAGAGAACTGAGAAATTTTTATTTGGAGAAATTGCAGAGAAAGAAATAATGAAAAGGCTGAAGATGGAGAGGGAGGGACAGAGTTGAGATGTTGCTGTGCAAACACAGTTTATTGACAGAGAGAATCCCTCCTTCAATAAGGGCACAACAAATATGAGCTCACGGTTTTCATGGCAACAGACAAACAGCTGCTGTGACTGACACTGGAACACACACACATCTTAACATACATGGACACACATGTTCGTTTTCTATGCTTTGTGGGGAAGTTCCTTAGATATGACTTTTATACTGTACAAACTGTATATTCCATCTCCAACCCTCACCTTACCCCTAAATCTAACACTCGCAGAACCTTTTTACATTTTCACATACGCATCATTTAGTATGCTTCATAATCAATTTCCCTTATAAGGATCGGTAGCTGGTCCCCACAATGTAGGTGTGGGTGACTTTTACCACCCTTGTTGTGAAATGTGGTCCCCACAATGGTAGAAAAACAAGGCATTAATTTGTTGCATTAATTAACATGCTCAGCTGAGAAACCTTTGACCAATGCAACATTTCTCTCCACCACAGCGATTTGCAAAAAATAGCTGTAATGTGACGTATGTCAGAGATACAGAATATGTAGCAGGAAATAATGTGATTTTATCTTTGGGGTTTTGATTGGACTGTGTAAAGCATAAACTAATTTATTTTTACAAAAAATGCAATGATGTCATGCACAATGGTGCCACAAACATTTGCTACAAAGTAAACGTACCTGTGTATGCCATGTTTTTGGGGTTTCCATATGGGGTTCCCGGTTGCACTGGGCTGTACACCGGGTTCATGGTGGAAGACAGCCTGTTCTTACTGAGAGAGAGGGAGAGAGAAAGAGAGAGAGCAAATGAGTTACAATATTGATGTAACTTCTGTGCAACCATCTGCCTAAAGAAACCAAGTTAATCCCTCTCCTCCAACACATACATATACAATACAACAGACACACACACATCCAAACAAGATGCTCGCCCTACAGTCTCACGAGGTAAAATCAGACTTACATTTAAACAGATTTGTGTGGTGTGTTGCAAATCTAGTTCTAATCTAATTATATAAAACATGTGAATTAAAAAATGTATTTTTGTCATTTAGAAAGTCTTCACGAAATCATTTTTCAAAATGGTGGAATGCGTTTATTGGTGCAAAACATCACCAGAGAAATTGTGAGACTGGGCTGGAAGGTTACATGACATTTGCCAGACATTGTCACTGGCTAAAATCAGGCTAGTTTGGATGAGATGAGAGAAAGAGAGTGGGAGAGTTTTGATGTTTTTCAGTGGAATTTTCTAATCCTAACAACAAATGAAAAGGTTTTACAACCAGCCTGGTAGCTTGAACCTGTTGTAAACATCTTTTATGTGTGTGTTGGAGAAAATCTGCTTTCAGCTGAAGACTGGTGGCTTTATTAAAGTTAGTCATGAGGAAATACAGAAGAAAAAGAACTGAATGAAAGTAAAGGATCAAGGGAGGATGAAGCACCTCAGCCACACAGAGGAAATGAATAACATTTTGTGCTGTGTTTCAGCATGTTTAAGGGCATTTTAAAACTATGTATTTACAAAATAATAGAAAACCATATCTATAATAAACAAAAGACTTAAATCACGTTTAATCTTTGAACAGTGAGGTTTTAACACACCATAAATGCATTCAAGTTAAACTGTAGCTTTCCAAACACGGATAGTATCTGTCGACACTTTCATACCGCAGATCTATAAATCTCAAGTATGAATTTAAGCCATGTTAATATTTTTAGGCCCTTATGGAGTCCCTGGTGAGTTAGCAGGTGCTCTGATGCAGCGTGGTGTGAGTGTGTGACGTATATGTGTGTGTGTGTGTGTGTGTGTGTGTGTGTGTGTGTGGGAGAGGTGATCTGTCAGAGGAGAATGTGCCTGTTAAAGCGAACTGATGATGTGATGAATTGTGATTACACACTCACAAACACAAGCATGCAGGATCAAAGTCATGACGCCCTTCAAGTGTAGGGGATAAGAACGAGCCTCACACACATTTGATGTCAATTAGAGAACGATTAAAGAAGAAACTAAAACACAGAAACGAAAGTCTTCTATAAATTTTATTAACATACAAACATAGAGTTTCAGGTGTGGATGCTGATTGGTCAATACAGTGTTCAATGTACAATGTAAAGAGGTGCTTAATAAATACGCTAAGGTGGTGGCATGTAACAATGCTCTATAACTACATATGCACAATATATTACAGCCTCTCATACCTCATTGCTTAATTACAAAACAAACACTTTAATAGCCATGTTTAAAGCTGCTTTAAAATAGCTGATATACTCCTGTGATATGTATACACCTGTGACAACACACAGATTAGTTATTATTTTAGTCAAGTTGCTTGGTAACAACCTACAGTATCTATGAACTATGAAAGAACTAAGGTAACCGTGATGAACTATGCATTTGCAGTAATTTAAAAAAATCAAAACGTTAAACTGAGGTTGTGTGTTACGGCGATTTTCCCCCAGTTAAACAGAGTGGAGTGCATCGCATTGTACTTAACACCCCTTAACCATTGTAAATACATTGCTCTACCTTCACTAAAGGTACAAAAATAGCAATGGGCAGGGAAACAAGTATATCGGTCCAAGACAAAATGAGTCAAAGTCAAACAGCTAAGATAACATTCAGCAGGTATGTAGGTCATGATTGCAGTAACCCTTCACAAATCAGAGTAAACATTCACTCACCTGAACCTGAATGACCCAAACCCACACACACACACACACAAACCCACACACACACACACACACACACAACACACACACACACACACACACACACACAGGTGTACCTAACATTATGAGGACCTTTGATAGGCATCATGGTTTTCGTACTGAGCTCAAATCTTTTATCCTCGAACCCCACCCTTAAACATAAACCTCACAAAAACTTTCTGTATTTTTTGTTTAGTATTTCTGTTTATTTAGCCAGCTGGGATGTCTTCATAATGCAGGGGTAGCAACCTGAAACCTAAATACACACTACATTATGAGGACACTGAATCCTCATGATGTAGGTCAGACCAGTACACACGATACAAACACACGCATTCACAGACATTGGTAGGTGGTGAGCACTAGACTAACCTCTTCACGTTCAGACTGCTGTCTGTTGGGTACAGAAAACTGAATTTGTCAGTGGGGTGCCCGCTTGCCATTCTCAGTGAAGGAAAGGCAAATGAAGGAGGAAGAGGAATGGATATGCAATTCTGAAAATGACAAAAGGAGAAAACAAACAAAAACGAGAGCAGGTCATAATTACAAGGCAAACCATCAAGCACAGGCACATTGAAGAAAAGAAAACACAGCAAAGCAACTTTGAAGCAAAGCAAAACACAGCAAAGCAACACAAAGCGGGCAAACAGCAGCCTGCGCGAGAGAGCAAGTGAGAAACACATAAAGTGACAAGCAGTAAAAAAATTAAAGCTCACACACTTCACAAACTTCACGCACTGATGGACAGATCAGCATGGGAGTGAATAACGGCGTATCAGGGGAAAGCAGCGCTAGTTTTAAAGTACGTTTTCGAAAGCATATGCTTGCACGTAGACGTGAGTGAAACTGCGCAAACGCTGCAGTCAGATCTATTTATAGTGACTACTTTTGAATGTGACATTGTTTTAATGCGAATTGACGCTTAATCTGACGCACCTTAATGTTCTGACAGTTCTGCCAGAAAATGTCATAACGCAATCTAAATATGCATTGTATTTTGCTGCCGTCAAGTTGAGGCAGAAATATTGTAATTCCCTTCGATCAAGTGAAGTTGTATTTCAAAATGTTTTGAAACGTGCACATTTTGTATGCGTAGATCATAAACCATTGAAATCGGTTAGGAAACGTAAACGTTATTGTGCTTTTTATGCACAGCTCCCACATTGATTTGTATGTGTTCATTGGACAGTTTTGCCTGGTCTAATATGGTGGCGCTGCTGACATATTGCAGCAACAAATTAAAGCAGCCAATGTGCTTTATATTTTTAAGTCTATGCCTTAGATTATACACATAGGCCACTCAATTATCAGGTAATGCACTCAAATCAATCACATGAAAATTAACCATGGTTTTACTATAGTAAAAGTGCAGTAACCATGGTTATTTGGAAGATTAATTACCATATACATAGTTTTACTACAAATGCCATTGTTAAACTGTTATTGTGGTAAATTGGTTGTTACTATTGGTTACGACACATAAGAAAAAACTATGGTTACTATAGTTAAACAATAGTTACTTTCACTAAGGGCCAATACATGTACTCACAGCAATCCATTAATTATGTCTGCTTCATTAAACAGACATAAAAGCTACGTGCTGTATTATGGTTTCGTTCATAATAAATAGTAATTGTGAATGCTGACAGTACCATCTAGTTTGTGCACCATTCATTTACTGTTGATGCGTTACAGAAACGAAGCTTGCCAGAATACACTAATTATTTAGCCGGTTTATGATCTGAGAGGAGCAAACAAAATACCTATAATTTAATGCTATAGGTTTACGTGACTTTCAGAAGCAGTCCAATGGCGCCCTCTAATGAACTGTATAATGCACCTCTGGTTCAGATCACTGCGTTTTTAATGCTCAGTTTCAAAGCAGATCTGACTGCGCTGTGCATATGAATGTTTTATCATGGCGGCTCGTACACCCCTTGTGTTTTGTAGACAATGAGCCATTAATCAATCGGTAACAGCATCACCTTGAGCTGTTCGTGGATGAAGGTGCCCCTTCACACCAGTAAACAACCACCTCTCTCTCTCTCTCTCTCTCTCCACTAATGTCTTCCTCAGTAGGCCAGTATGATTGATGGCGCAGTGAAGAATATCCCGCCGCCATACAGATGTAACTGGGAAATCTGTTGAAATGTGTGTTCAAAACACAGAGAGGATATAATTGTCTGCCTCTAGATTCAAATTACAGACTTATCAGCATTCTTCCTGCCTGTGAAAATATATCTCCTATGATTTCATTGGTGTGCAATAAATGCAAGAACCAGGGTTTTTTTATTTTTAATTTTGAGAGCAGCCGAATGGACTTTTTAATTGGACATTTGAAATCTATTTAAAGCACTGTTAAAGAGCCAAAAAATTGCCTGTATCTGTTTGCTAATCTCAACTGATCTCTCAGTCTGGTCAGGCTGGTGCAATTCTTGTTTTTCTATGTTTTGTTATGAGAATGTAGCAGAGATAAGTCATTTTCTCAGATCACACGTGCAAAGCACAAAACCCTCAAAGACAGCAGCGTCATTAAGAGACAATAAAAGGCAGAAACATTCCTGAAACATTTTTTTGTTATGCTGGTGGAAAGTGTCTTCACATCCTGATAGCAATTACTACGTTAAGTAGTCCAAAATATATTTATATATTTATATATCTTCTGTGGAAAAATGGTCATCTAATCATTTCATTCGGTCTGAATGCAATGATAGGATGTCCTTCTTGCCTGTCAAGCTATGTATGTGTATTGGAAGAGGCGTGGCTTTGGAGATTGCTCTGAAGGGAGGGACTTCATGTTTTTAAAACTAGGTTGTTATTGTTAGTCTCCAAAACTGCCTACCGTACAACTTTAAAACCACTAGCTGTGAGAAACACACACACAAGAACCTTTTCACAGTCTGCTGGTAAAAATGTAGCGTAACCCACGGGACAGAACAGTCTGAAGTGTACTCATTATCCAAAGCAGGTATTATTCACTGCTTCACGGCCTCTTCTACAACCCATGCACGCACAATCGCTCATCAAGGGTGGAGAATGAGGTTTTGAGAGCACACTCGGATAACTAACCAGCATTAAATGGCACCAGGCCACCCTTTCTGCATCCCTGTGGAGTCGTTCACCGGGTACAGACGAACAGGAAAATGGCTGACTGCTACTATATGGCCACTTTAATGCATTCCAGCACTCACAGACAGCCATAAAAAAGACAGCGTTAACTGATATTAATGTATGTAGATGAGAGAGAGTATTACAGGAAAAGCCAGACACAAAGACAGAACAAAAATGCCTTCAGCTGTTTCCACATGTACATTATGATTCTTGATATCTCTTCTCATCCCTTGCTTTTAGAATCAATGCAGTAAATGAAAAATATTTGGAATTATTATTGGAAACCGGAAGATGACAGTAAAGGAAGATGATTAGGTACAACTGCTATGATGTCACACTGGGTAGCCCCACCCACCCATCACATTTGACAAATTGACATAATTGTACATTAAACTTAAAATAACCTCTGACTGTCTGCATTGGTGTAATGTCACACAGCATTTTTACTGAAAATGTTAAGTGAAATTTGAACCAGAAACGTCAAAGCTGTAGTGTTATTTCTGCCACTACTATCACTAAAAAGACACTCCAGATATAATAACTGTTTTCAAACAGGTTCTCTGAGCATTCCCATATCAGCCACTGATAAGACATATAGTCCATATCCAGCTAACAATTTTGATTGTTTCCCTAATGTTTCCATTCAGTTACAAAAACTTTACAATGTTATTTTGATTGATTGATTGTGTGCGATTCAAACTTAATTCTGTAACATTTTTAAAACGTTCCACTAACAACTTAAGGACAAGATTTTTGACATTTGATGCGTTACATTTTAAAAATGCTAACGTTACTACTATTACTGCAAGAACGTTTTTTGAACATTCGAGAATGTTCCCTCTTAGCTAGGAAGTCTGGTTAGGTTGTTGAAACCTGCAAACAGCTTCCTTATAGTTGTCTAGCATACGGATCTGGAACAGAAAGAATTTTAATATAAAAAAAAAATCACCTTTAAATTCCTTATGATTCATATCCCTAGTCAGTCATTCTCTCTTTTCTTGCACAATCTCTCCTGTCCTCCTCCTAACCAAATCAATACCTCCTCCATCCACCCTCCTCCCTCCTCGTTCTCTATGAATAACCCTCTCTCGTTTTATATCAGGGCAAATCTGAACACTGCTGCAGTGCCCTTGAGCTCCCTCTTTCTCTCTCTCTCTCTTTTTCTCTCAGACAGAGCACAGAGTTTGGCAGTTATGTTACAGTTATGTAACACGCTGCTCTTTATAACACACTGCTGAAAGGTGCATTGCACACAGCTCATTATATTCACCCTGCAGAATCAACAGACATGAAATATTTGGGAAACTGCACATGTACAGTCAAACTGAGCAGCACTGCATTCATCTCATCTTGCTGTTAACATGATATTCAGAAGATCTGATTCTCTGATTCAGCATGACCAAACAGTGTGAGCACAGCTTACTCAACCCCTTTTACAAAGCTATAAAAAGTAAAAATTCATTGTACCTCTTCTTCCATCCAAAACTTGCTAAAAATTGGCTTTGTCCTGCACACTTTCTCATAAACATGCACTAAAAATAATCTAATCAAAAAATCAGAAATTATATTTTGCATACAGGAAATGAAGGCTGTTGTAGTACCGCAAGGATGTACTGTGATGATGTATTATTGAAAACGTAAAGTTCATATGAAAGTATTTGTTATATTGAATTTACAGTACTTTTTGTCATAAAGAAAATCTAATGAGTACCGGCATTGACAATAGTATTAATGCAAACAAAATCTTCCATCTTATGTATCCAAAAGACTTGCAAAATATAATTTCCTATTGAATATGACTCAGAAAGGCTTTGTGTAAAATCCACCTGACTACATGTGTCTGATAACAAATATGTCGAGTGGTTCAGTCGAGTGGAGTGTCACACTTTGATCCCGCTGTGACCCTTTAATAATTTCACATTGACGCTGGACACAACACTAAGCAGCAGCCGCTGACATCTATACAGATCAGCTTCCTGTCATACAGGAAGTAGTTTTTCTGTGAGCCTCTGCACTGTTACTTTATTCACATCCAATATAGACAAAGTCTTTGTTGTGGCACAGCATGAAACTATTACAACAAAGAAGTCAAGATTCTGTTGATTAAAACGCAGACAAAAGCAATTCCACCATTTGCCCTCCTGCTTCATTGTGTGATGACAAGCCATTCAAAAATCCCCTACAGACCTCTGTCAGCAGACAGACCACGTATTTCATCTCCTGAAGATCATTTATGTCCAGTGAAACTTGTGAAAAGTCATATTTTCTCTGTTTCCACAGGTGAATGACTGACACCCAGGTACACAGTAAAACATGCAACTTCTTCACAGTCAAATTAGTTATGACCTACTGCAGTATGTAGTACACAAACAGCTAAACTGCATACTACTGTTATACTCTATATATGTGAATTAATCTACCTTATTATTAATAAAAAATTTTTTAAAAAAATCACAGGCAGCAAGGATTTTGATGAAAATTACAGGCAGCAGGTCAATCAATATTTTATAGCCCAAACTGCAGAGCATTACTGAATTCACATCATGTCATAAGTCAAACGCTGCTATATACTCTTAAACCTAAAATAGACAACGGAGAGATTTTCTGCATCTTTGGCATTAAAAACCAATGCTATATTATTAATATAATGTCAAGTTAAAGAGATGAATGTCAGCATAGCACAAAGATTACTGTCCACTTCATCAAGAGCTTTAGATCTTACAGTATATCAAGCTCTTGGTTTTCACATTTACATTTGGCAGACGCTTTTATCCAAAGTGACTTACAATACATTCAAGCTATACATTTAATCAGTATGTCTGTTCCCTGGGAATCAAACCCACAACTGCAATGCAATGCTCCACCAGCTGACCTACCATACACATTTAAATGCATTTTAAATCTATTATGTGTGTGTGTTCAGGCTAAAACAAATTTATTCAGGTTGGTCTAGCCAATGTGCTATTGAGATCAACGGCTGTCGGACATATTCTATATATGCATAGAATTGTGTTAGTTATTTGTTTGAATCCTCTATAAATATGATCTAAAACACATTTTCTAGAACTTTGTTTTATGCACATGATAAATCAATCAGAATCCATCTCAGTCTAAAATCGAACTGCCTGAAAGAGTCAATCTAACACACACCTTAAAACACACAAAGATAAGACAGTGAATCTGGGAGTTTAATGTCTAGGCAAGATAGTTTCTCGTGCTGGTTGTGTGGACCAGCCCTCAGGCAAACAGATCTCTGCTCCCTTCTGCTCAACAGCACAAACACACTGAATTAATCATGGCCCCAGCAACCAATGCAGAAGAGCAGAGCACAGCCTGAGGGTCCCTCCGCAATATCTCTGATTGACTCCTGAATATAACACTGCAATTTTGTGTAACTTTTCTACAAGGGTTTTGATGTGTGAGAGGCATTACACAAGAGTAAAGATCAAAAAACCTGCAATATAAACCTGCATGTTTTCATCTCTCACTTTGCTGCTGTCATTACAAATACTCAAGCTTTGGGTTAGGAATTGAACAGTCCCAGAGTGCTACAGACATGAATGATACCTTACATTATGTAGCTCGTTGAGTAGAGATGACTTACTCACTTAAGCAATCCAACATTTGGTCTTCCCCTGAAGAATGGTTGAAAAAATCCTATAGACTTGCATTGAAGAAAGGACCCCATGCTATACTGATGAACAATTTCCCATAATTCTCAGTCGCTGTGGCATGCTCTGATCTGAGAAATAAACTATGGTTCCGTGACCAACAAAATAGAGATGAGGTGAAAGAAGATCAAAGCGTCTCCTCAAACTCTACCTCCTGCAGTGTGGATGAGACCTGGGTGGCGGAAAACAGTCTTCCTCCTGTGTTGGGGGGGGGCAGGAAAAAGGTTTTTGACAGCCGCAGTGCAGACACACACACACAAACACACAGGGGTGTCTGAATTATTTAGATAATAAGAGCTTAAAAATGTACTGTGAATAGATCAGACACTATCTATGTGTTTGTGTGTGTGTGTGCACCAGTGGGCATGCTGTGGGGACAAAACACTCACTGCTGTTAGGTCCAGCTGTGTGAATTGTGCAAACAGTAGGAGAAACACAAGCTAACCTGTATTGCAGCGTGCATACACACACACACACACACACACACACACACAATAAACTGCTGCCATGAGCCAGCAATGAGAAAGAGACACATACAAGCAAACACAGACTGACTCAAACAGATATGCCTGCGGCTAGTGTTATATCAATTGTTTAGTTTAGTGACAAGTTTATATTGTCCACTGACAATAGTAATATCTAGAAAACAGGGTGGGGTGGCTGATGACCAACAGAAACACTGAAGCATGCATAAACAGCTAAAACTTTGACCAAGCCAATAACATGGCCATTTTGAGCTTATTGTCAATGTTACAGGCCCTGTGAATTAAAACTGCAGTGCTGTACGAATGTAGTATACCACCCTTGAGACCTCCACGAATGTCAACCGCCCTGTTACAGGAGAGAATAAAGGTCTGAACTCTGACATTCAGTGATGATGTGAGCCAATGAAAGTCTTTACAGAGCGTCTCGTGTTTAACGAAGGCTGTCTCACTTCAGTGCACTGAAGGGGTCGCGCTGCCCGCTGAGGCACTGTAAATTCACCGCAGTGAATCCCTCTCTTTCTCTTCCGTCTTTTACGCTTGCCAGGGTCTGTTATACGATCAGCACGAGAGGTAGCTGATTTACAGTAATATTTTCAGTTTAATCTATGCACAAGGCCAGAGAGAGACAGAGAGAGAAAGAGAGAGGGAGAGTTTTGCACAGATTTATTTGGTTATCTGTATGTAAATCCTTTGGCAATATGATTGTAAAATATTATTGACAAAGGATTTACATACAAATACACCCCAAACATTTACACAAAAATATAGTTTGACAATCAGTAAGATATTCATCTGTCAATGCCATGTTAATTTCTGTCTTATAATTAAATCCAGAGGAAGCATATCAACACCTGAGAACATAACTGGGTTTCACACATGCATCATGTCCATGCAGTGCAAAGGGGACACAAACCCACACACGCACACACATGCACACACACAATCTATAAATACCTGCATTCCAACACGTTTTCTGGAAGATCTACCGTAATTCATATAAACATCAGGAGGATTTTGGACTTAACGTGAAGTATTTTTATGTCTGTCTCTTAAAGAGCATACCACAGCTTACACATAAGTAATATACTGTGTATATACTGAATACAACATAAAAGTTTGAATATACTTAAATAATTTAAAGTATTTAAATAAAGGATTTATGTGTTTTAACAAATGTACATTGTCACATGTTTCTCATCACACCTTCTGCAATGCCACACAGATATCCATTACAAGTAAATCACAGTAAATTAGTTTTTGGTTTGTTTATTCAAACTGAGAGACAAATCAAAATTCTTTCTGTGGTAATGAACGACAGATGTTGATGGCAGAAAGTAAGCTGTATTGATCACATGACTTTATTGTAACTGGGCCGAGCTGTAACTTTTTATCTATACAAGGAAAATAGCAGGACACAGCTGCAGCTGGTCATCTGTTACAGGTGCAGAGCTGAGGGACGTTCTCACCTGAACCATTCGAAAACCTGAGGGGAAATCCTGCAGGCTACAATCTCTCTCCTTCTCACACGCAAACTTCATAAAACACTTTTAAGAGCCTTAATTAGCTATTTAAAAGCAGTAGTCACACAATAGGCCCTTCCCTTCCAGCAGCTCCCCAAAAGGACCTGAATGGACCCGAATGCATCGAGGGGGAGGGCTTTTCTCCCTAAAAATGCCATTGTTTAAGTACCCTGCAAGATCTTGTGCTCTCCAATTCTATAAAGATGCATTCTGCCTCAAATCCTGCCTTTCACAGGGCAACTACCTCCATTTTGTATAGGCCATTATCCAGAAAACAATTGCCTCAAAACCAACATGGTGTGCAGAGATGCCCCTGTCTGTGTTCCTACCATGGGTTCCTCTATCAGCTCTTTCTGCCTCCATTTACCCTTACGGTGGCACTAATGACATCACAGCCAGCGCTGTGAGAGAGGAGAGGGGAGAAGAATATTCTCGTCTCCCAGTATGTATGGAACGTATACTAGCATACTACTCAAATTTCTGTTGCACAGAATAACATACTATTGGTGCTACGTTACGATTGGATGTCTGCACCCAAACACATACACACAGTTGGATTTTCATGTTTAATAGGGACATTCCATAGGCATAATGGATTTTATATTGAACAAACTGTATATTCTATTCCCTTACACATAACCGTCGCAGTAAATGTTCTGCTATTTTAGATATTCAAAATAGATCATTCTGTATGATTTATAAGCTTGTGTCCTCATAGGGACCTAAAATGTCCCCACAAGGTCAAAATTTACTGGTATTACTATACTTGTGGGGACATTTGGTCCCCGTAGGTAGTGAATGAAAGGACCACACACACAGACTCACTTGCAACCGAAAGTCCACATTTACCAAAATGTGTTTGTTCAGCAGGATTTTTGTGCAAATTATGACAATGGAGAGGAGCCAGAGGCTGGCAGAGACCGTACCACACACACAGACACACACACAGACAAAGAATGCGGCTGCAATATCTTTCATATTATCAAGACATATCAGAGACAATCACACATTCAAATGATCTGACGGGCAGCTGGTGGACATGTTAATTCTTTCTAATTTTTAAAACCTCCCACTGTGTGTGTCCGTGTGTTGCCCAAGGGCCTACTGTACTGACAGACAGATGATAAGCAAATATGAGAGATGGAAGGAGAAAACTGAGGAGATAAGTAGAATCGTCTGATGTAAAATGCTGGTTGTTAGTCTGATGACATGTGGTTGCTAGGGCGTCCTTGTCAAAACCTCGGTGGTTGATTTCTAGCAAGTCAAAAGAACTCACCCCCCTATGGTGTGTTTGCTCTGAAAGATATGCCTCTATGGGAGTTTTTCTTCAGTTTTATTGTCTAGCAGACATAAAATCTGACTGCGTAGAAAAACAACAACACAGATCTCCTCACCAAGCTGCACTATCTAAATGTTCTTGTATGTGTCTAGCACAAACAGCGCAGGATGCCAGTATCTTGATACCAAGAAGCTTTATGTCCAGAAGACCATCAGAAACCAGAACACTGACTTGGAGAACCCAAAACATAACGTAACATCAAGAACCTATTTACATCAAATTCAAAAACCCTGTATATCAGAGGTCTCCAACAAGGTCCACAGACCTGCAGAACTGAGCTCCATAGATCACACCTGAAGGAGCTAATCAAGATCTCTGGGACTGCTAAAAACATCAAGGCAGGTGTGTTGGAGTAGGCTGGAGCTGTGGCCCTCCAAGAACATGGAGTGGAGGCTCCTGCTATATATAGAAACGTCACCGTTTTTCAAATGGAATCTGAAGCACTGCAAAGAACCACTGAAGAACCTCTGCGTAATACATTCTTAACCATGTGCTTCACATACTCAAGCAGCTGTGATGTTGTCTGAAATGAGATTTTGGGTGGTGTAGAAGTGTGTGTGTGTGTATATGATCTGGGGTTTGCCGTAACTCGGTTACAGCAGATTTTCAAAGCAACTGGAGGCGCTCACACAGCCAGAGGCTGCTTGGTTACTCCTTTGTGAAGGAGTCGAATCATAGACATTTTAATATGTTTGATGTGACAGATTCAGTAGGAGTTTCATTTTTCCCACAGAGCAGCACAGTAAGGCAGTGATTTCAATGCCTGCCCACAGAAAGTCCAAAAATACGCCCATCCAGAAGCGTCTCGGATCACACACACTGAGATGACGGTTAGTGGACGCGGCTAATTTCTCACTCATTCTTAAAAATGAACAAATATTTACCCTTTTAATGCTCAAAGATATATTCAGTTACCTCATGTTTCAGTCTTACACCACAGAGTATGTCTGTTTCATTATAAAGCAACATCACAATGAGATTTTCAGTATTAATGAGAATTTAACTAACACTGGTAGAAATTCTGCTCTCAAAAGCTAGTTATTTTTCTCTGATCTCTAAGTCCTGCTGTTAACCAGCTTATAACAGTATTAATGAATTAAAGTAAAACTGAAGTATTAATGAAAACTGAAAACATCTTTCACTGTCCATTCAGGGACTAACACGAAAACCTAATATGAACGACAAATCTGATTAATACAGGTGAAAATTATAGAAGTAGACCAATTACTACCCACAATTAACAGAAACATTCATTTTCTTTTGTGTCAGTGACTAAATCTACTGACAGACTTGTCCATGTTCTGCTTTTTAAATATAATATATTCATAAAGAAAATCAATAAATCATTAAAAGATACAGAGAGCAGGATATCCTCCTATTTACGAACACTGATCATTATTTTCTATTATCTAATTTTTATTTCAAAGCAAAATTTAAACAGCTAAACACATACCAACAACCTCACAAAACACAGACGAGCTTTTTAATGTCACCATTGTGGGGTGTGTCCTATTTAAACACCTACTCGTGCTCAATTGTCTATATTACATATAATGTTACATTTTATGCGAGGACACATGGATACTCTGAACAAGCATCTAATGGGATTCCCCTGTAGCCAGCAGGCAGGATCTGAATCCTCTCTGCTCGTGTTTATCAGGGGAAACCAACATCCCTGCAGGGTGTGTGTGTGTCAGCACAGCTAGGAGGCTTAATCTGAGGTCTATACGCACTGTTACAGTGAATACGTAAACTAACACAGCTGAGAGGTGCTGTCTATTATAATCCTCTCATTTCACTGTGGATTTGGCTTACAGACAGTTCATCAAAAAAACAGCCATCCACTCCAAAGCCAGCACAGATGAGCTGACACAAAAGATGGAACAGGAAAAAGAATTCGCAAAAAATATGCATGAATGTAGGACCACTCGCGAGCACACAAGCTCACCGTGACGCAATTAATGCGCTGCCACACACCACATACAAGCATGTTTGTGGTGAACTGCAGACTTTCTTAATGCGAGTGTGTGAGGAATAAAACGTTCTCACAGTCTGGACATCATGGGTGGAAGAAGAAGCACTGAATTCTGTTGACACTGTACAACACCGATTAACTTCTATAAAAATATGAGCAATGTTTGCCGTGCTAATATTACCAGCACGGCTGTATGTCTACTCATGACATTTTTCTGCATTATTATAGTCTGATTATTCAGACTTAAGTAACAGCCATAACAATTTGAGATATTTTCAGGTTCACATATCGGCAATATGTATTAGAAATAATAATGACACTTGTTCTAACAAACAGCACTAATATAAAACATGGTTTGCTCAATTTACATATAGAGTGAGATCTCAGTATTTAGAAAACATCGTTTTTTTTTCTTACATTCTGCCAGAACACCTGCTACTCCTACAACCCACTGCAACGTAGTTAAAGAAATCCTTTAATTATGACAAACTCCAAATGCTTCACATAATTGAAACCCAACGCACGAGCGACGCAATCCATAAACCTGGAGTAAGTGACAGTCACACTGAGGTGTGAAGCTTTTCTGTGCAAATTGAATTTGGAGCTGATAATGCACCTATCAATGAAAACAAACGGGCTCTGCTCAGCCACTGTAATGTAAGAGACATAAGTCACAAGAGCTATTGATGCTTTTATTACTGGAACGTTGGACTGGACAGCAAATAATGAGGAAGAAGACTGTTCAGTCAGGCATCAGAAACAAAGCAGAGATGTCTCAGTCATGCAGATCTGAATCAACATCAGATACAAATTATGAACCCTTCTCATTTCTATTGGGTCATATGTTACATTACACTGCCGATGTTGATTTCAGTGGACTGTGGAAATAATGTGGTTTCAGTGGAAATAATAATACACAGGACTTTTTAAATCCATACACAAGAACCAAGTAATAATAATGAACCGCATGTACTAATTGAAATGATTTTGAGGAGCTGCTTGTAAATATAATGTTGCATTTATTAATGTATAATATGAGCATGATCAATATATAGTGACATGTATACTGTAATGTAGAGAGTCACCCTTTGTTGTATCGGATCGATGTAAAACTGTCTGTAGCTATTCTTTGACTTAAGCACAAAGTATGCACATAACGACCTATGAACATATCCGTATGGGCGATATTGATTTCCAAACCATATTCAGAAATAATCACGCCAGATCGTGATGCGTTTCAACACGCCGTCTGCACGTTCACTACGGAGAAACGTGCTGCACGTTTCCTTTGTATCAATCAAACACGGAATGGGGTGAAGAAAAACGCCATCAAAACGTTTACGGAATAAAACGGATCGAAAACGCGTCGCGTGTGCAACGCAACAAAAAGAGAAAGTAACATTGGCGCTCGAACGCGCGTTACATTGTAACGCCGATCAACAAAAGAACGCGGGTCGTCATTGCGTCATAATCGCTGTAACGTTGTCGCACACGGACGCGTTTGATTCTTTGATAGCGCTTGCGATTTTCTCCAGGCAGCGTTTTATGATCACATCTCTGAGGGTGTTTAAAGGCCTCAAACTCTTCCAGACACCATTTTGAGTCTCTCTGTTTCTGTCTCAGCTCTGTGGAATGTACAGATGCATGACAAGAGAGCGGAGAAAGTCCGTATGAAAAAATCTCCCTCATTCATGCATCCGTCCCGAAAACCGCGTCGGTCGATTCTCCGTACGGCCCGATCGATTGCGGAACCCGAATATGTAGCGCAAATGCATTTCTTCCCTCGTAAGTCACCTTCAAATACCATCGCAGAGCGCTTCGCCACCGTACACCATCACTTGCCGTGTCAGAAAAAGGCATCGCTGGTGTTTGACGGTGGTGAAGCTCTCTAATGGTGGTTGGATGGTGTTTTGGAGAGAGAGATCTATGTTTTATACACCCAAACACAATCAGATTGGACTCACCAGTGTGCGCTGGTTTAGATCGGTCACTCCGGTCCAGTCTATGATCCCTTTTAAGAGCGATCTTCCAGGGTTGGTACGGGTTAGTCTGTTCTCCTCTGTGTACGTGAATGTTTCCTCCGGTTGATTTTTCGGGCTGTATGGAAGCACATAGAGAGCGGTGGGGGATGGGGGATGCCAGAATAGAGGAGAGGAGGAGGGAGGGAGGGGGGAGAGAGAGAGAGGGGCAGTAACATGGAAACACAAGGGGAGGACCTCCGATTCTGACGCAGAACCGAACACACCAGTTATTCACAGTGCACCATCCATTCGCCTGCAGCGAATGCGATCCAACGCAAACAAAATGTGAACGCACTTACGTACGTGCAGAAGAGAAATCAAGCCTGCTATTGCAATACATTAACATCCGTATATG
Organism: Chromobotia macracanthus; assembly: GCA_036877525.1. NCBI lineage: Eukaryota > Metazoa > Chordata > Actinopteri > Cypriniformes > Botiidae > Chromobotia > Chromobotia macracanthus. Next base: position 6,887,013 of record JAZGTH010000067.1, on the reverse strand, counting down.
TGCTTAAAAGGAGCCTAAGACTGAGTAAAAAATGCGCCACTTCTCAGTCCATCAGAGACTCGTAATCTTTTACCAGGATCTCGTAAGAATTTTACAAGCCGACGTGCCGCTTGTTTTGATCTCTGTTCGTATTGGATGCATAACACACATTCAGGGTGTCAGAACCGGGAGACAAAGCACAAATAATGTATTAATAAACTAGATTTGTGATATAGACTACTTTAATTGTTAAACATGTTAAGTCGATTAAACAGTTTAGTTATTTCTCAATCACAGCATACTGTTTTTAATGGCTTTCATTAAATAAAATAGCGATTTATATTATAGTACTAATATGTAATTTAAACGCGATTAATTTATAATACTAATACATATCGCAGAGTAGCATTGAGATGGCTTGAGTTTGCGCGCCCCCTGGTGTCTGCAATGAGCTTCTACAAAATGGCGAGTTAGAGACGCTGTTCAAGAAACTGAAATATGATATACGTAAACTAGACTTATATTTCAGTAAAAGAAAAGGATGGTCATACTGATGACCTCATTATACGAACTGATGACGTCATTATACGAACTGATGACCTCATTATACGAACTGATGACCTCATTATACAGATGAAAGATGTGAGAGTGACGTTGAGGGTCCTGGCTGGTGACACGATGACGGCCCGTCTTCGTCTTTCTTCGGTTGTTTTCGTCACCTATTGACGGGTCAACTTCGGAAAGATAGCCGGATCGGCTCGTTTGTGTTTGACGATGTTTGGAGGGTCGATTTTTTTAGGGGTTTTCCACGTCATGTCCCACGACAGCAAAGAATGGAGGGAAGCCGCCTCTGTGAGCAGTTTTGTGGCCTTTCAGTCGTGAAAGAACAACAATGCCATCTAGTGTTTTAAATATGATATAGATCATCTGTTAATTAATGCTCTGCCTCTGTATTGTCATCAATATGACAAGGCAATGCACAGACACATTCACACCTACGGCCGCCCGGGCACCCACGGAAACGATCGCGATATCCTCATTAATTATAGATAGTTATTTTAAGCATTTAATTTAGAAAGCACTCAATCTTGTAAATGCGCATACTTTAGTTGTTAACACATTTCGGCCTTGAAATGCTTCAGACTTCTGCGAAATATGGAAGAAAAGCCTGCTTGCTGTGGCAGATCACCACCACTAGAGGGGGATGATGCTCTACTTTCATTGGGCAAGAGCTCGTTTTTAGCATTTCCATTAAGGAAGAAAAATAATAAAAAATGTTATTTTGAATATTATAGGAACGCTCACATCACCCAGTTTTTCAGACGTTGTATTGCTTGGTTATAAGAACATTATTTATTTATTTTTTTAATTCTGTAACATTGTGAAACATTACACTAACAACTTAAGAATAATGTTATTGGTATGATATATAACTTTGAAAACGTTCTACTGATGTTACTGCATGAACATTTTTGATAACGTTAGTGAGAGAACGTTTAGATAATGTTAGCCAATGTTCTGAGAATGTTCCTCGTGAGCTGGGAAGCCACAATAACCCTATGAACTCCTACATAATTGTTTATGCTAACATTCAGCCTTATTAGATTAGATTAGATGTGCAGGAATATAATGATTTATATACACACAGATAAGTGCAGGGGAGTTAAAAATATACGATATTTACAGGAAATGTGCATAATTTGAACAGCGGGTGCAAATATAGGGTTATGTCTCTTAAGTTAAGTGTCTAAGTATTTCTAAGTATAGAAAAACAGCAGCAATACCATACAGATGGTTATATGTGCAAAAATGTTGTTAAACAAGATACAGTATGTGCAAAATATGAGTAGTTCAAGTAACATGACTGTTGAACAAGATACAGTATGTGCAAAATATGAGTAGTTCAAGTAACACGACCCTTAAATGATGGACAGTATGTACATACACTGTTCATATGCACAGTATGTACATATACTGTACATATGCACAGTATGAGGAGGGTGAAAAGTCCATGGTTAGGGTGGGAGGCATCCTTGATAATGATAATTTGGTTAAAGCTGGTGAATTGTTTCAAAGCTTTTTAAAGCAGGGAAATTAAGATAAGAGCTAATTAAAAGCTAGTCAATTATATTTGTACTGCCTCTTCTTTCCCTGACAGAACAGAAAGAACTTGTTTTTACCACAGAACTGTGCAGAGATGTTTTTAAAGTACAGGTAATGAGTTATTGGGAAATAAGACATGACAAGGTGCCAAAACACACCTTACTCATCACTGTCATTAGATGCAGGACACTCAGCAGAACCATGGCAGGTGGCAGAAGACCAGGGGAAGGTGCAGCATGTTAATCAGAAGTGTTGATGCGGTGAGACATTCTGTACCCGTGTCAACATGATACTTGTTTGTGTCTAATAAAAGTAATTAATGAAACATACAAGATCAAAGGGACTAATGAAAGTTAGTGAGGCTTATTACTGAACTACATTATTTTTATACTTGCTTGTATGCTGAAGTTTTATGGCTCTCAGAAACAAAATATAAATTATGAGATTAAACGGCAGTGAAATCTCTGAAGTATCCAGGCTGTTGTAAAAAATTGAGTTTGACATTTAATTGTAGCATCTTTATTGAGACAGAAATTATTAAACACAGCTGTCTTAAAGGGGTCATATCATGCATTTTTAATCATTTTATTTTTCCCCATTTATGTTGGTCAAGTTTTCTTGCACCAAACACAGTCATCATTTTGTTTTTCATGACTAACAGTAAAATAGGCCATTTTCCTGCTGCCGTGTCATCCATATAAATTGCTCTGCTTATGGTGAAAAGAATAGCAGCTATCAAATCTAATTCAGTTTCTGCCTCATCTTTGAGTAACAGTGTCTTTGCACAGATCGCCATGGATCACCCTTCCAGGGGGTTTGACTTCACAACCTTTCAGTTAACATTTTGTTTTCTAACCACCAGGCTTTTTTGCGGAGCAGTTGCGGTCTACTGGTTAGAGAATCAGACTTGTAACCAGAGGGTTGCTGTTTCAATTCCCAATGGCAACGGGTAACAACTGAGGTTGAGCAAGACACCTTACCCACAACTCCTGCCCACTGCTCCAGGTGTGTGTTCACAACTCACTTCTTAAATGTGTGTATACTAACTGGATGGGTTAAATGCAGAGGGCATACCCCCAGTATGGGTCACCATACTTGGCCTGCACTTCTCTTCACTTTTTAACACCCCCCCAAGGGGACCTTGTACAAAGAGATGTGACTGGAGCCAGGGCAATTCATAGTTGACTAAGATATCACGCACTAGATTTGTACTTTAAGAAAAAGTTGAAGCTAACTTGATGTATAGGTCAGCTTATGAAGTATAATTCTCATAAACATTAGGAAGGCCCCATATGTGTAGTCCAGCTCATTGGTGCTTCTCCACACGTCTGTCTGGTTCTAAAACTTTAGATATACCAGCCTGTTTGATCTTTTTTGTTTGTAATTTTTTATAGAGTAAAATAAAAATCAGGCTTGTGCATTTCTCTTTGTATTTTTTAGGTCCCACAGAGATACTGATGTGTCTTTGAATGAAGATCCTGAGGGTTCAGCGTTGGTGTTCAAAAGCCTCACGAGACTCCACAATCTTCTGTAAAGTCCCACAACAAGCCCAGGCAGTCTTGATTCAGCCGCCGCCGAACAGAGCCAAGTTAAAACGGGACCGAGAGACAGACAGACGGCAAGAGAGCGACAGATTTGAGACGTACGTTTGGCAGGAACAAGGACAGCACACGACAGCCATCAAGAAGACAAGAGAAGGTTTCAGAGAGAGTCTTGTCAGAAAATAGTTGAGTCATCTGTCGGTTGTCAGAGCTGCGCTCACGGTTGAAATAACACCATGGAGAGGTAACTGTGGTCAATGACTGTCTGGGTAATTGTTCTGCCAAGGACAGGCAAACATCTACCATCTGAGGGGTTTACATCATTTAAAGTATTCTGATGCCTAGAGGCAATAACTTCAAACAGCTGAAGAAGTAAAGTTTGATGTCTTTTTATTACCTTAGATCATGGTGCACATATATAACTAAGTAAGACAGAGTTAAATTTGACTTTTGAACTTTGATAGGTGCAAATGGGTGCAATACAAACTCAACCAGCAGCGTCTGTTGCATAAACCACATAAAATATGTTGAAACAGCTCATATTTTTGTGAAACTAATTTTTGTTAAATTATAAAATTCTTTTATAATTAAAATGTGTATTATTTCAGTGTGATGTCTAAATCATCATTTCTGGACTACTGTTTTATGTATAGAACTTTCAGTAAAACTTCACTGATGTAAGAGACTGCACAGCACTGGAACAAAATATATACCATGTAAAGACTTTCAGGTGTTGACAATGTAGCTCTGCATATTACTTGGTTTCAACAGGGCTGTATTTTAATTGTAGCATCTGCCACAGCGTGTATGATAATGATACTTCTGATATTTTTGCCCAGGTGTGAGATCATTGGCCTCTAGCTGTTAGTGCATATCTAACACATTAAGCTGTGGTGCTCATGGGAAATATGTGTTTGAGGACCACCTTACGTCATTTCTGTTATATCTTGCTTTCCTGTCTTCTCTCTAATAGTTAATCAGATATTAAAACGGTACACTGCATTAAAAGCTACAACACATTTACTATCCCAACTCAAGTAAGTCTTGGATTGTCTGATCAACACATATCATTCTATGTAAAATGAACCATCTCAGGTGATACTTTAGCTCAGACATGTTCTTATTACTCCACCACAGTGACCTCTTGAGGCAGAAGGTCTCATAACATCACCAGTGTGCAGAGGAAGCTGCAGGGCCAATCCACTGTTCTGATTGGACGTATGCAGGTGGATCTGTATGTCCTTTAAACTCTCCAATAAGCTTATTAAACTCACTGGTAGAGCCTGTGTGCATGTTTCTTATGGCACCTCTTAATAGAGCCACAAAGAAGACCATAACAGATTAAATAAAAAACAAAAAAGTTTGGGGTAAAAGTAGCAGTAAATAATTTAAAAATCAAAACTAAAACAATCAGTATTGATCTTAAATAGAAATTTAGGGTTCCAAAAATATGATGATAAAAGCATTGTTTTTATGCCAGGTTTATGTCACTTTTTCTTTACATTATTTCATCACATTATTTATTATTTAATCTTAAAATAGATATTTGGCTATTGGTTAATGTTTACACCTAACATCCTAGATGCCTGACAAAAAGGTAACTAATTTTTGAGGAGGAGCAAATTATATGCTGTTGACAGATTACAAGTACAGATATTTTTATCATTTGAAGAACATGAACTGATTGAAAGTGTTTCAAGAAAGTAAACAGGGTTAATTTTACATTTATGCATTTGGCAGAGGCTTTTATTCAAAACAACTTACAGTACATTCAAGGGTTAAACATTTTTATACAGTTTTCAGTATGTGTAAACACACAACATTTGTGCTGCTAACATGATGCGCTACCAATTGAGTTACAGGAGTGCTAATTTTGATTTCATCTTGACTTTAAGATTTCTGTGGCTTTCTTCCTCTATCAATGAACAAACTTATAAAGCAACACCTACTTAGTCCTCCCTCAGACACACACATACACTGAAGTGTATCTGAGAATAGTTTGATGTGACTTTGAAGCAAAGCTCAGTGGAGACATTGTCCCTTGAGCTTTCCAGCTGTTTCCATTTGTATTCACAGCAAACTGTGAGCGCAGTCACTGCGGTGTAATGCAGAAAACTTCCTGCACATTCACTTTCCTGACTGTCCATTCTGTCTCAATATATCTTTCTGTTTCAAGAAAGACATTTTTAATGAAATCCTGACTTCACCACTTTCTTTCATGCATTTACATTCTTACATAATGCTTGATTTCTTATGTAATTTCATACATCACATATTGATCATATTCAGTTACTATTTTCAGAGGATTACATGTATTTTATTCAGGGTGCTTGCTAAGAGAAGCATCCCTGTTCTTGCTATGCTGTAGGGTTGGAGGTTTTTAGAGGCCCATGCGCAGACACACAGTATTAAGTGCACTGTATGCTATGCAGTTTGCACTATATGAGTATTCCTTCACAAACATAACTTCAGTCTGATAAGTGCTTGGAACTACAAACCAGACTGGACAGAGAATGTCCAGAGAATCACTTGAGATAATGACAGAGAAATGACTTAAGACTGTAGATGAGGTCACAGCTGATCCAGTTATATAATCTAATGGAATTAGATCAGTGCAGAGCACTGACCATTTCTGTTACAAATGAGAAAATGGGTGAAATGTGGGTCTCAGCTGCATGTTTATTAAAGGAGAAACTTTCAGATGGTGTTTGCTGCAAAGTCTGCACGTCTCATAGAAAGAGAAAGCATGCTGCCAGTGAGAGAGAGAGCAGCTTCATAGACTGGACACCTGTAAAATGATGCTATGCCAGCAGATTTCTGTGTTGCTCTAGTTCAGAGTATGTAGTCTGTATCATATCTAAAGTATGGAAATAACTCTAATCCTGACACTCACAATGTTTGGCATATACAAAACCTGCTGTCAGCTGTTTTCTGAACTTTTGCTATGTACACTAAAGGTATAAAAAAATCACAGTAATGATATGTACCATTTATTTTGGATATTCAATGAAAATGGTTAAAAACAAAAGACTCAAGACAGTAAAATCATTATAAATTAAACATTTCTGAGTCGTGTTTGTATATTAATGTCGTTCCAAACAAACTTTCTCATCCAACTGTAATAATTCATAATCACATCTCTAATTATTCTCTATGTCAGAGGAGATGCAAAGGTTCAGTGGGCAATTAAAATTTCACTCATTATCAGAGGCCACAGAAAAGCAGATACACCTCTGAAGAAGTAATGAGGTATGAAAAGACATTAAATAATGTTCTCTTTGACCTTTTTGACTCCATTTTTAAATAGCGCATAACTTTGATGTTTTAAAGTTCTGAAAGATCGCATACACATGCTTCAGACCTTTGATGCGCCTTACGTCTGTGTATGTATTTCAAAACTGTTCATGTTTGGACCACCACAATTAAGGAAAGAATGTTAAAATCAAACTCACAGACACTGAGACGTAGTGCTTGTGTGGGTGTTTGGGGTTTGATCTGTATCCTATCCTGCTTCCCCTCCCCAACTAACAATTTTAGGTTTTAACAATGTTTCTGTAACCTTTCCATTAAGTAACAAAAATGTTAAAACATTATTTTTAAAGTTTTAGGAACATTCAAAATGTCGAATAATATATAAAAATACGAAAAAAAGTTCGTATCAACATTATTGCTTGATTTTAAGAACGTTATTCAAACATTTCCTTATCTTTAACGTCTTCAAAACATTCCACTATCTACTTAAGAATAACATTTTTGATATGTATGATATTTAATTAAAAGTTAAAAAATAAGTTCTTAAATAAGATATTTTGCATCTGGTCTTACTTAGCGTGTCATAATCCCCATTCCTATGTATATATATATGTATATATATATATAGTACTAATGTTACTGCAAGAACATTTTTGATAACTTTGAAAGAACTTCTAAAGAATGTTAGAAGTCAGAATTAGAATCACTAATTTCTTGTTATTGCTCCATTATCAATAGGTATCCATAGCTTTTTGATAGCTTTTTGATTGTTATGCTGGAGAGACCAGTGGGTATGTCCTGTGTACAACATGTGAATGAGAGAATGCCAGTAAAATTATCGATGCAAATTACTGTGCGGAAACAAAATTTTAAAGCCACTTGGGCAATCTTTGAACAATTTCCCTGGGAGCGGGACTGCAGAATGAAAGCTAGCTGGCATTTTTTGAATGCTGCATTTCCTGCCTCTCATTTCTCTGTATATTAGTTACATTGAATTGCTCTTCTGTTTGGCTGTTGTTGTTTCTGTGAGTGGGTGACCTTTTAAAGAAAAAAGCAGTGAGCGTTTTTTTGTTAATCTTTTGTTTTCTATTTAGTAGTGACTAAACGAACAAAATGTGGGTCATAACGTAGATACAATTACACCAAGAATACAATATGGTCTAATTGGGTAAAATGTCAAGTACTATAACACACAGACTCATTAGATCACTGATTACGTGGAAACAGACGCCATGTCTGGCTTCATTAGCTTTAGCATGAGTCACCAGCCATTCAAATAGTGCCCCATTTAACATAACACAGTGAGGGGCTTTTTTGACCATAAAAATCTATTTTGACAAAGTTCAGTAATTTGGGCATTTCAGCTACAGCAGATGAAAGGTTTTTCTGTGGTGTCTAAACGTATAGTATTAGAAAGAATTCAGTTTAGTTTGTCCTAACCAGTCAAACCTCATGAACTAACATTAACAATAACTACTAACCTTTTGATCTGACAGTGAAAAATGTCTCTAATCCATCTAACAGGAAACATTCTCAGAATATTTGCTAACATTCTCTAAAAGTTCTCAAAACGTTCTTGCAATAATGTTAGAAGAACATTTCATTCACAATAAATATATCAAAAATGTTATTCTTAAGTAGTTAATGGAACATTTTTAAAATGTAACAGAATTAAAAATGTTTGAAAACATTCTTAAAACTAAAAAATAATTAGTAATTAATTAACATTAAGTAAAACATTAATATAATGTTTAAAAAAGTTTAGAAAAGTTCTAGAACTTTCAAAAAACAATTTTATGTTAATGTTTTTAAAGTTGCCATACAAAAATGAAAATTTCACATACGGTAGCATATTAAATTAGCATTTAAATCTACTATACCATCCACTATTCTACCATAAACAGTTCAGAAAATGTGCAGGTATGGGTTTGCTGGACTGACTGGGTTTGAGCCAGGTAAGAGGTGGAGTCCTGCTGCCACAGATGCGTTGTTAGGGTGAGCCTCCCCTCTCTCAAGCCCACTCCAGTTGGAAGCCTGTTTAAAGAACGGAGATAGATGGGACGGGGCTAGCACTGATATCAGGAGAGATATTTGTTCAGTCACAATAGTCTGCTTTATTGAAAATGAGTAAATCCACAGAAATTTTACTTTCTTCATACAGAATTATTTTGGAGAGATGAGAGCGAACTGTGAGTGTATGTGTGTGTATGTGTTGCACATTTGATGGAAATGTTTGGAAAGATAATCAGATGCATTGACTTAAATATCAACAGAGTACAAAAGTATCTACAACATTTCTCAAATGTTGCAGAACAACAAGTAATCAGTGCAGACGTTATGAGACTGTGTAACGGTGGAAAAAGAGATAATACGAAATAAAGCATATGCAGGTTTACCAGACGCACTCAGAAATCTGCCCTTGATGTGCATTTAGGTTTTTAAAAGACCTGCGAGAACCAGCATCATTGCAGGTGCACAGGAAATGGTAAAAATGTAATAGGAATGTCCCTGTAATAAGCCACTCCAGCTGTCTCACATCATATACAAATGTCTGAGAGGCAGATGGCAGAGCTGAATTTAAAGAATGCTGAACTGAATTTGCATAATGTGCTTTTTAGAGAAAATTACAAAGACAGTTCTCAGTTTTTGACCTTGATGTTTTTCTTTATTTACATCCCCTAAACACGAGACAACATATCAAGGGAATTAAAATCAGGAGAGATCTGAAACCAGTAACAACACTTTATCAGTATTCCAAATGACTAAGGGTTAGATACACTTAACCTGCTGTGACTATATGTGTTTGTTTAACTTGACTAGAAGTGTCATTTGCATTGTGAAGCTCAGCCTTCTGCTATATTAAAAGTGAAAGATAATTATATTATCAATAAATATACATAAGTGGTTGACAGTAGCTTGAACTGAGTTTGTTAGAATCAGCGGAAATCTTGTAAAACACGGATGTGGAGCAAATCTATTTATGGTGAAATTTAAATTCACTATATTTCTATATGTGGCATGGTTTTAAAGGACTGCCTGTCTTTGCATACTCAAAACTGTCAGATGCTTAAATCAGAATTTACATATACAATAATGACACTTTGTAAATCAAACAAATTAGAGCATGTTACAAAAGGAGTACACGCTTAAAAAAGGAGCTATGCGATGCCACAGAAGAACTATTTTTGGCTGTAGGGTTCCATAAGAACCTTTAACATCTGTAAAACTTCTATAAAAGTTCTCTCAAAGTTCACGCAAAAGCTCTCTCAAAGTTATTAAAATAGTTCTTGCAGTAACGTTAGTGACACTTTTTTACTGTTAAATATCATATACATCAAAAACATTATTCTTAGTGGAACGTTTTAAAAACATCACACAATAAAGAAATGTTTGAATAACGTTTATAAAACTAAAAATAACTAAAAAATAGTATAAAAAATTGGACATTTCAAAATAAAATTTTTAACATTTTTATTATATAATGGAAGTGTTAGGGAAACGTTTTACGGCCTAAAAGTTTAGCTGGGTTTCTCTTCTCCTTATTGTTGTGGCATGACTGGCTGTGCCAACTTTCTGATCACCCAATAGGCATCACCGAAACATAAACATGCAAAGTTTGTCTCTGTGATGTCACAAAGGTGCAGAAGTTCAGAGTCATTTTTGCTTCTTTTTTGTTTTATTAGACTTTGGAGGAAGTTTTCAGGGTTTAAAAGCTACAGCATGTTTTTCTATAGCATATAAAGTAATCTTAAAAGATCAAGGAGAATATTATTCCTTACGATAAAACCCTTTAACCAGCTGTACAGGATTATGTTTTCTGAGTCTGATCTATTAACTGGGTCTTTTGCAATTCTGTAGAAAAACTAATTTGCACAAGGCTCCTGTTTTTCTACACTTGAAAGAAACTTTCATTAAACCACTGTGGAATACAAACAAACATTCTCTCTCTCTTTTCTCTCTCTTTTTCATTTACACTTGTGGCAAGAAGGTGGCTGTTTGTAAGTTTGCTCAACACATACAGATCTAAATTACATTAATCTTCCTCTAATTAATAAATAATGAAATTAACTACAGTGCTGCTATTTCATGTCATCAAAGCTAATAGAAAGTGCAGTAGTCATTTATTTGTAACACATTTTACCCTGCAGGACGATTAGAAAATCATGGTTGTTTGTAATGTTTTGTAGAGTTTAATTTCTATATCACAGCAAAACTTTATATTGCTGTTAAACACACTGCTTTGTATGTAATGTTACCTAGTGTATTTTTCAGACATTTAACAGCAGTGTCAGTTTCAAACACTGGTACTTGTTATTTTAGTATTGACTTTGTGGCAGTGCCATTGTTTTTGAAATTATTGTTTGGGTGAAGAGTCATAAATTATTGTAGCAACACAATACATTCTTAGTGACATTAAAGTCACCATGAAATCAAAATATACTATTAATATTTTTTATGTAATATTGAAGTGTTTATTATAAATGATTTGTCTGTGCACATCATGAGTTAATTTTAAAATTCATATGCCTTTATAATCTTTAATCAAATCTGAAAATGTACTTCCTCTCGGAAGGGCTGATCTTTTCTGATGACTTCTGTCATCAGAAAAGATGACTGAAGTCATCTTTCATCTTTCCATCTTTCCATTTTTAAATTCTCTTTGAATTATGTCAGAAAACTGTAGTTGGCTACAACTTCCGATTCATGCAGACTTTAATGTTGATTATCAAGGTGCTTACTAATTGTGATCTTTACAGTCAAAAGTTAAGTTTCCAAGGATTCATAAAAAAAACTTCCCCTCAACACAGACTGTTTGGATTTGCTAACGTACACTGTTGCATCAGAGTGCGTTTAATCTCATTTTGTGACTCAGCAACATAAATAAATTGTTTTGGAGTGTCTTAATATAGTCATTAGCCCCGCACTAAGCAAGCCAAAGACAAAAGTGGCAGACAAGATATAGCAGGTGTTAAAAAAAAAAAAGAAAATTTAAAGTTTATTACTGTTGCTTTTAAGGAAGTCTTTAACAATTCAAGGGAAGAAACCTTTTCAAAAGTGGGACATGTGAAAGCATGTCCTATTCATCACGACTACCGATAAACAACACAGTTTTTTCTAAGAAGATAAAACAAAATAATTCCAGAGCCCCTCGCAATCGCGTTCTCAAAGGCCACAGGGGATAAACACTCATGTGGCATGAGTTTGTTAGTTTTGCACAACACATAACAGAAACATATTGCTCATTACAGCTGAGGGTCTCCCTTATTAAGATTCCAACAGGCCGTAGATCTTTTGTCTGCCACTTTTGTCTTTGGCTTGCTTAGTGGGGGCTGCTGACATATATTAAGACACATACACTTTATTTATGTTGCTGTGAGTACAATGGTTCGTTTGGTACTGGAAAAAAGATTGATTTTGTTCCCTATGCCACAGTAAAACCTTAGCAAGAAAAAAAAAAACGATAAACTTCCATAGAGTTTTTTAGTTAAGTGTCATGCTTTTTGGTTGTAAGTTACATTAAAATTGCTACCATAGTACCAGTGGTTGTTTTGGACTTACACCTTTAACATAGATGGACGAAATTTGTTTATTAATGGAAACTGGCTCACACCAAAAGCAGTTTATCTTTTGTTTTATATATTTCTCAGTCTCGTACTACACCAATCCATAGAACTGCTCTCTCTCTCATAGTGGTCTTGAACTGTCATTCTGCAGTGGGTGTGGCAGCTATGACTGTTGTATGGTCGTGCTGTGTGTCTAATATCGTGTTATTTGTCCTGGAGCTGTGGCATGTTGTGGCTTGTTTCATTATTCACACAGAGCCTGTGTGTTGTTTGTGTACTTTATCACAATGTACTGATTCTGTTTGGGCTTCTGGAGGATCACACATCCATCGTGTGCAGATCCATACCGTCTCCCTGAGCTATGCTGTTGATTCTGGATCTGTTGCTGTGTTGTGTCTATAGTTTGTGTAATGTGTTTGTTATGTTGTTTGATTGGCTTGTTCTGTTTAGATTCTTCTTTTATGTTTATGCTAAAATGGGACATAGAAAATCAGATCTTTCAACAGGTTTTGAACAGATTTTGGATGTTTCGCTGGCAGTGGGGTAGGGTGGGCGGGCTTGCATGGCCTTGACTTCACTGGCCATTTGATTCATTTAGCTGTACACCTGCCCAGAGTTTTACCAGCCTGCCTGAAAACACAATAAGTGAACACTGGAGCTACCAAAGTTTGACATGTTAGTGGCATCAAAAAGTTTTGCAAGAGTTTTGTTTGAGGCACAGAATAGTAAAATAGACTTTCTCTACCAGAATTGTCTATTCCACTTTGTTTTCTGAGTTTTATCTGTGAAATAATCAATACTTTTTATTTCTACTTATTACTTTACTTATACTTATTACTTTTGCATGAACAAATTCTGATTGCAAACTATACACACAGTTCTACAGATTTTTCAGTTAGCTGTGTCAGCCCTGCATCCTACTGTACGCAAGTTTTTCATGGCAGTCTATTATTGTGGTGTATAATCTATTTCATCCAAAACCCACACCTGAACGTGAAAACATGCCAATCAGACGGCCAAACAACATGCCAAAGTGTTGTTTGGCCGTTAAAAGCTTCAGAGTGGCCTGGACTTTATGCCATAAACCGAAAATCTTACTACATGAGACTGCAGGCGCATAAGTGAGGAATCGTGGGATTTGACATTCTCTATTATTATCAGGCTGTTTGTTGTTGTTACGTGGACAGCTAGCTAAACCTTCCTTCTCTTGTTTGTGTGACTGTGACAGAATCAGAGAGAAACTGGACAGCCTGCAGTTGAGTGTACACTAACCCTGACTGAATCCTCTGTCAGGAAATCTCAACAGAACATAGTCTTTGGGGAGCGATTGTTTCATTTGTAAGCACAATGAAAGTCTTAAGCAATATGATCAAAAAAGGTATAAATAAAGTTAAAGCAGAGAAAGGAAATAAAAGAAAATGTTACTGTTGTGAGATGTGGCGGTATGAAGAGGAAATAAGAAAATCAATGAAGCGTTAAGATGTTGAAGGGAACTTGAAATCAGAATTCTTCTTGCTGTTCTGAAGAACATTTTGATGTACTATTAACATACAATAACACAAACTCTCCTTCTAGTCCACATAAATTTAACTGCCCATATTTACATATTAACAGCCTTCAGATACCCGGTCTGTCCCGATGACAACAGTGTAACCTGAAGAGATCTCAGTGATGATTGGTTGGGGGGCATGTGAACTCCTGCAGGTGTATGCATCCTTGACTTGCATTATATTTTGACTTCAGTGAAAAACAAAATGCTACAAAAGTATAAAATCACATCCCCCTAAACTAGTAAGCTTTGCAGCTTTTGGATGGATGGTCAACAGTGTGGTTTCAAATAAACAATTAACATCTGTGATCCATCAGTATGCATGTGATTTTTTAAATGTTACTCTGGCCCTGCCAAAACTGAGTATTTGTTTTCTATTGAAAGCATCACAAGTGTATCCAATCAAATTATTGGATGTAACATTTTTTATTTTATTTGACATTTTACACTAAATCATGTGTTCTCTCAATCCGAAGATTTTCTCTTTTTTATGCACAATGTCCTCAGGGTAAAAAAAAACTTCTGACCTTGTGCAGGGTGTATATCTAGAGAAGATTAGTGAGTTTGGAGACCTTGCTAAGGCAATTACTCTGACCCTGAGTAGATAAAACCAGAGAAAATAAACAGAAACGCAGAACACAAACATTCTTAAATCCCTCAGCCAATCAGCTCCTCACCTGGGTAATCCACTTTGAGGCAAGAACTGGTCACCGCTTTTTGACAGGCATGGATCAAGCCAACTGATAAACCCAGAGTTATTCCTGCTAATACATCTAATGCATGTAAAGCAGATCATGGCAATGTCAATGTCTCAAGTGGGTTTAAAAACAACACTCTGAACATGTAAAGGTGAATACATTATGACCAACATCCTGGAGGTTTGTTTGAGAAAACTTTTGAAGGCAGTTGCTGAATTTCTATTGTTCAGCTTTAGTGCAGTTCTGATTATTTGGTACAGGGAACCACTCATACACCAAACTCCAGGAAAATTATTCAAAAATCCAAGCATCCCTGCATAGATACACAAATGTTGAAATATATACAGCATCTTGAAATATATATGCATGTTAGGCATTAGCTCTTGGAGAATATTTGAAAATGAAAATTCTGTCTGAACTCTCTTTCTTACATCAGTTTAGCTTATATAAAGCTCACGACTGCCCATGTTTATAAACAACTTTATGAAAGAATAATCCCAAAATTGCTTATACATGGCACCACCAGTAGACGACTTGCTAGGATTTGAAACAACGCCATTGATTCTTGTTCATAGTGAATATGAATCTTTGTTTTTATAACCTCTAGACAGTGATGTAACATCTGAAGTTTTGGATTTTGAAGTCTACCAGTGAGTTAAGGATGAGTTACAGGAATAATAACTGTTTCTAGCTATGTTTGACAGAAGCGTGTTTGCTCAAATTATGTTTTGGCAATATCAATTTATGAAGACACCTTTTGTAATTGCTTCTAAGACAACAAATAATTTGAACTGAAAACACACTGACTCATATGCGAGCTGTTGCCCTTAGTGACTGTGGAATCTAAATTCTTTTGCTTTGCTTTGTATGTCTGAGAGGTGAATGAATGATTGATCCTGATTTCTCACTTGTAATCCTCTGAACATTCCAAGAGAGATCGCCGATGGTCTAAAACATTCATAGGAATTCTGCGTCAGTGAATTTCAATCATCCATGTGTAGTCCATAATTTAGTTTTATATATATTAAACGGTATGATTTTATCTTAAAGCTTTAACATTCAGTAATCCGCTTTTGCACTTTTAACCACAATTTACTTTCTTCTTACCAGCGACTTCACCTTTGTGATTTATCCACAAGTTTCAAAAACACAAAGAAAAACAAACTCACAGAATACATGAAAGCCAAACCCAAGAATATCCCTTTATCATGAAAATAGAAAAAGAGAGAAATATTCTCAAAGAAGGATTAAAGCAAATAGAAATACACTTTCAGACAAAGCAGATAGGACATAAAGGAATGGATGGGGGAAGGGAGGGCGCAACATGAATGAAAGTTCCAGAAACGACAATTATAATCATTATTCTTCACAAGCTAAAAAGGGAAACGACGGAAAGATTGACAGTAAAGAAAGAAGCAGAAGTGACAGATTTATGAAGTTGGAGGGGTAATGGAGGGCTACTCTCAAGAGTTTGCTAAGATGGCAAGATCTCTCTGCATTATTCATTCTGTCGGGGGGTAATTGGAATCAAGTCATGCCTTATTCAGTGGAGGCTTCGTATGTCACATGAGAAACGTAGACAGGAACCATTTCTAAGTAGTGGAGGTAGGATGAGTTCCTGTATCAACATCCTTGTTGGACCTGGAACAACATTCCTGTCAAACAGTCAGAATTTATCATCAAGTTGACAGAAATGTTATTCCAGAACCAACAAAATATTTTGATCCAGGAACACATATTTGGCAAATTATGGTTACCACAGATGCACACACTAAATGTGATTTCCCCAAATAGGCCCTGGATCAACATTATTGTTGGCCCTTCCACCAATCAGATTGTAGAATTAGGTTTAGGGTCAGTGTTGCCACAAAAATGATCCACTGAAAATGAGTTTAAGTAGAACCCAAGTGCAGTTTTATTTAAACAAAAACATATGCAAACATAAACAACGACTTGAGTTAAAACATGAAACTGGCCAACAGAAGGTTGACGTGGACAAACAAAGCTAGGGAAAGACTGTGGAAACATATCAGTACAGGACACATCTGACAAGGGAACCAGTTGGACTGTGACAGCTTTAAAAAAGCACCCAGAACATGACACCATTCTTATCAACCTATTATTTCCCTCTGATGTTAGGGTAAGTTATGGCTAGGGTTTGGGTTATGGTAAGGTTTAAATCATGACTGTTTTTTTTAAAGGATTGTTGTTGCAGGACCACCAAAAGATGTTGATCCAGGATGTTAAAGGATCTCCCTTAGACAGTTGAAACTGCATTAAACTGCATCACCTGTTTTAGTGCATGTTTTGCATATCATGTCTGTTATTTTATGGACAGAGTAATGAAGGGAGGGTTGTGTTTGTTTGAGTGTCCATTTTAAATCAACAACGTTGCTAAGAAATCGCTTACTGCACCTTTAAGGCCATGTGTTACAATGATGTTGATTAGCCGTGGATTGACTAGAACCCCCGTGCTAAAATTACTGTAACATAGGGCCTTATATTGCTTATTGCATTTCTGAAACGTTGTCGGTGGTGTTATGATAAAAGACACCAATAATTTAAAGCAGTAATCATCACAATAAACAATCCTACTGGAAAGTAATATAGTTAATTGGCTTAACTGTAGGCTGTTTACTCTTGGTGCAGTAATAAATCAGTAAGCCACTTGAGGCATTACAGTACATTACAATGATGTTATCATGGGTACCCTTATCCGCGGTAAAATAAGCGAAGCACACAGCCTCCAGTGGCTTGATGTTCTTGCAGGATGTTCATATAAGCAACTGGATAAAAGACACTAGTTGTCAATAAATAAATTTAAAACAATAATAAAAAAATTCTTTCTCTAAGAAATGTAGTGCATTAGTTTAACACTACTGTAGGCTGTTTACAGTTACCAAGCAACATTGCATCTTGGCTATAATTATAATTCAACTGATGGTCTGTCACAAATGTGAGTATATTACTAATGCTTCGAACGTGGCTCGTCCAATCAGATGTAAGGGCAAGAGGATTCCACTTTATAATGATAAAGTAATAAAAAAGCATCTCTCTAAAGTGGTATCTAAGGTTGCCACCACCAGCCGTGGTTTATATAGTGAGCTGTTCACTCTGTCACCTTCCTTAGTGCTGTTAAATGTTTAATTTTAATCTGAACCTCAGCCAGGCTGTTCAGAGTAGCTTCATATATCAGTGCTGTAGTTTCAGCGCTACACATGAGAGAATTGTTCTTTACTTAACCATGTGCCAGTTAACATTATTAATGTGGAATGAATTTCACCATTTACTGCTACATCTTTAAAACGCATCTGAGCAACTGTAGTCAAATCCCCAGGAAACTTTTCAAGGTTGCCTCTGTTTTCACTAGAACACACAGAAGGTAATGAAATTACATTCCAAAATCATTCCTCCAAGCAAAGAACTAGCAGGTCGTCCTTGGGCGCATTCAGGTTTCATCTGTTTATTTAGATGTTCTCTAATTTTATTTCTCTCTGCTGTAGTTTACAATTTCTCAGAATTACAAAGACATTTTGAAGAAATTGCCTAGTGCGGTTCAGAATGTGGTGGTCTTCTGTTCATATGACTTAAACCGTCTACTCTGTGTGTGTGTGTGTATGTGTGTACTGGTATTCACTACATTATTGGACCAAATGTCCCCACAAGTATCCCCATGGAGAAACAAGGTTATAAATCATACAGAATAATCTATTTTGAAAATCTACAATAGCAGAAAGTTTTCTGTGATGGTTAGGTTTAGTGGTAGCGTTAGTGTAGGGGGATAGAATATACAGTTTGTACAGTATAAAAAACATTAAGTCAGTGGAATGTGACATGAAAACCCAACATGTGTGTAAACCTTCACTCACCAACCCTGAGTGCAGCTTAATTCACTGGCTTTATCACAATCTGAATGACCTCATTTAGTTTTACTATTCTATTTAGTTACACTCTTCTTTTACTGCTCTCGTACTGACAACTGACTGACTGGTTTATATTTTGCAAAACGGTCAGAGTACAGTGTAATAAATGTCACTGAGCGTGAATTTGTGAAACAATAAACCCATTTCTTTCATGCAGTCCAGTGCAGTATTGGCATTGTAAAGAGTCAATTTGGGTACTTAGATCACAGAACTGGAGTGATGCTCTACAGTCCCAGTAAATTATCCCAAACTGGGGAATTCTGTTGCATCCTCCTGCTGGAGAATCACACCTGGCAAGCACTATGGAAAACCACAACAAACAAGCCTGTATCCATTTCATTGTTCAGAAGTTATTTGGCTGACAAAAGACTTGCATCTTTAAATGCTGAGCTCATCAAGCTAACGTGACAGAAATCGTTCTACAGACGGAATGAGAAATATCTTCACTATTACATCCCATGAGCAATTTAATCTTTTTTCCTAATTGAATCCTCAAGCCACATTCTGCATGTTAATTACCCAATGTTTACATTTAGCTTAAAGCATTAAAGATGCACAGCATATATTTCAAATCAAATCTTTTTTCTATTATCACATTTTATATATTTAAGAAATATTAAAGAGCAGCTACAGAAGAGTGGGGTATAATTAAGAGACTTTAATATAAATTTATATTGTAGATTTATCTGTTCTTGTACTTGATACTTAAGCTCTTTATAACCAAACAACTTACTTTTTTGTTATGTTGTTGAGCTATTTGTCCTTGTGTATAAAATGTATAAAATACATTTGGGTTGATATGTCTTAAATCTTGGTTTAAGACACGGTTTTAGCATATTCTGAACGGCACAGTTAACAAAATCAGTATCGCTAGAAATATCAAATGTATTTTGGAAATGTCCAGTTTAGTTACAAAAATTGCATTGAAGGAGAAAGGAAAGGGAGAGAAGGAACTTTGATTGAGTGTGACACGTTTCATAATTCATCACATTGGGTTACATCATCTAATGATGAGACTGCCTGCAATACCACAAGCCACCTGAGGGAGGTGATGTTGCTCCACGAGGATGCATTAAAGAAGCCATTGCTTCTGATTTCTACACTTGCTTTGGTTATACAGACAGAGGAGCTTTGCTCAATACAGCACTGTACTGGAAAGTATCTTCCCCTCATTCTCTCTGTTCTCAACACTCTTGTTTGTCAATAATACATATCAAAATTCATAAGAATGAGGAAGCATTTGAAAACCGTTAGATGTACCTAGAAATACCAACATGGGCCAAAGTGATATTAACCAGGTTTTCCGAACCCTGGAGTGGTTTGGTATTCAGCAGCACCGAGCCAGTAGTACATGGTTCCATTCCTTTTGACTAGAATAAACCTGTGTGTGTGTTTGAGCGCAGTACAACATGGCGAAAAGCAAATGCCCGGCAGTGATATTAGCTTCATATAAGCTGCTGAGAAAGAAATGCTGTATATGGTTTGTCTGGCAAAAATGTTTAAAAAATTTTCCATCACGTTATTTTTACTGGAAGTCTTTACCAACAATTGAACAAAAAAAGATGATCAACCATAAAAGGTTAAATTTTTTTAGTAACATAGATGCAGTTGATTCAGTCTTTACATCCTGATGCGTCACAAGGTCTGCAGAGAGAACGTCTTTTTATAATTCTGAGAGTAAACTTTGGAAGGACTCAGACTTTCTATGCTGCTCTTGTGTGACACGTGGGGGCTAATACACAAGTGTCCTGTGTATTGTGGTATAACACATTTGTATGGCACTTTGTATTTTGCTTTGCCATTGATTTTACTTGTGTATACATCCACAAGAGAGAATACAGTGAAAAGCTTTTTTTAAGTTTAAGAGTAAGTTTGACAGTGTAGTTTAATTTAACGCATATACACAACAATATCTTCTGGAACCTTGCCAGTTGCACTAGTCTGTGACGAACATTTTTTATCTGTCCATAGATGTAATATCTATTATCAACGTGCATCTATAGGACCAGGGTGAACATTCAGTCATGTGAATAATTAATAGCTGTCTAAACATTACTGACAACAACATGCAACCATTTTCTTGTTACTTTTCATGTATTTGTTTGCATATGTACAGAACAGATTGAATTTCAGATATATTTTATATACTTGTGTGAGGTCATCGCTTTTTGATGTGTTGAAATGCATGCTGCAAGTCATAGGTTGCATTGGAAATGCGATGCATTTGTTTAAGAAACTAAAACAAGCTACTGTGAAATCTGTTTAGTGATGCTTGCTTAGGGTTAGGCCTTTGTTCAAATGGAAACCACCCACAATACCCAAGCATGGCACCAGCGACTTTAGCATAGACGGCACGACTTACAGTTTCTGCAGAAAATCTAATTGTGAAAAGTACAAGGTTTGTCCTGTAGTGATGCATCTGTACAGTTTTCATAATCAAACACATTAATATTTGTTTACGTAACTATCTGCACTTCGTTCCATTTAGCTGGATGCTGTGGATAGACAAAAAACATTATCAGTTATACTTCACATTGCTTCTGTTAGATGACTAATGCATGATTCTTTATATATACAGATTAAGTTTTCCTCAGATTAAAAGGTTAGAGTGGTTGTATCAATGCTTTATGTTATAAGAGTTGCAGACAACACATTCAATTTCAGAAGCGTAACGGAGGGTGAAGAGGCTGTAGTTGATCTGGGTTGGGGCATAGGGGTCGTAGGTTCAAATGAGGCATCCTGTGAACTAAAGCACTACAGAGATCTCCTATTACTGTCAAGAGTGAAGGCCTTAACCTCTGGATGAGCCTGAGGGGCCCACCCATCTGATTAGTATACAACACATTACTTCAGATAGAAGCTTCTGTTACATAACAAGCACTCTTAAAGCGCACTATTAAAAACACAGGTGCCAAAAAAACAACAGACAGTTCCTTTACAAACAATTACATTTTCATCAGTAAAAACGCAGGTACTGGTAATGGGTGCACCTATAAAAAAATACCATTGTCTTTTATGTGATAACATCTTAAAGGTGCACTATACAGGATTTTCCCAAATAAATATATCAATAATGTATGGACTCATCCCAAAATATTTCCTCTCAATCAATACTTACGATACATTAAGAATGTGTGGTGGTTTATATAGAAACACTGTAGAAAAACCTTTTTACTGTATTTTTTCTTTTATTGTTTAGGGGTGCTTGGGATGTTTCTGGAAGACAGTCTTTGGAAGTGGGTGTGCAGCACCCTGCCAATAACCAGCCAAAAACTTCTGGCTGTGTTCTGCCCTAGAGGAGGGGCCAAGTTTGAATGTTGTTTTTACAAACAATAAGTGAAAACCCTGCAAAACTCTGAAAGGTGTGAAAATGGAGAGACTGTGGAGAAACAATCAATCAGAGACCAGTTCTGCTCTGACATTTAAACATTTTTGACCCTGCTAACTGAGTTCAGGGCATCCTGCTGTCACCCAAAATAATTACAGACATTAAAACAGGACAAAATATGCCTGCCCCTTACAGAGTCGGGAAGATGTTTTGAGTTTCAGATAACAAAATGGCACACTTTAAGAAGTACATACAAAACTGTGCAAAAGGCAGATGAGATGAAAAGTCTTTAAGATTATTTGAACTGCCTTTAACCTCTTACAGACTCAGTAAGATGCTTAGCATTTCTAAAAATAAGTGACACGTTTTGTTTTTTGTTCAGTACTGCCTAGAAAGAGCAGCTAGAGTTTACACACCTCTGACTTAAACTCAACCCCCTGCGCCATACAAGCACTAAAGTGAGTAAGTGTAGTACATGGACTATGTACCTAAAAATAATTTTAGCAATCCATAAATGTGTCAACTGTTTATTTAAATAATTGGATGACAAGGACAAATTTTATTTCCAGATATGCATTCTGTAACTTGGTGAATGTTCCAAAATGTTCTGCAAATTAAAGACTTATTAAGAGTTAAGACTTAGCTAAATAATAATAATAAGGTGAACTCTATTTGAATGCCCTTCATTGTACTGTTTTTGTTAAAACATCATGACTTCTTTGTAAATTTAAATTAAATGAACAGAGTTGCACGTAAAGATAAAGGTAAGGTTGATAAGGACTAGGTGTATAGGCGAGCTTCACTGATAAGGACCAATCAAGACCAACTCCAGTGTATGAACCAATCAGAAGCAGGGGAGTCGAAATTTCACAGACAGTCAAATTTCGCAATTTTTCTCAGTCAATCTTGATTAAGTATGGGTGTGCGCTTCCTTGGCAATGTTTCACAGTTTTCCAAAGTAGAAATACTAAAATGACTTGAAATGAAAATATTGAGATAAAACTAGAGTGTACTTCTGTAATGCAGTCACATGTTTTTTTTGTGGCATCTACCAAACATGCGTTGTTATACCTCTATTTCCCACCAACAGGAAGGGGGTGCTTGCATTTAGAGATGACGTCACTATTTAAATAAGTTTGTTTACAATTTATTGTATTTATATAGGTCTGCTTTTAATAATTTGTAAAAACTTTTGGGCCTTACAGGCCCGCTGCCTTTGACATCATGGCTCACAGGTGCTAATGAAGGGCTTGTGCGTGTTGTTGTGGTGTTATGATGTCTTTTTCTTTCAGCTGCAGAGTGATCGGTCTTAAAGATGTAATTAATAAAAAAGAGAGCAGTTTTTCCTCTGAAGGACCTGCAGTGATGAGGTTGGCATATTTGAAAGGCAGTGAAGGTGTGAAAGCAAAGACAAATCAATGAGCTTCTAAGCCAGTGAGTTTTAGGGGATTGTTAAAAAGTAGCAGCTGATTTATGAAGACTGTGCAGAATAGAGCTGCTAACACGGGTTAACTCAGGTCATCATACTCGGGTGTTTATGCCCACAGACTGAATTTTGAATCTGAATGTGTGCCTGTGAGTTTTATGAACAGTTTTATGTTGTGAGAATGCTTCCCTAATGTTTCCATTAAGTAATGAAGTCATTAAAAATGTTATTTTTGAAAGTTCTAGGAACGTTCAAAGCATCCAGTTTTGTAGACATTATATTAACGTTATTGCTTTAATACAAGAACATTATTCACAACATTTTTTTAAATTCTTTGTTCTGTAATTATGTAATTTTTTAAAAAAATGTTTAAGATCAGATTGTTCAGATTAAGATAATGTTTCTGATATATATATATATATATATATATATATATATATATATATATATATATATATATATATATATATATATATATATATATATATATATATATATATATATTGTATGATAAATAACATTAAAAAAGTTGTAGTAATGTTACTGCGAGAACATTTTTTGATAACTTTCAGAGAACTTTTAGGGAATGTTAGCCAACACTCTGAGAATGTTCCCTGTTAGATGGGTACTGTATATTCAGCAAAATAGATTCTTTGAAATCTGAAATTTGTGACTGAAGGTGCACACACACATTCACACATACTGAGAAGGCAGCCACCTGGGTTCTGTAGAAATCAATTTTTACTCTATCAGCTTGAAGTGAAAACATAATGCCCACATCGGCTTAGACTGTAAAAACCAGACTGCTCTCTCCTCAGAAATCATCATGTCACCAGATTATTTAAAAGTGACCTATTTGAAGTCTGATACAGGTGGTGCTTGGGGTCGATGCTTCGGTTTGATGGACTTCCAAGAAAAATCCATCTACATTTCATGGCTGTTTTAAGAAGATATCCCCATTTACTGTACCCACTTGTGGGCATGGAGCTTTTGTGTATTTCACAGTTTGGTTAATGGATTTCACTGTCTTTTGGTATAATACTTCGTATGATATGGATAATCCCAGAATCAAGGGTTGGAAAAATTTAAATGTGTTAATACAGTCTGAGAAGTTGTTAAGAGCAATTTAAGGTTCACATAGGCTGAGTTTAAGTTTATCCATCACAATATAAGACCTACTGCAAGTTCTGTTGCTTTGCTGTATAACATTGAAACAGACTGCCAGAGCGATTAGACAGTACATACAAACAAGGGATTCATTTCTAAATGCTTTTAAATTATGCAAATGAAATGATTATGATTGGTGCAGTTCGTATCATTTTTTCTGCCATCCCATGTGTGATATTTGTAGCAGATGTTTGGAACACGGCCATAAAAATCATTTCCAACTTTTCACATTTAGACTTTTAATGGAATTTTGTTGTATTCAATTAAGTTATGTCGCAGTTAACTGGTAAATGGGTTTGATTTGCTTGATTGTACACTGTTGTGTAAAGTTATTATCTTCATAACTAAAAAAATCAAACTAAAGTTTTCAGGTTGTCTTGTAAAATTAATTAAATCTTGTCACACATTTTGTCTTCATTTAGTCTTTCAGTTATTGGGGTTTGCAGTCAGGAACTTTGTCTATATATAACTCGCATATATATAACGTTCGAAATAGTTATAGTAACATTACTGCGAGAACTTTGAGAGAACTTACAGAGAACATTCCAGTCAGATCACTTACAGATGGTGACAGTGACAAAGAAAATGTGAGTGATGCTTGCCTGTTCTAAATTTGCTATCATGATGCTAACGTGTTGAGGAGGATTGTCAGGGTGTTGCTGTGTAGATGTTTGGGTGTACTGGGTGGGTGCTAGGTGATTACTTACAGGCCCAGGTTAATGGAGCACACACCCCCAATTTACTGTTCACTGGTCAAAGGTTGAAGAAAAGAAATAGCACCTTTCCTCAGACAGTCTGCAGTATCATTTATGGATTAAATTCAGGATTAGTTCAGACCTTTAATCTTCAGTATAAGCAATAGTAATAGTGATGCTTATCTTAGTAAACACCCCAAAGAAATAATCAAAGCTTATCAAATGCCAGTCAAACTTTTAACTAAAAAAAAACATAATCCTTCCTGCAAAATTAAATGTGATATCACATTTGGCTGGATTGTTGAGAATAACAGACTCAAGAAAGAAAGCATTTGTGTGAGTGACATATGAATTTCAAGATGTTTTCAGGTGTTTTAAGGAACTCTTTGGCAACATGGCCTGTGTTTGCATGGATTACAAAAGATGTGTAATGCCTTTTCTGTACAGCTAGTCAAATGTTGCTGCTGGGCTCTGTGCAGCATTTGTGAGATAACTTGGATAATACAAAACACCAGATTAAACATGTAGCTCAACTGGTATAGCATTGTGTTTGCACCGCAAAGGTCATGAGGTTGTTTCCCAGGAAACACACATACTGATAAAATGTATACCATAAAAGTCACTTTGGATAATTCACCTGCCAAATGCTTAAATGTAAACCTGGTTCAAAGCCTAAGAAGCAGTTCAGTGAAATATCTTAAATTAAACTATAATTTAATCTAGGACAGGCTTATTATGTGTCTAGATTCCAGCATGAGGCCTACATTTGCAAATCTCTCTGGGTCCAGAAAAAACCATGATAACTGACTTTCCTCACAAAATAAAATAATACTCTGTGACTAAAGTTGTCAAAAACGCAACCATTTCTTCCTTACGAACAACAGTTTGCAATATCATATTCTTACTCTATTTTCAGTGTGACCAGATTTGATTCTCTTTTCTGAGGTACCCAAGTGGCTTAGCTTATTCTGCAAAACAAATCTCAAATCCTCAGATGTGGTTTATGCTTTGGTGCAAATCTGAACTGAAGGTTGGAAGAATATCAAAAGATTACTGCAGAAGATATGGAGGAAGGGAGAAGCCCGTGCTGATGACAGCCAAAAGCATGCTGTGGTATTAATTATTTTGCATTCTGCCTGATTGCCGTGTATTGATTTGTGAAATGAATCGCCATCTCAGACCTTGACATAGGAGATTAGAGGAATGTCAGAAACCTTTCAACCTCTGTGCCATGAAGTTTAAAGATGTTATTTGTAGCTTCTCAGACAGTTGTGTACAGCAGATCTATCTCTGGTCAAGATCTTGTTCCAAGAACAATCACTGATTTTTGGGGCATGTTGTGGCTCTCTGAGATGAGAAACTGAGTTTTGCTAAGAGAGGTCACCAATCTCATTCATAAGGAGATGGAAGTTTTGCTTTATGAATATAAAGAAAGTATTTTACTTAATTGTTTCATTGAGTATTAAAATGTCACATTGTACAGGCAAACTGATATTCCCTGTGAAATCAGACAGCTTAAATTATAAATCATATATGAAGTTATCGTTGTGATACAGTTTTGAACACTAAGTTATGTACATGCTCAATAACTGATTTGATAATGGGTTTTGATTATTTTAACCAAAAAAAAGAAAAACAAAATGATTCCAGCTTTAATCATAAGATTCTACATTATTATATTCTCAGAGTAGCATATACATTTATAAGTGAATCAAAAATACTGGATAACCTTACAACCTAAAGGCTAGCATTCATTCCCAGTGTTTTTCAGAGTAATTTGACATGGTATAGTATTTTTCTCACAGATGGAGTTGCATGTAAGAGATAGCAAAGGTGCAAACTACACATATAGACATTGTTTCTTCAGCTGTTACCTGTGCTTTGTGTTTGTAGTTATTAATCACACTTTTGCAGGTCTGATGTTTGGTGTGAAGGGCAAAGGGTTTGTTTATTTCAGAAATGGGAAATGCTTTGAAAAGATTAGTCATTGTGTCACGGTCAAGGTTGAGAGGAAGCGAGAACAGAGCCACAGCTTACTAACATGGGCAGTGTGTTTTGATATGTGGCTGTATGTTTACTGAAGCCACTGCAGAGTAATCTATTACTCCAGATAAGTGCAGCCATTTATGGGAAGACATTAGAGCAAATTTTGCATCTTATTTTGTGTTAATTTGAATGATCGGTTTATTGTGTTTGTTAATGAATTTTGCATTTAAATGCAGTTTAACATGTTTGGCGCAATGGTGAGTAAGCACCATTAAAATAAACCCCCACACAAATGATTTTGTGAATATTAGCAAGATGAAATAAAATTTCACATAGTTCTGGCTGTGTAATTAGGAGAAAAACAAAGTGGATCAGAACAATCACCACATCATAACACATTCGTAGCCAATCAGCAATAAGGGGTGTATTTTGAGGGCGGAGCAAAGAAGGGGATGTGTTTGGGTGTTGATTTCAAATATTCAGCCATTAATAATACCTCAAATCATGCTAGCATGACTCAAAGGCCTCCAGCCATATCTGACAACGAAAATATTATAACGACTAGAATATCATGGAGACGTATAGACAGGCTCTGCTGATCTGGGCCAATGGGCAACCACCTGGAACACCCTCAGCGTTTGTGCTGACAGGTTTGGCATTCACAAGCACCACTGACAAATTTTTGAGGAAATGTAAAAATCTGTTTTAACTTTAGTAATGTCACATTCATTTGTGCTGGCAGTATGAAATAAGTGCACTAACATTTAAACCTGCATAACCTTGAATTATCAACATTTAAAAAAAAAACATCCCCCTTTTCCATATTTTAAGAGCGTTTTTACTGCTTCCCTGCAGTTCCCTAGACTTCCCTATGATGAGCGGTCTGAAGTTTTAAATATTGCAGGGGGAAATGAATGGTGACTACTCTGACATCAGCAAGACTCAAAAGCACAGACTTATGGGAAGGATTTTGCCTGCGGTTCTTTTGGCTTTGCCACTCTAACAATGCAGCCCATTAATGGAACTAAATTATTTTTCCATTAAAGATAAGCCTCAGTATGCTCACCCAACCTAAGTCCAGCGGCCGAGCGTGAGCAATTAAAACTTGGTATGACATCTGCCAACCCTGCTGTCTTGTGAAAGATGAGGCTGACGTGGTCTTGCTGCGCAATGACCTTCTCTTCATCCCCTCTTGGTTATAAAATGTCTCAGCACACGTTTATAAACTCAAACTGTCGCTGCTGGTGACCACACCGACACCTTTTGACATAACAGCAATAGCTTAATACCGCTGTTGTTTTTCTTCCTCAGAGTTTGAAGTGTGAAGCGTCAGGGTGAGGTGAAGGCCTTCAGGCAGAAGACCCACATGCAGACTGCGGTAGAACATAATGTTTAATTTCTTTTTGAAATTTTTGTAAACTAACTAAAATGTTCAACAAAATGAACTTGAACTTCTGTCTTTGTGCAAGCAAATACAAGTACAAAATATAAACTGTAAACATAAAAGATCTTTCTGGCATTCAGATTATTGAGCTCTTCAGAGCACAAATAAGCTCTTTTTTAAACTCTTTTTTCGGTATGTTGAGTAAATGAGGTGATCGTCAAATGTAACACCCTAGATTAACCAATTTTTAACTATTTGTTTTGCTTGCTGTAACCCTGTGGAGATCTCATCATTTCATTATTTTCATCGTTTCATTATATTAATAAATACAGTGAATAATACATTTGAAAACTCATTTGTTGCATTAGATCACATGTGCTAACTGTGTGTGTGTGGTAGCAAAGTAAACAGTATAAATGCTCAGCTAACATTTAACAGCCAAATTCTCCAAACATCCCAATTTATTGTCTTTTATAATTAAAAAAGTAAGTTTACTATCTAAATCCTTTTCATATCGTTTTTCTTGAAAAGTATGTTTCTGCTGTCTTTAAAATAGAATAGACAGCAACAGAATAGAAATGTTGGCTTACGCAGTGACTTTTAGATTATGTCTGACTGTCACTGTGTCCAAATACTTTATTTGTCACTGCATATAAAAAAAGGGATTCAATTCCAGTTTAATGTAACAAACACGGATTGTAACAGACACATCCTGTACCTGCACTGTCCTGCTCTGAGTCATCCAATTCATCTTCACTTTGTGCTATTACAGGCTTGTGGTTAAAATAATTAACCCACTATATTAGATATATAAAGTACTGCCTGAAGTTAATGCAGAAGATAAAATATTACTTCTTGTCTTTTTGCAACTATTACGGCCTAACAGGAGTAAAGTAGTGGACAAAAGTGATGCAGGGGATTTTGCTTTAAATACTTACTTTCAATGACCTTATAGATTTGATTAAGCCATCACACTACGAGAAGTATTGTACAATGCGGAGAAAGCACTAAAGTTAAGGTATTTATTTCTCAAAACTATCTGGCAAAATTATTACAGCATATTATGGGTTTTATTGTAATATACAAAAATGCATAGAAAAATGTCCACTGTAAATAAAGAATACATTAGTAAGAACATTGTAAGGTTTATCTTCTTGTAAGGTTTATCAAGAACAGATAAACCATTAGTGAGAATACATATTACAATTTAATAAGAAATAATATTTCTCTGTTCTTGCTTTGTTTTTCACTACAGCAGTCATTCTCTTGGGTCACAACTCAATAAGCTTTGTGCATGTGTCGTGTGTAATATTTTGCCCAGTCTTCTTAGATTCTTGTCAAAGCTGAGCTTCATTTTACACTCCAAACACTGCTACGCAACATGCATGCAAAATATTTAATACATCTTTAATAATATGCTTGAATAAAGGGTGAAGATGTCAGTTTTCCTTGGTCAGACATCATTTTTGGTCACTGCTGTATTCTAGGCTCCAAGCGCATGCACGTTAGGTATACGTCAGAAATACGTTCATATTATTTTCAAACCTGACCTTCAGGCAATATTGTCGACTCTACCTTCAAGTGCAGTTTCCTTGTGGGAAACTCCCAGTGGGTATTTCCGATTTAGCACGTAAAGGCAAGATAGGCTGGTAACACACCTGTGAGTCAGACGAATGTTTGCCCTTCACTCTTCCTTTCCTGGATGGATTCAGCTAATTGGCTAGTTCCTCATCAGTCTTCTCTTTGGATAACGCTTTGGCAAGAGTCCTGGCCCGCTCTCGCTCTACCCGAAACTGAGGTCATGCTAATGAGGCAGGGAGCAGATCGTCTTTCTGCGTCCTCTCTTAGCTCGGCTTCCTAATGCAGAGAGATGCCTGACCAGCTGGCATGCTTGCGTACAACTGCTCCTGATTAGAAAAATGCCTCTCAGACGCGAACTGATACAGAGATGAAATAAACGAGCTAATGAGGAAGGAGAACGCTAAGGATGGAGAGATGAGAGGGAAGAGAAGAGTCACTTTAAAGAGGCTTTGAGTTTAGTCTGTGATTGGTGTCGGACGGCCTTCTCCTGCAGTCCGCCGGCCCCTGAGTTTGAAACATCAACGCTGTGAGCTGTCTGCACTTGAATGCTTTGGTCTCAGCTTGTATGCTAGAGCAACAAATCATGGTACTTTAAATGCTGTTTTAAATGCTGAAGATTTACTTAGGCCTGCAAGATACATAGAAATTATCAAAATATTGCACATATCTCAGTGTGAATATGGCAAGTAGTTTGCAATAACTAATACATTTTATATTTATAGTCAAGGTTTTAGATTGACACTGAGAGACTAACATGCAAATGTTGTTTGTTGAATATGGGTTTCTTTTTCCAGAAAGAATATAAGACATTTATGTTGGTGACATAATTAGTTAATTATAAATATTTGAACAGAATGATGGTGAATAATTTTATTATTGTTGTTTTTAAAGATCGATTTAATTTCTCCGATTAATTTCTTTGATTAATGCCCTTCAGAAGCTACCTAAGATATTTACATTTCCCAGAAGACTAACCCACCAATTTACACCAATCGCCCGCTTCATAAGTGTACATGCATCCGGTTCCTAATGCATGAATCTGAGCAAACAGTCATTGCTGGAAAAGGATCAAATATACAGAAGATACTGGAAAAGCAAACAAAGTGCGGGACCTGGAAGATTTTTCTGAAGACCAGTGGAAAGTTTAATGGCTTGGAGCAAACAAGGGATCATAAATCATAAAAAGAGTCACTAATAATCCAGGTAGCATTTTGAACAGGGCTGTTTTTATAAATTCAATTATTGTTCTGTGTTGTGGACTATATGTAAACATCTTTTATGTGGAATAGCTTGTTCAGGGCAGTACTAAACAAAAACTAAATGCAATTTATATGATACCTCTTATTTTAGCAGAACTGTACAATTTTACAATGTATTTTCAACGGACGGGGTAATTAATGCTTATGGATTGCTGCTAAAACTCGAACCAGCAAGCATTCAATATCCAGTCCTTAACATTACCCAATACACCACAACACGCAAGTAGTCAGATGTTTTATTTCTAATATTATAAATCAGCAACTATTTAGAGTTTTATTATAAATGTAATTAATGTAAAAATTGGTCTACAGCCAAATAATTGAAGTTCACTCTGTTCTTTTTAGTAGTGAAAAGTTAAGACAAGTTCAAACGTTTTGATGAAGAAGGAGATCAGAAAACAAGAAATATTTTCAAGGCTATTCAATAAACATCTAAATAATTCTGATATCTTCTTGCCATGTTTCTTAAACCACATGTTTCGTCTTTCGGCCTTCATGAAATAAACGTCAGGAAATAGATGCCTGAAGGCTATATTTACCAATATGAACTTGACTGAAAAAGGAAGCTGTCTGAAAGAATTCCAGAAGCCGGAAATGTTCCAACCTTGAGAGTGAACTGGAGAAACAAAACAACAACTATGAACTGGTTTGGTTGCTGTTCTTTTGACGACACACTTCACTGAAGCAGCTTAGGAACTTTAAGCAAGTGTGAAGGTAAATTAGATGTTCCTTTTAGTTCTCACCTCTGTTGTCTTTCCTGACAGGTACATACAGGTTTGAGAGAGCGATAAGTCTCACATCTGGGTGTTGTGCTGTAACAGACGATCTGTGGGGATATACTGAAGGTTTGGTATGCAGATGGCTACTGGAGGAATGACAGAGTTGAGACTTCTGCAGCTCACACAGGCAACTCCTGCTGGTGTACAGCTGTTCCTCATCAAAGATTCTTTTCACTTGAAGGCATGTGAATACCATTCATTAAAGCAGTGCCACAAGCACGTTTTGTATGAATCAAGGTGATTAACCATTGGCACTTGATGTTTCATCAAAATGTTTCACAGTGCATCAATGAAAGAGCTGATCTGAACTGCTCATTTCTTTCTGCTGTCCACATGTACAGTACTGACCAAAGCTGATGTCTGACCTAGAAAAATGTGTGTTAACCCCCTAATTCAAACATATTATTTAATAAACAAAGATGTTTTAAATATTTTGTATATATATATATTGTGTAGCTTTGCTTGGAGTGTAATCTGAAGCTCAGTTTTGAGAATAATCTAAGAAGACTGGGCAAAATATTACACAACACATCCGCAAAGCTTACTGAGTCCAGGAAAAACCTGGGAAAATGACTGTTGTAGTCAAAAACAAGGCAAGAGCTGAGAAATATAATAAAAAATATATTTTTCGCATATTAGAATAAAACCCATATTCCCTAATAGGCTGTAGTTTGCCTTTTTGTCAAATAATTTTGTGAAATAAATTGCTTAAGTTTTTCACTATGTTGTACTATACTCCTCGTATTGTGATGGTTTAATCAGACCTGCAAGGTTACTGAAAGCAAATATTCCCTCCGGACATCACTATTGCCCACTATTGTGGTTCATTACAGTAACAATAGGATTTAAGCTAATAGTAACTTTTTGGTTTTACATGGATTAACATGGTTTATAGCTGGTCGTTTAGCTAGTTCATGATAGTTTAGCTGGTTGATCGCTTTGATGCAGAAAAATTGATACAGTGGAAAACATTTGTTTCCTGGCAACCATGACACTGCTAGCAATGGCTGCTATCTGCTAATATTACTCAGTAACTCAACTTTCACATTTTAGCTTACATTAAACATTGAAATACAGTGTTTTCATATGTTACTGTAAAAATACTATTCTCTCTCCTTCTCTTTCAGAGGTATTTCTTTATTTTCCATATGTCCATATTTACAGTGAATGGCTAAAAATGGCTAAAAAACACACGAAAAAGCAAAAGAGAGATTTGTCTAAAACAAGTTTTTTAACTTGTTTTTTGCTTTTGATTGTTTCAGTGTGAGGTGCTAATAAACAAAAGAAGACAATGAGGGAGCAACTGGCTTGTTGTATTGGGTCGTAATTGGTGGATGCAAAGAAATGGTCTCTCTGCTGAAGGACTTGTGACCTTTTGGGTAAGAATGGCCAGAGTTTCACAGGTTTGTAATTCAGACTTTTCATACAGACCTGAGAGATGTGTGAACTTACTGAAGAAAAGTTTTACGGTGATAATTAGGGAACAAACACCAACCCAGCTAACAATTGTAGGTTGTTAAAATGTTTCCTTTAAGTAACAAAAACATTCAAAACGTCCAGTTTTTTAGACATGATATTAACGTTATTGCTTTGTTATAAAAACACTATTAAAATATTTTAAAATTCTGTAACTTTCTAAAACATTCCACTAACAACTTAAGAGTAATATTTTGATATACGATACATAACGCTGAAAAACTACCAATGTTACTACGTTAGAATTTTTTTATTATTAAGGTTGGGAGAACTTTCAGTACATGTTAGCCAATGCTCTGAGCACATTCCCTGTTAGCTGGGCAGTCCTTTTATTCCATCACAATATCTGAGAGTCAAAAGCATACAAAAAGAAAACAAGGATTTTATAAAATGGCAAATCTAGAGTGCTGTTTGTCACACTGTAACAAGGAGGGAATGAGGAATGGAATGTAAATCCAACAGAAATGTCTTCAATAATAATTCACAGGAAACAGTGGGAACAACACTGCATAA
Organism: Chromobotia macracanthus; assembly: GCA_036877525.1. NCBI lineage: Eukaryota > Metazoa > Chordata > Actinopteri > Cypriniformes > Botiidae > Chromobotia > Chromobotia macracanthus. Next base: position 6,852,810 of record JAZGTH010000067.1, on the reverse strand, counting down.
CGTTTATGTTGTAAACATATCTACAACATAAACAGGAACTTCAAGTAACCATAACAACCACCAAAATACTGGCCAGAAAGAAGAACTTGCATAGGGAGGATAACTAGGGGCAAACAGGTGAGGGCTATTAACTAAAGATCACATAACAAGGGCAAACTGGTGAGTGGAATTAACTAATGACATAAGGAAATGAACTAAACCAGGGTAAACAGGAACATGACCAAATATGGGCAAACAGGAACTAAACCAAAACAGAAGACTGAAATAAACTAAACCAGGGCACAACACTAAAGTTTATAAGGGTGACACTGCTGGAGTGATTTAATATGGAGGCTGCTACATTAATAATGCACTTTAATAGAATGTATATTCATTTTCTATTTACAGAATAGAAAAGTTTTAACATAATTAGAAATTTCTCAACAATGACATTTTAGCTGTAGCTTAAGCTACAACTAATGTTGGGTTTGTTAAATTAGTCATGAGAGGCAATTTTACAAGGTATTTACCATAGTGATTTTCCTGTGCTAAAATAATTACATTAATGAAAATCCTCACAGTTCATTTCTCCCACTAATATAGTTGATGAATTTGTTGACTGTTTGTAGCACCTTGGTGTATTAAAAAAAACATTAAACTGATGTGAGGTCACCGTTGCATATTTCAGCTATTTTGTAACATATTTGATTGGGGCTTATCCAATCAGCTTTTAGAGCTGATTGGCTCAGCCAATCAGAGCTATCAGCAAATTGGATCATCTGATTTGTTTCATAGCGTGCAAGATTTAAGTGCCTGTGAGCTATAGAAGAGTAAAAAGTGCGATCATGCATTGTGAAGCTGAGAGTGTGAAGCTGTCAGTGCGGTGTCTCAGAAACGCTAACAATATTTTATGCCAGGAATGACAGATAAACCAGTTTGAAGCCTTATTCTTTAGATGTACCCACTTTTCTCTTTCTGCGATACAAACACAAAAGTCAGATGTGGGTATATTGTGGATCTTTCTGAGTGTTTGTGAATGGGAAGCACATTTTTTGCAGGCTGTTTGCAGTTTAGAATTTCATTAACCTCCTCACTGTCGTGCTCTCAATGAAAATGACTTCCTGTTGTTTTACAGTGCAAATCTTCATATAATCATTGAAGGTAATATAAAAGTCTAAACAGTTTATTTGAAATTCACAGTAAGCGATTTCTAAGAAACGCTGCTGAAAATTTAAATCAACCCCCAAACAAACAATCTTGCAATTTTTTGTTTTGTTGTTTTGCACAAGGTCCTGGCTGTATGAATAGGAGAAAAAAGTGGATTGGACCAATCACCACAACACCATAACACTGTCATAGCCAATCAGCAATAAGGGGAGTATGTGCCAGCTGTTAATCATTGCCTATATTGCGTAGGCTGCGTCTAAAAGCTTAGAAAGCTGACTTGCCTCACTGGCCTATCAGCTAATGACTTTGCAGGCAGTGTTTGCACAAGAACTATATACTATGTCTAAAAAAAAATGGGTGTTTCTAGAATTTTCAAAATAATGTAACGATTTTGTTACTTAATAGTAACATTACGGAAATGTTCTTACAACCAGAAATTGTTAGCTGGTAGATAATAGTCTCTGAGGCTCATTTCAGGACAGTGGCTATTAATCTATCTAAGAGAGAGGCATATGGACACAAAAGGAAAGACACAAGCTCAGGTTTGTGTTTGGGTTTTCATCGGACAATTGCATTGTCTAACTTGTTACATTTAGAGGGTTGTATTACTACACAGAACAGCAAGCATTGTCTTGGTGAAGTTCTCTCTCTGAATAGCTACAGAACATCCCAGAGCTCAGCGTCTGCTCCCTGATTGCATAATTCAAATGAAGACGTTGAATGAAGTACCATGGGGATGTGGCAGTCTGTGAAAAAGCACATAATCAGAGCGTTTGTGAGTTCAACTTTGCAGGATGTCGTCTAAGTAGGATTGAACTGGGGTAGAGAGCACTGCAGCTATCTGTGTGACTGTGGACTGTGTTAGTCTCTGGTTTGAATTGCCACTCTAATAGATTCTTGATGAACTGAAAATCGAATTGCGATGTGGACAGTGTTCATGAATGGATCTGTACTGGCAGCAGCAATTGCGCCCTGCAAAGGCTGGTAATTTCACAGGTTATCTGCTCCTTTGATCCTGCCTGGTTGTCTATATTTGATCTTTTCCCATTACGCGGAGCAGAGAGCTGTCTGTTTAATCATGTGTCGGCCTGTTAGGGTGCTATTGAAGAACAGACTGCACAGACTTTTATTGAATATATACCACAGGGCTATTCAACTCCGGTCCCGAAGGGTGGTAGTCCTGCAGAGTTTAGCTCCAACCTTAATCAAGCACACCTGCCTGTAATTTTCCAGTAATCCTCAAGACCTTGATTGGCTGGTTCAGGTGTGTTTGATTAGGGTTGGAACTAAACTCTGCAGGACCGCAGCCCTCCGGGATATGATAAATTGACATGACAGGTCAAGCAGTGGCAGCAGTGTCCTGCAGCTTGCTTTAATTAATCTAAAAGTATGCTGAAACATTTTTCAAATTGTTTTGATGGAATTAATAGGCATGCTGTTTGTATATATGTGTATATATGTATATATGTGTGTATGTATGTGTATATGTATATAAGGTTAATAGTTTTAATTATATCCTATATGTGTTTAAACCTTTAACTGGTATTGTGTGTGTGCGCAAGCATGTTTGTGCGTGTGTAAGCGCGTGTGAGCGAGCGTGCGTGTGTGTGTGTGTGAGCCAGCAGACTTCGCACCCAAATATAAATTCTTTCCAACTTATATGGAAGGACAACTTGTATATAAATATAAGTTGTTGCTTTACTTTATCTTGGACAAAATGTAAATGTTTTTTTTCTAATTACAGTTCTTCATCCCATAATTTGGAATCGGGGCTTTGAGGATCGAGCCCAGGTGTTGTGACACAGAAAGAATAATGAGAAGTTATTGTTAAACTTTCAGGGACAAAAGAAATGGCCCCTCCCGTTCCCATTAGAGCCACTGGGGGGCGATGTATCAGGGCCCAGGTGTTTCAACATTTGGGAGTAAAAGCACCACAAGCATCTGGTATTTTTCCTTTCTTTTTCTGGTGAGAAAATGAAAATATTGGGCAGTGGGAAACAGGGATGTGTGATAAATTTGTCTCCTAGGTAGAGATCACCAGCTGTTCTTTTTTCTCGAGTGCCGTACTTGATAACTTGGCTGCATCTAAACTGATTAGCTCGCTATGAACACTTGTTCTGTACTGCTTCGTTCTTATGAGCGTCAGACTTATTATGGAGAAAAGAGAGAGAGAAAACCAGCGGAGACAATGAGCTGCCGGTGCAGATGGTTGCCTGACCTGCTGGAGGCCTGGGCATCCAGAGATGAGACGAGTGTTTGTGCTCACATCCTGTAATTGGTTATTAGAGTCAAACTGTACCCGATGTGCCCCATGCTGTCATAAAGAGGAGAGAGGAAGAGGGAGGATGGGTGAGAAATAAAGGTGCCATCTTTGAGTCTTCATTACTCATTATGATGAGAGAAGGATAGGCAAACAGACAAATAGACAGAGCTATTGTTCGCTTCGTGGACGTTAGCATGAACATACAGTGGCACTAATCTAGAGAGAACTGACAGGAAAAACAACAAAGAGACCCTCAGCAGTATTAAGAGAAATAACAGGCCAGTGGAAGGAGAAAGGTGGATGATTCCCTATGGCAGGTAAAAAGATTGAGATGTGGCTATTAGAAGACAGTTTTGCTCCACTAGGACTTTGGCAACCAATGGCTTGACAGTGGCAAGGCCAGCCTAGAATGTGAAAAATTCAGACTGGCATGTTATGTTGTAAGAGAGTACCCAGCTAACAGGCAACATTCTCAGAACATTGGCTAAGGTTTTCTAAAAGTTCTCTCAAAGTTACCGAAATACATTCTTGCAGTTACGTTAGTAGAACATTTAACGTTATATATCATGTATATCAAAAATGTAAGTTCTTAAGTTGTTGGTGGAATGTTTTAAAAGCGTGCTCTGTTCTGTCCAGATTGCTTTTATGTTTTTGTTTGGGCTTGAGAGACTCTAATGCTATATTTGTAAAAACAATCATGGTCATTTTAAAATGGACCTGTTATTTTTCCATCAAATTTATTGCAATCCATGTTGCTGTGAACACAACAACCTTGTTGGTAGATTTGATTGAACTTGTTGTTTTTCCACACAATGTACATGTTCTTTCAGAGATGTAACTGTTATCCAGTACAGTTGTGTTGTTTCTATTTGAGATCCATTTGAAACATGAAGGTTAACTGGTAACCCTGCTAACAACATTAGGGTGTATGAACGTTCCTTAACATTTCCATTAAGTAACAAAAACGTTAATAACGTTATTTTGAAAGTTCACATTTTTAGAAATGTTCAGTTTTTTTAGGCATTGTATTTAACATTTTTGTTTTAAAATAATGTTTCAATGTAAGATATGTAATGTTAATAAAATGTTCTACTAATGTTACTTCAAGAACACTTGATAACTTTGAGAGAACCTTTGGAGAACGTTAACCAATGTTCTGAAAATGTTCCCTGTTAGTTGTGCTCTAACTGGTTTTGTATTGTTCTGGAAATCCAAAAGATGGTTGTTTATAGGACAGGCAGATATTTGCCATGTCTGACATCCATATTTCTAGACATCCTGTATTCATTGTTGATTTACTTTGTCCTCACACAGATTACACTGCTTGTGATCTGTTTTATTTTTAAGTTTTAATAACAAGTATGATCACCTTGATAGAATTTCTCAATGCTACTGTGATGCGCAAGCTTTCAGTTCTACGCAGACAAAGTGCAATAAACAACACTCAGCTAACCTCATTATACAGCCGCTACCTGCATATATTTTAATTACCTCCCGTCCTGCCAACACACCTACACGTGCTTTAGCAAGCCGGCTGCGGCTGCTTGTAAAAGAGAGAAAAGGCTCAAGACGATCCCAGAGCAGGTGTAAAATATTGAGCCTGACCCAGGTGATCATCCCTCAGCCATACACACTTAATTCCTCTGGACGTTTATCTCTCTGTAATCTTTCTCCATAAATTCTCTTTGGAATATAAACGTGTTTAGAGCAGAGACTTGGGTTCTCACTATCTTCCTCTCCAGCAATTAAGTTGTGGCTGGAGTCATTAGCTTTTCACTCCCACAAACAAACTTAAGCGAGGGCAATTACCGGCAGCATGCTGAGATTTCGAGCGTTCGTTTGAAGATGGGTGGGTTGGGCTTGCGTGTGTGTCTGATGGGGCAGCTATAACTGCAGATACCAAAATAGCATTTATCTCAACACAGGTGCTAGAAGTGGGAAAAAACAGCAGCACAGGAGCCAAGCAAGCAGCAAACTCAGTCGCTTTGTCCCTCTCCGGTCGTCTGGCTTCCACCGCAGCGGGCGTTATTCAAAAGCACGTGCACCAGGCCTCTCTGGCAGGGTCGTCCTGTGAACGGAGAATGCCAGCTTAGTCTGTGCTGCCATGAGGACAACAGAGAAAACACTAATGATGCCCATATGGTCCCACAGATAGATTAATGGAGCTGAGACTGTCAGAGACCGCAGAGATACGAAGACAGACGCATATTGAGTGGAAGCACAAACTAAATCAGGAAATGGGTAAATATATAAATAAATGGCATGAAATAAATGATAGCAAATGGGAAATGAAATATTTACTCACACTTAGAGAAAACAGCAGGAGACGCAGATTTACTGGCTACATTTTTAATGCAAACTCAAGTCAATCTTAAAAATACTGAGCCTGATTCTCAGCTCACAAAACTTTGTGTAAATTGTGTGACACATGTTGGTTGTTTGCTCTCCAAACATAAGTCTTGCAAATTTCAAACTAGATCCTGTCATTCCTATTCAAAATTTGACACCAGGCTGCTAGGCTAAGGTATTGTGGGTGGTTGCCAGGGCATTGCTATGTGGCTGCTAGGATGATCCGAGTGATTGCTTATGTCTATGATATCTCAGTATGATTCTTAAGTTTAGAACAGTCATCATTAATGATGGATCACATGATGGATTGGACTGCAGCAAGTTTGAATAGTGGCAGTGGAGGGCAAGATTATAAAGTAATTAGGTCATATGGGTTACTCATTATGGTGCCTTTTTAAATATATTTTTTAATTGCCATTTTTTCCTCACTGTCTATATATCGAAAAATGTGCCCAGTACATTCAGTAGTTTGGACTGACAGGGGGATGGAAAAAATGACACTTTTTGTGATCTATTCCTTTAATTTTAGTTATTAAACCTATTGTAAATGAGCTTTTCAAACTCGCCTCTCATGCTTTGTCTGTGGCTGCCATCATAAGTTATTTTACTTCATATTCTTCCTGCCTCAGTTCTTCTATCTTCTCTCTCATTTTCTTGTTCATGTCTGTCTTCCGCTCGCCCCTTTGTGCCGTGTTCTATGCGGGGGTGAATCTCTTCGGGCCCGGCTCCAAGCGCCCGCTGATGGCTGCGGGGCTAATTCAGCCCGACAGGGCATTAATCATGTGCCTATCCAGATTCTTTAGGGTGACTAAAAAAAACATTTGTGTGTGAGACTGTGCGCGTGCATGTGCTTAACATAATGTGTGCACCAAGTTACACCAGGCTGCAAGCGTATAAATGAAAATTGATAGCTGATGTATGAATTATGACACAAGGATTTGCATGTGATGTGACTTTTGCTTGTTCACATTTAGTATCCTTAAATATCCACAAAAAGTTCATTTCTCTAAAGAATTCGAAGACGCATTGCCCATTAGATCAAACCTTTCATAAGTTATGTAAGTGCAAGAAATTACCTGAAGTGTGCTCACTGTACCCTGCAACACAACAAGCTCATTTTAGAAGATTTCTGCGTTTAAGAGAGAAAAGTCGCATAACATTCAATTAGTGCTGCCTCACAATTAGATTAGAACACAGCCATCTCTGAATGATTTAGATGAACACAGAAGGAAGAGTTTAATTGGGGAATTTATTTTTCAGTATGTCTATACTCTTAAAAAGTAAAGGTGCTGAAACGGGTTCTTTCCAGTGATAACATAGAAGAACCATTTTTGGTTCCTCAAAGAACCTTTCAATCAGAGGTTTTTAAACGAACCATTTTTCAAACCTTTTTAAAATCTGTGGAACAATTGCGAAATTACAAAGAATTACACTTATAATTACAATTACAAAGAATCTTTTTGTGCAACAGAAAGTGTATTGTTTGCAAAATTTTATGTCTGCTGCTTGTCATAGTCATGGATCATCTTAAGTAGATATGATGTTCAGTAAAGAGCTCATATTTATTCATGAATGACTGTTTGGTACTGTTAGTGTGCCGAGTCAGATGTTCTTCAAGAAACACTTGGATGGATTATTGCACAGCGCATGAAGCTCAATAATATTACGAATTCAGCTTGAATACATTTTGCGCAGGTGAGAACCACAAAAGATGTAACGATGTGACTTCATTGTGATTCACAGCGATGGCTTACACAATTTCAAAGCGATTCCTTTAATCTGATCTCTCACAGACAGTGTGTGAAGCACAGGTCAGATTCCTTTTGTCTGGAAGGCGTAAAGTCCAGAGGGATGATCATTCCTCAAGCTGTTGGGATTTGTAACCCTTTTGTGGAGGTGGACACTACGGGCTAATGCAGGGTAGCCAACAGTGGCCTGGGAGTCAATTAGTCACTGCAGTGCACAATACAAGCTGACAGCCGCTCCGGCCGGCCAAGGGAACACACACAGACTCTCCTGCACTCACTCCAAGCTATCAGAAAGAGCAGTCCCAGGGCACCACGCTCAACACTGCCTTCGGCTTGTTAGAAGACATACATCGCACTGGAACAAGCTTGGGCGGAAAGAGGGGGCCAAATATGTAAGTTAATATGAGTTATGAAATTCAAGAGGGAGCAATGAATATGATGCACGCACCAACGTGTGGTAACTGTGTTAGTGATAAAACATGAATCCAGTCGGGAAGTTAATAATGGTGGCTGACACAAAACACCGGAGACCCTGATGCCTGAATGCACTCAGGTGCAAAACAGCGTAAGCTAAACCTTGAAAACACAGTGAAACTGAAACCTTGGCAAATCCAGGACCCTCTATCAGCCATCTCCTCCAAAATTGTGGTGTGGAGACCAAGAAACCCTGGTAATGTATGTACATTTGAGTTTTTCCTTTTTGCAAAAGTGTTTGGACGTAGCACATTTTTATACATTTATGAGCAAGTCAGCTGGTGTTCAGCAAAAAAGAAATTGAAGTGCAGCTTCCAGCATTACTGAATGAATGGATGCAGCAGTGTGTTTTATAGGACTGCTAATGACATCGCAGGTTTCATAGGGTGCTAATGAATTGTAATTTAAGATAATTGCCAAATGCTTAATATAGCATATAATTGAATTTAATGATATAAAACATACAAGAGTCATGATAATTGCATTGAAATGCTTAAATAATTACCAGTTTGAAAAGTTTTGTATAATTGGCATGCATTAAAATAGTTCTTAAAGATATCGGAAGTTATGATCCACCTGTGGTGGTTCTCACATGACATCACACCCTTATAGACACCCACCTGGTGGGCAACAGAAGGCTGTCTTTTTATTGCCCCCAATCCATTTTATCAGGCTTGTTTATTCAAAATATCCACACTAACCAATAAAAAGACAAAACTGGGTTGTGCTTATACAGAATTTCAACCAGAAAGGAGGCGATTGTGGATTTGTGTCTTCCTGGGGAGGGCAAACTATGAAAATCACCAAAGTACATGGGCAGCAAACATATCATTCTTTTCTTGGAAGTACAAAATGATTTGAAAAAAATTATTTTATACAATATTCAGAAATAGCCCCAATAATCAGTGTCTGCAATGTAAAGAAACCAGTGAAAGGTAAAGCTGTTAGTTTTTCTATTTTGCACACAAATATTGCTCCCCTCTTTTTTAAAAAATGTCAAGTGTATTCATGGGTCTGAGCACAAATCTTGTTTGTTGGTGGAAGAGCTAAATGCTATAAAGGAATCTGAATTGAATCTGAAGTACAGACCTCTTCAAACAGCCCCCTATTTTTATATTCAGTTTTCACATGGCTGTCTGGAACTTTCATTCTGATTGGCCTATTACAACATTCCTTGGTCAAATATTTTTGCATAATGCCCTGCTAACTGTTGACTATAGTTTTGCCTATTTTTGCCTATACCATTCTTATACTTGCAACGTTTGTCTGAGCACTTATTTTTCACCAGCTCTTTAAGAACTGTTTTAAGGACTTGTCTTTCTGGGAAACGTCATTTTCCTGTTATGCCTCAAAATTACTTCTCATAACCCAGATATTATATATGCATATTGTTTGCTTTGTATTGTTTCTTTATAAATATACAAAACTAAGTGATACAACTATAAAAATACATCATATAATTTGTGTTCTGCTTTTACTTTTGGAAAAACCTTTAAAAGTGCTGTGTAAAAGTACAGTGTATTATGTAGCCTATATATGTATTGATTTGCACTTTGCAATTTGTTTATTTATTTTTATATATTTATTTTTCGTTTCCTGACTATTTATTATCATCACAGATATTTTTACACCAGGTCAGGGTAGATTAGGCATAACATCTTAAAACTGATCAAATATATGGTGAAAGATATTTGGATATTAAAAGGAAATTCTCTGAAAAATCTGCTTTTTTGTTTGTGAATCATAGCGGCTCTTAATAAAGGTCATGAAAACAATAATGTAGTTTTAAAGGCTTAATCTAATAGAATCTGTAACGTCTTTAGGTTAGTTGTGAGTATTGGTTAGTAATTTAAACGGTGTTGATAAAACAAGTATGAGTTCTTAGGGATTTTAAGCCCATTAGGATTTGCTCAGGTGTATTTCCTCTCAGGTGGCTGTATGCACCCTAAAGTCATAGAAAGATGGAGAAAGTGCACTGCACTTCAAGTGACCTCAGAGCTGCTCCTGTGGTCCAGGAAAAGAACAGCATTAGGCAAGTTGAAGTCTGAACTTGAGTTTAAGTTGTTACCAAAACTGCAAACGAGGCTGAAGAACCAAAAAGTGCAAGACAGTAACTTTGGCCGCACGACCTGCGGGCGGTCAGACGGGCCATTGAACTTATTGTGAACGGTCTCTTAAGTCAAATGTCACAGCCCACACACAACCATCTCCATAACTGTGAATTTATTAGCAGTTTGTTCCAAATTTTACAACGTCCTGCTATTTATGCTGCAGTACGTCTGTGCTGGATGTCTAATAATACATGTTTCATTTGATTCTCAGCAAGCATCTCTATGAGAGATGATGAATGCTTCTCATTTTGCCTTCTATGCAATTACTGGAGCCATTCTTTTACAATTGCAACACTTGCTTTAGAACAACCTTTTTCTTTTATCTGTTTTGAAAATAACCTTGATAATAGCATGGCTATGTCATAATTCAGTGACGGTGCTCACCTGAACCTTGTTTGTTCAATGCATCAACATTATGAAACAAAATATTTGGTCCTTGTCAACATTTTTCACGTGTGATTTCAATCACAGGTTGCTGGCATTGTCAACAATCACTTACAGACATATACACACTGTCAAACAGGCATGACCTAGGTAACAGTGTGATACTCTGTTCATACTGTATATTGTGAGTTCCATTACAATTTGAATTGGTTCAGACTGAACAACAGCCAAAAGAAAACGCAGCAAAGTGATGCATCTACTGATTACAAAATTTAAAACCCAGTATGTACAATTACATTTTTCTTGTTTCTTGTGATTGCTATCACTTACTATTTCTCCTACTAAGGGTTAGGGATTTGAACACACCCTTTATCTTCAGGCAAAGCATCGGGTTTTGTCATGTAATTTGTCATGCACCATTTGTTATTCGGCCTTGGCATCCATGCCTTGTTAAAGAAAGGTGTACTATTACCATACTAACTAATCAGGCTTACGATTTTTGCCTGGCAGATGATAAAAATGGGTAAAAAAAAATCCCATAGACTTACATTAAAAGCAGGAGGCTATTACAAATACATCACTTAAATGGCTTGAATTTTCAACCCTCTCAACATTGATTATCTGATAGGGAGATAGACTTTAAGAAGCTAATCAGGCAGGGATAAGCCATGCTGTCTGTGGTAAATGAGGGTTAGCTCCGGGGTGACTCATTAAAGATGGAGAACGTCCATAAATCATTTGTTTGGCCGTGGCTTTGGCTGACACTTTGGAGTTTGTATTTCAGTATCTCTAAACGTACTACACAAGTGGGCTATTGAAGATTTTCTAGTTAGCGTGCTTTGTGTTTGCTGACTTCACATTTATAGACCATCGTCAAATTAAATTTAAGCAGCAATCTGTAACTTTGGTTAAAATAAAAACTGTTATTAGCTATGTAACAGATCAGTGTTCAAAATGGTATTCTTATCTAACCCCAATTCACAACGGAAAGCTTATAATAATGATTTATAATTTGACCAGTCAGGTTGGATTTCCCTGGGAAATGTCAGTTTGGCTTTGACTTCCACATTTCTAAAGAAAAGTATGTATAGTAACCTGCAGTTTTATGGTTCAAACAGAGATGGTGGCAGAGAGGCAAAAGGTACAGATTGCAGCTTTAACTGTTGCACTTATTTAGATGCTCTCAAAACTAGCATGCAAGAACTAAACTTTCTTTTTGATTTCTATTTATGATTTTTTGGAGCCAGGTTTTTGACATGTTCTCCTAATGATTCAAACATTTTGTAGCCCAACAGGTCACCCACCTTTCTGTCTGGCTGTCCTCACCATTTTTATTGGCCTGATAATTTTTATCCATCATAACCTTTGCTGTCCAGCATCACCCCAGCATTAGCCACTTCCAGTTACGGGTCAATAAAAATCATACAGAAGTTCAGTCCCATGTGGCCTGACTGATGAGCAGAGCAGAACTCTGACTGCTAAGTGGTGTGAGACAAAGAACACTTGATGTTTTATAAGGAATGAATGACGTTTCTTTTCCACAGGAGTGATGGGCAAGCAAATGTCTGCACTTCTCCTGGCTGGACGCCCAAATGGTGTCAGCTGCACACATAGTATGATGGAGAAGAATCTCTTTCTTCTGACATTGAGGCCAAGGTAAGCATGCATGGAGGGGTTGAGTTATAATGCAGGACAGAGGGGATCTGACCTGGCTTATCCTACCTGCAGTCAGACTCTCTTCCTGCAGCTTCAGGTGCTTAGATGGTCATAGTTTGGTGCTTTTGATAGATGGGGTGGCCAATATAGATATCATTTCCTACAGTGAAGGTGCTTGTTGAACAGGCATGAATAATTAGATGTTACATTTCATGTTTCTACAGATAAAGTTTGTGACTATGAGCCCATTATGCATGCATTTGTTTAAAGGAAAGTTTACCACTAAAAAAATGTTGTTTCAAATTAGTTTCTTTCAATGTGCACAAACGAGAACATTGTGTTTCATTGTGTTTTTTGGTTTTGTCCTGTTTTACCTAGTTTTCTCTTGTTAGTCTCATTAAGTTGCTGTTCAATATGCTGTTCATTAACTCATTTGTTCCTTGTTAGGTTGCATATACGTATATATACACCTTGTGTTGCTTAGTTCCTTTGTTCTATCTCAGGTCAATGTTATGGTGTGTGTTTCCCTGTTTCCTGTGAGTTTTATATATGTGGGACTAATTCTCTGTCTCTGTGGGACTAATCATATGGGTTTGGAGCCAGATGAAGGTAATAAAGCAAAAGATTTTCATTTTGGGATGAGCTGTTCCTTTAAGTTAGACACTAGTAATTCAACTACATTTAAACCCCAATCACATCACAGTTCTCCTAATGGGTGGAGCAGTTAGGTTGCTTAATACTGTGACTCCACCTGGGATAAGAAGGTCAATGACTTTCTCTTTGATTTTTTTTTATTCTAGCTCTGCTTCATGTCTAACCCTCAGCGGTGTCCCTTAATCATCCGCTGAGTGGCGAGGTACGACCCTGAATGAATGACCAGAGCTCTGTGGTGAAGATCCGAGAGATTTGAGAGGAATGTCACAAATATGGACACATAATCGGAGCAAATCTCCCATTGTGTGTCATTTCTCCTGCAGTCACTTCAAGGTCTGTCAGATTTTAGGTAAGGATTCCTCTGGGATTTTGTTGCCTCACAATGTATCCTGCATTTTTAGCCTTACCCGTGAGCTAATCCTCTTTGGAAAGGAGAAAAGCGGTCAAGGAAAACCGATCAACTCTCTTGACCTTCAGACAATATTTTATAGATGAGACTACAGAGTAATGTACTCTTCCTGAGGGCGGGAGCAGATGAAAGCTTTTAGCAGCGCACGCACCGTTAAAAATCGCTAAAAATTCAGAGCTTCAGATGAACTGTGTCTGAATTGCATCACTGGGGAGACAGAGGAATTCCAACATGCTAACGTGTGACTAACCTCACAGGAGCAGGAGACCTTGTGAGGTGATGGAGGGAAGAAGCCCTGTGCTCTCAACCAGTGAAGAGCTTGGCAGAGATACTTCTGTACTATGGTTTCAAAGTAACTTTTTCTTTATCTTTCATTTGTCCATTTTATTTTATTATTCCCTTATTATAAAGCACTTGGAATTACCACCATGTGTAAAATGCGGTATGGGTGGATATCATGAAATGTGTCCATGCCAAATTCCTCTCAAAACCAATAATGATGTGCATTAGGAAAATAAAGCATTGTTTTATATAAAAAATATATTTTTAAATTGTTCCTTGACCCTCCAATTTCCACTGTCCAACTCTAATGCAAAAAAATAAAGAAAACAATACAGTTAAAGAAAGAATCTTATTTCTGAACAATATACGACATATGTTGTAGAAATATGTTATGCTGTTTTTAATTGATTTGGATTTGAATTGGAAATCGTTGTTATAGTATTGAGGATCTTAAAAGAATAACCACTGGGGAGTAAGACTTAACAGTCTAGATTCATTATTGTAATGGGAAATTGAGGGCAAAACGCTAACTGTCTTTGACATTTTTAACAATGTAGAACTTTAAAGGTGGGATAGGCAGTTTCAGAGAGAATAGCAATAGCAAGCTAGCTTTAAAATCATAAGATTCCACCCTCCCTTCAGCCACGCTTCCTCCAATACATGAACATGCTGGTGATGGATGGTATGCAGAGGTGTGCAGATTCGTTGTTTGACAGGCACGTAGGACATCCAAACATTATATGGTTCTGCACCTTCCTATGCATTATTTTATTTATTTATTTATTTATTTTTATTTTGGGGTGAAATGTGACTTGGATATTGCCCCCCAACAGCAGTTTGACATGAATACATTGGCAGGCAGAGTTAATGGAATGTTTAATATCCGAGTTTTAAAAGTCTGTCTCAGGTATTTGTAGAACAATGAAAAGGACAGCAGAAAGCATAATCATTTCTCAATAAACACTGATTGTGCCAGAAACACAAACTCGGCTGTATACTAAAAGACCAGCAGCACAGAAGTGTGGCATTATACTCACAGCAGCTGTTTATTGTGAAAGAATTACAAAGTGTTTTAAATAGAAACTATTCTATAATCTTAATGCAACAGAGTTTTTGAACTCTGTGACCTGACACAGAGCCCACCTTGATTGAGGACTCATAAGAAAACTGACTTCCCAGGTGTCTAGTAGAAATAGCACCATGCGAGAACCAAGAGATACATGTTCTCATTATTTCCTTCCACTGAGGCCACCCTGTGAAACCAGGATGTAGACTCATCCCGGGATATCTAATGGTCCCAGAACCCATTAGTCATGACAAATGATATTATGAGGACTTATTTTAAGGTTTGTCATTCTAAAATAGTACCTGTCGTCGAATGTGTAATTTCCAGTGCAGGCGTCCTTCTGAAATACAATGCCACAGTTTGACTGTTCTCAGATGAGTCTGAAACCTAAAGAATCAGTTTTTGCAATATTTGTCAGTGTTTATTTGACAATGTCCAGGATGCCAGTGTTTGTTTATGAAAGGAAAGTATGTTAAGGATGTCTTGAGTCTCACACACACACTGTTTGAACAACTGTACATCTTTGTAGGGACTTTGAGTTTTATACCATATGTATGTTCTGTATTTATATTCAATCACCTAACCGTCACCCCACCCCTAAACCTAACACTCACAGAAATCTTGAGCTTCATTTAGTATGTTTAATAATCAGTTACCCTCATGTGGATTACCCAGATGTGTGTGACATTTGTAGAAAAATGGTTGAAAAACAAGTACACACACACACACACACACACACAATGTAACACACATCTAAAAAACTCAGAAAGCCAGATTAGGAGAATCAGGATGCTGGTGGCAATGTGTTGATTCTATCAGCCTGATCGACAGCTGAAACACACTCACAGTCCTGCAGACAGCTTCAGAAAGAGGAGAGTGAGGGTGTTAATGGCGTTTTTACATTCAGCTATCAGCGCCTTATAAAGCAACCAAATCATGTCCATTCAGCAGAAACTCTTTGGTTGTTAATAGCTTGATGGACTGAGGAGAGCCAAAAATGGGGTTTGCTCTTGACAAACACTCTGCTTGGCTCAGGTCCCACCCCTCACTTCACACCTGTCTTTGAGAATGAAAGGCTTGGTTAGAAAGGTGTTGGAACTCATTCACACTGGTCATTTATCACCTCTGATGCTCGATTGGAGCTCTCATGGCCCAGACACATTAAAAGAGTTATTTACCCCAGATTCTTTGGGCTTGTATTGTTTCTCTACCCGATCTATTTTAAAAGTGGTGCTCTTTCTTTGAATGTGTTTGTAGAGGAGTAAGAATTCAAGCAGAGATCTGGCTGAAAACTGCAATGCTTTTTGTATGTTACATATTATTGAACAGACAGAATTTTGAATATCTGAACCTGAATGTTTCTATCTGAATGATGACAAGTCTTTTAGTTTACATAACACACACAAAATGTAAATAAAAAATGGCAAAAACAGTTTTTTGATGAAGAACACCAAATGTAATTTTATTAAAAATAAGAAAAACAATCAATTCTTCAAAAAAATATTATAGATCATTTGTCTAACTGTACGTTTTTTACAATTGCCGTGTTAATGCTGAATTTATTACACAGGTCACTGGTCAATCTTGGCTCATCCAATCAGATTTTAGAATTGGAAATATGTGTTTTATAAACTGTTGGTATTATATAGCTTATTTTTACAAAGTGTAACGTAATAATTATTAAGAATGCCACCTCAGCCTTTGATTAAATGCCACGGCCCAATACACACTGTGTGTTTCTTTGTATTTAAATGCTTGTTTATCTGTGTAGCACCTCGCTCCACTTTCTGTTTCTGCTATATATGAGTAATGTATGCCTCAGTGGTCGCTCTCTGTTAGCGGTTAGGACGCAGAAGGTGGATGTACTGGAGAAGCATAGAGATATGTTAAAATAATGAACAACATCCCTGGGCAAGGAGGAGAAAAAGACAGCGAGTCCCTTTAAATGACTCCTATTAATTCCCGTTCTACAGACTCCATTTCCCGTGCCGTGCCATGCGTGTGTGTGTGAACAATAGTGTTTGTATGTTTTCTGCTCAGTAACGTTGCCTGCATCCTTCATTAACCTTCTTCTGATCTTTAATAGAATTCTTTTTGAATTTGTGGTTGAGGAAAACCAAACACAAATGATTAATTACTATTCATCCCAATTAAACAGCAGGGAAGTTCCGGAATTCAGAATGCCTTAAAAATTTCCACAGTGGAATTGAATTCTAGTAAAAACTTAAAATTCATTCAAAACAGACCTGTGATGAAATCGGAGGTCATTAAACAATAGTATATGCTTCTGTTGACGCCATTAGTCAGATTTTAACATTTAATGATTATAACACAATGTTTTATTTATATATTTATAAGGAAAGTCTATCGCCGTTGCTATGTTGCTACATGGGCTACCTACTTATTTACATACCCAACAGTAGCTAACAGAATGATGTAGTGACACATTTTTTTGATAAGAGGTTTAAAAAACAGATTCATATAGACAAACATTTACAGAAAAACAGTTGCCACAGTTAATGATAAACATTCACTTTTAATTATATTGCTTTGCATTGCTCATTTTCAACAGTTTGGTTGTCAAGAGACTTCTTTGTTGACAGTCTTGTAAACATTTACAAGACTAGCAGTTGTGTTGTCATTTTGTTCCTTTTGCATTTGATTGTTCATTGCATTAACAAATGAAACATCCTTGTTGTCAGCAGTCAGAAATATTAAACAGGAATATCCCACATGAAAGGAGCGCACCATCGACACAACAGTCCTGCACATTGTCTTTATTCCTCTGATTTTTCACTACTTTATTGCTTTAATTGAACGTTGTAATGTTGTGATTTGTATCAAAGACAGCTGGTTTAGTTAAAACTTAGAGCTTTTTATTTAAGAGTTTTCTTTAATTTGGAGGAAATAAATGGAAGATGTAATTCTAAAACCCAAACTAAGGGAAAAGTGGGTGGTTATTGTTGCAAACTATTCATCATTATTAAACAACAATTGAGTCATTTTGGCAAAGGTCTTTTTGTTTGTTATGATTTTCAATGATTTCATAAAGTTGTTTTAGTTCAGGGACAACAAAAGAATATGTGTCTGTTCTCTCCCTTGCCTTGTCATCTCTCTCCCTGTTTAGCATTGTTTCTGTCAAGACAATCTGACTTTCACAGTGCAACATTGTGTTTACAAATGCATTGATGTGGCACAAACAACACACTTTTTAACCTTTTCTTTATTGTGTGCAAAGCCTCAGTCTCAGATGTCATGCCAACAGGCCGTCTAATAAATACTGAACACAATAATAAGCAGTTCCAATCTGATATCGGAATGTTTTAAAGATATTCAGAGTTTGAAGCACATAGTGCCCAGCTAACAATTTTAGGTTGTAAGAACATTTCCCTAATGTTTCCATTACATGTAATATAAACATTAAAAATGTTATCTAGAATGTTCTAGAAACATTCCAGTCCAGTTTTTTAAAGGTTGTATTAACGTTATTGCTTGGTTATATGAATGTTATTCAAACCTTTTTTAATTCTGCATTGTTTTAAAAACTTAAAAATAATGTTTTTGATCTGATTTACAACATTAAAAAATAATTTTTACTTTTACATTAGAACAAGAACTTTTTTAATAAGTTCGAAAGGGTAGATTTGGATAGTTTTAAATTCTGGTTACAGAGAGTAAACATATTTATGCTAATTTTGTGTATTCTGTATATCATTTGAATTCAAGTTGTTTTTAGATCATTTTATTACTGTGGCATTTACAGTTTCAGTTTAAGTAGTAAAGTGGACCAGATTATCCCCATTGTCAAAAGTCTAACTGCAATTTAATGTGTCCATGACACACACCAAAACATTTGTAAATGTTTTACAAGGACATCAGCTATGATGATCCAGCGTACGTAATGATTAGCACTATAAGACTGTGTGTTTAAATTCAGAATGTTTAATCTCTTCTCTCCAGTGGGTGCCACGCATGTGCTGCCGGCCAAAGACCGGATGAACCTGAAACTCGATTAGCCAGCTGTTTACTCAACTGCTCCAAAGTTATCATACCTCTGATATCTCACGTTGAGTGAACTCCAGATGGAACCAGATAAATACCTGGAATATTTATTTGAGTAACTACTATTTTAGACAACTGTAATGTGCTATTGCTGCAATAAAGGATTGGTTTATTAATAATAATGTTGTTTTTGTCTTGTGTGTGTGGCTGCTGGACTGCACTTCTTGTTGTATAGCTCATTGATTCGATGTCTTGGGATTAGAGGGAACAGCAGGCGTAGTTTAATGATGCCCAGTAGTTTAATAGCTTCTTTTTTCCACGTCTACCATTATCGGATAATGTGTAAGATATTCCATCTGTGTAATTAATGACTCATGTTTTGAACAACGGAAGATATTTTATAAGACAGCTGGGATTGCAATATGAACAGAGAGCTTTTATCTGATAAATACTTCTGTAATCCTTTGTAGGCCAATCCGGAAGGATAATTCGCTGCGGGTTCCCTCCGGAATTTCTAATGGGTGTTTAGAAAATCGTTTTTCGATTTATGAGCAAAATAAGCTCTGTGGTTAACATAGCTGTCTTTAAAAAGTTAGCAAGTTAGGCATGGGTGGACTACATGGGCAAGTTCATTTTTATTTTATTTCATGTTATTTCTTGTATTTCTTAAATGCATGAGTTTGCATGAACGTTTGACAAAAGGACTAAAAGTTTTGGCAACTCTTTGTGTGCCGAACAACAGTTGTAGTCTTTATGTAGCAACTCGTGAACAATTTAAGTCTATAAAGCACACAGTAGTTTCAAAATTTACGATTTATATAAAACTGTGTAATTTATGTTGTAGAATGAAGTGTGAAAGTCTCTTCAAGTAATGTTACCAGCACAGTTTTATTTGCCTAATAAATCGAACCACTGTTCTAAAAACCTATTCGAAATTCCAGTGGGAACTTGAAATTGCAAATTCTGTTTCAGGATTAAAGACTCCTAACTAGTTCTCTGACGACTCAGTTTTAACCAGTTATTTTCCAGGATTGCATATCTGGTATATTTAGCTGAAATGAATTGTAGTCACAGATGTGTAGTGAAGTTTTAAACAAGCTGTCTGTGGTGAATAAGCTTAGTAAAAGCTGTCAGTTACTTGATAAACTTTTCTTTGTTATGCTTGACCTGTCTTTACATTTGTTACAGAGACAGAGAGAAACTGAATGGGAGAGAAGGGCACCGATTTTTATGCTCTTTCCTCTGACAGCTGTAAAAAGGATTAGAGATCCATCAGATGTTGGTTTAGATATGAAGATCTTCTCGTCAGTTCAAAGCACAAACTCCAACGTGAGCTTACTTAACAAAAGGCAGTTTTTGGATTAAGTAAGTGTGTTCTTCAAAAGATAAACACAACAACATTTAAGTACATTTTTGTATTTCCACTATTTATTTAATAATATATGAATCTCTTGCTTTAATCGTTTGCATGCTAACAAATCCTTCAACATGTGCCTGAGGTTACGACCCCTGATCTGTTCTAATCTACATACCAGATCTATGTTTTGATATCATGAGCAGATTTTCTCAGTAGGAATGCAGTTGGGAAATCAAACATTCTAAGCTGAAAAAGCATTGACTGAGCATGGGAATGTTGTCAGCTCTTGATATGACAGTAAGGCTCCGTTTGTAAGAAAAACTGCTTCGTCAGTGTCTTGCCACAGGGTACACGTGTATATATTAGTCACCTGTTCCCCACTGATGGTGTGTGTTTGAAGATGAGCTGAAGAGTTCTGGAGGAACATGAGGAGGCAGACAGAGAATTCTGCACTGAGTGCAAAACTTTTCTGGTTTAATTAGATTATTTATGACTCTTATGAGCTCTAAAGTTTCATAAAGCTGAGCGGAGGTGTGGAAGAAAGGAAGGAAAGGAAAGAAGGCTGTGAAAGAAAGAACGTAGAAAGACAGGCAAAGAAAGAAAAACAAATGAAAGAAGAAATAAAGGACGGACAGAGGAAAAGAAGGTGAGGAAAAAAGGAAAGAAGAGAAATAAAGACTGGGAGACAAAATAGGGAAGAAAGGAATCAGACAAAGAGAAGGGAAAGTATGACAGAAGAAAAGATGAACGAAGTAATAAAGAGAGCTGGTGTGTGTGTGGTTGAGGAAGATCTGCTCTGTTTCATCTCAGCAGGCATCAGGCCTTAGTGTGTGTGAGTTGCAGTGATAGAGAAGCAGGAAACAGTAGATCTGGAGGTGTGTGCTGCTCTTCTCTTTAACTGAGGCTCAGTAATGAGGCCGCGCTGGGCAGGCCATGCCACTTGCCCGGTGTCGTGCAGAGAACATGCCGTACTGCGGGTGATTCAGGCTGCGCTATGACGCCTCTGCCTGACACCCAAGTGTGTGGCACCCTGCGGTACTCTGACTGCCAACTCTGCTCACTTCCGTAAAGGACTCTGGGGCTTCTGGCTCTCATTAGAGTTTGTGTGAGGGGGCGCAAGTATTCTTTGATATATAGCTTTGCCCTTTGGATGTCATTACCTTTGACCCTTCTCATGACTTTGGTAACCATCACATCTTAAATGCTTCTGGCTTTCGTGAAAAGTCTCCTTACACTCTGCTTGATTAAAAGACACTTTAATTTCATTTTTAAAGTACCTTATCTTTCTCTTTTTGTTATAGAGGAGAACATGTGTCTATTACCTGACAGATATAACTGAAATAAGCCTCCTAAAAATCTCGCTCACTACAGCACTGGACTCTGTAAACAGCAAACCAATCAGAATGCTTTAAGGCATTTTCTGTCTGTCAGTCATTTTGCATGCTGACAGGGCAGGCAAGCAGGAAATAGTTTGTCAGTTTGTCACAGTTTTTCTACCATTGTTTTTGACATCTAAAGTCATAGTATCTTTACAAGGTCAGTGCAAAACGGTTCGGATTTATTTGATTTGTTTTGTATGTCTTTGGAGGGTGGGATTTTACAAGGAGGGGGGCGTGTCTAATTCAGCAACAGTTTTAGATTGTAATTAGATTGTAAGTAATAAAAATGTTAAAAACATTTTTTTGAAAGTTCTAGGAATGCTCAAAACGTGAAGTTTTTTAGATGTAGTATTAACGTTGCTGTTTGGTTATAAGAACATTTTTCAAATGTTTTGAATTTTGTAATGTTTTTAAAACATTCCACTAACAACTTCACATTAATGTTTTTGATATATGACATAAAACATTCTACTAACTTTACTATAAAAACTGTTTTCATAACTTGGAGAGAACTTTTGGAGAACATTAGTCCCTGTTTGCTGGGTTGTTGCTAACCTGTGGTTTTCCTGCCTCTATAGAACATATTGTGATGAGTTGCGATAAATGTTGAGTTTTTATTTAATACAATGACAATCAATGGTGCATCCCTAACATTGCCTAAATTTCCTCGTGTTTGCCTCTGTCTCCACCTCTGCTAAAAGTGCATTTCCTGAGCAGCTGAAAAAGTAGACAGAAGGGAAAACAAGGGATTCCCAAGGTTCTCTCTCATTATCAGGAGCTCTGCTCCTCTGGGGAATTGCGTTATACTTCCACTGTCAGAGGACAAAAGCTGGTGAAGGATATAAGAGCTTTACTCATCTTTAGATAAGCCCTGTCCCAGAAGTCAGCACTGTGCTTTCCTTTGAAGCTCGTCATAATTAAAACAAAATGTATGTTTCTTTAAGGTAAGGACGTGGGCCAGGATTAACAGTGTTTGATGAGTGGGTAAGGTCAGGTGGATTTGGAATTCCTTCACGATTTCCATTTTTGATCATTATGGATAGAAGTTCCATTTTCAAAGGTTAGTGTACATACTGTATCTCAATGTTCTCAGAACATCAGCTAACGTTCTCTAAATATTCCTTTAAATCAAAATGTATCTGCAGTAACGTTAGTGGAACTTTTTTAATGTTATATATCATATCAAAAACATTATTCTTAAGGAGTTAGTGGACTGTTTTAAAAACATTACAGAATTAAAAATGTTTGAACATAGTTCTTGTAAACAAGCTATAATGTTAATACAACATCTCAAAAACAGGACATTTTGAATGTTCCTATAACTGTAAAACTATATATATTTTTTTTTACATTTTTATAACTTAATGGAAACGTTATGGAAACATTCGTACAATCTAAAATGTTAGCTGGGATATCTGTCAGCATTTACACAGTTTAAAAGAATATGTGTTAAGCTTTTATGTGTTCTTAGTATTTTTGGGGTCTGTGATACATCAGAATTTGGCTTCACCTCTGAATGTTAACAGTAGTTTCGCCTCAGCAGTCTTAGTGATCAAAAGAGACGCAGAGTTCCCCACAGGTCTGCCTGATTAACATGCATGCATGCCTGCATGACATTTCACAGATAAAGAGATGCACTTTCCTTATTGCCTTCATCTTCTACTGAAGTTTTGCTCGCAACTTTAACTAATGGATGCTGAAGCATGTAATATGTGCTTCAAGTTGACTGAATGTTCTAAGTGAATTCTTGGAGTAAATAAAAGTTCAGAAACGCTTAGCGATGAATTGATATTAAAGCACCAAATAAGCAGAAGACAAACTTCAAAACAATTTTAATGGATATGAAAATGCTGTCACACTCCTAAACTCGTGGTAGATTTTTGTTCTAGAGATGCAGAATACCATAGCTGGGGATCTGCTCTGAACTCACCATTTCCCATTAAGGTTTTATTGTGCTCAGATCTAGTGACTGAAGTTGCCATAAAAGAGGTCTGATATTACCCTAGTGCTGATTCAAATCAGAAATGTTAGTGTTTTAGTTGGAATGCAATCCCAGCTAATAATGTTTCTGTAACAAAAGTAACAAAAACATTAAATATGTTATTTTAAAAATTTTAGGAACGTTCAACGCGTCATGTATTTTAGACATTGTTTTAATGTTATTGCTTGGTTATAAAAACAATATTGATATTTTTTAGTTTTTAAAACATTTCACTAACTACTTAAGAATAATGTTTTTGATATACGATACACAACATTAAACAAGTTCTACTAATGTTACTGCAAGAGCTTTTTTGATAACTTTTATAGAGAGAACTTTTATAGAACATTAGCCAATGTTCTGAGAACATTCCCTGTTAGCTGGGATCATGCTATTGAGGTCATGAGGTCATTATCACATCCATCCTTATATTCATTACAACAGCATGTAATTACAACAGCATGGCATTAAACTTAAAATAGTCCTTAAAACTTGAGGTTTGTAATTATGAACTGTTCCTTTAAGAGTGACACAGCTGACAATAGCTTTCTCTGTATGCTCAGCATCACTCGCTTGCCAGTTTTAATTGCTATGTGATCAACATGGGTATCTTATGCATTAGCGTAATCTCTCGCTGTGTGCTCTTTTCCAGTCTCTGTGCCGCCGAGGTGGCTCTCTGATGAGCACACTAACGACATTGGAGCAATTAACACTTCAAGCCAATAACAATGCTAATGCACTGACCCCTGACCTGCCATTATTTAGCTTCAGATATTTACTTCTATTGCTGTGGGGCAGCAAAAATGAAAACAGTTGACGCAGTTCCTGACTAAGGTGTTTCTTCTGAGGCCTCATGCTCTTCTCTTTTCTCCTCTTCCTCTTCTTCTTATTCTCTCTCCTTCTCTTCTCTCTTGTTCTTTTCAGGCTGGTTTAAGCAGTTTATTTTCCTGTCTTTCCACAGGTAGGCTTTAAAAAATAAATTCTTTATTTAAAAAGAAGATTATTCTGTCTCCTGATAGCTTAGACAGACAAAACACTTTGTTGCATTTTGAAAAGGCAATTTGTAGTGTGTCCCCATGCTAAGATGGAGCTACTCATTTTAATTCACATTTGTAGGCTACAGTTTGTACCTTTTAGAGCTGTTTTGGGATTTCATGATGACACTTATTTATGTCTTGACAAGTGACTGAAACAACTTTGTTTTGTCTTTGGGGAAAACTAATAGAACAAGATTGTCAGAGAACAAATGCTGACGTACGTAACAGCACTACAGTCATTCAAGTGCTCGGCTGTCTGTGTTCTGCTCTCATATACGTAATGAAGTCAGATTAGCGTGTCCTTTGTACCACAATATGCATGAAAATAATCTCTGGATGTAGAGAAGAGCTATAGAATCTTGTTAGGTTATATAATGACTTGACTAGGCTTGATTACGAGTGATATGTAGGGAGCTGCGTCTTTGAATATGTCATAAATTAGGATGACTTCATCTGATATTATCTGCTTGGGTTGATCAGTAAAGAAAAGAATAATGGATCAACATTATGGATTTAGTGGAGATTTGCTCACTGTGTCTTCAACACCATCACTATGGGTTTGGACTGGTCTGTTTCTTGTGTACATTTCCAGGGACCTGGTGGTAATTGCTCTCATAGTACCGACACTTACCAACACTTCTTCATAATTTAGATGAAAATGAGACTATCCAAATTATAATAACTGCCGTGTCTAAAGCGATTCATACTACAACATGAAGAGGGGAGTAATTTAGCTGTCACTCATTTAAAACCCCCACCTCTGCTTCATTCATGCTCTCTCTCTCTCTCTCTCTCTCTCTCTCTCTCTCTCTCTCTCTCTCTCTCTGTCTCTGTCTCTCTGTTAGTTTGTTCAATTAAGCATGTTGTGCTAGTGAGCAGAAGTGTTGAAAAGTAGATTTGATGATTTAATAACATTTTTAATAGAGTTATGTGTCTGATGGATCTTTTAATTTGGGTTATTAGGGAGGAAACACTGAGATATTTCTCATAGGTCCCTTAGGGGCCCTTCATTGACACAATGTCTCTCTCTCTCTCTCTCTCTCTCTCTCTCTCTCGCCCTCATTCTTACCTATCTAACCCCTGCCTCTAATGGCCTCATGCTATTTTCTTCTCTTCTTCTCCTCTCCTCTTCTCCTCTCTTCGTGAATTGTATTATTGTATTGTATATGCATTGTGGATTCCTGGAGTGTTGGAGGCAGCAGTCAAACATCTTTAAATTTGACAATCATTCTCTCAGGATATCAGAGAAAATACAATGTGTTCCTCTCTGGCCACCTTCAGCTTACCTGTAACTACATATATAGTCTATACTAACTGACTAAGTCTGTATTACTTATATTTACTGCTATAGATTTCTCAGACATGCATACATACTGTACAGCATATGCGTGCAAAACATAAACAAGAACGCATTTCCAAATGCGTTAAGTGCTTATAATGTCAGAATGTGGGCCATACTGCTGGCTAATTGTTTGTTTTTGTGGAGTCTAGTTACAAACTTGCATGCACACAAGTGCATTTTTATTGCAACGTAACACAGTTTCCTCTCCACTTACTGGAAGGCTCTGAGATCTGCTTTTCCCCAGATGTTTGTTGTAATGGGCCAGACTGACCCTGCAGCAGTGATTCCAGCTTCTGTTTAGGGCTATTGTTTGAGTGAGAGAGAGATAAAACAGTCTATCTCTCTCTCCCTCTCTCCTCCCCCCCTCCCCAGAGTTGAAGTTTCAGTCTGCTGCTCTTCCTGGCTGTCTGATCTATCACGAGATGAGAAGAGCAGCCAGAGAGAACGAGGCGAGACAAAAGAGCCAAGTAAACAGAGAGACGGAAGATGGCAGTGGCGTCTCTCATATAAGGAGACAGTTTGTTTGAGAGAAAGCTTACCTTATGACAGCCATGTTTAGCAAAGTATCTGATGAATAAACTGCATACTTCACAAAAAAGGCTTAGGGTGAATTCACTAAACACTTTGTTTTTTGTGTGTGATATTTCTATGCTAAAATCTGTGTCTTATTTGCTAATAGCTAGCAATCCAGTTTATCCTGGTGCTAACCATGGGTCATATTACAGAAATTGTTACAGAAACAGTAAGTAAATAATGAGAAAATTGTCAAATTTGGGTGAACTAATGCTTTAAATCTTTGTCCTTCTCAGTGCAAACATGCTACTTTTTTATGTAAATTAACTCATTATTAACTCATTACTCATTAAAACACTACTGCTATTCTCTTGTCACTGTTAACATTGTTCTGTTACAG
Organism: Chromobotia macracanthus; assembly: GCA_036877525.1. Classification (NCBI taxonomy): domain Eukaryota; kingdom Metazoa; phylum Chordata; class Actinopteri; order Cypriniformes; family Botiidae; genus Chromobotia; species Chromobotia macracanthus. Next base: position 6,826,257 of record JAZGTH010000067.1, on the reverse strand, counting down.
ACAGTAAACTGAATTGTCTTTAAGATTTTCTATTGATGGTTCTAGCAGTAATTCATCAAGCGAAAAATAAATTATGCAGATGAGTATTATAATTAGGCATATATCCAGATATGTGTTGAAGTTGAGTGCACTAAAATGAGACGTGTCAGGTGCCAAGATCACAGCAGCGCCATACAAATTACACTCGGCTCAGATTTTGGTTTGTCAGCGTTGTTACCTGACATGTTGCTTCATTGAATTGCGTGTTAAAACAATGCAGCATGTGCAAATAAATAATGCTGTCAGCTGGAGCAATGCATATTTAGTGACAAATGCATTGCTTTTTAATTTGTACACACACACTCTATAAATAGCACCTGCTGAAAGTTAAAATCTTTCTGGAAGGTGTCCAAAAAACATGTCAGGTGTATCACAGAGCCAATGATTCAAAGAGGTCATGAGGTCACTCTTCTGGATCATTTAGACAGTATTTGATGTGGAAATGCTTAACCTCTCTCTCATTCACTCATTTATTTATTGTCTTATCTAATATTCATCTTCATCTCTCATCCAGCTGTGCAGATACTCCAGATCTCTGCAGAACTTGCTTCACCCGGTTTGTACCCACCCCTCCCTAAATGAACCCCAGAGGGCATATAAGGATCTTTTCCTCCTTCTTTTAGAAGTATGTGTGTGTGACAAAACTGAGATACTTTTGTTAAGGAATAATTCACCCGAAAGTGAAAATTCTGTCACCATTTAGTGAAAAGTGAAAGTGACATATTTGTCAGATATGGTAACCCATACCTGAAATGTGACCTCTGCATTTAACCCATCATTGGTGAGGAGTGAACACACACGCACACCCAGAGTAGTGGGCAACACACTACTGCACCCAGGGAGCAATCAGGGGTTAGGTGCCATGCTCAAGGGCACTTCAGTTGTTACCTGCCAGTGCTGGAATTGAACCAGCAACTTTCTGATCACAAGCCCAACTCATTTACTAGTAAGCCACAACAGTTTAGCACAGGGAGCATTTAGGCCATGTGTCCACCAAACTGGTTATACACAGCTGAAAACGACATGCGCTCTCCTGAAAAAATGCCAGCTGTGGGTGCATGAGAGTGCTCTTGAGGCGCAGCATTTCTTCCGCTGAGACGCTTTGGTTGCTACAATATGGAAGATCCATAAAAATAATGTTTTAATAGTTTAAGTACATGATTTCATAGATAGTTATTGACAAATATTAATCAATAGTTAGGGGATGGTCTGGTACAGACAAGCAGCAATATTAATGTCTCTCCTGATGTTGTTCATTCATTGTACAAATAGAATGTGATGATTGGTTGGTGTGGTATTTGTCCCGCCCCTCCTCCAGTGTGATTGGACGGCTGTATAAAAAGGGATTTTGATGAGTGCAGCATTTTACATTTAACATTTTTAACTTTTTAATAGGAAAAAGTGCTTTTATTCATGAGTGTTAGTACACAATGACTATATTCTACATGACACTATGTATAACACTATGACACTATGACACTATGTCATATAAAGATGCACGCAGAAGTGTCTTGCTTTTGTTTTGCTCAGTATTTCTCAAATGGAGTTGATGCCACGTCTGTCAGCCGATGACCAATAACAATCCCAGAAACTCAGTGACCTCACCATCACTGCAAACAGTTATTTCCTTACTCACTACTTTTGCTTTGTGAGGTTTATGCTTTGAATGAAAAGAAAAATAAATGTAATTCAAATGGAGTTTATTTTTAACCCAGTGCCACATAGGGATTGTGGTTTTAGGCATAAACCTAATTTTGTCTATATCTGAATATGTGAAATTATTAGTTTTCTACTGAAATCAATGTAATGTATTTTGTTTAAAGGATGTTTAGATATTTTTAATGAACAGTCAAAAAAACTCTTTATTGTGGCCTTTAAAATCATACAGTGACAAAGACATGCTGTCATTTCTTGGAGCCAATTGGTGGGTCTTGCTCTCCTGGACTTCTGTTCAGTGACCTGATATGTTGTCTGAGGGCTTCTGGTCACGTATCATTTTCAGGTCAAGTTTTCATCTGCTTGAAATTTTTTGGAAAACATGCCAATGTTTCATCAGTACGGTACGTAATAATACACTTTCATTATATTGAACTTACATTTGTTCATGCCAAATGAACAAATTTGCAAATTTTGTTCAAATGATTGTTATCCATGGTTACTATTAAAGCAAGCATCTGTTTCTACCTAAGCTTAGGAAAAAAAAGAAAAAAGAAATGGGAGGCAGAACAGTCTGTTTATTAAATCTGAATTTTATCTTATTGAATTCGACATGCAATGCAGCGCACACATATATACTTTGTACGTCATGCTTCGATGGGACAAATACAAATCACACATTCTTACGGCATAGCACTGTATCAGTTTCATCCTTTTTCAATCTATCACAGATGTTTGTGTGTGTGATAGTTTTGTTTTTATTTCAATGAGCTTTATGTTGATTTGCTGTCAAAACTAACCATTGTGACTACTGAACATGGAATTACAGAGAAATTTGTCACACCTTTTCTATTCTTGATCAGTGAGTGTTACACACCGTGACTGAGGGGGGTGAGAATTTTAGCAATATGTGACATCCACAACTGTTGTCAAGTTGTTAGACTGCTGTTAGCTTCCATTAGTTGTGTCTAATTCTGCTTCACCTCCTTTACAGAAATGTTTATTTTCAGGCTGTTGATATTGTGGTTGACTCTTACACTACTTTCCTAAAGCAATAGTACAATAGCTTGAAAACAGTCCAAACCAGTCTAAATTAGCTTGTCAAACTGTATTTTTGTCTTGTTTTCAGTAGGTTTTTGGCTGTTTACAGTGGGTTGGGTTTATTGGTGACCAGAGAAACCACCTATTAAAGTTAAAACCAGCATAGAAGCTAAGGCTGGTTTACATTGTTTGGGCGTGTTTATTAATCAAAACAGAGGCCATAGATCATTCTCACAGACCTTTAGGGTCACTCAGGGTCAGAGACACTGTCTCTCCAATGTCACACAGGGCCACTACAGAACTCATTGACCCTATGAATGCCTATTTCTGGACCATCTGTTACAGTACATTGACTTGCTTTTATTCAATAGTTCTTTTCCACAGTGAGTTTCCTTTCCTTTCTACATAGACATCTGCATTCTAAGACAGCAGCCTATCTCAAATAGAACCCAGTTAGTCATTGATTTGAAATACACTTCTAATTTAAATATAAATCTATAGTAATTTTATTAGATCAAAGTAGTTTTATTGGCACTTTTCAGTATGGAATGAATAATGTTTGTAATTATGTTTTTTATGTTTGTTGCATAGATTTTTCAACCGAGATTGACGCAATGCATTCTGGGATCACTTTTCTTTAGCATAGTGTTTGTGTATAGCAAAGAGCATTAGCACAAAGAAAAAGACACAATCTAAATATCTGCCAGACCTCAGGACGTTAAATAGAGTTTTTTTCTTCAATATTTTTTTCCTTTACATTTTCGTTTTCTTCAAATAGGCCAAAAACATCCAAATAAAAAAGCCAGAAATATTTTAGACACAGATGTCACAATGACAATTAGAAATCCACACCTAATTAGCATCATTATTATAAAAATAAAGTCCTAATGAAATAATTCTTTCTTGGTTGTTTTCTTCCTTTTTGCATTTTGCAGTAAAATTCTGAGTTATTGCATGCAGAGTCACATTTCTTTGATTCATTCAAAACTGCACTATTGAATCAGGGCACAGACGTCACATGCCACGCCAAGAGTGCACTTGACTGCTGACTACTAGCACTGTGTACTCTGAGACACCTGAAATGTTGGAGTACATATTGACATTGTCTAGACGCACGTCGATAGATTTGTTCTTATGTGGCGCATTAGATTTCTGCCTCATGTTTAATTTATATGTTGTACAGGAGCCAAAGGCAATGACTTTTCTGTTCTAGTAAAATATACAAGCCTGCATGAGTGCCTTTCATTGCTCATGAATGGATGGCGTAAAAGCAAATAACGGTTCATTTTAATATATTGAAATATGTATATGTAATTAAATTTTATTTAATTAATTCCCTGTTCATGATATTGTGCAGGTAATTGTTTATTTTTGATGGTTTGAGTGCAGTCTCTCTCTTTTTACTTTGTTTGTGAAGCACTTTCAATATTGCTGGAATCTTTGAAGCCGGTCAGAGGCTCAGACATGCTGTCTGGATCTGATTGCTTCTCTGTGGTGGCTTGTTGCTGAACTAGTAAAAATACTCAACTAGAATCAGCTCATTTCTAACCTTTATACTGCCAAACAATCGACCAGTTCACCCAGACATGATAATTCTGTTAAAAGGGATCATTCTGATGAGGATTAATCACAATAATACTGATACTGTACTTTCTCTCCATACAGTAAAAGTGTGACGAAGGCTGTCAATCACTAACAAACAAAATGTTTGTAAGGACACAAGGTGAGTGAATAATGACAGGCTTCACAGTAATGTGTTAACAGTTCACAGATCAGTTATGCTGATGTGTTGTGTTCGGTTATAGTTGCACATGCTCAACAAAAACTGCCTGTTTGTTTACTTTTATTCTTCATGTAAATGTTGACATTGGATAAATATGGATCTTGTGAATGCTTTGAGAAGTTGTCTGTACATATAAATAGTTTTTATTCCCTCGCTCTCTTTAAACGGCTCTGTTTCAGCAATGTCACCCCTGTGAATTAAACCCCCGCTGTGCTGTCTCTCAACCCATACTGTAAATATTGTCATTAAACTTGTGAACTCTGTAAAATGTGTCCCACAAGATGACGTCCCACCAGGAATCACAACTGTGTTATGCAGATTGACCGCAGTGTAGTGCACAACCATAAAGTTGAAAGCCTGCTTTCAATCTTCCTAGAAAGACACAATATTTACAGTATGAGGGTTCCTGTAGCTTAACTGCTAAAACATTGCATTAGCAGTGCAAAGGTTGTAGGTTTGACACCCAGGGGAGCATATGTAATGATAAATTGTATGCCTTCAATGCACTGTAAGTCGCGTTGGATAAAAGTGTCTGCCAAATGCATAACTGTAAATGTACTAATGTAAATAATGATGTCATAGTTCTCAAGAAATGACACTGCTGGAGTGGTCAGAAACGTTCCAGAGATGTTTCCCTCAGGAGAACTGAATGTGGTGATAGATGGCATGCTAAGCATTGTTGTACACATTAAAATAAATGCTCATTTTTCAGGCTTTGGGCATCATGGTTATATCCTCTGTTGTTACCTTTCTAAATCAAGATTGCATTCATTTTTAAAAATAAATGAATAAAAACAGCTTTAAAGACTCCAACTCAACATTCCAGAAAGGAATAATTGTCAGATATGTTCTTTCCAAGCAAGCTGCATACACATAAACAGTAGCATGTGCCACCCCAGAGGAACCTGTTGTTCTCCAAATGTTTACATACAAAGAATTATTGGTAAAGTCATTTGCAAAGAATGAATGACATGGAACGCCCAGAGGCTACAAAAAGCTTCCATTAATAATTCATCTTCCTAATTACCCTGTAAATTACTTACAATGCAATTGTATAAAGCATTAAAACATATTGAGTATGCCATTAGAGCAGGAGATGTATAAGTTATGAATTTGATTGGAACTTGGTTTAGAAAGTGCATCTTTATTGATTGAGTAATGAAATGTGTCTTTCTGTTTCTCATTCCCTCTCTGTTTTGAATTTATTTACAAAGGGTGTTTGTCGTACTAAAAATTGGAAAGGCAGTGAATCACGTTTTTATTTGAAATGAAGGGTTTGCGTGCATTCAGAATGTTCAACTGCGGCGTCTCTCTGAAGGCTTGATGAATGTTTAGATGCACACAGGGATTCAGCTAAAACGCATGAAAACATTAACAAATTTTATTTTCAATGTTATAGGAACATTCAAAATGCCCAGTTTTTTAGATGTTTTATTAATATTCGTATAGCCAAGCAGTAATGTTATTCAAGCATTTTTTTTTAATTCTGTAACATCTTTCAAATGTTCCACTAGCAACCTAAGAATACCCTTTGTGATATATATGATATACAATGTTAAAAAAAATCTACTAATGTTACTGCAAGAACATTTTTGATAGCTTTGAGAAAACTTTTAGAGAACATTAGCCAATGCTCTGAGAATGTTTCCTGTTAGCTGGGTCAGTGCAAATTGTTGCAGACTTGACCGAGAAGCTGTTATCGCCAAATGGTGCAAACCCGCAATCTGAAAGTAAGCGCTCTTCCTCATTTCTCATGTCAAAAGATTAGCCACTCATTTACATATAGATATCTTAAAGATACTTTTTAAATACCTAATCCCAGTATACACAAAAACAAACAAGATATACCCCCAGTATAAACAAAAAAGATAACACCCCTAATGAGCATCAAAATCCAAATATCATGATATGTCAAAGTGAAAAATGGTAGTTGGGCCTAAATTTAGTATTAGATTGCGAGAAAGAGTCTGTTGGGTATTTATTTTTAACACTGAAGGAGGCGTGTTTGAGCGGTGCAGAGATGAGACGAAACACAAGAAAGCTAGTTTACAACAGATCAATGTTACAGAGCTCCAATATTCGGTTGCTTTGAGAACTCTAATATGACAGTTGGCCTGGCCATGAATCTCACTCTGCTTTGGCTTTTGTTCAGCGAAAGGTCAGCCTTATTAGCTGCCTACATGCTACACCAGCCTGCAAGGACATGCAATCGCTCCTGATCCTGGAGAGGTTTGTAGGGTGATTATCTTTGCATCATAATTAAAAGAATTTATGTATGGATAGAATGCAGTGAAACTTGATCAGTCACAGTTCGTGACTGCTTTTATGTGGCATTTTTGGGTGAGGTTATATGTTGAGACGTTAAGTACAGTACATTCGATAACCTGTGTGCCTGCAGAGTTGCAAATTGAAAACTGAGAGATAGATTGAGTGAGAGTAGATTGAGAAACTTTTCCAGCTTTGCACGTGCTATACATGGTTAGCAGACAGATTGTGGGCATTTTGTGGGCGTGAGATCTGAGGCTGAGACTTAAGTGTCCAAGCGCTTGACTGGTGATGTAAATGAAACAAAGTGTGAACTAGTCACTTCACGGTTTTATACCCGCAGCAGTTGTTGCCTTCTGTGATGTTTCTTTGAGTCACAGGCATAAATATATATTCAAATGAAAGCACGCCATTGAGCGAAATGCAGCGAAGATTCGGTCTAATTAAAAGCATTTGAAGAAAAAGTTCTGATCACAGAGCACAGGGATTGATCAAGGGGGATGAAGTTTGCTTCAAACTAAAATATCACCCTTCTTTTTCTCCTAACCAAAGCAGCCCACCCTTCTAGAGTGCTCAAAACCGCCCCAAACCAAACCAGCTCTCACTCTCTTTCTCTGTGGTGTTGATGAAAGAGCAGATGCATATTCATTTAGATGAGCTTTCATCAGTGTAGGGCCATGGAGAGGAGCCAGCGATGGTGGAACTCAGAGGAGAGGAAAGATGGTGGAGATTATAGATGAAGCAGAGAGAGAAATTCTGCTGTGTGTTTTGTAGTCAGTTGAGGATTATTTATGACTCAAACTGTTGAGCTTTTTAAATGGTCCATAATAATAAATGATTCCATATGTTGTTTAATATGCATATTCATTTAGAGGAGTGATAATAAATGTTCATATGCTGTTGTCTTCTGAACCACCGCCATTTAGCTGTTACTGCTGACATGCTCTTAAAGGAACAGTACACTGAAAATGTAAATTCTGTCAACTAACCCTTGTTTTAAACCTGTATGATGGCTGCGTTTGATTTAAAAAGAAATATTAAACAATGACCATCAGGCAAATGGCTTAGAATGGGGGTCATGCATGGGGGTCTGGGGGTTATTCTTAGAAAACCTTTTGTCTCTGTGTTGAAATACCCCAACTGACTAATGAGCCATTTTTCCTTTCTTCCTTCTTCAGGTAATCATGAGCTCAGGAAAACCCCAGGGAGTCAATGGACTTTTTTCCGTCAGCTATATCTAGTCTTAAAAGGAGGAAAGAGGAAGTACCCCCCCCACTAATCTCCTCACCTCATGCCTGCTGAAGTCTTAGAAGTGCATTCACAGATGCAGCATCGGTGACAGAACACAGCTCTCCATCTTCACACTTCAATACATCATGTTTCACAAAGACAAGCAGAGATACTGATGCTGGTGGAATTAGTGCTGCAAGGGGCTATAAATACCTTGACGTTCGCTTTAAGGATCGGTTTTGTGCACCATATTTTGGTGCCGTGTATTTTCCTTTTGAACGAAATGAAATCTAGTTTTTTCAGACTCTAATGCAAGGCTAATGGTGTGGAGATATTTTTATCTCCGAATTGAATCCTATTGTGAAGTGAAAAGCTCACTCAAAATCTTATCTCGGCTGAAATGCTGATTCATACGGTTTGCCTGCACGTTCTGGACTGTGCTGTGCATCAAAAAATACCAGCAGGCTATTGGAAAGAATGAAACCTGTTTACACTGAAGTGAGAGAGAGCACAAGTGTCATTGAATTAGTCAGTTCATTTTCACAACATGGTGAGAATGAAAATCTGCTCAGTCAAAAACTTCACAGTTTTTACAAAACAATTTATGTATAGCTTTAAATGCAGCTCATCCAGTTAGAATCTAGAGTCCGAACAATTTGTTGTAGGATTTGTGACAATGACCAGCTGACTGTACATTATCCCCTACATATCCTGCAGTCTTATTTTAATTAAATCACCATCATTTCCATGACAACATGAATGAGAAGATTGTTGACAGACTGCAGTTGTCTGAAAGATTCATATCATATACTTAAGCCTATCTGTGCTCCCACACTTACTAAAGTCATTGTAAATCAGCACAGGTCTTTGAAATGAAACCTTTGAAACTTCCTGCTCTTCTTCTGTTTCTCTTCACGTAGCTACTGGAGTTACAAACTTATAAAACACAGAGGGTTGTATATAAATCTTATGCACACATGGACTGCCATAATTCAAAGAAAATTCATTTTAAAGTTTGTTTTCTTCTCTCCCTCAGGATAATCATACTTTCTGTCTCCACAAATTTGAATCCTCTCTCCTTCAAGAGTCCTTATCTCACCCTGTGTCGCAGTCCAGCAGAAACCTGTCGGGATGTGATCTGGTTTTCCATTGATCTCTGAAAGAACGAAGAGTTAAAAGTTGTGAAACTACGTGGGGGCTCTCTCTGCTCCTTTATATTAAAGCAACTGCGTTTCACCTTCAACTGCAGAATCACATAAATAGAAGCTTAAAGATCTTGTAAGAAGATTCTTTTCTGCTTTGATTTGATATCTTTCATGTGCCTCTAAGGTGCATACATTATCTGTCTAACTCGTCCCCGGACGTGAACTTCACTGTTGCTATATTATCTTTAATGCAGAGATGTTTGGTTGGACTTCATGTCTCTGTGGTAGAAGCTCAGAGCAGCAGTCAAGTCTGGAGAACAGACCCACTGGCTGGACTTCATAGACCTCTGTGTCCTTCATGCACTCATGTGTTATAAATCACTGAACAGAAACAAAGCAAAGCAGAAAAAACAGGTTCGCTAAGCACACAAGACTGAATGTGAGTGCAGAGCTGGGTTATACCTCCAATTACCATTGTTACCTCATGCTGGATTGGGGTTTCATACGGTAGCATGAGTAAGTAGTGTAGTAGCTAAAATGTCTATTTGAAGTGTTCTACAATATTAATGATGGCATACTGTAAGCACCATACTTCTACACACAAATTGGTTTATTTATGTGAACTGACTGTCTGCAGCCAGAAATTCTTTAGATAGCCACTTATTCTTTCATTGAAGGACTCACACATTAGTCAACAGCCACTCTTGTCCTAAGTGTTGAACTAAATGAGTGTTTAAAAAAATAAAAACAATAGCATTTACATTCATGAGATTCATCGCCCTCGTGTCTAATTGTCGGCTCATTATGTTAAACTAGGGCTGCGGAATGCTATTGAATTCTCCTATTCAGAGAACTCCAAACTGAATAATGACCATTTTAATGAGGGGAATAACTCATCGTACAATCGTAAATGCTTTTGGGTATTGGCACAATGCCTCCACTCTGACTAATGACACATACAAGATTTAACTCTTAGGAGTCTCATGCAGGTATTCTTTATGAATGTGAGCTTGCATTACTGAGGAAGTTGCAAACTATGTGCTGACTCTTGTTTTTATGCACTTGAATAATGCTATGAATAGATAAGTACTTATAATGTAAGTACTTTCTATAAGTACTTTCTGTAAGTACTTTACTATACTTATAATATATATATATATATATATAATGTAAGAATATATATACTTTTGAAATGTATATATACTATATATGCTATTGAAGCGTAAACCATGAAGCTGACCAAAATGTGTTTTATTCACTTAAATGCTCTTTTTGTGTGAAAAAGCATAAATCAGAATATATATATATATATATATATATATATATATATATATATATATATATATATATATATATTAAAATGTTATTTTGTGATCATTTTTCCTGTGGAACACAAAATGAGACATTTAAAAGACTCTCCTATAAGATGTTTTCTATACAATGACAGTTCATAGTAACCACAGTTTCCAAGCTTCAAAAAGGTCAAAAACAGTCAATAAAACTCCAAAAACAGTCAATAAAAGTACTATATAGTACACTATATAGTAACTTATGCAGACTTTTGTCTCATTTTGTGTTTCACAGAAAAAAACATCACACAGATTGGGGGCAACATAAGGGAGAATAAATACTGACAGACTTTTAATTCCGGGTTGAAATGTTCCTTTAAGCTAGGAACATAAATAGTGAAACTGATGTGAAACTTGCTGTCTAGTGTTATGGAAGAAACAGATATTAAAAAGCCTCTTGAAGAGATAATAATAATAATATATATAAATAATATAAATATATATTTATTAGTCTGTGGGTTTTATCTTACAGTCAATGTTTCGTGTGATTTTGACACACTGCTGTCAATGGCCACAACTCCACTGAGAGTCAGAGAGAATTATTTTCAAGAAATTCAGGTTCTTACTGCAAGCATCTGCCGCACTCTAATGAGTGACTGATCATGAATAAATCATATCGATTAAAGAGGGAGGCAGATAGCGGAGTGCGTCCTTTAATACAGACCTGCTTCTCTGGGAACGAACTGTGGAGATAAACCACCCATCCGACCGACCACAGCGGAATTTCTAAACTTGTTATGGTGGCAAATTAGCAAAGCAAATTGAGCGCCTTGAAACCATGAGCATTGTTAGGAATAAATTGTGATGTTTACTGTTATTAAACATGACTAAATTCACTCCGACAGCTCTCTTTGAGGGAGCTGAATTGTGTTAGCAGTATATAAACCGATGGTGCTCTTGTTTAGCAGTTAGCATACCTGTACGGTTCAGTCTCCTAATGAAAGTATACATGAATGTGTGAAGAAAACTTCCCAAATTATTATTTGCTCAAAAGCTTCTCTCTTCTCCTGCAGTAGTTATTAAAAAGCTTTATAATTTAATAAAAAAGTTGGAAGTTATCTGATTCTGGTTAGTTGGTGCACGAGTGTGCTATCATAACTTTTCTCACACTAAAATGAAATAAAATATTGAAAAGAATGAAAAGTATGCAGGGGACAACAAGAGCAAGCTCTAACTGCGTGTTATTGCGAAAACCATTTATCATAATTATCTAATCAAAATGCATGGCGAGATTGCATATTTTAAGATGAGAGTGTTGATATTTCCCAGGCCCTTGGGTTAGTCTACTTCACTGCGTGTCACAGGGTGCATTGCTAATTGCATCAAACCGCATGCTGGAGATTTGGGGAAACGCTAATGACAAATCCGATTTAAACCACATGCTCCTGTAGGGCCGCAGACAAAAAAGGGTTACGCCAATGTTACCCCAACGTTTCCCAGCTAACAGGGAATGTTCTCAGAACGCTGGCAAACATTCTCTAAAAGTTCTCTCAAAGTTACAAAAAATGTTTTGCACTTGCAGTAATGTTAGTAGAATGTTTCTTTAACGTTGTATATCACTTATAACAAAAATGCTATTCTTTAGTAGTTAGTGGAACATTTTAAAAATACAGAAATACATTTTAAAGGTACAGAATTAAAGAATGTTTGAAAATTGTTCTTAAAACCAAGCAGTGATGTTAATAACATCAAGAAAACTGGACGTTTTAAAAGTGCCAAAAACTTTCAGTTTTTGAACACATGATAGGATCATATAATTATTCTGTTCTTTTTATAAGATTCATTTGCTTGGTTGTCGTTGGTGTTAATTTAACACTTGTGGAGAAAAAACACAGGCCCTTGAAATGAAGTCATCAGGGAGCAAGATGAATTTATAATTTGTTTTGGCCATAATGATATAAACTATTTTTTGCCAAGCCCCTGAATTACTAGACAATCAGTCGTGCGGTCGTTCTCCACATTTGCTCTATTACATTTCCTGATAACACAGCCTGGTGATGCTAATGAGCAGTTAATAAGAAGAAGGAATGCACTACACTGTCTTTTGCTTGTACATTGTTGTCCTGCTGTTATGCACAGTTAAAAGCTACACAAACATAAACACAGAATAATAGTAGATCATGGTAATGTGATATTAGGTTATATTTTCAATAACAAGAAGCGCATAGCAGTAAAACTAAACGCATAATGGGAAGCATATATACTTAAATTTTAAAATCAAATTGGATTAGCTGAATTTAAACATTTTGGATTTTTTTCCACACAATGGAAGTGACTGACAGTCAGTAACATTTTTTTTGTGATTCACAGAAGAAAGTCATATGGGTTTGGAACAACATTAAAGGTAGAAAAGGCAATTATGGAGAGGCTAAAGCTATCTTTGCAAGCTATCTTTGAGTACAAGCATCCCACCTTCCCTTTAAAGTGCTCTCCAAATCCACGCCCCTCTTTCAATAGTGCACAGAGATATACAAATACATAGTTTGACAAGCAAGTAGGACATCTTACTTCCCATCAGACATCCCATCGGACCGAATGAAATGATTGGACCAACAGTTTATGGTCCCGTGCCTTCCACAGGAGAGATATAAATATATAAACATTTATACCACATAGCGATTGCTATTAGGATATGAAGAGACTTTTAACCAGCATAACAAAAAATTTCCCCTGCTTTATTTTACTTTATTTAAGTGAGTAAATGAATTTTAGTTTTGGCCATGTTTTTTTAACCATGTTTCTTTGTCATTCTCATTTGTAAAACAGTCCTGTCCACTCAGATCCATGCAAATATATCTACTGCGGTATAAACATTCTGCCCAGTCCTACACACACACACACACACACACACACACACATAAGCACTATTGACCATAAAGTCATCTTAGACCAACATCAGCTATGATTTGGCCTTCCTGGCATAGTTATCAGCCTTTTATGGACTTTTTTGGCTAATTAGTTTTTTACTCCTTTGGATGACTGCCATCCTAAGAAAACTGGTATTATTTATGATGTTCCTCAAGGCTCTGTTCTAGATTTATAGCATACAGCTAAGCAAAATGACTTTTAAGTAGATTAAAGCTTTCACAATTGTGGCTAATACTAATTAGCACATTTCAAAAGATCTGATTGAGCCTTAATTTCCTTCTGCACAAAATTCACACACAAGAAAAAAACACAAGTAGATTGCAACAGTTTTACAATTGTCTCCACTAGACACCAATGAGATTAATTTGGAGAAGAAATGGAGACATTTCCAGAATATTTACCTGACTCACATATGCCTCTAGAGTTTCAGCAGAGATCTCAAGACTGACTTGCACTGTGCATAGATTAAAATTTAATGTAGATAATTTAATCATTGAAGGATTTGATAGGAAATCTTTAAATTCACATTATAATCTTTGGCTTTTGGTTGGGTAATTGGAAGTCAGAAATTTTAATATGAACATCAAAGATCTACAAGCGCAAATTTCTGAATTATCTAAATATTAATTTTGTACCTCTGTACTCTTCATGTATGTTGACAGTAATTTCTTTTGAATCTGCTTTTGTTATTCTAGCAATTTTAGGGAAAAATTAAAGACAAAGTTGACATTTAATATTTGAATATGACAACAATATAATTTTGACAAAATTTTGACATAATAGTGACAAAAATAGAATTTTAATATAATAATATTTGTAATTGAATATGATAGTAATATTTGAATATGGCAGGATAAATAGGTAGCTATATAACAGAGCACTGTAAGACATTTAATTGATTATATGTGCATCATCTAGAATACGGTGACAAACACTGTGCAAAGCAGTGAATACTAACTGGGGTGGTGTCCAAAATTAACAGATCTAATGGTTAGTGATTTCCCTTAAGAACCACCAATCCAACTACAGTTCCATTCCCTGCTGTCTCAATTAAACAAATGACCCATAAAACAACAGGGCAATAGTGGATGCCAAGCGTGACGCAGCCCTTGCCGTCTGAGGGGAGTATGGGGTAACTTCACGCCTGCCTTAATGAGAATCGTAATTTCTTTCAAATCACTGTGAGAGAGCAACATAGTTTATAATGAGACAGTTATGTAATGATCAGTGCAAATATTATACATTGATACTTCGGTTTGTGCTGTTGTATTGACACTTTATGATCTAGATGAAATGTAATCTCAAACTGGAAGCTGGTGACAGTTCTGGGAGGTAATTTGGGATCCTGGGAGTTCTTGGGATCTAATATTACAACAATGAATGGGGCTTCACCATTTCCTGCCCTACTGCAATCAGAGGTTTTAGTCCATCAACCAATTTATAGTAATATGTAAATATTTTAAATGATTTTATTCATAATAAAATACATTTCATACCTTTCAATTTCATAGGATATTGTTAAAATATTTTTTTCTTATATTTATTCTTTTTGTGCGGTTTGCCATGTATTCTCATACTGTGTTTGAAGAGGTTTGTGGGGGATTATATCTCTCACCCAAAGCAAAATCACTTGGGTTGCTTTGGTTATTAGACCAGGTTGCTTTGGGTGATATCTGGTAACCCTTCACCTGGCGCTTTAAATGAACAGAACACGCTGTCATGTGAGGTAATCGTTTGGAAGAGAAGAGCACATGTGCAGGTTTACAGCCACTTTTTAAAGCATGAGTTTTTTATAATACAGTAGTTTGAAATAAACACACATTTAATTGATGTACCCCAACCCGGTGCAGACTTACACGCCAGTGAGGTTTTCATATTCGCCATACCTCTCTCAGCCAGTGCGTTTGCGTTTTTTTTGTTGCAATATTTAAATGTGTAAAAATGCAAGCTAAGAAAAATGTATCCAATTAGAAAAAGTAATTATTAGCTGGTCCATCCATTTTACCTATAAAAAGTGTTTTCCATACATTTTTAACCTCATAAGTATATAAACTGCCTTGCTTTCTCTGTAAATTCTGGATCCCATGTTCGGAACCGCTGCTTTATTTGAACGCACACATATGGCCTCTCCAGTCTGTAGCGTACTGCTGGTTCTTCACTCATGATCTGAGCAGAAGGACCCAGATCTGAAGACATCTGTGGAGCATGACTGCTCATTTTCTTGGAAGCATAGATCATGTAGCATTACGTCATGTTCTAACCAGACGTTATGTGATGGATGACAAGTGATGGATTGTTTAGGTTAACATGAAATACAGGGTAATCCGGACAGGACATATGGGTGCTTGGTTTCTCTTTTCGTTGCGTTAAGTACAGCGAAATCAAAAATCTATCACTTCATGCAACATTCACTTCTAGCAAGGACAGAATTATTACCTGGTATTGGAACACTGTGTTTTCGCTCTTGGTTAGAACAAGATATGGTACAAGAAGTAGGGAATGACAGAAATTGCTATATATAGCTACAAGAAAAGGAAGTCTTATCCCGTCTTTGAATTTAAACACATCACCTGATCTCTCTTTGTTTAGAAAGCTAATTAGTCAGTCTTGAAAGCATTTTGTAGCTCAACTAGTAGAGCATTGCCCTAGCAGTGCAAAGGTTGTGGCTTCGATTCCCAGGGAGCACACATACTGATGCAGTGTATACATTCAATGTAACACTATATTGTTTTGGATTAAAGAGTCTGCCAAATGCATAAATGTAAATGTACTCAGGTTGTACAGTGTTGGTGATTTGACCTATGTTATTAAAACGTAAGCTTGGTAAACATTTCAATCTTTCCCCATTCAACTAACAAGTGACATACAGTAGTTGCTATTCGGTATTTTTGCTTTGAACTGATGGTCATTATACGTTCCATGTAATGTTGTACAGATAGTGGGATTCTTCATACACCTCATCTATTAGTGCTCCCATTTAGGCATCTACCAAGCCATCTATCTTTCTTCCCTCTTAACATCCATCTTTTGTAACTGTCTATTGTCCTTTAAACCTTCATCTTTCCTTGTCTGCCCCTCTCTCCATCCCCAAACCCAATTCCACTCTCAGGGAGCCTGTTTAAGGTCACTGTCAATCTTATTATGGGGGAGGATGTGTAATTACCTCATCCATCCATACAGCCAGTACCAGTGTCAGAAGACTAGCCTGAAGTCACAGTACAGTCATTCAGATGAGCAGTGCTAAGACTTCTGCTAAGATATCATGTTAACATCAGAACAGAGCTTCATACTTGAAATGAAAGGTGATTGTTTGGAGGTCTTGAGCACATCTTTTCACAACCTAATTGTTTTTAATAGTTTTTAACTGAATTGCATAGGGTGGCTGAGAGTGCCATTCAGGCTAGTAATTTTAGGTTGTAAGAACATTCCCCTAACATTTATATTAAGTAACAAAACGTTAAAAATGTTTTGAAAGTTCTAGGAACATTTGAAACCCATTTTTTAAAATGTCATTGCTTGGTTGTAAGAATGTTAATATATTCTGTAACATTTTCAACATAAGAATAATGTTTTTGACATGATATATAACATTAAAAAAAGCTCTACTAACATTACTGCAGAAACCTTTTGATAACTTTGAGAGAACTTGTAGAAAACGTTAGCCAATGTTCTGAGAACGTTCCCTGTTAGCTGGGTGTTTGTGCGTCTGTAGGTTTGGAGGTCTTGAGTACATTTCTTCACCATCTAGTTTTTCTTTTACGTGACTTGCATAGGGCATCCCATTTGTTGTTTTATGTTTCAGGAGGGTGCTTGTGAGAATGATTTAACACAGAATTTTGGACAGAGACTTTTGTATGGGTCTCGTCTTTTTAAATTTCCAGTGTTGTGTTTTGTGATCTTAGCAGCACAACATCACAAAACCTTCCTGTGATATGGTTCAAGACATGATAACCACATGCAGCACACAATACAGGAGATAACGTCATGGCAGAAATCAAAGTTATGAACCTGATGTTCCAATACATCTTTGTCAAACAGCTTCATTTCCTTCAAACAGACTAGATGACCCTGTCACAAAGATAAATGTTCATCTGTTCCTCTCTGATCTCATACTCTCTTGTAATTTTAAACTCTCTAGGAAAAAGCACATTTGTTTTTACTTAGGGCTTCTGTTTCTAGTTCTTTGCACTGTGTAATGTGTTTGCGTTGATTGATAAATCAGTTTGACAGAAAGGGACTGAGACCGGGCCAAAATCTGGGTCCAACGCCAAGCAGCTGTCATTGCCGTTCGCACTGATAGTCATCTCCTGAACCCGAGCGCTTTATCTGGACTTACATTTTCTTCTCATCACAGCATAGCAGTTCAATATGGGAACCGGCAAACATTTTGTGTTTTCCACAATGAAATTTAGAGCTTGAAGTGTCTCTGACAGGATATAGATGCAGCTTTATACTGTTTCCAAAATGTGTACAAAAAAAACCCTTTTCTTTGTTTTTCTGTCCGCTTAGTTTGTGCAAAGGATTCGGGCCCCTCGGAAATCTCCCAGCCTTTGTTTGGATGGATTGAGAGGCGTTAATCTCAGCAGTGGTGATTAGAGGCACCACTGTTCTTCCTCTGAATGCCAACACAGGAAAGGAAAAAGAGAAATTTTCCCAAGGAGAAAACTCGTTGTGGATCTCATAAAAAACCCGAAAAGGTCAAGAATGCAAACAAACATATTTCAAAAGAAGACACATTTGCTTGATTAGCTGAATATAACGGGCTTAACAAATAAGGGATATTACAGCCAAATTTCTGTTTGTGATGTTTGGTCAGAGAGCATCCTTATGTTATGATGATAAAACCAAATGTAATTAAAGTCCTCACATCCTGAAAGACCGTTTGATTTGTAATCAATATATGAAATGGCAGTCGTGTGATGGAGGAAATACCCCCACCGTCATGAGAACGTTACCTCATAAATCTTACTGGGTGTGTGTAGGTGTGTGTGTGTGATATGTTACTCTACAAGTAATTAGAGGATTAGAGAAGGGATGTGTTTCTGATGAGGCAGACAGTTATTCTAATCTTGTTACTGCAGCTGCTGTACCTCGCAGGTCTTTGTTTGTTAGATCTTGTTGTTTAGAATCTTCTGGCTTCATTTACGCCTCTTGTTGAGCAAAGCTGAGCTTCTTCCATCTTTCAGACAAAGAGACAAAGGCGGTAATATTTTGATATAGTGGATATGCATGTTTAATTTATTGACAAGCTTGTCAGATGGGTTTATTTATCTCACTTTTTTCCTGATGATATTCATAGCATCATCTTGCTTTGCCTGTCTGTCAACACTACAGGTACAGCTGGGTTCTAGTCCATATCGATCTTGGCTAATGATTTAAAGGCAGCATGTTTAAATCCCACCTGAGGCAGACCTAAAGTTGCTCTTGACTTTACCTTGTTTTGAGTACTAGGCCGGAGTAGAGGGCTTATTGTGCTTGGCCCAGTAATTGCTGCTTGAAGCTATGTTTTTAATTTGTTTTTTTAATCAATAAACTTCACTCAAATGTTTATCTTCAGCAAAAAATAAAAAATAGCTTTAGAGTTGACACAGTTATTGACTATAAGAAAATGAAAGAAAACGACACATTTTCTTTCTCTTGAATCACGTTTCTTTTGCACTAATATCCCTTGCTTAATTCAGATGTAATTCCATGGGGTTCCCGTTGAAATTTACATGGGATTCACACGATTGCATGTTTTGTGAAATTCATGTGAACACGTGATCACATGTGAAATGTGTGGTTTTGAAACATTTGTGTGTGAATCCTGTGTAAACCCATGTAGTCACGTTTTTCACATGTGGTGATGTGTTTTTGCACATGCGAAATTCACGTCTTTTCTGTATAGTGGTTTTTCTAATATTAAAATGTTTTGCCACCTCTTTTGAATAATTAAGTGATGTGTGATTTGACTGTGATATCTCATTGCACAGCATCACCTTCATTGTTTTTGTACATTTGATGAACATGGCACAGAATGGAATGCTATTTACAGGTCAGTGGGCCTCGTGTACTCATGTGTCTGCTTTGTTGCATGTTGTGCACAACCATGCAAAAAAATCATATGTGGGCAGAAAACATAACCCTACAGAACTGTCTTATAACCCTCATCATCACACTATGGATATAGATTTTCCACATGTACTAGTGTTAAACTGAGTTGGATATTCCCTCCATGCGTGTCAGTTCAGTGTTGGGTCACTGCAGTGCGGGCAGCAGGGCCATGATCCTGACACTGCTGGTCTGTTGTCTTTTGTGGAACAAGAAGTGATTAGTGCATGAACCAGGGCTAAAACAGACAGCCTGTGGCCATAACTGCCTCCTGTTCTGTAAAGTTACTGCTGTCTATGACTCGGGTCACTAGCAGATTCTGTGTGGAAATGTGCCCAGTGTTTTTAAATGTAATGTAACCAAGACTGTTTAACAAGACCATTTGTTAATGTGAATCGCAAACCGACACCATTTACTTTATAAACACATGGTTCTGCTCTTATTGTGTATGATATATCATTGCATTTAACTTCAAAGAATAATTTTTTTCTAATTTTCATCACAATTTATTAATTTGGACTGCAATATTTTTTCAGTGGTTTTTAATTAAAAAAGGTCTGCCTTTTATTGTATATGTTTCAGGTATATTGTTTTACATACTGCATATTGTTTTCTGCTCAAATGCCAAGAAATAGTATTTTGTTGTTGTGTTGGGTTTTGATTTTCATGGAACTCATGTATTAAGTTGCATGCTGAAAATTTTTGTTTATGAAGACTGTCAGTTTCCCGAATGCAGTGCGCACACACACAACCCATTGCAACTCATGCATTAATAAGTTGCATACTGTAACCTTAAATGCATTGTAAGTTGATTTGGGTGAATCTGCTAAATGCAAAAATGTAAATCAGAATGTAAAACCCATTTTAATTTTAACTAGAACATTCATTGTTAAGAGTGTCGCATGAATATGCACAGGATCTTTGTCATGCTACTGTAAAACAGCCCTAATTCTGTCTGATCTACTGCAGGTTATGAGTGGAGGTGACTAGTTGCCCCGATTTTGCTGAGATCAGCAGTCTGGCTTAGCTAATTATACTGCATGTAATGTGATTAGTTATATCTGCCAGGGAAATATAAAGGAAGAATAGCTTGTTGAAATTCTCCCAGTGATTCTGATATAGCAACAGTCACCCAACAATGAAACTGTATTATCATTTACTCCCTCTCATGTTGTTCCAAGCCCGCATGACTTTCTGTCTCCTGTTGAACCCAAAAGATATTTTAAATAATATTCAAACTTCACTTTCTATTCATAGGTAGTTTACACCCAGCTAACAGGGAACGTTCCCAGAATATTGGCTAATGTTCTCTAAAGGTTTAAAGTTCAGAAATGTTTTTGCAGTAATGTTAATAGAACTGTTTTTAACATTTTATATGATATATTTCAGAAACATTCTTAAGTTGTTAGTAGTACGTTTAACAATGGCACAGAATTAACATGATAAAAATGTTTAAATAATATTCTTATAACCAAGCAATAATTTTAATACAACTGGACATTTAAACTTTCCTAGAGCTTTCAAAATAACATTTTAACATATTGTTACTTAATGGAAACATTAGGGAAACGTTCTTATAATCTGAAACTGTTAGCTGGGTAGTAACCACATCTAAGTTTAAAAGTAGCCCATACAAATAATGTGCTAGATTATTTCTGAGGCTAAAACCATACAGTAGCCTTTTGCTGAAGAATATTCTATTAAAATATTCCCCTCCTATGAGGCGCAAGAAAACCTGCAAAACATCATTTATGTCCTTTGAAAGAAACAGTCAAATTGATTTGGAATTACATTAGGGCAAGTAAAAATGTCATGGTCATGTCCTGGTGTGAGATATAAGGCAGTTTCTGATCTCATCAGCCTGAGGACCGTTTGTGGGGCACTTGAATTGGACTGGTTTCATCATTAAGTTGAAAGCCACAGCAGGTATGCAAAACGGTCAGTCCAGCAAAATAGCAGCATTCATGTTCTGTTTTGTTCTGTTTGCTAAGACTTATCGGACCCTAAAGGACGATGTAAGTGGAGGACGGAGTCTGTATTCTTTCGGAAGTGCCAAATTCATATCTGCTTGTCATCATTCCAGATGCTTGAGTGCTTCTTAAGATATCAATTCGTTCGACGTCCCTTGCGAATACAGAGAGCTTTTCTTTCAAAGAGATCAGCACCGGAAATTGATAGAAGCAATAAAACACCTACTATAGAACAGGTTGAAACAAACACATTGGTACACAATAAGACACAGAATGTGTGTTATGTGAGTTAACAGGGTCAATTTTTATTTTTTTTGTTGATGCGTATCTGTCTCTAAAATGCAATTTTTTTGTTCATGAAGACAGGCAGTTTCTCGAATGCAGTGTGCACGCGCACACACCCTATTGCAACGCCGCTACACAGAACCATGAAGATGCATGTAACCTTGCTTGATATGGATGTGTTATGACATGCGCTCAAGCCATGAAAAATTGAACATGGCTCCCAGAGGTATGCATCCAGTTATATTTAACTGTGATTTTTTTCACTTCCTTGCACTTGCAAGCTCGTATATAAGCTTCAGCTTTTTTATATTTATGAATCATTTCCCCATAACTCTGAAACCATTTTTAGTTGACAGATACATGCTTTATGATGATGGGAGCTTTAAAGCAATAATGTACAGTGTCCAATTTCAATAAAAACAGGTACTATTTTTATGTCTTTCTATTTCTCACACATTTAGTTTATGGGAACAACCGCAGCTAGTTTCTGCTTAGTAATTATAAAGGACAAAGCAGAACAGTTGACATGTGGACATCAGCTTGGGTAATCTGGGATTTGGTTCCATGTGGACCCCTGGGGACCCAGTAGGTGTCAGGGGACACAGAGGCCTCGAATAGGCCTGAAGCAGCCTGCCAAGGGACACGTCCAAAAGTAAGAGAACCTGCTCTCTTTGCCCTTTAGATTCAAGAAAAGATATTCAAAGATTTTTAATTCTGTAACATTTTTAAAACATTCCAATAACAACTTTAAAATTACTGCAAGAACGTTTTTGATAACATTGAGAGAATTTTTAGAGAGCGTTCCCTGTTGGCTGGGCATACACCATCATCTCAGGTTATCTGACCATGTGTCATTAATAGTCTGATTTGTACATCAGGATTGTGTAATTGTCTTTGTAATGTGTTAAATGAAATAATGGCACATCTCTGGGCACTGATTGCAAGCAGACAATAAAATGCACATGCAGGCGTTTTCAGGCAAATACGTCTATATCTATATATATAAATGTATGACCTGACGCATGGAAACACACGTGATGTGTTAGCAGTGACGTTCTTTGACAGCACAGGCTGCGGGGACTCCAGGGCCCGGGACTCACGGCACTACAGTGCAAATGCCAGTGAGACAAATGTGTGGTAGTTTAAAGAGTTTCAGGAACAGACAGGCATCTCATTAGAAACCCTCAACAGAAGGCTAGACACAGGTCCACAGATACAGCCCTGCTCACTGGTGTCGTTTCCTCCAAAAGAACTTTATTACTCAGTGGTTGCTTTCTCACAGCCCAGCAGAGTTTTTTTAGCTACTGAATGTTGAAGTATAAATTTCAAGATCTCAGATATTTTTCTAGAAATCCCTTATAATAGATTGAGTTGCCAGCATGAACAACAAATTGCTTGTGGATAGCATCACTCATATACTTTCTTTGCAGCATCGTGTTGACATCAGAATTTCTGACGTTTGATTGCAGGGTTTGGTGTCATGGAAAATCTGAGCATGGATTGAGATGAGTTCGTTCAGACGATCTGCTGAAACTGAGAGGTGGCACATGAGAGATCGCTAGGGTCCATATCTCAGGAGAAAAGTGTGAGATCTCCATTTGCTTTGTCTTTGTTGGAGAAACTACAGACAGAAAGATAAAGACAGAAAAAATTCTACAAACAGAAATGTCTAAAACAAACTGGACTTTTTAATGTTCCTAGAACTTCCAAAATAACATTTATTTACATTTTAAACATTATTTAACATTTTTATTTTACATTTTAAACTTTATGTAAACCTAAAATTGTTAGCTGGGGAGATGTCATTTGGGATTTTCTTTCCAGTGGGTTTGCAGTACAGACTGACTCCTCATGATGAATGAAGTTGGAACTGTTGTTCCAATTTATTTGTTTATTCCCTGGTCTATACAGCCTCAGAAATGACCTATGGGCTGTTGGCTATTACCTGTTGTGATTTTAATCCCCAGCGAGTGGTTAAAATTGAATTTATTCTTTTGTCTGAACCCACAGCCTCTGTAAACCATCCTGACTGTAGCCTCTCTAAGCCCCAATTATCTGATTGGATTATACATACATCCAAAGAATCCAGGAGGCCACAAGCTTCCAGTCCACTGTCTCCCTCTCTCTCTATAGATCCACACACTGAGCTTTATTTGACTCTTTAACATTGTCACAGGGCTTAATGGAAAAATCAATGTTGGTTCTTTAGATGCCTGTCCACTTACACTGCGACTTTCCATTTTTAAATGTCAAAATCATTTCACATTTTGGCTTTTTGCATACCGCTGACTGAAAATGCTCATAAAGTTTTCCAAAATATGTTCAGTTCCAAAGATTTATTTTAGTTTGTTTATTTTTAGTTATTGGATCGCACTGTACTTTTGCAAAGGGTGATAAAGGAATAGAAGTTCTGCCAACGTTTACTCACTCTCATGTCATAAGCCCTTGAGTTTCTTTGTTCTGTGAAAAGTTTTACAGAATCTCTGTCCTGCTATTTTTAATATCAAGTAAGCACATAGTGACCACAAGCTGTCAGTAAGCTCTGTTCAGTTCGAAATTTCCTTACTGTTTTTTTTTTTGTGGAAGTAAGAACCTTGTGCTAAATTGGAGCAAAATAACTTTTAGTAAACAATGACACAGTTTTTTTATTTATAATTTAACTAAAACCCTTAAATAAGACAGATCCTGAATGCAATGCTTGAAATGTTCCCTGGTCAAAAGTGACTGAAAATATATGAAATATGAAATTGTGAGCAGACGCAAAACAAACATTTTAGCTCTCCTCACATGAGTTGAGGTTATGAGTGAATTTATGCATCTGGTCCCTGTGGTTCTCTAGAGACTGCATAATGGAAACGTGGCACGTTTAGCATATTATTTTCATAAGGTCAGAGTGTTACACAAACACTGGAGATGTTGCTGTTTGCTCACGAAAGCCGTCAATTCCTTTTCCACTGTGGCAGTGTTTACTCGAGAGTGGGTCGTTTATTTCTCAGATTTGAACCCAGCTAACAGTGAACGTTCCCAGATTGTTGGCTAACATTCTCTAAAAGTTCTCTCAAAGTTTTCTAAAATGTTCTTGCAGTAACATTGGTAGAATGTTTTTTAACCTTATATATCAAGTATAAGTTGGTGGAACGTTTTAAAAATGGTACAGTAATATAAAAGTTTGAATAACGTTCTTATACCCAAAGCAAAACATTAATACAATGTCTAATAAATGGATGTTTTGAACATTCCTAGAACTTCCAAAATAACATTTTCAATATTTTTGTTACTAATCGAAACATTAGGATAATGTTCTTACAACCTAAATTTGTTAGCTGGGCAGAAGTAAAATGAACAAACTATTCAAACCAAGCAAAGTTATTCTGAAGCTACCAATGCTGTGCTAATATCGACATTGTCATTACCAGCCTCTGTCGAAACCCTGCTAATGGCCTATTGTAATCGTTAATAGCTTCCTTTTTCTTATGATGGATCATTAACTGATCAATGCCCATGTTTTATTAAAATTGGCAAGCCTTCTCTTCAGTCCAGACACATTGGCACTTTGTCCTGATACGGTTGTCTTGTTTGTCACCTCTGTTTTTCTCCCCAGGCCGCTTCAAAGTGAGGAGATGAAACGCCCGTGGTCTCGGCCCTCTCCACGTCCCATTAACATCACCATCAAATGCAGCAGGTATTGGAAACTTGACAAATATTCCTCTCAGGTCCTGCACGCTGACGCTGATTCATGGTCACTGTCAAGGTGGAATGTGGTGAAGAATTCATGTCACTCACTCTGTCACCCCTTGAAAAATGAAATCCTGCGCTTGGTTTTTCACAAACCCGGAAAGTGATTCATGACGTCCTGGCTCCATCTGCCAGCATCTGCTGCGCTGGTTTACCTGGGAGAATTCTCAGACTTTCTCTAGGCTGGTTGACTTGGCTCCTCTGAGCTAAGGTGCGAAATGAGATGTGTTTTGAACAGATTTTATCCCTCTGGTCACCTGTTGAGACTGATGCCATGTGACAGGTGGAGAGCAGAGAGATTTAGTGGCATCCTTCGACTGGCGCGGGTAGCAGACAGGTGTAGAATCTCGCCCTGAAGAGAGGTCCTTCCATTGGTGTCAAGTACTGCTGAATTCTGTTTACAAGTGGGACCTGTCGCTATCCCAGATGTTTACAGGCTGATGGTCCATCTTCAGAGGTTTACAAAAGAATTAGGTGGTTTTCCTTCAGTGAATGTGGCCCGACGCCATCGTAGGGGAAATTAATGGGCCTTGTTCAAGAGTTGCTTTCCAAGAATTGTTTGTCTGTGTCTCCTGTGCAATTTTTTGAGTTTGATCCAGTCAGTAATACCGTGGTGATGGCGGAATTGGTCAAGGTTTCCTTAGGGAGAGCCACAGAGAGATTGAAAGATTGAATCCATTCAGTGATGCGAATCAGAGGTCAATAGGGTCAGTTCAGTGTGCTGCATGAGGTTTACCTTACAGATTTCTGCTCGCTGGCATTCTTTCCACTGCGAAACTCAGATTTTTTTGCTTATTGGAAGCAGCTGTCACAGGAGCTTGAAAACACATTTTGTGTCTCAAAACTAGTCAATAATGTCCACGCTAGATGAGCAGATAGAGTTAAGCAGACAGGCCACTGCGCTGGCTGAAATACGGGCTGTTTCCCCTGATAAAGCCTGTGTTCCTATCAGCTCCAGAGATAAATCACAGAAAACCGGGGCCCGTTCACGAGCCACATAGAAAGCACAAACAAAAAAAACCTCTCACTCACTTATATTAGCTATCCGCTAAGTGTATAAGATAAACAGATCTCGCAACGCAGCAAACGTGCCCCAGAGTTGTGCCACCTGCTTACAAAACTTTTTGGTTCTGCTGTAAGTTAATTATTGTTCTTTTTTTCTTTTAAATGAATCCAAATTCTCTGCCTACAAAATAGAAGTTGTCAAAATAAGGATTTGAGTGATGGTATTGAGTGATGATCAAACTGCAGACCTGGGCAATACATCATCCCACACTATAAAAATGTCAAGTCATGTTTAGTTTTTTTTAGTTACCCAAAAGAGATACTTTTGAGATACTTTTGAGATTCTTTTTTTAATTGTGTTAAATTAAAAACATTTGACAAATCATTTAACAAAGCAAATTACGCTTTGTTGACTACAGTCCAAAAAGACTTTTTACAGGGCAGAAACCTTGTTTACAGGTGCCGAATAAATCTGCAGAGGCTTTTTTTTACTGTCTGAGGGCCACAGGTGTAGAGAAGAAAAGGCAACATAAAAACAGAGAAGCAGGAAAAGTCAAGCAGTGACTCACAGTTTCAGGGCCACTCCTCCTTCAGGGTCTCTCACTTTCATGCAATCTGACCTAACTGTAAAAGGACACACTCTTTTGACACCTGTGTCAAACACTTAGAGGAAAGTAATCTCTCGCTTCCTGACCTAAAAGAGATTTTTTTTACCTTAAAATTTTCACATGATGAATTTTCAGATAAAGCAAGCAAGCGTCAGTGTAGCCCACATTTTGTTTTTGTAGAGTGGAGTTCAGTCAGAATAAATTACACTTATTAATAGACTTTTTCATTTTAATTTCAGTACAGACTGGAGTCTTTATCTCATGTGAGCTTGCACGATTTTTAATAAATTCTTAAAAAGTACTATTTATTTCATTATGTATAAAACATTTTAGTAAAGGAAAAATGACTGAGTGCACTTTTAAATTGCACCTGAAATTCATGTGGTCTTTAGAATCAGTGTTTTATAGTGCTACTTATTTTACTAAATAGATCTCATAAATACTGTGAACATGGTTTTATTTTTAGTAGGGAATAGATTAGAGATTTTGTGTATGATAAAGGCTTTAAGTGACTATTAGCAGCATTCTGAGGTTTTCAGGAGTCTGATTGGCAGTGTCCTGTCATCATCCAATAAAATAACTGCATTCTCCAGATCTTGTCATGCTGTGTCCCTAGGCGACAGGCAAGAAGCAGGACTGACAGCTACACCACCATCTAGCGATAAAGAGATGTGGAAAACAGCTATAGGGTTTATTCATCCTGCTGTTGGCCTCACACACTCAAACGTGTGTCAAACCTCACTAAATAACACAGAGGAGAGTGCCAGAGGCCGCAGTGAAGGTCATTCACTGTAATAAGACAGCACTTCTCAATAACGACCTTCACAAACCTCAATTTCTACAGGAATGAGGTCTGGCAGCATGTAGCCAGCCAAGCAACAGTGCTGTTGCTCACCCAGACCAGACCCTCACATGCTGACGTCCTAATTCGATAGAAGCTGGCCATGACCCAGACCTCCTCTGTTGTTTTTAAGCCATCTTGAAAGAGAAGACCGACTGATAGAAATGTCTTATTCTGGTCGGTATATAACTGTCGGTTTAGTGATAATTGTGAAGATAGACCGCTCTCTCTGATTCTAGGGTTATTCTACTGTTTTATTTTGATTTTCAATTTCAGTTTACTTTTAGTTAGTTTTGCTTGTTTGTAAACAGTCATTTACTTTTGAAAAAATTATAGTTTTAATTTCGTTGTATGACACTATTAGAAAAAACACCAAATGAGTTGTGATTGGTTGTTTATTGTTATTTAAAGTAGATGCCAAATTCCTGTTTAACTGGGGTTTTGTTTTTTGGCAGAGTATACCAATGGTCTAAAGTCAGGCTTGGAAGAATTTGTAAATCAGATGATCCAAAATCAATTAAAAGACAGCCAAAGTCATTTTCTCTGTGTTTGTATTTTAGTGTATAATTATAGTTACAGTTTAGTTTCTGCTTACGGAAACTTCAATTTGTTTGTTCATGAAAATATACTTCCCTGCTAGTTTTCATTTTTATAATAACCTTGCTGTAGTTTCTCACCCCAGAACAGCTAATTGCAGTATTACTATAGTATTTAATCTATTTTCATTCCACATTAGATTCCACAGTCGATTAAACTGCCAGTCTGTGCTAGTGGCTACGTGCTAAGAATAGCACGTTTCCATCGGCGCATGAAAAATCATCTTTTAAATACATCACTACATTTTTGCCAATAACGAATTCACAACTCAGTGCTTTGTGTATAAAAAAAGATCTGTGAGTCAGAATATTATAAAACACATTGATAATCATTTTGAAAGCTGTCTTTTACAGTCTTTGGGAATTTCTCTTCTTAGCAGTTCTGCCCTATTGACTTCTTCCCAGAGTTTTCGCCTGTCCTCTCCACCTTTTTTATTGAGTACCGCAGTGAATAATTTAACGCTCTTCTTTATGAAATACATTTCAATGAAGTTTTCCTTTTATGTTCTTGAGTTATAAAAAATAGTAAACCTCATGTCCGGGGAGCATTAGTTCTACTGCAGTGCAGATAAAAGGCACTACAAATGAATGTAGGTTTTATTAAGCAAAACAACACCCTGCTCCATAATGACCCAGTCAGGGCTGATGCAGCCATGCGCAAAACAGTGGAAAAGTGAAGAAAGAAGTCTTTAGATGGAAGGCAGAGAAAAAAAGACTGTGGCTCTAAGATGGATGATTATGCACCGTATGGATGAGAAGGGAGAAAAACATGGTCTAAATGACAGTTACTTAGGCTGTAAGTTCAATTGTGGATGATGTGTATTGGTGGTTATTGGCTCGCCACTGTAAATCAGTGTTTGGTCCACGGGGAAATTTGGTTAATAGCGCAGTCAACATTGGTAATACGTTAGTCACTGGGTGTGGAGTGTAAAGCAGCATATTTGTTTCAGTGGATCTGCAAACGTATTGAAATGCTAATAGTTTGTTCAGATGTTTGATAAGGGGTGGAGCTAAACTCTGCAGGACGGTGGCCCTCCAGGGCCCCCTGCATTAGATGCACAACATGCCGATGACTGAAGATTTATAAATGTTTACACTCAATGCTGAGCGACTGTTTAGTTTTTGCTCGTCGCCACATTAAGGTTGTGCAAATGACCAGTATAATTTACTGAAAATGAGAGCATACAGTAACTCTACAGAGTTTATTAAGAAGTGACTTGGATTTGTTTTGGACTGCTGTGCAACCTCGATGACCCTAATAAAACTCTCTGCTTCCTTCTGCAGTCTTTTTAATTATGGGTGGAAATTGTCATAAGGCATTCTGAGGTGTAATGCTATTGCTGGGAAAATGTGATTATGCATGAAATAAACGCATGGCATAATCTGAATATGATAGGTTATACTCATAATTACAAATCTCACAATCTAGAGTGAATCTAGAAATATAAATGTGATTACAACTGTGATTAACATCTGCTTTAAATAAACCTTTCGTGTGTAGGTTAGAGTTTATCACTGTGTTGCGTGATGTGTAGAGGTTGTTGGTGTTTATGGGGTGTTGTGGTTTAGCAGTGAAGGGTATGGGCTGGTCGATAACTGTGACAGGAAGGACATGAGCCATCAGTGTGTACCATTAGCTCCCTCCAGGAGGACTACTGCAGTTATAAGGTCATGGTGCAGTTCTCTGGTGACATTGCGTGAAAAGTTACTGGAAGAGATCAAACAGAGTCCCGGGCAGTGAATTTTCACAACTTCAAGCTTTACACTCTGCCCATGCTGTTTACTCCATCAGGATGTATGTGCTGTCCGTGGTGCTGAAGATACAAGAGTCCATTAATGTGTGTGCTGGAGCTGAGCAGCCTCAGGATCACAATACAGTCCTCTGTGTTTTGTAATTGTTTATGACACCTCAGACAGAGCACTCCTGTACAGGACAGTTATGTAATGTCCCAATAGCTTCCAATTTTTGCTCCACTAATTTTGATTAATTACATTACCAGCCTCTGGCATGACGATATGAGTCTGAGCTAATTAGATGGATTTCATGAAGGAAAGTACAGTGTACCAGCTAGTACAGTCTAGTATACATAAACATCAAATAATTTATATTTATTTTGTTTTGGACCAATGACAATGAGATTACATTTTTTTGCATTATAGTACACTGTGGACAATTCGGCAAGGAAGCTTGTGCTTAATGGTTATTAAATTATGTTTCAATCATATTCCAACATATAGGCTTTTTTATGTTATGCAATATATATGTATTTTCCAATTGCTTTTGGGTGATGTATAACCTGCACATTCCTTGCCACTGTTCTCTTGATCAGAAAAATATGTCTGTAGTTTGAGTGATTGTGAGTGTTGGCCAGTAAACTGGTGAGTTTTTAGCTTTCTGAAGATATCTTGGGTATGCGTGTTGGAAGTTGTTTTTGGATCAGTTATGCCTTTGCTCACCACAATGGTAGACAGATTAACTAATCGAGCTTGTAAAGATTCTGTATTGATTCTATAGGTTTATTAAATAGACCATGTGCTGGAAGGCATATTTTCCCAGTCACTGCGTTCTGTAATTTAATTAAACACCCAAATACTGCAGTCTTAATTACAGATGGTTTATGTGGGGGAGCCAATAGGTGTGAAGATGTCATTTTGATGTCATGTAAATTGTGCTATTTCCTGTGCTCGCTTCTTCATTTTTACAACCTGTCTGCTTTTGTTTATATGCACAAGCTCAATTTGCATTGTGACCTATTACTTTCAAGTCAATTAGTTTGGTCAATAAACTGAGGGGACAGCATAGACAGCTGTGGGTTTCTCTGAACATAAATTATGAACTGTAAATGTTTTTCTCATCAGTGTGTCACTGTGTGTGTGTGGCTATGTTTGGAATGTAATGCTAGTATACTTCTTATTGGATTCTGTGCAGTATGCTTGCTGTTGTTTGTTGTGGATATGCATGACACCTCATGCAGCTCGTTGAGTTGTGAGTTCTGCTTTGCTTTCGTACACAATATTCTCATAGACCTCTTATAGACTACCATTGAAGCAGAACCGATATTAAACTAGATATGATGGAGACTTGAGGTTGAGCTGTTTTGAACCAATATACAACCACCTGGCAACCACTCAGAACTACAGACAAAACACTGAAACACACTATAAGCCATTTGGTACACCGAAGCATTCACATAGCAATAGCAATAATGTATTGTATATAATTATATATTCTTCACAATATGTGTGAAGCACTGGGTAAAGAAAATGTGACTGATGCTTTCTGGCGCAAACCTGGGAGATAAGGTATTGAAAATATTGTACACTATTGAGGTGTAAATATTGTACACAACACACTGCATTCAGCAGAAACAGTATTCACTATGTAGAGTCAATGCTATTTCATACATATATGTGAATGTTTGACATTGTGTGTCCATTCGTCTGTGATCTTTTTCACTTTGCTTGCACACGTCTGATACTATCTTACCTTTACAAGTTTCAATCTTTAAAATCTTCAATAATAAGGTCATTCCTGAGGGATCATAGTTCTTCCCTTTTAATAAGACTACTCTGCGTTTCGACTGCATTACCAAGATTTCTCCCCACAATGTATCGAGCTGCATTGTTTATATGACCAACTCGTATTTAAATAACGTGTCAAGCTCTGTTGTTGTTTTAGCAGAATGATGAATACGATAAAGAACAAAATTTACATTTTCCCCCCGGAAGACTAACACAGGCCTGCTGATTTATGACTGTAATGCAAAGTTTAGCAAAGCTAATTAGGGACAGTGTTCCCTGGGTCAGATTTAATCAGAGCAACATTTACATTGGATGGCGAGGACTCCAAGGAGAGGGAGGTAGTGCGAAATGCAAAGAATGAGATATTACAGTTGAGTTTCAGGTCTCAGGAATACCCCACATAACAAAGAGTGCAATTACACCTTCTAAAGTAAGGTAACAGAACAAGTTTTGCTGGTTTGTGATAAATGAGAACTATTTGCACAATTAGGTGGGAAAATGTCTTGGATTAGGTCCTTATGTTGCCTTTTAGTCCTCACGGGAAGTTTCTGCTTGCAAGTTTGGTAATCGTAATTATGCTGTGATGTGCGTCAAGTGATTTCAGTCGGAGAAAAATAGCTGAGTTTCATATTTCTATTTTTTTACTTCCCGACAGCAACCGGAAGTTTTATTTTTAGCATAAGTGCAACAAAGTGATGAGTAAGAGATGTTCATTATGTGCATAACTGATTCTTCAGCGCTGCCAAAGAGAGTGATGGTAAATGTACTGTACTGTACTGTACTGTAATGGGTACTGTAGTTTGATTGTTCCAGTCTGTTGTCTCATAAACCGGATAAATGGGTGGTATTTTTAGAAAAGCTTAACAACAACATGTACGTAAATGCAAACCAAATTCTGTATTCTATGGCTGTGTCTAAAGGCTGTTAAATGCTGCTTCCGGAGGACACATTCCAAGGTAGGAAGGAATCAAGGCACATCTGAATCCAATGTCTGCTTCATTTCCTGTCTCCTGAGATACCTTCATCTGATCAGTTTTTGAAAGCAGCATAGATGTAGGCTTTGTTACCTTTGATATCCCACAATACTGTGATTGTACGTCTGTGGGGAGGGTGATTGGTCGATCAGGGACGAGTTAAAAAAATGGTGTCCAAGAGAGTGGTTGGATGACAGTTTCTGTATAAATATGTTTTATATACACTTTTAACAACTTCTAATTTAATTTCTACCAAGAAATGAGTATTGTAGTTTTTAAATATTCAATTGGTTATCGCCAAAGCACTCCCTGTTTTTTATTTCAGGTATAATTTTGCTGCCTATGATGCTTATCTGAAACTGTCTCCTTAATGGGCAGACACTGCCTGCAAGGTCATTGCCTGATAGGGCAGTGAGTTAGCTGCCTAAGCTTGGGACGCAGCCTATATAGAACTCTGCAATCAACAACTACTTTATATGATTCATATTAATTTGTTTGCAACCGGATTCTCAAATTAACACAGCCATTGGATAATTGTGATCAATTTGATGTTAATATTCAATTACAAACATTACCACTGTTGCCCCATAAAGCAACTAATTGAACTTTTAATGATGGCTTGGAAAGTCAAAGCTTCAGAGTTTTTTTATTTGTCATTACAACAGTGTGTGCTGTTATCTCGTAAATACAATCATTCCAGCATGACTTGAATAAAACAACAAAGAACAGCTAGAGAATGCAAGTCAAAAAAAGAGAGAAAGAGAGAGAGAGTGCCCTTCTTTGGCCAGTAATCCTCTCGTGTAGGGTATTCAAGCTAACTTTCTTTATTAATAATAGAAGGCGCAAAGCCCTTGACATACAGCGTGGTTCAACATTTAAAGAGTTGGGATGACTCCCACTGCTTATTGAATCATTTATGAAACAAGAGTCTTTTTCCCATCTTACTCACGGCTAAAGCTTTATGATTTAGAGGATGGGAGACAAAGTTATTGAACGCAATAACTTCCTTCTTTTGTTAGGGCTAATATCACAGAGTTTTACTTTCATATGATTTCGATTGATGACCCATGAATCAGGGAGCAAAATCCACTAAAGTCATTCCTGCTTGCAATCATATCTACTTTTACTATAGCAAAAATAAGTTGTGTTCATGAATTTGAGCGAACCGTTAAGCAAACTGGTCTTTTATTGCTTCTTTAAATAGTTTGAAAGGTCGAGACAAGAAGGGGATCAGTGCGGTTATGAGGCTTCAGTGTGAACGCATTCCCAGTTTGCCTTTTTCCAAGAAAGATCATTTAATATCCAACAGAAATATGGTTTGACATCTTTTGTTGGAAGAAAATGGAACAAACCTGGGACAGATTGACAGACGCAGCAGCCTTTGGGGAAACCAAGCTCTAAAAGACTCAAATAACAGCTTAATCCTATTTAATTAAAATTCAATAAAATAATTCACGCTAAATAAGTTTTAATTTGTTCACGCATTTAATTGAGTTTTGAGCCAAGGAACACAATGAGTTATAATAAAGCACAACTATCACTATATAATTCCATTATAATAAATTAAAATAATAAAATGGAATAAAATAATAATAAATCAAGCATGCATAGGTCAGACTGTCCTGTTCCACTCTTTATTTCTCAGTACAAGACAAAGATACCTGCATAAAAGAGAAAAATAAAAGATATTTTGAACAGCTGAAAGAAATTTTCATGATTAAAATTGCGTTTTAGAGAGGCATTCCTCATCTGTTTGTTATTCTATCTTCAAACTGGAATGATTGTATCTTTGAGATTTATATCATATTTACTAATGGGAAGTCCATGTATATACTGATATTACTGATTTTAGCCCAACATTGGCTGTTTGTTTTCTGATAATCCTGTAGGAAATCTGGACATTTATCAGTTTGGTGAAAAAAAAACTATTTCAACCTTGAATCTGTTACTTTTGGCCAAAAGTAGCTATGGTGTATTCTGTACACACTTCTGTACATACTTTCCCATTTAAATGAAGGTGTCATTTCTAAAGTTTTGTGTTGAAATGAGTGAGAATGTTAACAGACAGTTCTCTACAGGTATTATAGGCCTCCTTGGTGTAGCACTAATGGATGACTGTCACATCAGGTAATTAATATTCATAAGTAAAGCTGATACGTTTTAAATTCTGTTCACCTCACTTTACAGATTGATCCTACCCTTGTCTGGGCCAGTGTATAGAGAATATAAATTTCTCTCTCTCACACTCTCTCTCACCCTCATACACACACACTCATTTTTCATCTATTTTACTCTTTCTTCCTCTGTTACACAAACACATACACTGGTTTTCATATTTTATGGGGACATTCCATAGACACTGTATGTTCTGTCCCCACAACCCTAAACCTACATCACAGAAAAAATTCTGCTATTGTAGATTTTCAAAATAAAATTTTGTATGATTTATAAACATGTTTTCTCATGGGGACCTAAACAATGTCCTCAAAAGGTCGAAATACTGGCATTACTATGCTTGTGGGAATGTAGTAAATAACAGGTTTATTTACTACCATAATGTAGTAAATAACAGGACCACACACACACTCATGAATAAATTAAAATGAGGAACTCTTGTTTGGCTTTTAGTTGACTCACGTTATTGTCATTCAGTATTCATACAGGTGTCTATTGCTTGCCATTTTAGTTGTTTAGTTACAACTAGTTTAGTTACAGAAATAGAACCGTATACTGTTAATGTCTGTCACTAATAAAAGAATATGTGTTGTCTTGTAAACTTGGTGGGCATGATAACTGTGTGAGTCTTCATTATCTTCATTGCGCTTTCATTAACCTTTAATATAGCTCATCATTTTTGACCACATGACCATTTGGGTTCTGTGCACACCTGTAGGCCGTATCAGAGCCTGTGGAAGTCATGTGAAATTTGTACTAATTGGCTGGTGAAATATATTAGATGTTTACGATTTATTTACTGAGATGCTTCATTACTTCATCATATTTAATGATTAAGTTGTTTTTCCCTCACAAAACAAATATTCTTCATTAAAGAACCTCGCATTTGAAAAATGCAAGTCTTTTCTCTCAAAATAACAGTTTTTATTTAGTTCTGCAGGATTGTTTCTTTGCCCTGAATCAAAAGCGGTCTGTAATGTGATGTATTTTTGAGAACGACAGATTTTTCAACAGGATAAAAACGCTGGACGGGAGATGGTTGTCTTGTGGCTGTGAGAGCACTCCATAGTTATAGCTGACTGTGGGTTTGAATTGGATTTTGGAGAGCAAATCTTT
Source organism: Chromobotia macracanthus (assembly GCA_036877525.1). NCBI lineage: Eukaryota > Metazoa > Chordata > Actinopteri > Cypriniformes > Botiidae > Chromobotia > Chromobotia macracanthus. Next base: position 6,789,964 of record JAZGTH010000067.1, on the reverse strand, counting down.
TCCTGAAACATCACCAGCACCCTCATCTGAGGAGGCTTCGTGGCTGGGATGTGAAGGCTGGAGGTAAAGTTCATTTCTTACTTGTAACACTTTATAATTTATTTACTATTATTTATTCTATTAACATTAACTCAATAGCAGGATTTTCAAAGTTATTTGGCTGTTGGATAACAATAACTAATACTTGCATCGCCTAGCTGACAAATGCTGAAAAGTCATTTTAGAGGCACAACAAATGAGGGAGAGAACGAATGGAAAAAGAATGAGAGGTACAGTAAGGATAAAAATAGGTTAGAGATTTGCAAACAAATTTAATAACCAGCCAGTAGAGGAGAATCAGTTTTCTGGCTTGCAAATCTCTAAAAGGGAGAGAGAGATGCTTGCAAATCTCTAAGAAAGAGAGAGAGAGAAAAAGAGCGAGATATACAGTAGATACATATTGTGTCATATTGCTGCTTAGAAAATAAAAGGAAATCACATCAATTTAGCTAGCTACATTTTTTCAACTGTATATTCAATCGAAAAGAGTAAAATATTACCTGCTATATTAAAATACATAATATCATTTAAAAAATATACATTACTAGTTCCCGTGCAAAACTTTCTGCCATGAAGCTAGGGTGTAGCTTTAGTGTCCTGAGTGATTTTTGTGCTTTACTGTGCAGTTGCTAGGCTGTTGCTAGGTGATTGCTGTGGTGCTCTCAGAAGTTGTTTACAGGTCAAAACCAAAAGAGCTCACTCACAAGTCTATGTTTGGTCTGTAGAGGTGGCCCAAATCTCTCATTCAGGGTATGTTTTGGGCTTTTTCCTCTATTTTTTTTGCTTGAGAAAGTAATAGCACATCCCTCCTTAATGAATTACACTACTTGAATCTATAGTGTGATGGGCTTGATCAAATCCCATAATCCCAGAAGCTTGAGCAACATTTTCTGTGATGCATGTCATAACACAATGTAAATATTTGTGTATATACAACATAATTGAACATCAAAAGACTGACATTTAATTGAGGCGTATGATTAAATAAATGCAAATGAGGCAGCTATACACTTAACTGATTTAGGTGATATACTGACTTTAGTTTGGATCATATCTGAAACTTTATTATTGCTGACAGTTACATATGAACCAAAATTATTAAAATGAGTCACATCTGTTTGAGTCACAAACTCATTACAACAGAGTTGTCGCTGTTCTGATGAGTCAGCTTAGATTTTCCTTCAGGCCTTTAAAATCTGAAGAAGTTTTAGAGGCTTTGATTGCTAAGAGCAAACTTCCGCTAATTAGCTGACTTTATGAATATTACAGACTAAATCGATCCAAGCTACTTCCAAATTAAACGGTTTTGCATTTCTTTTTGGTTCATTTTCATCAACTGAAGTGTAATTATGCCCGTTTATACACATTGCGACAATTCTACCGTAAAATGTAAAATCATAATCCTACAAGTTTTGCAAATTGGTGTGCCACCCGACTTTCAATATTTTCTGCTCCCAGATGATCATTCTCGGGATTATGCAGAACAGAAAAATGAAGATTCTTCACAAGAATAAGTGCTTTGAAAGCATTGAAATCATAAATTGACCTTCACTTGTCCATCTAAGGCACCTGTTGAATTAAAGTTACCTCCATAACTGCCTCACTGGGATGAACAAAAGCTATTGAACTCTTTGATATGAAAATACAGGATATTGAAATGAACTCATTTTTCTTTGATCTTCTCCTCTAACGATGAGAAACGAGAGTGTCTTGAAAGGGAGGAAAAGATGACCTCTTTCTCTCTCCCTCGATCCCTAAAGTGATGTGATGTCATTCAAGCTAGTGTCTGTCCTAAAGTCAACCTCACGTCAAAGGAGCGGCTGTGACTACATCGGATACCAGCTACTCAAGTTAACTATTTGTGAAAACACTATTTTTTCCAAAGATGACTTCCCAGTTCCACTTGAGTTCACTGCAGATTTGGAAGCTATGCTTCAAGTCACCATGAAATCAAAATATACTATTCTTATTTTTCATGAAATATTGCAGTGTTTATTAGATGATTTATCCATGCACATCATGATTTATTTTTGTAAGATCTTTAATCTTACGCTCTGCAACAGCAGCCCTTCTTTGATGATATCAATCTGGTGGCTTGGGTGGAGCCGGAAATGTTATCCACACCCACCAATGGTAGTCTGCTGTGAGCTTTAAAAAACCCACTTTTCTATAGCCAATCAATTCTCAGCGAAAAAAAATAAGCCACGTCTTCCATTTTTCTTTTTCTCTTTGAATAATGTCAGTTGCAACTCCAGGTTCACGCAGACTTTAAAGGAATGAGGAATTTCTTCAGTTCTTCTTAATGTTTGAGGTTGGGCTGGGGCAGACAGGAATGTGTCAGGAATGTGTAGAACATCAGTCATTAGTTTTGCAGTTCTGTTTGTTTCAGAAATTTGACACTGCGGCTTTATAGATTGAGCTTTTCATTCAGGACAGTTATCAATATCGGGCTCAGTATGAATGCGTAGCACAGACGAACACAGTTTCATTGTTTCTTTGTTTTGTGACTGTCTAATTCCAAAGGCTGAGTTTCTCTTCCAATGAATGTTAATGAGACTATCTCAGCATTTTGGCTGAAAACAGTGCAGATCATTTCTGATTTCCATAGTTGCTGTCAGTGAAATTGTTCATCCTTGGCAGTTGTATACAAACTGTAGGATTTATTTTCCTCATTTTTTATATTTTTACTCTCTAATCATGTAGCTGAACCCATATCCCTCACACTCAGACGTATTCACCTGTTTAATTATTAAATTGTTTTTTGCTAAAGCTCATTACTAAAGGCTAATCTTAAAAGCAGGATAGGTGATCTTTTTCTGATCTTCTGTTGAAGACGCAGGTCCATGAAATGTTCACCCAATCATTGTATTTGGTCCCAATGCAATGATAGGATGTTGTACTTGCTTGTCAAACTATGCCTTTGCATACCTCTCTGCACTTTTGGAGGTGTGGCTTTGGAGAGCACTGTGAAAGGAGGGTGGGATCTTATGCTTTCAAAACTAGCTTGCCAGTTTTAGCAAAATTGCCTACCCTACCAAAGCCTAACTAGATTTTTAAAAAATTAATTTAGGATTTTTTTGAATGTTATCAAAGGAAGTCTTTGTCAGATTTAGTTAACTTCTGTGGACAAATTTGTCCCCAGACTGTAGGTGACACACACACAATCACTCTGTAAATCAATTTTCAGGTTTCACAGAGAAAACCAGCAAGAATTTCTCCAGTGTCACAAGCACAGAGCTTAATTAGCGTAAATAATTAGACAAAGAGGCGTTTTAATTATTCACTCCAGGAAACAATTCAATTTACACAGCGCACCACTGACAGCCCATTCAGCAGGTCAGATGACAGTGTGATTACTAGAGGAAGTACATTCTTAATCTTACAGCCAAACACTGATGTAACCACACCATCCAATCATTAAGCACTTTCATCTTCCTTGGGAGTGATGTAGCTTAACAGAGGTTTGGCTAGAGATGTAAATAAATGTGAGGTTATACTGGCAAAATGTTACTTGATTGAGTTAAATAGCTCCTGATTGTATTTTATTGGAAACATATGTAAAAGTTTAAAATTATACAGGCCATAGTATGAAACTGTGTTGGTGTTACAGTTTGTCTTTTAAATGGACCATTTGGTTTTAGAAAGTAACTTAAATGTAATTTGTAATATGTTTACAACTTTGTAGGCTTACAGCTGTAGTGCTTTAGTTATTTTGGGGCACGTCTGGGATTGACAGAGTGTAAAAGCAGACTCACACTTTTAAAGGTTGTGTTGAGACCTGACTCATCTCTCATGTGAGGATGTTTCACCTCGTGAGCTGAGGGTTTTCATGTAACGTGGGGTAATTTTGTTAATAGTCTCTTTATGATTGGCTAACTGCTTTGTACAAGCCGAAATAGCTTGTGTTTACATAATACAATAACATATTATTTCAAGAGAGCAAGAAAACTCCTGTTTTTCAAGATATAACTGTTTCAAAGCTGATGTATTTTCCAATGGACTCTTTTTATTTGATGTTACAGTAAATTACTTTCTCTTGTCACAGTTTAATGTGCAGAGACAAGTATAAATAAGTCATTTGTAGGTTGACTTCCTGAAGAGTATAAACATGATTTCTGTGGTGCTTTAAAAACATCGCTCCGCTCTGTTAGCTGTAGCCCCTGATATGTCAGTCAAATTCTAGCCGATCCAATGGTGTGAGCTTGGGGGCGGGACTAACAATGGAAGAATGGACTGTAGAAGTGCTTGGAGAACCTGCTGGGTAAACAATCATTCTTTCTGCAATTCCATTTGATACCGCTGCTGGCGCAGGAATTGCACACAGCAGATTTAGAGGTAATAATGCGTGCACGTCATCACAGGCCATCAGTATGCAAACTCTTTAGCCTGGACAGACGTTCAGGTTCTGAATTGCAAATATCATTGAGGATGTTCACAGATTTTCTACACCATCCCAAGCATACACACAATCTCTCTCTTTCACACACACACTTACACACAAAATCACATTATAGCGCTTCTACAGCCCTGCTTCCTCTGTCCGTGGGTTTGTATAGACCTGTGAAATTGATTGTGACATTACACTTCTGAATAGGATGAAAAAGAAGTCTGGCTGCCAGGGGCTTGACCACTTCCTGTGTCCTGAGCATCGAACATAGACCAAAAAGCAGACTGGCGGGAGGGCAGCTCAATGCTGCACTGACCACTACAGGTCATTCTCTGTGTGCCTTCCTTTTATTGGTCTGCCCCAGACCGGTTTGTGGTTACCTGGTCGTTCAAGCCCAGTAGGGTGGAAATGCTGTGTATAGGTCACATGTTTGAAGGAGTTTCTTAGCTTTCTCTGAAGAGTAGGAGATAGGCAGTCAAAGTATGATCATAAAGGGGGAAAAAAAGAATGGTTTGGTTCTACCTGCTCTTTATTGCTTTCACTTTCTTCACTGAAAAGTTACAGTTTCTAGAAACCTGCTCATCATTTTCGTAGTTTAATTTGGTGCTAATGTTGGTGCAGAAATGATACACTTCAATTTTAATATTTCACTTCCATCTTCCAGACACTAATGAGATTAAAAATGAATAAAGCTTCAACAACAATTTTAGGTTATAAGATTGTTTCCGTAATGTTTCCATTAAGTAGCAAAAACGTTACAAATGTTATTTAGAAAGTTCTGTGAATGTTCAAAATATCCAGATTTAGATGTTATATTAATGTTTTTGCTTAATAAACATAATAAGAACTTTTTCAATTCTATAACGATTTAAAACATTCCACTAACATCCTAAAAATAGCATATATACACATATGTATATTGTTTAAAAACATTCTACTAACATTACTGCAAGAATGTTTTCGATAACTTTGAGAGAACTTTCAGAGAATGTTAGTCAATGTTATGAGAACGCTTCGGTATTAGCTGGGTTTAGCTTAAGTCATCTCCATCTTAGATGTTTTGCCTGAGAAAAAGACCCCAGTAATCTCAGATGTATCTCCTCCAGAGTTTCAGAAGCAATCTTATTAATGTGGCAAACTGTGCTCAGATATGCCAAGATACCTGCAAGTCTGCTATTAAAAGTTAGAGATTTCAATACAAACTCAGACATTTAGGTATTTGATTCCACATGCTGCAGTATTGTGTTTGGCTGTGAAAGGGAAGGCGAGGGATCAGAGATAGCTGGCTTTGCTGAGGAAGTGTGCTGTGACAATAGACTCAGATAATGAATTACCTCCCTCAGGCTGCTACCATGGGAAGGAGAGAGAGAAAATTTTAATGCTATAGCACCAGGGGTTTGGCATCTAGTTGTCATTTACCGATGCTAATGTCAACAGAAAACATGAACAAGGTTTACTCAATTATCTCTATTCCTTAGATGCTTCTTTACACAAACTGTCATATTACTCATGGCAATCTTACTGTTTATTTCTCCATTTGTTGGGTGAGTTAGATAGAAAATGCCTCTTTAAAATGGAAATGATTTGAAATGAAAAAAGGAAAGAATAGTTGTAGACAGACAGACAGACAGAACAGTAATTAGGTAGGGTGGGTAGGTACATCAGACAGACAGACAGACAGTTAGTTAAAAATATATTTGTTTATGGTGGGGTGTGTAAAACTACAGTTCCTCTAAGCATCACAATGGGGCAAAGCTTGTATAAACAAAGAACCAGTGGAAACAATGAGAAAACAAACATAACGAATAATGAACATAACGATAAACATATTGTTCTTATAAAACCCAAAACAACAACAGAGTGATAATGAGCAACAGTCGGGGGGTGGGGGCTAGAAGAATTGTGAGAAAAGATGAGCTTTTAATTGAGATATTAAAATGATAGAAAGATGTTCCTCAACAAAGGAACATTCTAGCAGTTTGGCATCTTCTATGAAATCTTTGTTGAGCCATGAGAAAACAAAACCTTCCGTAATCTTTGAACAAAGATGTATTTTCACATATTCTGACAGAAGGAAGAGATACATTTTAAAAATATTCCTTTTTTATAAAGCTTAAATTGCGTCTCTGCTTTATTGACAGACAGAGTAACAGATAGATGAGCTTAATACGATCTATATTCTATAAAAGAGAAGCAGTCTAAGATTGTGGATATAAACACAATTTCCAAAAATTATATACCCTTGTTTTTAATATAAAGGCTTTTCTATAGGTTTTCATACCATGACCACATGCCTTCTTGACCTTTCTCAGTTCCTTTGTTGGCTGGGTCAACATGATGTGATACAGCTTGTTAAATGGGGCAAATATTGTCTGATGTTTATTGATTTCAGTGTCTTTTGGACACAGTATGATACAGTGACATCATATTTCAATGACCTGCAAAACAAACAGGGAGTAGCTGAATGTCCACCAGCAAGATAAAGCTAAATGATACCCCACAGGAGACTTTTCTAAGAGTTCTAGTCACATGAACATGCAGTATATAAGCTAATAACATTATTGACCACTGGTCATCAAACGAAGAAGGTCTTTAGGGGGTTTTTGTCTGTGTGGTGTTATGCTATGAAGTAACAGGTGGAGTGAATAATCAATGTGTGTCAATCAATCAGGAGGACTTTTCATATTTAGATGGTTAAAACAACCATGCCCTGATTTAAAAATGCCCAGTTTAGCATCAGTGATTGTCATTGAAAGCATAATACACTTAGAAAAAGAAATTGATGTAACTAATTGGAAACACATTAAAATAACTTTCAAAAAACATTAGTAATGTAGTAGCTTTCTACTGAAGGAATTTGTCTTTAAAGATGAAGAACATTACAATCGATTTATATTCCTACAGCCCAGGGCTATTCCTGGAAATGTGTTCTGACATATAAAAAAATCATATTCTGAGCTAAGAGACATTTTCTATCAAATAAAGAACAATCTGTGACGCATATTTGACTCTTACAGACATACAAGATAAATGATATGAGACACTGCTGGGCATGTTTTGTGGTCAGAGTGATTAGATGTTTGAAGATTGGTTTAGTTCAGTTTAGTTTGTTTTGTTTATTTGGGGGGTGGACATAAAGCATATGCACTTTATCTACTATTCATACAGTCAACTTTTTGCTGGATCTGTTGTGTAAGGTTTATAAACCTGAAAATGTTCATAACCTATGCATGAGGTCTTTGGTCTGAATCATCTATACATACTGCAAAACAAATAAAGCCTTGGATTGTTCTTCATCTATAGAGATTGTTTCTCGTTATATAACCACAGAGATTGAAGTTCGTCTCAAAATCACAATGGGGCATAACAAACATAAATGGAGAAAGAATAAACAATGAAAAAACAAACAAACTTTACATGGGAAACCAAAAACAACAACAGTGCAATAATGATTTGTTTTGAATGTTTTGAATTTAGATATAGAAGTAGGGGTGGAGAAGATGTTACAGAGAGTTTTGTGCCATTTTCAAAACACTGATTCATAAAGCATGTTTCATGATTTTACCTGCCATTAGTTACTACCATTAGTTTTGATGTATATTATGTATATTATGAAGAATTCACAGCAGTGATGTGCCAACAAATTTGTGAATAGTAAAATAATAATTTACCCATAAATTAAGATGTAAATCACCCAACCAAATATTCATCAAATTATGTCCTTTTGCGTTGATACTAAAGGTGAGTAAATTTTTAATTCTGGCTGATGTATTTGTTTAAGTAGGTCATGCCATAAAACCAAGATGGCTATTGCATTATGTAGTCAATGTAGTTATTTTTGTTTATTTTCAGACTCCTAGTACTGAAGCATCAGGCATATACTATATTTCAGCAGAGATCTTGTGACTGAAGATGAAGGTAAATTAGCTGCATCACCTGAGCCCTTGTTGTTTTGCTTGTGTTGTTAGAAAACAGTAGGAGTGATTAATATAGTGGACAGGCGACACTATTATAAATGTTTGCTCTCCCTCTCTCTCTTCCCTTGGTGTGACTTATATATTCTCTTCTTCTGTTGACACGGCGACAGCAGACAGCTGCGGTTTGCTTTGCTTTTCCTCATCTATCACAGACAGAAGATGAATGGGAGAAAGTAAGGACGCTAGCCTGGTCCAAATGCTACTAGCCTGGAATCACAACATCCCTTGTGTCCTTACAGACCTCAAACAGCAGGGACAGAGGTTTTGAAGAACAGAGCTAAGAACGGATTTGCATATGTCAGGGTTGTGCGCTTTTCACCATTGAATTGAGAATATCTCTTACGTTCCAATTAATTTTCTGAATTAGAATTGAGGCAGCAGGATGCAGAACTGTAAATACATTTTAATTTGTATAGGCAGAAGTATAATTGAATGAAATTCAGTATAATTGTTTTTAAAACATAAACTAATGCAAATGTGGCCAGTTTAGATGCATTATTCAGCATAATGTTTCCATAAACATATTTTCATACAACATACCACATTACTTTTCGATTACCAACTAATTAAATACCATCTATAGAAATGTGCATTTAATATATATAAAACATAAATTTCAAAATGGTGATGTCAAAATTTTGTTTTGCTGTAATATTTCAGAAAAAATAATTATTTGTATTAAATACAACTATTTGTTTTGTTACAAAAGTAATGTTGGGTTAATGCAATTGTGTTGTATGACAGTGTTAAATTGCAATTCAGTACATTCCTCTTTCTGTCATTCCAATTCAAATTCAGTTCAGATGGTCGTGGCTAATTCTAAATGTTAAATTTAAGTTTTGACTGAACTGAATGATAGTCAGTTGTTAAGCTCTGCCAAACCCTGGCATATGTTCAGCGTCTCTCTGTTCATTAATGTTTCATTCCATAATCTTGTTCTCTGTGGTTCCCGGTCATGAGTGATGCCGTGTTTCCACATCCCTCTGGAATGTCAGCGACTTTCCGGCAGGCGGACAAAAACAGTTGTCAGGGTGTAAATCATCACATGATCACATCAGTCATGGCAACTTTCAGCACACATTGCTGCATTATATTTCTGCTCAGACTACAAAAATAATAATAAAAAAATAACACTGTGACTTTAAAGCCAGAGTAGGTAAATTTCCAGAAACATTTTTTGTTATGCTGGTAAAAGCTCTTCAGTCTTGACAGCAATCACTTAGTAAAGTGGTCTAAATGTGTTTTAAATATTTAGTGGTCTAAGTATATTTTATATATTTATGGCCCTGCGCCTTATAATACATATATAAAGCTATATAAATATATAAGGCACAAGACCATAAAATGATTGTCCAATCATTGGATTTGGTCTGAATGCAATGATAGGATGTCCAGCTTACGTGTCAAAGTGTGTATTTGCATACTGCATTCTGCTCGGACAGTAAATGTGTTCAATGTGTTCATTTGTTTGGGGAAGGCATGGCTTTGTAGAGAATGGTGGGGATCTTATGCTTTTAAAGCTAGCTTGCTATTGCTAGCCTCTCTGAAATTGCCTAGCCTACCTTTAAGAGTGGGTACTTAAGGCAGAGTTTCACAGAAGCATCACCCTGGCAGCTGTCCATCATTTGAACAACCCAATTCCATTTCCTAAAATGCCCCTCACTGACTTATGTTTACAAGGAATACTTTTTTATGACCGCTGAGCTTTCCGTCTTGCTTTAAACAGTTCATTTATGGATACAGTAAATCAGTGCCCCTGTCACCCACAGAATGCTGTTGTCACACTTAAAAAGAAAAACATAAGCAAGCTAAGAACAGGTCACATAGTGCGACCGGTCATTTCCCCCAACTTTAAATGTAAAATATGAGTGTTAGTCAGGTGTCTGACAGGATCATCCAAAGGGAGGCTGTGGAGGACGGTTAAGATTGCCTGGGTTTTATGGCGTATATTGTTTTGTCTGTGGTGGAATGAATATACGGTTCAGATACAGTTCAGGTCATTTGATTGACAGCTGTTATTTAACTTGCGGGCATTTGAATTTGATTTGATTTGATTGATGATATGGTTGGTTGGGTGTAGTTGATAAAACGCAGGGTCAGTAACTGGAAGGTTGCTGGTTCAGGCCTTGAGCAAAACACAAACCTCAGGAGAATTTCCAGAAAGTGTTTTTTGCTCAGTTGTTGTTCTTTCAAAGCTCAGGAGACTTCATGGAGTTCTCAGTCAGGTTTCATTTACGCATTGATGAGTTGTAGGCAGTGGCGCTTCTCAACTCAAGTGGAGACGTGAGATTTCTGGTTCTTTTTCAGACACAGGAGACAAATATATCAGACACGAGACTTAAGCAAAAGTTTCTTTTTGCTCTCTGTTTAATCTCGTTATCTCGTTATCTCATCATCTCATCGTAATTTTGTTCTAAGGGATCTTTTGCTATACAGTAATATTATTTAATATATATATACTTATATAACTTATAAGTATATTATATTATACTTATAATATATATAAAAATATATACTCTATAATAGCTTTTTATTGGTTAGAAAGGTTTTGTTTTGTTTTTTTACAAAAGAAGCTAATTTATCCTATGTAATAAAATGTAAAAGGGTGTTTACATGACACGGTTTTCAACTAAAAATGGAAAACGTATGCATTTGTATGTGTTGTAGCTGTTCATTTACATGACAATGACTTTTTGGGGGCCTAAAAACAGAAATTTTTAAAAATGTATTTCAGAAAGTAAGGTTTTGAAAGCTAAACTGTTTTTCTAAGCTACACAAAAACTACAAAAATGCGAATTTATGACAATGGTGACGTCATGCGCATGTGTATTACATGTACAATTTACTGACATCAACATATACTGGCCTGGCTTGCATAATACAGCATAATACAAAGGATCGTTTTGACATTGTTGTTGTCTGAACATGAAACTCTTCAAAAACATTGTAAACATGCCCTCAGTGTCATTTAAAATGGTGCCATTGATTTTATCAGGAAACCCGCAGCCCTCCTGCAGTAAAAGGAGGCCACAGCCCATGCTTTAGGAAACTCTGCTTTAGATCAAAAAGTGCAGAGCAACATAAATTAAGTCAAATGCGTCTAAAATTTTGACTGGTAGATTATACAGTATATGTGTGTATTTCCAGGTATATACAGCGCTCTGGCGAGCATGTACGGCATGTGTGTTCATAATTCATAATCCACTCTGGCCCGTCAGCACTGCAGCTGGGCGTGGGGGTGATTCATGTCACGGGGTTGCTGAGCAGTGGGATGGTCGGTGGGTTGGCCTGCGGTGTCCTGCCGTGATCCACATCCACCACAGAGCTGCTCACTCACCCCGGGGTCAGCCGTTTGTCACCTGCCTGATATATGAGCTCGGACTAGGCAGAACTGCTGAATTTGGATCTCCGTGTAATGAGAAACCTCCCGTGTGTGTATGTGTGTGTGGAGAAATGGCAACGTGTGATCTATTGCATGGTCTCTGTACAATGACTATACTGCAAATTTATGCTGATTTCATAAATTTTTCAGAGCAGCGAATGATACAGCATTACTGAATTACTCTCCTCTCACAATTAGCTCACAGCTCGGCCTAGCATGCTGCTCTGTTGTGCATTCTTAGTTTGCCTAAAGAGGACAAACAAACTTTCGCTTAGTTCTCATAATCATGCAGAAGTTTCACATATGCGTCACTCTTATGAGGCTGATGATCCCAGTCAGAGTTATTATTATTCTATATGTGCTTAATGACCAAGCATGAGGTTTTTACAAGGACGATTAAATGCATGTTTAACAGCAGTTATTAAGCCCTAGTGCATAGTGTGCAGAGGGAAGGGCCCTGTTGCATGTTCTGTCTTGCCAACAGACAACATAATAATCAAATGAGTCATTCTTTCTTTTAATAAAAGGCAATGCAACACATCCTGTTGTATGGTGTGTGTAGTCTTTGTCTTATAATTAAATGCAATATAAATTTGCAGTAGCTCTTCACAGAAATTAGAAGAAATATAATAGGAATTTCAATATAGGACATAAAATGTCCTGTATTAAGTCTCTTGAAGCAGCTCTTGAATTTCTGGACCACTAGCCATGGCTTTGGTTACTATATGAGATAATTATATTATATAGATAATTATATTCATACAGTATATAAATTATGGGTTGATTTATTTACTTGATGTAATAGGACACCTCCCTTCAACAAGTCACATGGTTTGAGGCGTCATTCATACCCATAGCACAAATGGATTCATGACATGTTGATGCATTTTTGTGATATACTCTTAATCTTGCGAATTAGTAATAGTGATGGTTGCATTAGCAAACACCACTAATTAACAGCCAACCCCGCCCCCTGGATAACAGCAGAGATTCCGGTAAATGGAATGAATGCTATTGATTGTAGCACATCCCAGAATTCCTTGCTTTTGTGGGTTGGGTGTAAGCCGATGAGAAGATAATGCACCAATTTATGCAATAAAAGGGTTGCCCCTCGCTTGCTAAACAACATTATTAGGTGGTATGCAGTGGACAGCCATTAATAACAAGGACTTTCCCAGCACTAGCTGGTTGTGTTTGCAAGATCTCTGTCTGGTAAGCTCATGGTTCTGTATTATATTTCAGCTACGCTCGATGGCAATGAGATTCTTGATTCATTCATCTGAGTATGATCTAGATATGATCTAAGAGGAAGAGACTGTTTGATCGATATGTAAAGCACCAAACACTGTTTGTTTTTTTATGTGAAATTTAGGGGCAAATTTCTCTGAAAGAGCTGATACCACAATTGGCTGGTCACCCTGATGCGGAAAAAATAGAACTATATAAATTGCCCTAAAAATAAATAACAGAAAAGTAGCAGGAAAATTTAGACTTTGTAAACAGAATCTGTGTACGCCCTAAAGTAACAACTACTGATTATTTCACAGGCATGACTCATAAAACCAAGCATACAATTCTGCATGTGGATATTTAGTTTACTGATTACTAAGTGCCTTAAAGTAACTCTAAGTTATTTTCAATGATTTTAAAGATTTGAAGCAACTAACCTGGCAAACTTTGGCAAATCTAGTAATTGGTTTCAAACTCAGCATATAGAGCTGTGGCTATTCTTCTAAGCATCACTCAAATGTGAGCGTGATATCTGAGACTGAAGGAGATTTGACAATAGCAGTCTTTTCAATGTCTGTCCAGTAATAGAGAGCGTAGACGCCTGCAGCGTGTTGGGGACAGGACTGTATTGTAAGGAAGTCAGTAACAGGAGATGTTATTCGTTTCTCAGTGTGTTGAAACTCAACAGCCTTTCTCCTGGACTGCAGATAGAAAATCATCAGCTAAGTTGGATCAATAATTCATTAACACTTAGCATCTTTGTACCAATCCTCTTTAACTCTTCACGCAAACACATTCAGTTGCTGTCTGCCCCACAGAATCACAATAGCCTAATTTAGCTGTTTGCTGAGCTCTGTGCTGTCTAGTCTTTTCTCTCCTCGATGCACTTACTGTACAAAGTCTTTAGAGTGGATATAAGGGAATATTGATCACAATGGCACCAAATAAAGAGACTGGCAGAGCCTCTACAGAGAGATTGGCTCTGATGAACAGGCAGTTTAATAGAGGACTAGGTATTAAGAGGCCAGTGAGCAATGCTTCAAAGGTCAACCACCTGTTTAGATGTTGAATATGAGGGATCAACAATCTGTAAAAGACTTTTTGGGCACAGTTGTGTAACTGTTTATCAATTAGTGAGTGTTGATATCTCAAAGTGTTCTGTTGAGGAGGAATATGATAGAACTTTAGATGATCAGGCAAGAAAATATACCAATGCTATAGGCATTTTTTATTTTGGACCATAAGCAGTCACTTAGCGACATCCTAGCAACCACTCTGAAGACCTTAGCAACCAGAACAACCTTTAAATGCCCCCCTTTAAACCCCTCAGAACACTTTTAGCAAATATTGAGTAAGGTGTCAGGTGAAAATCCAAACACTGTAATGCCAAGATTTACATGTGAAACCCTCATTCTTTTTCTCATAAAAATCATAATTCTTTACTGCATAGAACCAGGACAAGATGCAAGCCAGATTCAAACCCACATCCCTTTGAGTACAATCCCAGCTGTTCTCAGAATGTTGGCTAACATTCTGTAGAAGTTCTCTCAATGTTATCAAAAATTCTTGCAGTAAAATTAGTAGAACATTCTTTTAACATTTTTTTTGGTTTTAACATTCTTTTAAAAATGTTATTCTTAAGTTGTTAGTGGAATGTTTTAAAATGTTTAAGAATTAAAAACGTTTAAATAACATTCTTATAACCAAGCAATTATGGTAATTCACTGTCTAAAAAGTGGACAATTTGAACATTCTTAGAACTTTTAAAATAATTTGTTTAACATAATGGTTTTGATACTTAATAGAAATGTTAGGGACATATTTTTACAACCTAAAATTGTTAGCTGGGATGGCTGTGTTGTAAGCTTAATTACAATAATATTTTTTGTGCCATGGCTTTAACAAAGATAAGGTGTTGTGTTACTCTCGTATTTCTGCAGGCTGTTAGCAGGCTTTTAAATGAGCTTCACGGTCCACTATTTGTGTGGTATTGTCTTCTAATTACAGCTGAACGTAACACACGTACAGGAGAAATGACAGGGTTGGGAGCACATGCCCGGCCTGGTCGTTCATCTGGTGAAAGAATCAGATGTGCAGGTGAATTATTGATGCAGAGCTCACATCAGTTCCAGCAGGATCATTTAGCTCTAGATGAGCAGAGACTGTAGCTTCAGGAGCAGCTGAACACTGAAACATGATGTCTTCAGTAGTGGATTCACACAGAGTCATGCAGGTAAAGCTGTACTTTTAATGATTGCTCAGAAAAGTAAAAACTGGGTGCAAAAAGTGCACAAAACAGAGCATCAAGACTCAATTATCAGCATTATATCACAGCACATTTGCACATTTACAATTGTATTATTGTATTAGCTGTTGGCTCATCAACCAGAGTATCACTCTAGCTGGATATTAAGGAAATAATAGCAGCTTAACTTTTTTACTCATGTTTTTGTACTATTGGTTTTCTTCTAACAGCATGCAGTAGAACTTGCATCAGTCTGCTGCAGATGTTTTGCGAGAGATGCAGAGAATGTGCGCAGATTGCAGCCAGTTTCTGCTGAGACAAGCAGTACTGAGAAATGCATTATACTATTATAGGCAAATTATACATCATCAATTGGGTTTTATTTCCGCACATTAGGGCGATAGCTTTCATACTAATTGCATATCGTTCTGCAGTCTGCTGGATCTCAGAAACCCATTTTTAAATGGACTTTAGCTGCACACTCAAGCCTTGAAAACTTCACTATTATTCACTAGTCAACAACACTATTAGAACTGTGACATCAAAAAGGCTTGATGACCAAAAATATGTTACTTTTATGTAAGGTAGTTTACATAATAAAATACATTAGGTATTTTAAATCTACACTAAATATAGATAGATTTTAGATATTCTAAACTCTACACATGATTAAACCTATAACATGGACCTTCTTGTATTTTGATGTTTTACATATTTGGTCCTTTTAGTAAGCTGCTTTAACATGGGCTGATTTAGGAGGTTCCCACAATGAGTATGGTTTTAGCTTAGCTTCTATCCAACTCATGGCCCTACTAAAAAATTAAAAATAGCTTGGTTTGCTGATCTTTCTGGTCTCTCAGCCTGGCCAAAGAAATGTTTAGCTGATCAGCTAACTGGTTTCCCTGCTGAAAAACAGCTAAAACCAGTCTAAGCTGGTTGGTCTTAGCTGGTTTAAGCTGGAAATAACTGGTTTAAGGTGGGACTAACAGTGTGGCAAAGCTGATAAAACTGGCCTTCCAGGTGGCCAACCTGTTTTAGCTGGTAGGTCAGCTGGTCTCTCAGCCTGACCAGCTTCACTGGCTAAAAAAGTGGCCAAAACCCCTCTAAAACCAGCCTGCTAAACCAGCTTAAAAGCTAGGCTAAGAGACCAGCTAAAACCTGCCAAGTTGTTTTTCTTCAACAGGCATACCATCCTGTCAGATGCCCCAGACTTCTCTAAGAACCTGAAAACAGACCAGCCTAATCAGCTGTTGAGATAAGCCAACCACCTTGTGCTGATTGATGATGTTTTTCACACTTGTATGATTCGTGTATGATTGTAAAAATGGAGCAATGAGGAGGAACAAAGTGATAGACATGTAATTATTACATAGGGTACCATCTCCTACACTACAGTCCTGCAGATGCCTAATTGCTCTCATAACGGCAGATCTGCAGCAGCGTACGTACAGACAGGTTCTATGAGAATGACCAGACATATTCAAACTAATGTTCTCTGTCTTCACAGCTCTTAATCTGGCCAGCAGAGCAGTGACCTTCTCTGAGTGGCCTTTAAATTTTAATGAAAGGTCTTTCAAGAGGTTAAGTGAGTCTTTTGAGAGAGAATCGCACTTAAACTCTTGAAGAGAGCGAGCAAGAGAGAGAATGATACGGTGAGAAATAGAGTAAGGTTAAGACTATTTAGTGACCCACTTTTGTTTGTCTTCAGGCACTAAAGACAAGCTGCCACAGTAAATACCTGGGTTTACAGGACATTGACCCAATAATGTGTTTTTTAGTGTTTAAGAAAGTGCACTCTAGCCTCTGTTACACAGTTGCATGGTCCGCCTTAGGGCTTTAGCAGAGCGATGTTTTCAGATAAACCTTATACGCTCTATTTTGACATCTCTGACCTGTTTACTTATAATACAAGTACTGATGCTAAGAGAAATGTTGTAGGATGGTGACAACAGGTTACATATACAACTGTATCTCACTGGAAAATGTAACAATTGTACATGGTGGCGATTTCGTATGAATTTGTACAATGTAATTTGTGCGAATATGTACTTTGAGAGAAAGAGCAAGCATAACCCATAAACCCACCCCCAACTGTAAACTTTGCTTGGCCTAAAGCAGCTTTGAAAACGTAAGAATGAGATTGTACGAATTTATATGAATTAGTTAACAATTCGCTAAAATATAAAATAGTTACGAGTTGCCATGAGATGGAGTTGACATCCTGTTTTACTTGTTCTTGTGGTAAGTTATTGTGATTAAAGCAGACTTTAGTTTTCAGTCCTTAACGGACTAGAGCATGAATTTTTGATTATGACTCTGTTGCTACAAACGACTGACTAGAGAAACAAACATCTGTTAGATTCTACAGCCAATTTTGAGTATGTTTTGGCCAAGCTGTCAGTGTCTGTAATGCACCTGCCTATGACTGTGTGCTAGTTTCTCGTCTTTCTTCTGTACAAACAGATTTTAGGGCACAGAAAAGGATTGATTGCTTTGGCATTCTGCTTTCTCAAATTAGATTTACATTTATGTGCTTGGGAAACACTTTCATAACAAAGTGACTTTCAGAAGTGATTTGAATCAGAACAGTATTTTAAGGGGAAAGTGTGTAGTCAAGTAAATTAAAGATGGGCTTCATGTGGTAACATCTAATTAGCTGCTTTTAATTGACTAAATGACTAAAACCATTGACAAATTCACTAAGTGCCTACGACTGCATATTCCTCTTTTTTAGGTGCTGTACACATTGCCCAACCATTCCAATACAAAATCTATGTAACTCCTTTGTCTATTGTACGTCAAAGAAAACAAAGTCTATTTTTAGGGCCATTAAGATTTTTGTTTGCATTGGGACATTATTTTTTATCAGTTTTATATCAGTATATCAAACATTGCTTCCTTATCTCAGTTATCAGTAGTTTACTGTAATGTGAACCATATCTGATCGTCATTACTGTAATGTGATCAGAAATATACTATTTCAATATAAAACTGTGATTTATAATTTGGGTTATAATTTGGCTGTTGGGTCTAATATCGCCGGAAATGGCCGCCTTTAAACAGAAGGAATAAGCTCCAGCTGTTATATTGCATGTGTGGATACTGTATTTGTTGCAGCATCTGTAGCTTGTTCTTCAGCAGTTTAGAATTTACAATTGTCATCCATGTTAAGAAAGTAAATTTGCAAATACCCTGAAATTTTATGTTTCAAACAGAGGTGGCAGTAGAGAGGCAAAAAATGTGCTCAGTTATCAAGAAAATAATGTTACAATGAAATAAAAAATGTAGTTCTTAAATGGTTTTATTTACAATGTACATAGGTGCATATGTAATAGTGTCTTAATCATGACAGAACATTAACGGGTGAACTGGACTTTGATTGTCTTTCATGCTATGAGCTAAAACATGCTCGATTCTCTTAATTTCACATCAGCTTCTATGAAAAGAATATATCCAGCTAGTGCTGTCATTATTTATGTGTTGAGAACATCTGAGACAGATGGATATGTGGATTTGAGGAGTCAGAGGTCTCCAAACTAATGGCACATTGCAAAATCCTTTGTGGGGCATTGTGGTGCTGATGGAGGGACACTTTGGAAATTAAGTCACAAATCAAGACGCAATAATTCATCCATCCTGCTGGCTTTTGGCTCTGACTCATGCATGTGATCTCGAACAGGTGTGTCCACACAGAAACACATGGACGCATGCCTCAGCAGGTGTGTTTTAAACAGATGTGTGCCAACAGCAGATGAATCGCTGGAAGGGCTAACTTTGTTGGGGTCAAGAACTCAAGAGTCACATCTCCCAAAAATATACATTATAGATGCAGTGACCGATTTCTGAAAAATGCTGTTGATATTTGAAATCAAACAAACAATTTTGTGAATATTTGTTAGATGTCTATTCTGTGAGTGTGTTGAAAAAAATACTGTTTGTACACAGTCCTGGCTGTGTAAATAGGAGATAAAACAATACGGATCAGACTGATCACCACAACACCATGGCAGCTGTTAGTCATTAGTTGCATTGCTGCATGTGTTAGTTATTTTGTGGGCGGAGCAATGAAGGGAAAGGTGTTTGAAATATAAAATATTGATGGTATTTCTCAGAAATTGCTTACTGCACCTTTAAAAGGTTAGTGGAAGTTTTTTTTGCTGCCACTAAGGTGTGTAGAACGTTTAAAAGGGAATATTTACAATTAAAGGGGATGAAGGGGATTTTTTTCCAAGAAATTAGCAGAATTTAGCACTTGTGAGGGGAATTTTCACTATGACTTTCACCGTGATTAAAGAGGGACAGGGTGGGCTAGAAAACAACTAATCGATGGCTCTGCATGGCGAAACTTTGAGCAGTAATTATAACAGAGAAACCCAGCGGTCTTTGTTTCCCTGAACTGAACTGATGAGCAGTTTCCCGCCAGTCTCTCTGTGAATAGCTACATTCAGTAGAAGGTCACTTCCATGGTTATGGAGCCATGAAAACACTTTTTCCCTTTTATCAGGTGTTTGTTTTGTTTTTCATGGATCCATTTTGCTTTCAAAATAAATAGCGAGCCTGGCAAATGTCAACATGAGCACATTGATTGCCACGGCTGAACCCAATTCCATCGAGTGAGGACAGGGAATCATTGGATTGAGTTATCTGAAGCTCAGGTTGTGACCTTTGTGGTCATGCCTGTGATAGCTGGAGCCTTTATTGATAACATTTCTCAATAAGGGCCTTTGGAATAAACAGTGATCCAGAGAAACTTTAAAACGAGACGACATATTGACCGCTAACGTCTCGGCCTGTACAGATCAAAACAGACAACAGACTTTAAGACAAGAAGCTGGTTAGTACCAGAACCAAATTATTCAGCAATTTTTAAGGCAGGCATAGTCGACATGCAGCCTGTGGGCCATTTTGTGGCCCCGACATGCCTATTTATGAATGTACATTTATTATAAATACCCCCCAGCTGTCATGTGCGTAATAAAATGCAGTGCTCTTCGAAATTCATGAATTATGTAATATCATTCTAACAATGTTAGTGTTAACTGTTTTTGTGAACATCTCATCAGTCAGACAGTGTAATATTGTCTTAACTGATGGTGACAGAGAAAAGGACAGTGATTCCAAAGGACAGGCAGCTGTTTACGAGTCAAGCATATGTCAAGAATAAACTAGCTCATAAACATCAGCTTTATAAGGTAAAGGATAAAGATCACACACTTATTATTGAAAGAGATGTTGTCCCACTGTTTACAATATGTCTTAGTGCAGGTAATAGTAGTATTGCCACTCACCCTAAAGTCTTGACCACAGGAATGATATTGGACATTTCCACCATCATTACCAAGGAATACACGTTGGCCTTTTGTGGGGCAGGGCATGTTGTTACATTATGTGGCATTGTACAAAACATCAAACCGTTGTTTTGGCCAACAGGTATTGTAATCAATAAACCGTATAAAAGAGCAGACTTGTAACAACCTGGCCCAACTCAATAAATAAATAAAACCTGCTGCTTAGAACCTCCCCATTTTTATACTGTATATACTGTAAATGCCATCATCCATAAGCACATATATATATATATATATATATATATATATATATATATATATATATATATATATATATATATATATATATGAAACATATGATATAATGTATATAGCAGCTTTTATTGTACAATTTATATATATAGTAGCTTTACATCTGATGAGGTTTGAATGTGTCACCTTGGCTTATGAAGTTTTACACATTTTTGAACTGTAAGCTTATTTTAATGAGCCGAGACATCTGAGAATTAAGCAACTTATCGACCATTTTTGCATAATGACCTGCTTTCTGATGTAATCTCACTGAGATATTAGTTCCGATTCCAGTGATTACAGCTACTGTTATTACAGGTAAAAAGGATTTATGCAAGAAAAAGCACAGTGTGACATTCAGAATCTATAGGTTCAGTTGAATAAAATGTTCTTGTGTGCTGTCATGAGTCTATACTGTAAGTCTTAGCTCACATCATCTCACATTTGTTTCCTTTAGCTGTGGTACAGGCTGGAGGGAGGGTAATACATTTTCATGTTGATTGCCCTCAGGAAGTGATTTGATCTGACTCAGGGGACGACGGTTTAGAAAACACTGTAACTAACCGTCGGTAGTCTACATAGGACATCTGAACACAAAGAGCTGTAATTCTTGTTTAGAATGAGGTAGTTTGGAATATTAAAGTCGTGTGCTGGTGGCAGTTATGTTATATTTAGTGTATATAGTTATAAAGGTGGACAGGGATTTCCTGTCAGAGCAGTAATGAAGCTTCCAGCCAAGCCGACCAATCCTGAAGGGCCAGTTTAGGTCTGTAACCGCTTGTGCTCTATAAACCTAAATTGTTCTATCAATCACAAATAACAATTATCAGCAAAATCACAGGCCTCTGCTTCTGTTATCATTTATGCTGAATTTTCCTCAACCCTTGGTGGGGCTGAATAAATGCTATTTAGATTGATTCCTCAGGAATTTGCTGGACAACCAAGTGTTGTTTTATTGCAACCGGGATTCTGAAATTACTTTAGTGGGTTGAAACAGTTTCAGTTTAGATGTTTTAAAAGCTGTTGTGACGTTAAACAGGTGAGGGGTTGTGGGAGGGAGGCAAAAGTGTTAGTAGTAAATTTGATTACTCTGAAGGCTATTGGTTTAGTTCAAGTAAAGCGGTCGAAGCAAGCTGAGATATTTCTGCTGTTACAGAGTTTATAAAAGAGGTTGAAAATTGCATCACTGAATATAAAGAAAACACATCAACAAATTGACATTTACAGACAGACACATAGTTGTAAACATGCTATGTATTACTCTCCTGACATTCCTTGGGGAATGTGGACACCCCTTTCCGCTAATCTTTCTGGATTATTCCGGGCACAGCTTCTCTCCGGCTCCTCCTCTGCCCTCCGGTGAAATCGATGCCAAGCTGGACGGAAATTTGGTTAGAGACACCGGCTGCGGTTGTAATCCCATCATGCTCGGAGTAACAGACACATTTCAGCCAGAGTTAAATAAGATTGTTTGACTGGCTGCTCTGAGAGATTTATTCCCTCGGCACTGTTACAACTCCATCACGGGCCCGCGGTGCAGCTGTTAGCGTAGCTGGTTTGAGGGTGTGTGTGGCGCTAATGCTGCAAAACTCAGAGCGTGAAAGAGCAAATGGCAGCAATTAAAACATCACAGGCTGAGCTCCTCAGAAACATGGGGATGAAGAGTAAGTGATGTCTACATGTAAAGCTAATCTGACCTTGTTGAAATGTTACAAGCCGCTTAATACGTGCTGCTCTGGTTTGTGAGTGTTTTGCAAAAGATGTTTGACTCAGCCAGAATGTGTAAGATGAAAGAGTGTAATGAGTCAACAAGAATGTCAGGTGTCCCAAATGAGGATTGGGAATATACTTCAGTATGCTAGGTATGTCTATAAATATATATATATATATATATATATTTGTGTATAAACTGTGTGTGTATAGAGAGAGAGAGATTAAGCACTGTTGACTATATTTAACATTTAATATTAACCAGTATCAACAGTTCTGATGTTTTTTTTAGAATAACATGCACTAGTAAACCATGGACAGTAAGATGAGGAACAAGCAAGCAGAATCAATTGCATTTTATAATTTATGTTGACTTAAAATTTATGTTGTTCATATGACTTGACCTCCATGTTAAATTTACGGCATTGTTCCAATCTTTGCTGAAATTTGCGTGAACCTGTTGTGTTCTGTTTGTACCAATGGACACGCTAAACAAAACCAATGTTTTACTTATTAAAGATGATGTTTGGATTTTAACCTCTATTTGCAGTTAGACAGGACAGAGAAAGGGTTAAAATACTCTGGATCTCATGGCAAATATTATCCTAAATGTAAATCCTACATTAATCCTGTTAATCAGTCCAGAAGGAAGTGATGCGTTTGTCATAAGCTCTCTCAGCAGGCTGAGCTTCTAATGTACCTGCGTTCAGTGTGTTTCAGGATTCCCCAGATTCCTCTGGCTCCCTGTACAGCACTGGGACCCTCTATCCCAGGTTCCTCTCTACCCCCATTTCAATCAAAAATCCCATACAAGGCCAGCGTGCGCAAACAAATAAAGAATAAATAAAGCAACATTACAAATGTCAGCTTGTGCTCTCGGTGGCATCACAGGGGAGAAAAAAGCTCCAAAATAATGAGACATTATGAGCAAGTGCAGTTGATCTCAGTGCGCAGAGGAGCGTGAGTTCCACGGCTCTATCAGACCTCTCTGTTTCCTGTGATTTCCAGAGGTTTATTGGAGAACATGGATCAGACTGTCAGGGCCTCACCCAGAGGACTACTGCCTCACTTTCCTATTAGTTCACAATTGTGTTTTCTGCTCGTTCCAAATAATTCGTTGCATTCCGCTGTAACGCGAGGCTACCTAATCTCGTCTAGGTGGATACAAGATTACGTTAACCTCATTTTGTACCAGATGCGGTTTACAGCATGCCGATAGTGAAAAAAGAATTCAATTCATAGCTTGGGGAATAAAATGGAGATTTTCATATTAAAATTCCTGTTTTGTCTATTGCTATTTTATTTATCTCGGCCTCAGATGACACGCGCATGGACCATCCACAGTCCCTTCACTTACTGTTTCGGGCATATTCCATACAAAATTGGAAAGCATTTTAAGTGTCTGGCAAGCTCTGGGCAAACTGACTGATTTTACTCCATTTCTGAGGTACACACAATTACTGCATTGTTTTTGCTGTGCAACCATTCAACAACCTCCAAACAAACACACACACACAAACACACAGTTATCTTCTAATGTAGAATAATTTATTTCAGATAAACTGTCACTTAATATCCCCTACCTAAAAAAATCTGTCCGTTAGTTGTTCAAATGTCAGTGAGTCTCTTTCTGCCTAAGTAGCTTTTTTTAGCCATAAAAAATGCCAGTGTAGACCAGACTTTGTGCTTAGTCAAATGTCTGCTGTATTATTGAGTTCACTTTTCCTGTCTGGTTGGCTGACACTTTTCTGTTTTTCTCTCTGACTCTCCCCTTTGTCAACTCACACTTTTGACATACGTGACCGCATTTGGATGCAGAATGCTATTTTGGGTGCAGATTGCCAATTGGATTGCCATATGGTAGCGTCCCTACTGGACAATGCAACAGGATGCTAAGTGGCTCTGGATGGTGAACCAGCCAAGCTTGAGTTAACGCCTCCCTCTCCTCTTGCTCGCGTCTAATTGAGAGGCAGCACAAAGCCATCCCTCCATCACGGCCCTATTCAGATCATCTATTGTTTTAGAGCCGCCTCTCGCTGCACAATAGAGCGCTTTATTTCTCATCGGCCTTGACAGCAAGAGGGAAGAGGCTGCTATTTTTAAAAGCATGTGGGTGACCGCGTTAGCTAATAAACGATTGCATTACACCAGCCGGCAGAGGGGAGAAGACAGAGCAAGAGAGAGAGCCGTAGCACGCTCAAGCATTCAAAAATTCACAGCTGTAGAATGCAGACATCTCATTACATGGAAAATCCACCCCTATCACCACAACGCTGATCACAATGCACCCTCCTATATTTTATTTAAAGCTCTGTGTGAATAGTGTTGCCATTGAGCACAAGCAAACAGGCATAGGGCGTTAATGCACTGGATGATGTAGTCACTCATCACAGCTAACAGTCAATTATCCACGTTTCACCATTGCCTCTCTCATGGTTAACCACATCCAATGAGATTTGCCTTTCACAGCCGTTCAGAAAGACATGTACCAGACTGACTTCTGCCTACCATGAAAAGGCAAAAGATTCAGATTTGATGAACTGGATGTTGGTTAGAATTGGCCGTAGGTGATTGATGGTTATAGATTTGCTGGTCCTGCAGCACAGGGCTCTAATTGGAGTCTTATCTTGACATCGGTAAATATATGACCATTGACTGGGCAGTCAAATGCATTAGCTATTGTGTTGGTGACACCTCATCGGTTTCACACTGCAAAAACCTTTCATGGGGTGGTGCAGGGTAGGCTGAGATTTGTAAACACTATGCGTTTGGCCTTTAAAGAGCTTTATGTTCAAAAGCCTTTTGGCAGTTTTGGACCTGTGATGTTAGTAAACTTTTTAAAAACATTATTATATACAAAACTGTATCTTGTATATGATGACACTCGTGACACCTGTGCTGTTTGTCACATACATATAGAGGAAAAGCAACTAAACATTCCCTCTGTCACAGGGACAAAGTATATTTTTCAATAAAAACAAAGCCGCATACAATTTAAGTTCAGAGTAAGAAATATTTATGGCTGGTTAATTTTCTCAAGTCAGCCACTATGGGCAGGCGTGGCAAAAAGTTAATTTTGGACCCTGAGAGAATTTCCTTTCCAAAGTTTTGCTTATGTATCTGCACAATACATTTCTGGGAAGATAATAATTATAATTGAGTACCCCAGAATTAATAGCTAGAGCCATGATTTTGGGCATAGAGAGTCAATTCATAATGTTAATGTGTTTGTACTCTAGTGGATTAAATAGCATAGCGATTAGTGATTGTTAGCTCGTATTATTTTTGTATGAGTTTCCCCAGTGTGATAAAATACCTGAGACACACTGTTTATTACTCAATGATGCCTAGAGCTATTTATACTTATTAAGGGTGACAGTCAAAGCAACTGATAGCCCGCAGAACTGATAATGCATATATGTAATGCACACACATTGCGCATGTTTAACCTGTTAAAGAAATATTAAAGCTCAGTTTGATGCCTCTGTAAAATTGAGGCTGTTAGGATATTTTATGAAAAGATATTCTGATGGACATCATGTAAATGTAAAAAATTTGGTAAATTATTAAATTTTCTCTACTATGAGTAATTCATACAAATATTAGCTATTATATTGCTACTTTTTCTTGATTTCAAATTCAAATTACAATTCTGCCTCAATTCAGAAACTGATTTGAATTCAGTTCTGAATGACATGCGGTGTTGTGATGGAGCCTATCACTTGGTTTCAGGGGAGAGGGGGTGGAGCCAACACCGTGACTCAGCATGGTTGTGTCGTGGGGGGTGGGGTGTGGGGGGGGGCATTCTTTGCTTTTGGAGTGCTGCCCTGCTTCCAAATGTGTTTCTGTGACAGTTGCCATGGAAACTGTGAGACTCCAATTCGTCCCTAAGAAGTTTGTGTATGAGTGTGCATATGAGTGCACGAGAGAAAGATAAACATGAGGCTTATGTGTGTATTACAGTTACAATCTTCGCTTATCTACAGACCACCGAGCATGTGTGTGTGTCAGGGAGATTGATGGTTGAAAATGGTTGTGAGGCCTATTTCATCACTGTACGAATATATTTGTGGTAGAAAATCTTTCTTTTTTTGGCAGCCAATGTGCTGATGGGCGATTTTTATTCTGTGCGCCAACTGTAAGTGCTCAAATAAGCTCAGTCCTCACATATCTAATATGCTTTCTTTAATAGATTATATAAATGGCAATAAAAGAAGGTGTGTCCTTCTCCAAATACTTATCAGAAAGTTATTAAATGATGGGGGAGGGCTATCTCTGGATGGGGGGTTGTTATGGCAACGGGCCTTGAGTGTCTGCTGTAATTTGCAGTGAGGCACGATTATTCTCCTTCTGCTACACAGACTTGACTCGTACAACAGTCAGACTACTTAAACTGCCTAGTGCTCTCACCAATAACTTCTGCCTTCTACACGTTGAACTTCACAGTGAAAAACAAACCTGCTGGGATGATAATGAACAAGCAGACAGTTGCATGCAAATGTCCAGGTGCTCAGGCTGGGTTGTGTCCTGTAATATCTTTGGGTGTTTGTAGAACTGCTTTATTGTATCCTCTGATCTCAGCCGATGCTCAAAATTTACTTACAAATATGCATACACAGCTTTTCATACATAACCTTGTGTAAACTTTTGCTTCACATCCTTTTCTCATAATATAAGCTGTTTAGTGGCACCTGCTAAAACGCTATGTTACTTTTGCTTATACTTAACCCCCAGTTGTTTAACCCTAACTATATTAAACTTCGGCACTTAACTTGATCCATAAAGTATCTGGAGACTTAGAACACCCTAGAATCCAATAGAAACTTAAGGTGTTCAATTAAATTGTGGAAAATGTTCTACAGAAAATATAGACATTTATCTAACTACAATACACTGAAATACAAACGAAACACTCAGCTTTCATAGTAAACATTCTCTTTCATACAATTTACAGCTGTAAGAAGGTAAATGAGGTTACAAGCATGTCTGTTGTGATCAGCATTAACAGCTGGTGCACAGGGTGGGTTATTTTCTCCCCAGAGACTTTCTTGTTGATTGGAGGATGTTCGTTATTTTCCTCCATTGCGCTGATAGCAGAGTTTGTGTGGAATGCACAATTGTGCAACCACTGTGATATTTTGGTGTGTGTTTGTGTATGTGTGTTGGATGAGATCAGACGAAAGCCAGTTAACAGTTTGTCGATGTCTGGTGGCAACAAACACATCTGCGCACAGCCTGGAGTAGATAAACAAGCGTTTACCCAGACTAGCAACACCAACACAAAATAAGCTTCTCAACCCAATCTCCAGCATTTCTCAATACAGTGCAGACCCAGGAGTTCATACTAGCTTGTCGAGTTCTCTGCTGTTGAGAGACTCTGGGATGTTGACACTCTTCTTTATCTGCAGTGTCTGCAGCCAGACTCTGGACTGAGAGACGAGAGAACAAAGAAAGAGAGACACATCATCAGAGGTAAATTGTGATTTGTCTTTGAGATAAACATAATGTAACATAAACTGAAAACCTGCCACCAAGACAAAAATTACCATTTATTTAAAACTGAGGAACACAGACACCTTGATCTGAAGCTTTTTGATGTCACACAGATGATGTCACAACAAAAGTTTCCTCTTTCTGGCTTTGAAATGTAAGATGATTAAAAAATTACAATGTTGATCGAGGAAAACAGTTAGTGATATGTGTATATATACTGTAAAATACATAAAATAAAATAAATTCTACATTCTGATATATATGTATATATATATCAGAATGTAGAATTTATTTTACTCTGTTCTTACCCCAGAAGAACTAAAAATATAAGCAAAGCTGGTCTCTCTTGTGTTGTGCATATCCTTCTGAAAGATCCCTGTGTTAATAAACAAGCAGATGAATCCTGATTATTTCAGTCTGCTCTTAACAGTTTATTTCATTTTATCACAGATTGTTTTATGAATCTGTCACAGTGTAATGTGGCTTTGCAAAGAGGCTGTTATTGAATGATGGGGCAGTTTAAAACTATAATGGGCCTGACAGCAAATCCACAGTCTGTGTGTTAGCAGTCATATTTCTCTTTCACAACTGAAGGAGGTGCTGCTACAAAAGCACTGCGGCAAACATTTTAATAGTAACAGTATCAGAGAGAAGCTTGAAATAGTTGTAAAAAAGTGAATTACAACTTTTTGATGAAAAAAAGCTTTGTATGAATAATGTTTTTTTTGTTTGTTTGTTTATGGCACTTTGATGCAGTTTTTTTACATGGCTATAATGGTCTAGTTGGTGTACCTATAGCAAGAACCAGCTAGTGATAATAATAAACCAGTCATGCCCATTCTAAAACCATCTAACACTTGTCATTTAGACTACTTCAGATGGGTCTAAGCTTATCTTTTTTCAACAGAGATGACCTCTCTTAAAACTTACCTTAAAATTACCTGCTCTGCTTCAGACCTGTATCCATCAGAACACATGAATCTGGCATAAGCTCCACTGGTATCCACTTACCTCTAGTCTGGGGTTGCCTAGCGCTGTGTCCACAGTAACTAAGCAACATAAGAATTCACGTATTAGACTGCAGTCAAGGTCTTACCTGAGTGGGCACTGTTATGGAAGCACTAGCACTATTTAGAAAAGTACCTCTGTTAACAGAGTTAATCTGTGTGAAGGTTGTGTCAAATTTTAGCAAATAAGCAAGATTTGCTAAATAAGATTAAAAAAATTCCTTGATTCCAGATAAACCATGCCTTTCCGATTACCGCTTTTGTTTAATAGTAACACGCCAGTTTAACAAGGAATCATATGACGTTTTTTTGCATTGCTGGTCTATACTGACAAAAGCTGGTTAAACTGGTTACAGGTAGACCAGCTTCACTAAGCTAGCCATGTTAATACCAACATTGTGTGACCAAAACATAACCTGCCTTGTAATGGTAACTAGCAATAAGATGTTTTTAACGGAACCCACTAAGCTGGCTGCCATCTAAACCTGATTAGCTGGTTAAGGCTATTTTTTCCTCGTCAGGACAGGAAAAAAACAAGTTGAACAAGCTAGTGAATTAGAAACAGGTGGCACTCGACGAGGGCCTCGGTGGTGTGCGCTGGTCATTGGGTCAGAACAGCAGGAGCTGTGTAAAATGTGAAATCACGGTGGCGATGTCGCACGTCAGTTCCCGTTAGAGAAGAAATGAAAAACTGAGATTGTGTGAAGTATGAAGAACTGCTACTCGTGTTAGGGTTAGTTTAGCTCTACTCACTGCTAATGTTGTGAGAAAACAGACACAAACACACCACTAATACAACAGAAGTGATCTGTTATATCTGTTATTTAGTAATGTCATTTCTAGATCTGTATGTGGGTTTGTGTTTGTATGCAGGTGTATTCATTTAACATAACCTGACAAATTAAATTAATTAGAAGCTAATCTTAGATGAAATATTTCACACACACATGTGGCACAGTACTTTGGTTGACATTCTATATAACTCAATGGGTTTTGTGTAATTAAGCTTTAATGTCCCAGCAGAAGTATGCGTGTGTGTTTTTTTGAGTGCGGCTGATGTGTGCAAGACAGGATTTTCTCACCACCCTAAAAATAACCACAGGTGACCTGGGAGAAATCCAATCCCCACATCCAATTGTGGCAGACGATGCCGCTCTTAACTACTTCAAAAGGTAGAGTGATGAGATTTCAAGCGATCGATACCACGCTGGGGACCGCACCACATCGCCTGGCCCCGGAGTGTTCGCCTGTTTGCCTCTCATCTTTAAGCGGTGTTACCGCTCGAAAATACTCGACATATCCGAACTTTTGCTTGTAAGTAGACTAACCTTGGGACCCCCTCTTTTTAGGGACATTATCAGCCATTAGCTCTCACAAACTGTCTCACTGTGTCCCTTAGTCTGTTAATTTCAATCCAAAGGTAAACAGATATTTTGTCATACTTAAACTCTTCATCTTGATTCCTGTTGCTTGGTGACATTTTTATTTTGCATAATTTATTTAGATAAACAGTAATTAAAAAAATGAAATAAAATCTAAAAAGATAATCTAACATTAATCTAGTTAAAATAATCTAAGAATCAAAATTCTGAAACAGAAGTTCTGGATTACAGCTGTGCTAAAAATACACAATAAAAATACACAATACAGTAATAAAGGTTTGATGTAACACCTGTTCGCCTAGCAACTGTGTCACTCACAGAGAAAATTTTATCTATTAACCTTAGACAGATGTCAGAGGCTTTATTATTTTTTTTAGCTAAGGCAAAGTTTTAAGTAAATTTGCTTAGTACCAAATAGATTAAAACTAAACTTATCAAAACAAACCACTGCTTTCATAATTTAATGGTACATCACAATCAGCATAGTTTAATAGTTTTTTTTTATATATCAGCAGTTATTTTTATCATGCACATCATAAATAAATGGGATGCAATACTGACATTTTTCTTCATGCACAAACCAGCTGCGCCTACAAACAACGCCACAAACATTTTGTCGCTTGGTTTCTGTTTTTGTTGCACTGTGTAGCTCTTTCCACCATTAAATTTCATTAGTCCAAAATCCCTTTTTACATAGCTGAATATTCAACATATGTTCTGATGGGTTGTGAGTTTTAATATGTTCTGATGGGCTGTGAGTTTGTCACTTTGGGGAGCATTTTGAGGGGTCAGAAAAATTGACTCTATAATTGACATATCTCTGTAAAAATTTTTTGTGTTTAGTTAAGGAGTGTTCACACACACAGAGCTTTGCAGTTGTTTTGTGGTTATTGATGCAGTTCTGCTCTGAAACTGTCAGTCAGACTGTGGACGCTGACTGTAGGCAAATTAATGACTTGGACTGATTTGTTTTTTTAGATGTGCTAATGTGATGGGCCGCCCTCAAAGTGATTCCATGCTAATGTCCTCAGCTAACAGGCAACATTTTTAAAACCCTGGCTAACATTCTCTAACAGTTATCAAAAAATGGTATTGCTGTAACACCAGCAGAACTTACTTTAATATTATATAATTCATATATAACATTTTACAAAGGTTACAAATAAAAATGTTTGAATAACGTTCTTAGAACCAAGCAATAACGTTAATAACATTCAAAATAACATTTGTTATGTTTTTGTTACTTAATGGAAACGTTAGGGAAACATTCTTACAACCTAAAATTGTTATCTTAGTCTAAATTTTGTTTCAAGTGAACCAACCTTCAGTAATGCTTCAGGGGGGTTGATACTCAACCAGAAAACTATTTTTGAATTTTGTTTCAAGACTTGACTGTAATTTCATTTACAACATTCAATAAATTTTGCCTTTAGTGAGACTTGTTACTTTGTTAATTAATGTCCACCTAATAAATCAGGTTTGATCACAGTGATGCTGTACATGCATATTTCAGGTAAAACAGCCTTTATGTCCCAGCAGATCTATCAGAACTACAACGCAAATTTGCTTTTATGTGGAGTCATTTAACTGTACTAAATGGAGCATAATTTGTGTGTCTGCTTTTATACGATCTTTGCTCAGTTTTAATGAAGTCGTAACCCCATCGGGAAAAAAGCAGGCAGTTAAAGGAAACAATCAAAGTTTTAGTGTTAGTGAAGTGTCTTAGGATTAAAGTGGGTGTGCATTTGTATGTAGCTTTTCTGCTCATTTTGGGACGTGTACCAGAACTGAATTGACAAATATGTTTTTTTGTGTTGTCATAAGTATTCAGGATCCAGATTCATAGCATCACTAATGATGACAAACACCACGGCTGTGAGAAAATTGGTTTAGAGTCCAGAACTCAATAAGAATACTCAACAGACTTGCAGTGAGGGTTTAGAAAGGTAGGCAGTTGAAACAAATGCCTCATGGCTGGCTTAGGTAAAATGAATTTATGTTATATAATAGCCTCTATTTGTCCATTTCAGTTTGGAATATACAAGCAGAACTATTATCAAAGCACAGAGGTGCTGTAAGTGGGGGAAAGGGTGACTGAGCACAAAGGGTCCTGGCATGTGAGTGGCCCTTGAAGATCCTGAAATTATATTTATTATTTTACAATTGTGTTCTCTGTTTGTTTAACAAGTTTTGGCACACATTTGTGTAGACATCTCCCACGAGTGCAACATGCATGCAATTTGCATGATTTGATTGGTTGTCTGGGATGATGATGTAAAGCACTAATTGGCTGTGAATGAAAGTGGACTCAGAGGATCAGAGCAGTCCATTTAGTTTGGTGACTTTTCAAGTCGCATCACCTTCCTGTGTACAATGTTTAAACCACGGGTGCCCAGTCCTGCTCCTGGAGGGCCGGTGTCCGGAGTTTAACTCCAATTCTAATCAAACGCACCTCAACCAACTAATTAGGGTGTTACTAAGCAGATTAGAAACTTCCAGGCAGGTGTGTTGAAGCACATTGGAGCTAAACTCTGCAGGATTTTGGCCCTGGTCTAAACTAAAACCAGCATACAAAAAAAATTAAACAACTCACAAATTTCTCCCTAATATAATTATTCAAGCGAGGCAATCTAATGATGTTATGTTGTTTAAATAGATATTTGCTGCACAGTAGCTTGCATTTCCATATTTTAGAAACAACTTGTTTCCAAGCCGGTGATAAATGTTCTTATCGAACTCTAAACATTGAAGTAACATGAAAATGTGGGGCAAGTCTTTAGAGATAAAAAATAAATATGGAAAACAATATATAAACCTTGTTTGTACATTGCAGATACAGACAGATTTTGTCTTGCATCAAACTAGTAATATGAACTTTAATATGATGGCATGATGATAATAAACTGGAAAAATATATGTGAATCAAGAAAGATTAAACACATTAAATGCTCTGTTCCAGAAACAGTCACAGGGAGTGAGGCAGCAGCCTATTGCAAGATCCTTCATTTAATGTGACTAAGAATGTGAGTGAAGGTAAAAAGTGTAGTCATGCAAATACTTTGAAATTGTTTATGTTTATGAATCCAACACAATTGTAACATTTTTCAAATGGCATTTGGCATCAGTAATTTGGCAGTGATTACTCAGTGAGTACTACTTGTATAATTGCACATTAATATTTGGAGTGTGATAAATAGCATGGAAACGGGCCCCCAAACACTGCCTTTGCACAGGGCCTGAGATTCTGTGCTACACTCCTGACAAAGCATAACAAATCAAAATGTTGTGTTCACATTTTGCTAGGACTCCTTTTTAGTTAATCTTTTCATCATGAGCTGAGTCTGACGACTTTTTGCAAACATTTATAAAGCATTTGAACTTTTAAACAATATTATGATCAATATATCGAACAAACCCTGTGCACTGGCACACACATCTACAAAGGAAGTCTAGGAAGTAGCTTATGAATGTTCAGAGTGGAAACAGAGACAGCATTGTATAGTGTAGTCAAAAAAACCTTGTGCAGTCACCAATAATAAATGCTTTTAGCTAACTTTTTTCATTGATGTGTTTCATTACTAACATATCTAACAAAACGATTTAATTTGTTGAACACATACTTTCTCCCTTCAATAGAAATATCATGCTGGTTGGAATTATGCATGGCTATACCAGTTCACCAGCTACCTGGCTGTAAGGTTGTAAGAATGTTTTTATTTAGTAACAAAATGTTAAATTGTAATTTTGAAACTTTTGAAAGTTAAAAAACATTCTACAAACATTATTACAGGAATGTTTTTGATAACTTGTGAAAGAACTTTTAGAGAACATTAGCAAACGTTATGAGAATGTTGCCTGTTAGCTGGGTAGACTGGACCCTGTTATACACTACCAATGCTGGACCAAAATAAAAATTCATACTGGTCTAAGCTGGTCTTTTCAGCAAAAGTAAAATCTGAGGGTGCAAAGCCCTTAAGCATTTCCTACTATTAGCATTTCAGACTATAAAATTACCCAAAGCTGGTCCTCAAAGAAGCCACGTGAAGAGAGAGACAGAATGCAGGAGAAATGTGTAGGTAACAGTAGGAAATATAGACATTTTAAAATGGAGCTCAGTTGAATCCCCAGTTTCTTATCAAACATTGGTAACATACTCCCTTATGCTTATTTAAATGAGCATCTGCTCCGTGGCCTGCATTCCTGTTTCTCCCACTGTGCTAGTGGCCCATGGGCCCTTGGAGGAGGTTCACTTGCCAGTCTTTTAAAGTGTGGAAACAGGGGGCTTCCCATCATGCCTTGTGGCAGGTCTTTTCATCTGTGATTCTCCAGTGAGATAGGTGATTGGATGGCAGTACGGTTTCTCGTGACTCATTCTTGTTTGTCACTATATTGTATACTTGCAAATGAGTGTACATATAGATGAGTTGTGAAGGAAATCTCACAAGCTTGCGAAACTGCTTGCACATACAGTACTATAATGATTTCTGTAATGATGAGAAAGCATGAAAATGTTGTTACTAATGTCTTTTGTTGAAAATAGGTGGTTTATTTTATATCTAAAACTACTTATTTATTTTATCTAACACACTGAGTCTGTCCCTGTGTTATCTTCTGGTGCTTTGCTCAAGGACAGTAAAGTTTCTCTAGGAAGCAGTGCAGTGAGTAAAAAGATGCTTTGCATTTTATATGCAGAGCGAGAAAAGTCATAATTTGTTTTTGATTTGATCTGAGCAATAGATCTCCACAGAGAATCTTCTTAGCCTTGTCCAGACGGCATATACTTTATGAAATAAACGACTTCAAATAGAAAACACTCAGGCGTTGTTATTTTTCATTATTTGTTTACACCAAAGCTGCAGCACATGATCCATCACACCCAAAACATCCAGCAGATCGGGCCGCGATCAATGGTGCTGTCCGATATTCTTTTCCGGAATAGCTCAATCTCTCACACTCACACCAGTAAAATAATTTTTATAGTGACTTTTGTTGTAAAGAGTCTGTTCGAGTTGTAGACTATAGCTTACACACTTCGTACTCGAGCTGTTCCCTGATCCTATTGTGCTGGGAAGCTAGAGGACTTTTATAGGCAAGAGTAATCCAACTTCACTCCAGGGATACCCTGTAATTTTCTTCCCTCCTGTGGTGATATGAGGACCACAGGGTGTGTGATCTAATCTAAGTGCTTATGGAGGCGAAAGTAGGCAGAGAGAAAGTTAGCAAGGTGCAAATGATGCTTTGACCTATTTTCCCTCCACTTTATAACCCCGCTGTGGTTTGCTTTGTCCATCTTGTTCTTTTTTCATTTCTTTCTCTGTCTGTTTTATTCCCCACAGCTATAATCAGAAGAAATGACCAACAATACCGATTCTTTTTTTAAACCTCTTTAAATGCAGGTGAAGTCCAGTTTCCTATTGTTCTCTACAATATACGTGTTGTTCATTTTTGAAATTATGGGTTCAAGGCTGAACTATTTGATTGTCGTCTTTTTGATGTTATTACCATGCGACTTAAAGTTTTGATTTGTTTTTCTGTTCCTGTGTCATTATGAAGCTCCTGGTGCAAATTACAAACCACAAATCAAATCTTTTCAGAACCCGCGGAAGGTATGAAAGGTCTTTTGTGCTGTGATATCAAGCCTTTTCATCCAGCGCTTGTGTTTGAAGTTTTCTGTTCCTCCCACTGCTGTTCTTTGGTTAAAAGACCTCCTGATTGTTCGCCATGTGCCTTTTGGTTACAGCTCGACCAACTTTAGTTGGAGGTGGTCATGTCAAGAGGAAAATAATAAGTCTAAGTGTGTAAAGTGCACACAGTCATTTTCATATATAATATAACTTGGACTGTAAGCAAAATGGTTGTCACATATGGGCTGTTAAACACAGAATGTGTGGTATTTAAATTGTGTGCCTCTGGTGGCACCAAACAGAATTGCAAGCCTGATAAATTTAAAAACATAAAAAAATAGTAAGCCCCATTGCGCAAATAATACTTTTTCTAAACTGTTTAATAAACTAGTTTTCTGATGTATCATATCTGGTGCATCGGGTCTTTGAAAATATTTTTTTCTTCATTTTAAATTTCCCAGATTAAACATTTTTGTCCATTTTTCTCTCTTCCTCAGCATTTATTTTCTGCCTCATTACTTGAGCTATTTTATTCAACACAGAGTGGTAATGACACTATTTTACCTGCAGTAATGAATCATTTAAACTATTATTTATAAACTTCAACTAAACGATTTAAATCAGCAATAAGTACAACGCTTGTTGGATTACTTACACAAAGCAGTGTTTGAAATTGCCCATGTTTACACTATGCAGGAAAATTAAAGATAGGGTAGGTAATTCCGGAAAGGCTAGCAATAGCAGCCTAGCTTTGAAATCATAAGATTACTCCCCCTCAGAGCGCTTTCCAAAGCCACGCCTCCTCCAACACACATAAACACATATATAGTTTGACAGGCAGGCTGAACATCCTATCATTACATCCAGACCGAATACAATGTTTGGACGGAAATGGTTCTGTGGCTTCCATGGAGATAAATGTATTTATATAAATATATTTAGACCACTTTACATAGTAACTGCTATCAGGATGTGAAAAGACTTTCAACCAACGTAACAAAAAATGTTTCTGGAGAAAATAGCACACCCTGCCTTTAAATGACATTTAAATTACTTACAGTAGTGTTTTAACATTTAAAAAAAGACAGACTTTTAAACATTTTTTGCTTAAACTCAGTTTAAACTAGTGCCAGTAACCAGTTATTGGTCTGAAGCCAGTAAAAGTGAGCTATGAGCTTTCACTGCTGTACTCCTGGGGAAGGCACCTATTGTTTGGTATTGTCCCCTTAATAAATGTACTGGAAGCTGATTTATATAAAAGTGTTAACTAAATGACGTTATGCTGTTCATATAGAGATTAAGTATGTGAGACTCACCAAAGTTTTATAAAGAGTTTATTGCTATGATTGTCCCAACAACTGTCCACTGTTTCCAGAGTCTCATAATCTTGTGTCTGATATGAGGAATTGCCAAATTTAACTGAGTTACAGTAGAGTAATAAAGCGTAAGGTTGGAGGCATCATGTTTGGGTGTTTCTCTGCAGCAGGAACTGGAGAACCCTCAAAGACAGAATGACAAATGGATGTAGAAAAACCTTAGAAATATGGCTTAATTGCCAACAGAACATACAGCAGAAACTGAGATCTAAATGATCTAAGTATCTTTAAACTTAAATGTCCTGTATTGATCTGTCAAAGACTAGAACCCAATGCAACTTGTTATAGTCTGATTAGTTCTGGCAAGAGTGTGTAGAACTCCACTGTTCCAATGCTACTGATGATTATCATTGATTTGGTTCTTTTGGTTCCCATCTTTCAAAAACTTAAAAGAGTGGAACATTACCTTGAAACATTTACTGTGCCTCCATCGTCCACTCCTTCCAAACTACTGTTCTTTTTTACCTTAGGTAAATACCTTAAAGTAGGTGCTTTTATAGAGAGACAGTTCCTCTAAGGTTTATAAAGAGAAACCTAAGGTTTAGTGCCTTGATCAAAGCACAATGGGGTAATGTTAATGGGGATTAAACCAGCAACCTTCCAGTAACCAATCCTGTATTTTAACCCCCACACCACCTTTATAACCTCTCTGTAGAAAACTCTCAATCTATACAACCTCAACCTAACTGCAAAATTATGTATTCAACCTGCAAACTGACATTGGATTCAGAGATATTTCTAAATTATTTTTCTTATCAGGTACAGGTCGAAGCATTAACCATTCATTCTGCGTTGAAACAGCTTTGATGTACCAGCATCAAGTTTTTATGCTGAAATTATGAAATGTTATGTTGACATCCAGTGTAATACCTGCTCTAACCTTGTTCTTCTGTTCTGTTTCCCACAGGAAACAGGAACTGGCTGTAGCAGGTTATCCGAGGCAGGAAGGAGGAAGATAAACTGATGGGTGAGATACTTGCACGGCATTGATACCTGACACAGGAAGAGAAGGCTGCATTCAGCGAACAGTGAGAGATCTCCAGACTGGATTAGTGTTGGTCTAAGAGGCATACAAAGTCAGACCATTACCCAGTGATCGGCACTGGAATGGGGCTGAAGATAACATCACGGTACGCAGGGGGAAGAGAGGGTTAGTCTTGGCCCTTGCTCTTCTTCCACATCTTTTGGCCACTGATAAACCCTGTCTGATGAGGGATTGGGCTTTAAGCGTACGCTGGTGAACACTGCAATCTAAACTCACATACGCTGTATGTGGATTCCATTGGTGTGCAGGACAGTCATGCTGTGGAGTCTGATCTGTGGGGGACCCTCACACTGACGAGTGTGAACGCCATTTATTGATCTAGCACGTTCTAGAAGAGCGTTGAGTTGATGAAAAGGAACATAATAGAACAGCTTTTGTCTAGAAGGCCACAAATGAGTGATTGATTTAACCTCTCTATCAGCCCCAATGTGTGTAGCACAACAAATTAGAGATCATGTGATCCTCATCAGGGGCATTTAAATGTCTCCCTGGCATTTTTTCTCTGTAAATGCTATAGTGACACTGTTTTGCTTAAAGCTGCAATCTGTAACTTTTGCCTCTCTGTCACCATCTCTGTTTAAAACATAAAATTGCAGTTTACTTTTTTAAGGTACTTTACGCTGAAGTCAAATAAAGCCAAACTGGTTTTCATGGGAAATCAGACCCAACAGCTGAAATTATAAATCATTATTATAAGCTCTCCATTATAAATCAGGGTAAGGTAAGGAGACCATTTTGAACACTGATCTGTTATATACTAGCCACATAGTTGTTTTTTTTTTAAACAAAAAAAATGTTACAGCTTTAAAAATGGCAGTGAATAGTGCAGGAGTATGTGAAACTGAACACACTTCTAGAGTCTAGAGTGTAAGAATGTGACAAATGCTGGGCAGGAAGTGAACAGCAGGTGATGCTGTGGCGGATTGAGCTGACCTTTGCCTTTTACTCTGATTGGACACAGCTGGTATTCATAGAAACCAGAGAGAACGGCAGAGAGAGACTTCAGACAGCAGGCATGATACTGCACCTCTCTGGCACACCCATTTATTGGCTACAATCATGATGACATCTGTACCATATTGCACCATATAAAGATGGATGACCATTTACATTCATACACACATACTGACCAAATGCCAAAAGGGCCCTTCATGTTGCTCTGCCAGTAAGCTGGCTCCATTTCTTGGAAGACCACATCATTCTCTCTCTGTCTCTCTGTTGCTCACTCACTCACACACAAACACATCTACATACATACACACAGATTTGTATCACTTAGGGGTGTCACAATATACAGGTATTGTTAATAATGTTGATGATAATAACTGTAATTATTAATATCTTAATACTACACATATGACAATATGTTGTAAATTATTCAATGCCAGTATCTAGTTGACACTCCAACACAGTAGGTGGTGCTATTGCACCCATTTAACATTTTGCTTTAACACCAACAATGGTTACAAACTCTCTCTTCCTCCCTAGATTTGTATTTTGGGTGTTTAATTGGTGCAAAAAGAGAAAAATGCTAAATAAATCAAATTAAAGATGAATTTGACTGCTAGCATTATTTATTGGGTTATTTTTGAAAATTTCAACAGGTATTGTGATACTATTGTTATAGTGAACCCTTTTCGGCATGATAATTATGTAGTGATTCTCTCATTTTGTGACAGCCCATTTCACGAAATAAAAACATTTAATGAACATCAAGTGTTTTCATACCAGGCTAATAATATTTTGTCTCCTAACCCTCACACAAACTTGATGACATTATTTTAAGCAAAAAAAAAAAGATTTGGTTGTTTACTGAGCAAGTGAGGGCCTCCTGAAATGCTCCCACAAGTCAGTCCTTGATACATTCCAAAATTTGGACCTCAGTCCAGCAAGTTCAGCAACACACACTTATGACAGCTT
Source organism: Chromobotia macracanthus (assembly GCA_036877525.1). Lineage (NCBI taxonomy): Eukaryota > Metazoa > Chordata > Actinopteri > Cypriniformes > Botiidae > Chromobotia > Chromobotia macracanthus. The sequence continues at coordinate 6,749,568 of JAZGTH010000067.1, read as the reverse complement.
GACAGCTGCACACACACACACACACACACGTCTCTTGTCAAGGTCACTGATGCGACTGCTGATTGGTTAGAAAGATAAGCAGTGTTTGTTTTAACACCAGTGTAAGAGAGGAAACAGGCCTTTGAGCTTTAATTAACAGCTTCTCAATAATCGTAATTGCTGTCAAGTAGATTAATAAGTACTTAGGAATTCCTCTTCATTTTATTTATCATCTCTGGCACAATGGAGTTCTTCAGATGTGTTGAGTTATAGTGTAGCCGGCTCTCTTCCTCACCTTGAGTTTCAATTTTGATAATGAAGCACCTGCTCGCTCATAATTCAAATTATAGACTGGTCATGCATTCATTAGGAAAGCAATTCATTTGCCCTTCATTTCATTGTTTATAAGCCTATAGCCAGAAAACCATGTAAACATAAAATGAAACATGAATTTACACTGAAATAAATGTAATACAGAAGTTGCCCTGCTTTCAGTTTTAGGTTCTGTAACATTCATAAAACGTCCCACTAACAACGTACTAGCGTACTATGGAATTGAATACTGAAATTGTATGTGAAACACTACACATGACGATTCTGAACCGCATTGTATTAGATGAAGCATGATATAATTATGAGCATGTTTAATTATGCGAGTGGCATACGTATTTGTTCTAGTTTAGTCTCATTGTGGGACGCTGTACAGTACCAGTGCAGTATATTCTCTTATAGTTTGGCTGATGCATGGTACATTATGCCCCTGCTGGTGGATGCCTGAATTACACTAATATAGGAACAAAAACTGACCTTTTCCCATTGATAGTTATTCAAACACTGCTGTATTCTGACTAAATAAATCAAACTATCATGTAAATCACAATGTATCTGCAAGCAACTATTTCTGAGATGAATGGGAACCCTAATGGATAGCTTTCTCCTGATATTGTTGACCAGAGCTGTTTGGTAGGACTTCCAGGTATTCTATATGTGCAGAATATTTGCATACTATAGTATGTACAGTATACATTCCACTGAACTGCAAAAAGGTGTTGCGTGATACTATTTCTAGAAGGAGATTTCTAGAAGAGGGAGAGAGAGAGAAAACCCACGCTTTTTAATGTATTTCCTCAAACACATTGGCTGTCTCACCCAAGACACATTTTTTTTGCTGTCAGGTGATGCTGAGCAGAGCAAGCATTCTCATTCATTCCTCTGAGAGGGCGACAGTGAGATTGAGAGAAGACGTCCATCCATGATGAATTAAAAGATTGTGTGATTTCACAGTAAGCAAGTACAGTCATGGTTTAATATGAGTGTCATGTTGGGCAGCTGCAACAGATAAATACATGACAGATACACATTGTTAGAGTTGAGCACTCTTATTACAATGGGAATATGATCTAAGGATTACACTAAAAATAACTAGTATGTTTATCAGAAAATTACCACATCAAAAGTCTTGGTTATTATTTGCAGTGATAAACTACCAGCCAACATTCCTAAATTGACTTTAATGTAGTTTGGACAAGAGTCGCATTGGATTTAAAAGGGCTATATCACAGAAAACAATATTGTGGTGCTTGTAAACCATCATAAATCATATAATTAACCCTTCACAAAGACCCCCCCTTAGTTACTGTTGCTACATCCGGCAAGGGTTAGCAACAGCATAAGAAATAATGAATAATTTCTGTGAAAATGAGATGTTGATTTCAGACAAAAGTAGGCAGAAATGTCTGAAATGTGCACTTAAAGGATAAATTCAGAATGTGAAAGTGACACGAAATAAAATAAAGGGTAGGGTAAAATGTACAGTTAGCTCCACAGGTTTCTGCCAGGTTTAGAGAACAGGTGAATGTGTATGTGTCTGTGTTGCAAGTCCCATACAAACACCTTTTCACCATTGTTTACCAAGTCCACCAGCATTAATCTGCTTAACTCAGCTGTGTAGTTTGGGTGTTTCACTCTTGGGGTCAGGAAGAGGGTGGAAAATGTTCCTGAAAACAAACACTTTATTTCCTTCAAAAGTGTGGAATCTTTCAAAAGTGTGGAAAAAATTTAAATCTCTAACACACTTAGATGTTTTCAGGTTAACCCGTCAGCTCTATTGGCTCCATAACAAACAAACCACAAAGATTTTCACCTCTCATATCAAATCGCATCAGTCACGAGCCATCCTGAGGGCACAAAACACCCGTGCGTCTCTCCCCGCTGCATTTCCATCATATCATTCAAAAACAAACACACCTTACTTTCTCGCTGAGTCTTACTGAATTCTGACAGAGGGCTGCGACCTTCTATCTGTGCGATGAGTTGCACGAAGGCTGACTGATGAATCTGAAGTGGCGCTGTGAGTCTGTGTGTGTGTCTGTATGACAGAGGAGGTCAAGCTCCAGAGAAAAGGTGTATAAGGATAAACAGGAGGAACACAGGGCAGGTGCGACTGTCACGAGTGACACAAGTGTCTCTGCCACCACAGGGATCTGCCTCAGACGCTTTTAGTGTTGTTGACTTGTTATATTTATTTGCCCTCGGGTGGCAAGCGTACACTTTCAGTACATGCCGGAAGGGAGATGTTAAGAGAAAGAACAGACATTTAACCAACTGGAAATAGTACATTTTTGCTTGCTAATGCAGTTTGAAGCTGCAGAAACTGGAAAGTAGAAAGTGAATTTTAGTAAGTTTTTGTTATTTTTTTCTTGTGTGTGTGCCTGTTGTTTTGGTACATTTTGTGTTTTTATAGCTTTATAATGCTTTCTGTCTGATGTTTTGTTAGTTATGAGGTAAAATGGGCTTGGAAAATGTACATTTCTCTCCCTTTCTTGCATCATGTATCTGTCTGAGGAATTGTGAAAGAGGAAAAGTTTGTTTCGGAAACAAAAAGAAAATAAAAGAACTAGAAGCTAGAAAGACTGGAGAGCACAGGCTAGTGTCTGCTAATTTGTGGCATTTTGCGGTGACATTAAACATTCATAGACCCCCTTACTCTCTCTCTCTCTCTCTCTCTCTCTCTCTCTCTCTCTCTCTCTCTCTCTCTCTCTCTCTCTCTCTCTCTCTCTGTCTTTCTCTCTCTGTCTCTCTCTCTCTCTCTCTCTCTCTCTCTGTCTTTCTCTCTGTCTTTCTCCCTGCCTGTTTACCTCTCAGGGTGTTAGAGTTTGTGCATGTCTTGCTGAGCTGTCGGGAGGATGGAGAGAGCAGGGAAGGAAGAGAGACACTAGACAAAAACAGCAGAACAGAACAGCCTCTTGCAGGGCCGGAGTGGGACCTATTTTCAGCCCAGGAGTCTAATGGCCAAGACCAGCCCATACTATCTGAAAAAATACCTATCTGTCAGTTTGGTACAATTTACCCATTGGCAGGAGTTTGACTAACAGGTGATCTGACCAATCATAACACCAATATTATGTCTGACGAACAAAACTCACAGTAGAGTTAAGTAGATTAACGTCAGTGGACTTGAAGGTGAAAAATGGTAACAACATTTTCTCATATGGAATATAGTTTATACGTTGCCTAAACTGTATGGAGCTAACTGTATGTTATGTCTTACAGTACCCAGCTAACAGGGAATGTTCTTAGAACGTTGGCTAAAATTCTCTCAAAGTTCAGATCAGATCAGGTCGTTTGTTATAGGAACGGGGTCAGTAAGTTTATTTAAATCTGGGAATAGATGGAGGAGTTTGAATTGTGTTTGTGTAATGCTGTTAGTCTGTTGCACAGCAATGCTAAGGGGCTCTTTAAAGTTTATGATGTGTAAAAATATCAAGTCATCACTCTTAACTTTCACATTTGCTCCAGTCTTTGCCGTAGAAGATGATTTCTGACGGCATATATTTGTTAGTTTATTGATTGTGTTGAGGTAGAGATTGAAAAGCAGATTGACAATGTCAAACAGCCATTGGTCAGCTTAGAGGTCGCACTGTATCTTCTGACAGAGCTGGTAATGCATGCCAGGAAACTAAGTGAGCACCAATCATATCCTCTCCTTCCAGATGTGAAAACAACAATGATGGACGCATGTTTTGAATCTGTCAATCAGAATCCAAGGTACCATCTGTTCATCAAATTACCTGCTCCTGTGTGCGTGTCTTTGTGTAACAGGAGAGGGACAGGCTGACAGGTAATACTTTGACAAATAACCCAATGGAGCTGGTACTTCATACAGAAAATAAGGACACATTTTTATTTTTTTAATAATTGCTATATTCTGATATTTTTTTAAGAGCAATATAAACATTCTTCAAAACTTCTCCTTTTGTCTTCCATTGAAGAACGCACACAGGTGTTAGACAATATAAAGTTAGCAAATTAGACAGAATATTCATTTTTGTGTGAACTATCCTCTTAAGTGAAGGTCATTTTGTCATTGTGTGAACGTGCGCAAAGTGTGTGAACTCAAAGGAGTCAGGTGGGGATTTGTACGAAAGCACAAAGATGTTTCTAAGAAAAGATTAGAATTAAAAGTGGTGACAAAGCAGAAGGTGTGAGCCATGATTTAAAGAGCTTCACACTTTTCTGCTAAGTCTGGGCATGTATGTGTAACAATTTGGCTGTGATCTCTGACTGTATAAAGTTGAGGAAAATTAGACTCATTATTGGGAAGTTTGTGTCAGATATGCTTGGAGATGAATAACCTTCAGATCAGACAGTCATTACCAAGACATAAACCCTGACACGTCTTTTAAGTTTTGCGTGTGTGTGTATGTGTAAATATGTCTGTGTATGTTAAAACCAGCAGGTTACAGTTAATCTTGCTACTAATATTTTAACACAATTTCATGAGCTCTTCTCTCAGATACATTCTGTCCTTGTGTCTGTTTCTAGCTTTTCTCTACATGAACTCTGTGTGATCAATGTGAACAGAAAATGCCACCCTGCTCTGGGTGTCACTGCTGTGTTTGATTAATTTAATTTCTCTTTTTACCTACCTCCAATTTTAATTATAAAATAGTCATCACATATTGAAGCTTTATTGAGGCCCATTCACATGACTCATTAATGTTCCCCATCATATTAAACTTAATATCAGGCTACAGTGTAACATTAGTGCAGTATTTTGTGCAGTTATCTAGAGTCATGTGATAAAGCCTTTAAATGTTTCAGATTCTATATAGTTTCTGAAGAGAAATGTTTTGACATAGCTGTAAATTTAAACACATATAAATAAACAGGCCTCTTGGTGCTTATAATTATTGCAAACTGGTTTCCTTTGTGAGTTTATACTATAAATGTTGTTCCTTGTCTGAATTTTGATTTGAGTCTTACTATAATAGCTGTAATACATTATACATATAAACACTGTCCCAAATTTGCATTTGGTGGTAAAGGCCTTTAAATTTATGATACCTAATATAAAATCATATAAATTTTAAAAGTTTTGCGAACTTTTTGAGTGAATTCATATTAAAATATACACACAGGATTCTACTTACAAAAAAATCATTGTAATTCTTCAATTTATGGGTCTAATTACAAGCATGAGAACATTATTATTTGATTTCAAGCATTTGACAATTTGCAAGTGGTTTTAATATTTATTGGTACACATTATAATTTTATTCTTTGCAGCTAGTTTGTTCCAGTCTAGTGTTTTAATTGTAGGAATTGATGTCCCAGGATAAAACATTTTTTTTCAGCATTTTTCAGCAGCGTAATGATGCAAAACATTGAAGTCTTGCTCTCTACACACTCTACACACTGCCATGTACACAGAACCTTTGGTTTATTTTCTCTCAGGAAATACAACACACTTACCGATGTGTTTGTTTCTTCGATGTCCTTAGATTTTGAAGCATATGGGGTCACAAACAGGTGAAAAGTGTATTTTCATTTAAGTAAGGCCTGCAGTCTTTGTGGTGATGTTATGAGGTTTCCTGCTTTCATGCGGTTATGAAGCCCTTGTTATCTTGCGATTCTTTGATGTGAACTGAAACAATGTTCTTCATCATAGGATGAATCATAGTGGTCTAGACTTGATTCAACTGCACCTGGATAAAGAGCAACATTAAACCCAATTTTTATTCATTTTCTCACAGTTGCGTCTTTGTTTCACTATCACGAGGAAGTAATTGTATTTCTCACTCTGTGTGTGTTTCAAAGACTTAGACATTGTGGAAAAACATTTTAAAGGTTATTCTGCACAGTTACTGCACCATTAAAAATTTACAATTATCTCTTCAGTCACCTGGCCAAATTTGACCACAGAAATTCTTTTGAACAAACAAAGAAAGTTTTATAATGCACTTTAATGTGAGCACATATTTGCAAAGCACCACTGTTGAGTTTAAAAGCTTCACTCTTTAAAAAAATGGGAAAATTCTGCCATTTACACATCATCATGGTGTTCCAAATGTATGACTTTCTGTATCCTGTATGTCTTTCTTTTTTTGTGGAACATATGCTGACTTATCCTTATATAATTAAAGCATTAGCACTTCCTTACAGCCCTATGATCACTATATGCCTTCTTTATATAGAAGAAAACAGCATTTACATTCTGAAATGTCCCATTGAGTGTTTCACAGAAGAAAGCAAATCATCATATTTGCATCAGTGTGAGAAAATAATTGATTAATGACAGAATTTTCCTTTTGGTGCCTTTAAAAGATATTGTAAGGATGTTACACTCCAGAACAGGGTCAAATTTTGTCAGGGCACAATAGAAAGGGTATGTTATATGACCTGTTCTCAGAGAGCAACCTGGGATTAGCCTAATTAACCTTGCTTCCTAACTCTAGTAGGTCAATCCTTCTGTGCTACCAGCCCACATCTGTAACAACTAGGCAGCCGTCAACCCTGAACCTCAGGCAGTGTAGCCATCCACTGGAGATGAATGTGTTTTAAATGAATGAGTCAAAAATGCACTTGAGAGAACGTGAGGTTTTTCTTTTGATTTTATCCCTTATGGGGTGTGACTGGTTTCCAAGGCCTGAAGGCAACTGGCTCACCAGAGCCTACATTACTTATCTGGTGACAGAATGAAAGAACAAGTTCTTCCTTCCAAACTTTGAGCAGTGAATAAAGATGTCAAGCGGAGCGCTGCGCTCCCTGGGTCAAAGTTTGTTACCGTAGGGATATGATTTTGCCATCTGTTGTTTACTTGCCCAGGTAGCTGGTTTAAAGCCTACTGCTTTCTGCCTGTTTGCCCTCAAGAAAGGAAAGCCAGGCAGACTTTTTCAAAGCCGTGCAGGCTCAGATTCTTTATAGTTTTCCCATGACTCTGGTGACACGTGGTAGGACGTTATATTCTGATGTTTGAAAAGCAAAAACTTCAAAGTCATGTGGCCCCAGTATCTCTCCAGTAGCACAGCTGGTGGAAAAACAAACTGTCCACTTTATTACCCATCACTGGTGAGAAATCCTTTAACCAGCCTAAGGCGGTTAGCTGGTCTCCTCCCCGAGATGGTTAGGCTGTGCTAATTTTAAGCTGGTTTACACTACACCAACAAACACCATAGTCCACCAGGTTTTATAGTGTGAAAATGACACATTTCTAAACAGCCAACTGAAAACTGTTTAAAATGTTGGCAAGGTTGGGGAAACCAGTGTTTTAAGGGGTTTTGTGCTCTTGTTAAATGGTGAGGCTGGGGGAGGAGCTACGACTATGAAATCAATTGATTGGGTAGTTTAAGATGATGGGACAGATGGACTAACATCATAAAATATCAACAGTTTTCATGCCATACCAGTTGGTGTTGTCCTTTGTGTTACTACTGAGTTCTAAATCTGAGATAAGAAATGTATATTTACTAAATGTATATTAAATACCAGTCTCTGGTGTCAGATTATGCAAAAATGGTGTTGTTGAGATCTCATCTGAAACTCTAGAGGAGACACGTGAAATCACGGAGGTGTTTTTTCTCAGGACAAAAAACTGAGGAGACTTAAGTTAAATCTATATTTTGTCTAATTGTTGTCTGGGAGAAACAACAGAGATATAAGTGATCTCTTTGGTGATTCTTGTTTCCTATGAGTCCTTTCATCTGCATATTTATGTTGAGCAGGAGAAGAGATTTCTTATGCTTTACTTTCATAATGAAAATAGCAAAAGCAGGTGGGGCCGGATATCTGAATGTCTTGGAACGCAGAGATATTTTAAATGGGAATTTGTTAATTTGTCTTTTCTGAATGGGATTGGATGAGAAGTCTGGAGGGAATTAGATGGAAGGTGTGGAGAAGCAACACTGTTTTGAGGTCTCATCCAGGCAAGACCTTTAACTCAGTGTCTCTTTAATTTGCATTTCAGCTGAACTGATTGAACTCTTCCCAAACACACACAAACACACACATAGACACAGATGCAGACATATACAGAGACACATACACAAACACACACACGCAGACACACACTCAAGGACACATGCATACAAACACATGCACACACACACATAGACACATACACAGGCACAAACGTGGCCCTTGCCAAACCTCTGTAATCCTTTTTCCAGCAGCAGTGCAGATAGAATTTCAGCAGTCAGTCTATTCAGCTTCAGTTCAGTTTTCAATTTCAAGGTGATATTATTGGCAAGGAAGCCAGTAAAAGCTGCCAAAACAATTAACCAAAAAAGAAAATATATTCTTTTTCTGTTACAAAAAGTAAATTTATGTATATTATTATATATAAAATTTAACCATTTATATATGGTTATTAACCATGTATATATATATATATATATATACATGGTTGAATTTATATAGAATGTTTAATTTCTCTGTAAAGCGGCCTTACTGCTCCCTCCTAAAAACAATCCTGAGTTTGTGTGTGAAAGGTGCTGAAAACATTCTGTTTTGTGGATCAGATTAAGGTAGATTGGTTTCTTTATTAGTGTTATCCAGTGTTGTTGACCCTGAATGCCACAAGCGCTTAATAAAAGTCTCAGAGTTTCGATAAATATCACACGACAAAAGCCACCATACGTCAGTCTTCCACACGGTGCAAAGAAATAAGAGCCTCTTTTAGTCCTTTTAAAGATTAGGTGCTGTTAAACAAGAATGATCTCAGCTGTTATAAAAGGACTTCATTTAATTGTTGTCTTACGTACATTCGGGTTCCAAAATTAAAACTCGGCAAGCTCCAAATGTGAGTAAAAATAGCTTTGAGAGTAAATAATGGAAGTGTGTTTCATCATACAGGAAATGTATCCAGGACGCCCAAAGTTTCTTTTTGTTTTATTTGCAAGAACTTTGTTATGTCTCCAAAACAATAAAAATATGAGGAAATCTCAGTCTTGGTGAAAATGAGTCTTAATGACAAATGCAGTTTAACGGAGAGATGAAAAAACAATGAAAACCGTGTTCCTCTTGGATTTAATGCTCAATAACCTGCAAGAAAAACAGCAAATTAATCATGTTGTCATTGGAACAAAGATACTTTTTTGTAAAATAGTGTAAAATATAATTTCATGGCTGGTTTCACTGGCATTTTAATAATTAATGTTGCGTCTTTAACACTAATTAGGCTAAAAAAAGGTATATATCTAGGTTTTGCAGCTACGGAACATGCATATTCAAAAAGACTGTCAGGTATAAGGTAATTAACTATTTTAACTAAAATAAGTGCATTTCTTCTAGCAGTGAAGCCTGGCAGGGCCAATGCTAGCCAAAAAAAATACATTTATAAACTCTGGATGAACTCAACGGGCTGACAGTCTCATGGCTAAACTGTGTTTGTCATGGAAGAGAGAGCAAACGTGACTTAGAAATGTCTGCAGGTAAACAATGAGTGAGTTTTTTTTCCCTGAAAGACACAAAGAGAAAGAAACTAAACACCCTTCCTCAGCTGATGTTTTTGCACCTGTTCCTTCAGTCACAGCAAATACAGTGATGCTTTAAGAAAGGAGAACATGCAGCAGAAGCTACTCATGGGTTCCTACAGTCCTTGGGCTCTGTGCTATTGTATGTCCTCAAATCTCAAAGCAAACCATAAAAACTTTATTACTAACCTGTGTGTGAACGTGAGGGTTGACCTTTATAAGTTTCAAGGATACGGTCTGCTTTGCATGTGATGGTCTCTTTGGTTCTGGACCACAATGAGCTGCAATGTGGACCAGAGATTTAATTAATATAAAACATACATTTTAACAAGCGATTCCCTTAAACACTGTTATGTATGGAAGAAAAACATATTTTTCAATTTAGTATTAAACAATACACACAATATGCTGTTGTGCATAAGAAATGAACTTTTTTTTAATGATAGGGAGAAAAACATATTTTCTGAGATAGGATCTAAGATATAAAGTTGATACTATTGTGGTTGTGCCAAAAATGGAATAATTACACTTAATTCGAGATGACTTCTTGTTACCATATTAAAATACGGGTCTGTTTTTTCTCCTGCTAAAGATAGCTGTTAATAACTCTTCAGAAAGAAACTAATAGCTCTTGTTGATTGCCAATTAGCAGCATGTGTGAGATATAAAAGACATTTTAGATTAGCAATGTGATATGTAAGGAAATGATTAAAAACCAAACCAAATATTTCAAACTAAAATGGGATAAAGTAACAACAGAAAATGTATGTAGTCTTTTAGCTGATTTATACCACACATTACAAGTACAATCCACATGTGCTCAATGGAAAATTCTGTCATTATTTTCTTTTGCCTCAAATTGATAAGAGTTTTATTTTGTCTGATGACTGGTTGCTCTTGTTGGACACCTGTGGGACGGCTTCACACATCTGTAGTCAAGGCCAGTGTACAATAGTAATAACTTCTCTTTACCCTGTTTCTTTTTCTCCAGGCAAATTTATGGCGTGGGGAAAACAGACTGATCTCTTCAGCCCACTTCAGTTGTTCTTTGGTTTTTCCACAGTGGCCAAAACAAAATCCTGTGTTCACAGATCTCAAGTCAATGACTTGGTGGAGTTCTGAGGTTCTTCAATGAGATGGTAAAGCTGAATGTTCACCTGTGATTTTTAGTCTAAAGTAAATTCACTTCCATATGTGGTTTACACAATTTATATGTAATGGGATTTAGCTTATACTGTCAGCAGAAAACCAATAATGTGATATTTATATTAGGATTTATGTTAGCATACTATTTATTAAAAACATTGGTTTCTCTCATGGCTTCCTCTCATTTGACTGTATTTATTGTTCTCAACCCCATATTTACTTCACACATGAGATCCTGAAAGATCTAAGGAAGACAAAACTCTCTCTAAAACTTTATCTGCTTGTTTTCCTTAAAATTACAAATAAACATGATTTATACACTCTTTGATTTCCTATTTGTAATATTTTCTTCTGTGCTGTCTAATATTTTGTCATCTAATACGTTCTGGAAAGACACTACCAGGCTTTGACAAAACACCTCAGCTATAAGTGCATTTCTTTCTTATATTAATCCACCCTCCTCAAATATATCCCACAATCCACTGCACTCTCCATTTTTCAAATGAATTAGAAACATATATAGGCTCTTCTCTAAAACCTAGGGAACTGTCTACATAGTCAACTGTTTTTGCTAGCATCATAGGTGGGCTCTCACCATGCAAACAGTTCCAAACATTAGGCAGCAAAATTATGTTGCTATATAAGATACTTCCTTTTGACACAAATAGAAGAACTGATTCATGAGATTAGTTATACATGTGAGTCTTAGTTACATCAGTGGAACTTATATCAGATGTAAAGAAATTTTGATAAAAGGTAAGTTTACAAGAACATGCACAGATGAATTGCGCAAAATAGACCAAATTACATTTATTAAGTAAGTTAAAAGGGTCATGAAACACTAAAACACATTTTTTGAAATGTTAAAAGATGTTTTTGAGATGTATGTGTTGCATGTTATGGCTGCTTACGGAAAGTATTACTATAGTGCATGGAACAATGCATCTGTGTCTCATAATTATTCATGAGACAGTGTGACCTCATCCTATGGGAAGGTGCTGTCTCATGATTATTCATGAAATTGTGACCTTTTTCTATGACAGTAGCTTCATACTGAGAGTTGATAGTGTAGCAATATTTCCTGAATGAAACATGGGTTGCAAGAGTTTATTTTGATGGTTTCAATAATTGATAGACACCTTTGACATGTTAGTGTGTAACAAGCATTTATGATGCGAGAAATTATAGATGTATGGGGATGCATTCACATTGTATATGTGTTACCTGATAACACCCATTATGTTTGTTAATCAGTGTTGCGGAATAACAGTCTCACAATACAAATGCAGAAAGTTTTATGTGTGTGTTTAATTACAGTTATAAAAGTATGGATTTGTGTAATATATTGCATAATATATTGTGCATTTTATTGCATGCAGTTAATTCGATACTGTTTGATCTTTGATACTCCATTAAAGTGAACTCAACTAGATTGAAAGTGCTGCCTTCTGTGAGAATAGAGTTGTGCTGAAATCTTCAATGTTGATGTAGACTAACACACCATTTAAGAACTGCACAAGAACATCCACTGTGTTGTGCATTTTTGTGTGTGTGTGTGTGTGTTTATCTATATTTATGAGGACCAAATGTCCTCACTAACATAGTGAAGTACCATGATGCCCATTTGTGAGGACATTTTATTGATCCTAACTACATAAAGGCCATAAATCGGCCGTTTTTCCTTTAAATCTAATGTTATGCACATGTTTATGTGAGGGTTAGATTTAGGGACAGGGTTAGGATTGGAGGAAAGAAAATATCTTTAGCCTGATCATTAGCCTAAAATCAATGGATGTCTATCAAATGACCACACTAATATAGTCAAGCAAACATGTGTGTGTATGCTAATCGGTGGCGTACAAATTCTACAACAAAATACAACTTTTGATCTTTCCTGTATTGAAAAACCATGATTGAAACCAATCCAATGCCCATCAAAGCCATGCAAATGATACACTCACACCCACTGACAGACAAGCAGAATTCATCAACAGTCTGTCAAGCCAACCACAGTGTCATTTTCAAAGAGCAGCGACGATTGTTCTGTTTGTTTGATAACCCCCCTCACCATTCATGCAAATGGAAAGTCATTACCCTCAATCCAACAATAATCACAAATGAAGCAATTAAATGCTCAATTTTTGTATGTCATTTACATGGATACCATGTGGCGTCGATTCATTAAGATCAATCAGTGGTGCAGAGATTAATGTCAAAGACAAGACAGAGAAATGACAGATAATCATGTCTTTACTTGTACACATAGCCTACAAGCCAGTTCTAGCTCTTTTCATTGAAGGATATTTTAAGAAGTCAATAAGCTGTTGCAAGTATATTTCTGATTGGTGGAAACATTCTGAAGTTAATGAAGCGTTTACATGTTATACATATGGGGGTTTTGACCAATGTATTTTGAGTGTTCAAATACCTTTGTTCACAGTTGCTTTAATTTAAATTACCTATGCTTTGATTTACATGTAAATGATCAGTAAATCAGTATGTAAATGTATGTAAATCAGTATATTATGGATCAAATGTGCTTATAGTATTTTTTTTTTATTTATCATACAGCATTTTCCGTAAATACGTATTGTGAAAAGCGCTATACAAAGAAATGTGAATTGAATTGGACATTGAATCTTTGTAGCTGTACAGTGGCAAATACTAAGAGACAATTTTTCAAGACTGTTACTGCATGTTTTCATTGTCGACAGAATCCATTTGGCTATGGCGTTTTTAAATGTAACACAAACTCCACCAAACAGGGACTTCATCTGTAAAAGGCTTGAGAATGGATTACCAATTAAACAGGAAATAATGTTCTGTCCATCAGTAATGTTGAAATGAATAGAAGAAACATCGGATCACAGCGATTATTTCAAACGTTTAAAAATGCTGGAAATATTTTTGAGGGATGCTCATCCACTATTAAAACTGTAATCATGTCAGCTACTTTATTTATTCTGGCCATCATGTCAGATTACTGAACACTGACAACTGTGGATCCAGCATTAAATCTGTTTTGAAGTCGGCTGCAGACAGCCTGTGTCCCCAACATTAAAACGCTCACTGGGATTAAATGTTAAAATTTTAAATATTAAGGACAGCACAGTGGCCTCACACAAACTCAAGGTTTTTATCCTGGTAGCTTGAATCAGAGCAGCTAAGAACATCTGAATTTTCCCTACCACCTTATGGTGTTCTTCAGATTCAGTTTTAGAAAAAGTAGAAAAATTAGAAAAAGATAGAAAAAGTCAAAGCTCTCATTATTTGTGAGCACATTACAGTGTTCATCCAGGTAGGTCAGGTAGGTTTCATCTTAAAAATGGATTTTGTTTAATTGCTCTTAGGTGCAGTTTTTTAGCTAAGGTACTGCAGGTATCTAGAACCTTTGTTGCAAAATACCAAATCAAGAACCTTTGAGTTCTTGATTTGGCTGTATGGTTCTTTAAAAATTAAACAAAAAAGGCTTGTTACATAGGTTCTTTAGATGAGTTTATTCGTTTCTGGGTTCTATAAAGCACCAGTTCAAACTGTAGATGATTTTCAAAAGAAGTTGGAAATACAAAGTTGTATGTATTCACATTGCAGAACCCTTTTTTGATCATAAAATGATCAAAAAATCGTGTTTTGATAAAGAATGTAAAGGAGAAGGAACTCACTTTCAAAGGAAAGTAAAGTCTAATGTTTCTTTCTTGTGCTCTTGAAAACAACAGGCCATCAGAATAATGGGTAAGTTGATTAAAAATGGCCCCCAGTTTGAGCAGAATTCTGCTTTTGAGCTGTATGTCAATATCCTGCAGCAGCTGCTAGGTTTCTGAATTCATTTAGCCCATGAAATGAAATTAATGTACAGTACCTGGTTCTTTGTTAGAAAACAGAAATGGTATACCAATGATATATGTACTTTGTGTATGTACACTTTCATTGTTTCATACAAGGTTAATTAAAAATAATATTGAGTCACCTGAACCAAACCCCAATCAAACTACTTGAAGTCCTGCATTTACTGTACACACACGCACACACTGAGAGCAGGTGCAGTATTTTTGGGCACTGATGCTCCAAGCATGCCATTTGGTGGATGAAAGCAAAACACTTTTGCTTATACACATCTTCACAGATTAGCAGTTACAGTTGTGAATGTGCATTGGTTTATATGGTCAGGTTTAATGACTCTCACAGCCATGTGTCTGGTATAGCAATATTGTTTTGAAAAAGTTGATTCTAGAAAGTTTTATTACTGTATTTTATTCCGAATAAGCATTACAAATTAGTTTATGTATAACTGTAGGAAAGTTTTACACTTCATTTCAGCATTGCTGGGATTTGGAGAGGGCAATGTCATTAAAACATATGTTCAGAGCTCTGCGTGGCACAAATTCTCACAATGCCACTAATGGCACTGCTGCTTTCCTACTTTTCTAAACATCTGTTGGTACGCGGAGGTGCGACTAAGCTGTTCAGCATTCTTTAAACTGGAATCAACTCTATGCAGAAAATGTTTCACAGTTGTAATTCTTTCTTCTCATCAATTGACCGTACGCTGAAGAAAAATACAAAAGGAGCAAACAATAAATATGTGACAAAAAACTGGACTGGTTGGATCACAACAAGCATTTGTGTACCATGCTATCACCTTGTCATGCTAACCAATAAAGCGCAAAACAAGTGTCACCGGATTATTACCTTCACCAGTTAACAAAGCGATTTATTTCCACCTTCATGTAACTGTCATTCCATGCAACATGACTGCAGTTTCCACAGTAGCTATTATAGCCTGTCTGCAATTACCGCACAAAGCTTTAGCCGCTAGCGTAATTACCGTCACGTTCTTTACACCTGAACTAATAGAAGTCGATCGATTGAATCTGTGCTGTGCGGCTACATAGGTTCATTAACGGTAGATGTCAAAGATGCACAAATTAGGACGCTGGGCTTTTGAACGCCTGCTTGCAAATCTTGGAGAATAAGTTACAGTCGTTAGCATCGTATGGAAGACACTGAAATGGCAGACACATCATGTCGAGAGAAAACATAGCTCACGCTTGGATACACTTTGCGCCCTAGAAATGTAAATGTTAGCACTGCCAGGAAATGAGTCTAGAATGAAAAATTAAAGACCTTTGCCAAAACTGATGGTGTAGAAATGTAACGTAAAAGTGCATAAGCCGTGATTTATTATTGAATTCTTATCTACTCAAGCCTTCCTGTGGAGAGTTGCTCTGTCATTGCAGGGGAAATCTGGACCTTTCAGGACATTCCTCACTGGAGTGGCAGGCTGATATTTCCTCCGTGCTGAAATAGGATCCCAAGAGCAGACGGATAACACAGGATGTAAGTAATGCTGCACTCATTTATCTCTTTCCATCTAAACAGATCATTAGTAGTGCTTACTACTAGTCAAGTCAAGTATCACTATTACTTTTGGTAATATATAGGGATAGGAATTTGACAAAAACTTATAGCTGCAATCCATATCTTATTTTGGATTAAAAAGAAGCAAAACTCTGAGCAAAGAATTTTGAACAAGTACATAACACATTAGTTTTCAACACAATCTCCTTTCCTTACCCTGATTCACAATGGTAAGTTTATAGTAATGATTTACAGCAGTTGGGTCCAATTTACCGGTAAATGTCAAAGTAAACAGAAAGATGTCTGGGTACTACAGATGGTGCAGCGTTTGTAACTTCTTACAGCGATTGTTTAGAATTTAAACTTGTCATTTGTGTTAAGAAAATTACTTCACAAGTACCTGCACAAGTAACCTTCAAACAGAGATGGCGTTAGAGGCAAACGTTACTGAGTGCAGCTTTAACCATAAACTTCAACATGTCACTTGTGCTGCATCATTCACAGAGTCATTTATGAGTTCTTTTTACCTGGGCCACTAGCAACCACCTAGCAATGCCGTAGCAACGCGCTGTAAAGAATTCACAGCATCGTGCTGGCGAGTTTTGCATGGGCAAACACCAGTCACATTTTCTTAAAGTAATTGTAACAAAACAAATTCATATTGCTGTTTTGTGCTTCCAGGCCATTTTCTCAAAAGCAAATGATAAACAAATGAAAACATAAAGTACAACAACGATTTTTCTACAACACATTCAAAGCTATTATTATGAAAAAAATAAATTATAAAAAAGACAATTTTGCCAGGGGAGGAGTAAAAATTCTCTATTCGTGCCATATTTTCCAATTGGGTGCTGCTATTACCAGACCAGACTTGTAGAGTTGTGTAACGCCTTCAGGCAATGAAGCTAAATACTGTTTTAAATCATCTTCTCCATCTGCAAAACAGCTACAATTCAAACATAGATTTAAACCTCATTTTCCTTTCAAAGGACCATCTGTGGGAGTTGATTGAGCCACCTACTTAATTATTAGGTAAATACTTTAATTAATTCCTAATTATAATGATCTACTTAAAGGCACGGGAGTACTGCGATAGTCCCCGTGAAAGCTTGTTAAGAAACTCAACCACTAGAATTTGTATGCTGTCCATACAAAGAGCTCTCCATCAGAAGAGCAGCAGAGTAATGATTTTTCTTTTCTCTGCAAGGACAGTCGCTGACGGTTTACTGACGCTCTGTAAAACGCTACAGAAACAGCAGAGGAGAGGAGGTGAAGGTGAAGCAAAGGAGATCTGCTATAAAGGATTGGAGGAGATGAAGTAACACAACATGAGCCCTTAGCGAGCAGGCACCTGAAAAGAGGTTTGATAATTGAAGGTGGTCGTATTGGGTTTTTTTTTTGTGGTGTAGTGTATATATAGTGACAAAATTCATTTCCATAATACGAAGATGGACAAAATTAGTTTTTGTGACTAAGCATTACTCAATGACAGTGGCAAAGCAGTTGATATTAGTTTTGCAGAGTTAAAGGTTAGACTATCAGCTGCGCCAACTGGCTCAGGAAGGTGTGCAGCAGTCAGGCAATCTGACTGGTGTCTGCAGTGTTTGCAAATGTATTCCAGTTTCACTTTGATGGAATGTGGGTGGTGCAGGGGCAGCTATCTGAGGCAAAGACTAGGACCATTTTTAAATACATAAGCTTGTTAGAAGTTGAAGTTGGAAAATTGGTGGTCATTTTGGGTCCATAAACACTTAAGAACAGGTTATATCACTGCAGAACCCCACTGGACTTTTATATAAAATCTAAATTTTATATCCTAACAACCGCAAAGGAGACTGTAACAGCACAGTGGTTCACTGTGGGTAGCACTGTTGCCTCACAGGTAAAAGGTCCCTGGTTTGAGTCCCAGCTGAGCCAGGAGGACTTTGTGTGGAGTTTGCTTGTTCTCCATGTCTGCGTGAGTTTCCACCAGGTATTCTGGTTTCCTCCCACAGTCCAGAGACATATAGGTTAGGTGATTTGAACATACTAAATTCTCCTTCCTTGACTTGTGTGTAGATTTAATTTCCTGTCATGAGTATAACCTTAGATATAACAAGTGTGACGTACAGATAGCGTTGACGTCATCATTTTTTCACCTGGCTCACTGTGATGTTTAATTGATTGATCTTTTCCAGCAGACTGTGGTTTATATTTGAGATTTTCAGTGCTGACAATGGTTTGCATCTTCATTGAGAAATATGAGGAAACGTCTTCTGGCTTGATGTTCTACAGAATGTTGAACCTCTTGAGCACATACTTGTCACAACAACAGGTGTAATTAATTCAGAAATACCTTAATAATGTTTTAGGAACTGGCGAGAGGAATCAGATGGATTCAACTGTCCAAAGACATTAATCATAGCTCAGAAGAAAGAGATGAAGAAATCTGCTGAAACATAAACAGCTTGAATTTTCTGGAATGCAAGGGCCTTCGAAATAGAAAAAGAAAGATGAGGAGAAAGACAGAGAGAGAATGGTGTAGGAGGTCCACAGAGCTTCATCACTTCAATATTACATCTCTATGCCATTAATATCTTCACTGAGATAAATGATAGTGAAAATATAGATTTACTACTGAGCTCTTCTTTTCTGCTGGCGTGATGGTAAGAACTTTCAGCAGACTGCACAATATGGTCTGGAGAAGCCATTTAGTAGAAAAAGGCTTGTGCTTATAACATTTTCAAATGTCACATTAATACTTTTTTACATCATGCATTCAAGTAAGCAAAACAATCAAACAAACACACAAAAAAATACTCAAAGCTGGAGTGTTTTTGAGGCAACTGTAAACAAATTTGTTATATACAGCATGATGTAAACAAGGCCAAAAGCAATGTGGGACATCTCAGATTCAGTAGTGATGTTTGCTCAAGCTATAGTGCCATCACTATCACTGTTCCTCAAACACATACATTTCAGCAACCCCCGACCCTAACTAATAGTTTGTGACATGGGTGAAACATCACTTGTGCAACTTGTTGAGGGAAGGTGTGCTTTGGTGGTGACTTTTGCATGACTTTACAGAAAATTACAAGAAAAGGCATGATTATGAGTAAGATATGATTATTCATTATTTCTATTCCAATTTTTTAACCCCAAAAACTTTGTACATTTAGCCAAAGAGATCATGTAGATAATTTTTGGCACTTTATTGTATGATGTGCATCAGATGTCTATGACTGGTCAGTTGGTGTTTTGTGGGTGTCATTTGATGCTGAGACTACAGGACATCCTTGCACATGCCCGCTGTATTACAGCTGTGTGTTGCTCTCAGTGAGGATGACTAGCAGTGATATGTTGACAAGTCAAGGTTACATATGCGCCAGCCGGAACAAACTCATGTATCAGATTGTGTTGCCTGAGGCTCTGCTGTTTGCCAAAGATCTCCCCGCGCTAAATATATGCAGACACCTTATGAGGCTGTAACTTACTGGGGTCAGTCACATCCTCTGGACTGCGAGCTGAGCAAGCTGAGGCCTGGGAATAAATGCATGTCACGTTTTTAATTTTACATACACTTAAATTTAACAGAATACTTCACCCAAAAATGACATCATTTACTTCCTCTTATTCATGTCATTCCAAACCTTAAAGTCATCATGAAATCAAAATACACTATTTTTATTTTTTTGAGGATTATTGCATTTGTTTATTATAACAAATGCACATTTTTTAAATTATGGTTTTATTTTTGTGTGTTCTCGTAATCTTTAATCAAAGTCTGAAAAAGTACTTTCTCTCTGGAACAGCATAACTTCTCTGATAACAGTCAGTCGGGGCCACTCCCCACTCACTGTTAACCTTTCCCATCCAACAGTCAGTCTGCTGCAATCTTTCAAACACCTACTTTTTTAGATCCAATCAACTCCCAAAGACAAAAACAAGCCACACCTCATTTTTCTGTTGCAACTTCCAGTTCACCTGGACTTTACCAGAGTTTCTTCTTGAGCGCCTATAACATACTGCACTGTAGCTCTTAATATTCTTCCTTTTGTGGAGCAGAAGAGAAGTAAGTCGTATGGGTTTGAGTGAGTAAATTGCTTTTAACAGCCTCAGCATATGGCATAAGCTCGTACGCCACACAACCTCGCACCAGACGGACTGCACAGAGGGTTTTTTTGAGGGCTTTATGCTAATATTATTTTATAGAAGAGCAGAAGAAAGATGTTGCAAGATTTAAACTCACTAGGCTACAACAGCAGCATGAATCAATGTGTCTGATCACATGTGCCAACCACCAGGCGCCAACAACAACAATAGAGTAGGTTTTAATATTTACAATAAAAGGATATTGCAAAATTAGTGTAATGCATGCTGCTCATTTTTGCATTTTAACTGGGAAAGAATTTAAATTTAAAGCCAGTCCAGTAGTGTTCTATTTCATTTAATTTAAAGCTTAATTATATAAATTATCTACATTATTATACATAATTATTATTAGCATTACAATATTAACAAGTATGTTGGGCCATGTTTTGCAATTTTACAATTACCAGCAAAACACGTTTACTATAGAAAAGTTGTTATCCGTCAACAATTTAAATCCCCCATTAGTTTGTTCGATTTAGACAGTAACAAAGCCTAGAGGATACAAAATCGGAGCGTTGTGTTATATAACCTCATGAGTTATATATGAGTTATTCATACAGTGATGAGATGTGACAGACAGCTGCCAATGAAAGCTGAAGTGCTGCCACTATCCAGTGCTTCAGATTCAGAGATTTAATAACAAATGCAGAAATGTCAGTGTGGCCAGTGTTTGCTAAACCTCCGTGCTAAGCCACTTTCTCAATATGCCAGTCATGTCAATGATGAAGATTCTGTGGGCCAGACAAGGTCACGCTGTTCATGGAACCCATCCGCAAGCTTTTTGAGCAACAGTTTGAGCTTTTGCTGCTCGAACACATAATGAGTGATGGTAAGAGCATGTTCGGTTTATGGAACGAAATAAGAAGCAATGCACAGAAAAAAAACTGTCTGTCACTCAGATGAAACTGCAGAAGCATTTTGAAATCTGATGTGAATGTCAATCTTTTTACCGCAGAGCAGTGAGATAGTTTTGTTCAATCTAAAATGGAGGTCTGTGGTTTATCGCTCACGTCTGTTATAGATTAGAAGTCATCGATACGCTGTTTCTTATTCAGAGGGTTTGTGCACCTGTTTCAACAGGAAGTACATCAGAGCAGGAGGAAAACTCTGCTCATCAGGCAATTTCATGGCATCTTTAAAATGTTTTTGAGTAAAGAGGAGATAACAGGAATAGAATTATTATAAAGGCAGTGGGATGTGACAGCTCACACCGGTGGGTCCGGAATCTCTTTGAGTTCTCTGTGAGGGATGTGAGTGAATCCAAAACCCCACTGAGGTCCTTAGATCCCCTGGAACAGCAGGATCTTCTGCCATGCAGCCCGTGGGGTTAGCAGTGGGAGATGTTGGCGTCTCATAAGACAGACTGTCGAGAGACTCGACTCTTCCAGCAGTATGACACCAGTTTGTGCTTTAGAATCATTTACCTGCTTAAAGCTACTGTATTCAAAACGCAGAGAATGTAATAAAAGGATGTGCTACTTGCCTGTGTATCTGCATACCTCTGCACATTATTGAAGGTTGGTGTGACTTTGGAGATCGGTCTGAACAGAGGGCGGAATCTTATGCTTTCAAAAATAGCTTGCTATTGTTAGCCTTTACCCTACCTTTAGTTTATACTTATGTGATTTTAATAAAAAAATTGCTTTTGAAAAGATGCTTGAAAGTATTGTGTTAAAGCAATGATAATGAATTTACGTTCATAATAATGACTTTTTTTACAATATTGTTTTTCAGGCAACATACATGATGAATTGCATTTTATAATTAATTTGATTTTTGAGTGAAATATGATCCGGATTTATATAGGATGTACACATACCGCATATGTCTTTGTGGATGTTTACATTTTATTTCCAGCCTAGCTGGGTGACAGCAGAAATGACTTTGTCTTTATGCTTCCTTCTGCAGGAGCAGATGTCCGGTTCTGAATGTAGTCCACCATTAGTGAGACAGACACTGCAGGGGTGAGTAGGTCACCCTCTTTAATTCCCCGGACTGTAAATTAGAGCGAGTGTCCAGATCTGGCGCTGACACAATCATATACCTCATGGTTAATTTGACACAAGGATTTGTACTCCTAAATGCACACAAAGAGTTGAGTTGTGTCTCCGCTGACCCTCCAACATCTTCTCTAATGAGTCTCTGTACATTTCAGCATCTTCCTAACAACCTTGCATCTGGCACATTGTTTCTGTCCCTCTTGCTCTTGATGTGTGTTTGAAAGGAGCAGGACCTCTTGGCTGGGTTAAGATAGAGGCTAGATGCTGAGTGCTCTGTCATACTGTTTTTTATTGGTTGGTTGGATATTTGGAGGTCACAGAACTTTTCAACAAATCAGCCATGAAAGTGCTGGCAGTGCTTTCTCACCATACCCTGCTAAAAGGAAACATTCTCAAAACATTGGCTAACATTCTCAAAAAGTTCTCTCAAAGTTCTTAAAAAATTATTGCAATAATGTTAGTAGAATTTGTTTAACGTTATATATCATATATCAAAAATGTTATTCTTAAGTTGTTAGTGGAACATTTTAAAAATGTTACAGAATTTAAAAAAGTTTGAATGACGTTCTTATAACCAAGCAACAGTGTTATTACAATATCTGAAAAATGGCCTTTTTGAATGTTCCTAGAACATTCAAAATAACATTTTTATTGTTTTCGTAACTTAATAGGAAGGTTAGGAAAACTACTGCTAGGAGTTTTCATAACTATACACTTGCTGACTTAAAGACCGCTGTGGTAAAAATCATGTTTCTAATGTTGTTTTAAACATGCTTTAAGACAAACTATATGCAAATTCAACACCACAACGTTGCTGAGTAATTTCTCCCTGAAACTGCAGTTCACCAAAGTCTCAAAAACATCGTTTAAAACTGACCTGTTTTCTGTGTCACAAACATATTGTAACCAGTCATGTCAATGAATGGACTGAGAGGCGGGGACTAATTTCCATATTCAAGAATCAGCGTATACTAAAAGAAGCAAGGGCATAAAGTTAGATTTAAGCTATTTTTTATATAATTATATTATTAATTATATAATTTATATAATTTAAATATGTTATTCGAATGATCATATATTAGTTTTGCTAAACTAATTGCATAATAATGTAAAAAGCTGAAGGACATAGTACTCAAATATTGAATATGTAGCAACTTATACTGTAAGCAACTTGAATGTAAATGAAAACAGCAGCTTTGAGATTTATGGTTATGTTAAGGTATGACTACCATTCATTTATATTGTAGAACAAAATATGGAGGTCTTTAAGCTTGGTAACTAAAGATACTGTTATACTCATAAATCATAAATTGCTATAATAAAAATCCATTCAGTATTCCTGAGGGAACCTATGACTCAAAAAATATTACAGGACAATACTGTTTTTATTCACTGTTTTTATGCCTCTCAAACCGTATCTGTGCTAACTATATGCTAATCATCATTTACAATACTTCAACTAGAGCCTTCCTTTGATGCTACCGACAAAATGTACCTAACAACATTAAAACTATTTAATTGGCAATAACTTGATGATAACTGAGAAAATATATAAAATATGTGAATGTTATGTTTATAATTATTTGTCACAAAAATAATGAGAATATCATATTAGATTGATAACAACCTTATGGTGT
This sequence comes from Chromobotia macracanthus, assembly GCA_036877525.1. NCBI lineage: Eukaryota > Metazoa > Chordata > Actinopteri > Cypriniformes > Botiidae > Chromobotia > Chromobotia macracanthus. Next base: position 6,725,565 of record JAZGTH010000067.1, on the reverse strand, counting down.
CTTATTATTGAAATTGATTTAAATTTTGACCTGAAGAATTTGACATGAAAAATGAAATTAATTAACTAAATAATTAACTAAATAAAAGTGCCTGTCCCCTGAAATGTCTTTGCACATACTTAACATGCCCCTGCTCGTGTCTGCTAGCTATTCTCCAATAATTGTATTTTATCCTCATCAGTCTGACTAGGTGAATCACTTTGAACTGTAGAAAATCGCAACACTGTCTGCTTAGTTATTTTACAAATAGTTGGACACAGACAGCTGCTCGTTTACAAACGTTAAGCCAGCCATTGTTAACGAACCACCTTCGGCATGTAAACAACCCATAATCTGCTTAAGTTAAAATGAAACAGGTTGAAACCTGCACTCTGTATCTCACAAAGACACACACACCTGCCCGATAACACAAACCTAATTCATTTACATGCGAACGTATTTGCAAGTGCACATTAATTCACTCGTTTCCTTGCCTGAATTGCCTACATAATTACACGTGTTTCTCAAAGCAGCAAGGTTGTCTAGGAGGTTAATTCTTATTTCCCATGATGCAATTGTCCAGACTTGCCTGTCTCTCGCCGGTCAGTGTGCTAATGGAAAACTTATAGTGTCTGAAAAGATTGTTGACTGATGGTGACTTTGGGTGACTTTGACCATTGGAGTGAGGGCGCGGATGATGAATGTTTTTGTTTCTGCTCTTGAAAAGAATTTTTTTATTACTTTTTTAATATTTTATTTATTTTTGTTTAATGCCAGATAATGCCTCTAACCATCCTTTAAATAAAATAGCTTCAGGTGCATTGTGGGTACGGGCTAAATATCACCATGCAGCATCAGAGTGTTTTATATTGTGTGCCTTGTTATAATTCTTAATTAAGATGCAAATGAGCTACTGGGTAAAAGAGGAGGAAAGCAGATACCTGCCTCGCCTTTGTGAAGAATACACTCCTCTGTTCATTCAGAGTCATCTATTTGTCATCCATTCCTTGAAACTGTGGGGCGGTAACTGCCGGCAGCTAATCAGAGGCAAACAAGGGAACAGAAAAAAAAAACCTGGCTCCCTGAAATTGGCTAATTTTCAGTTACTCGAGTGGCAGCATGTGTTTGGCAATTACAAAGATCCCATAAATATCCCAAGATCCCAGAAACAGGGCAACAGAACCAGGAAACAATTATGATTAGCGATTTAATTACAGACTAAACTCCATCAAAGCAAATTTAGACTATGATTGCTCAGAACCGCTTTGAAGAGGGAACTACTGTATCCCCATTACATTCTGTTGTGTGCTCAATCTCACTCACAATCTCGTGATGAGAACCAATCATAAGGCTTAGTGTCATGCTAATTGGAAACAATTCTGCTCGTTATCTTACAGTCGTATGCGTTTGGTCAACCCAATGTGCCGTCGTCCGCTGTACGCTTGAATTCAGTCGCCCGCCCTCCGAGGAATCTGACATTTGGATGTTAATCGATGAACACGCAACCTAAAGTTGATGTTTCGCCGTAAAATGTCTCTTTGTGTTTATCCTCCCAAACTCTTCTCTGATCTTCACAGTTCATTTCAGCTGTAGCTCCGTGGACTTTAGATGGAATTGTGATTGTGATGGAGCCATTGAGGTAATAACCCACCAGACACAGATACACACTCACTTAAATAGAGTCGATCTCTGAGTCAGTGACAAATAAAGATGTCCAGGATGATAGGAAAAGAAAAACTGTTTAAAAATCTAGTTTAAAAATGAAACAGACATTGTGACACATCCCAGTTAACAGTTTTAGGTTGTAAGAATGTTTCTGTAATGTGTCCATTAAGCAACAAGAGCGTCAATAAAAGGTCATTTTGAAAATGCATTTTAAATTAATTAATATAAAAAATTTATAAACATATAAATATAAAATATATATTTTTTTAAAAAATTAAACATTTGAGAGAACTTTTTCACTAGTATGCGTCACACAGACTACCTACTGTTCACTATACATGAAGATATGCTAGTCCATTTATCAACTTCAGTTCAAAAATTCAAGTTCACAGGAAAAAAATTAAATAAAAACAAATGATGACAGAGAAAAAGCGAACAGAAAATGTTTGCACTCAGTTTCACACCATTAAACTGATGGGGGGTCGTTATAGTAGCCAACAGCTGAAGGCACTTATGAAAACAACATTATAATATTAGATACTTCTTTAAAGATGCTTTGCCAACACATTCAAGTTTCCCGTCAATGTTTACATTTTTACAGTCAATATATCAAGTTTCTTTGCAATTGTTGCATTACTTGTTTGAATAAGCTTTCAGAAGAGTCTCAGATTCATTGGACAGTTCTTGGACATTCATCCCAGCTTGTTGTTTGTCTGAGACGCTGTCCAAGAGTTTGTTCCATGTTAAAACAGCTGTATGGATACAGAATAGTCTTATTTACAAGCGTTACAAGGTTTGAATAGCCATGTCAACATTTAAAGACATCACCAGATATGACCTGCAAAGACAAAATCAATAAGTAATTATGTCATGCCTCCCACCCCCATACAAGTTTCTTTACTGTAAATTAAGCGACTATATTTTATGACAGTAGTGGACATAATGTTACCAAAGGTGTACATAGACCGTAGAATTTTATTACCCCTATGCAATTGATGTAATAAATATTGATTTAAACCCATAATTTTCTTTCATAAGTGTATATTGATAGCAAATGAGGCTCTTAATAGATGTGTGGGCCCTTAAGAGGATCAAGCACTCATGTATCTCAGCAGAAAATACACACAAATACTTTAATTGAAATGTAGGTAAAGTATTTGTGTGTATTTTATATATATATATATAAAATAAAATATGCAGACAGTGATTAACCGTGACCGAGGCACGTGTCTTTCTTTACAGATACTTATACAAATGTGCAGCTTTCATTCTTATTTGTTTGCGTCTGTGTTCGGTACATAAAAAGGCTCATCCGGCCCCCCAGGGTGCCGACGCACGACTTATGATAAAGCTTGTGTGGTCTCTGATGCTTCAGCTGAGAATAAATACAGCCCAACAAAGACAGCGGAAGGGAATGAGCTTGCAATTGCTTTGTGATACTATAAAAGCAATGAGGAATGCATTCCAAGAGTTTATCATGAGTAAACTCATGTCAATGAAGTTCAGTGCAACGTTTTGACAGCACTGACGAATCACAGCAACAGAAAAACACAAAAGAATGAGTATACAATGTAAAACAAGAAAACTCTAAGAATGTGTTTCAAGGACACAAGCTTTTTTTGAAAATAGCTTTAATCTTGAGAATGCGGAGAGACAAATGAATATGCGGGTGATTTAACTTTGCCATGTTGTAAGCGCCCAACCCGAGTAACGCACCCAGTACAGCCTTTATTACATCACTGTATGTGGAGCGTTTAAAAGACCTGCTTCATCTACTCAAAATGATCTTTTTCACAGAAGTGAGCAGCACAGTAGGACAGTGGAAACGAAAAGGAAATTACAGACGTCATGCTGCGGTAATCATTCTGTGTGTGTGTGCACGCCGTGTGCTACATGCTACATGTGTGGTCAAGATAAACAGCATTCTGACAAATCTCAAAATCTGCCAGAAATATGCCCAGGTCATTTTACCACCAAAATCAAACGAAACAAAAAATAATATTAAGGCAGGGTAGGCAATCTTTTCCAGAAACATTTTTTGTTATACTGGTTGAACATTAACATCCTGATAGCAATCATCATGGTATAATTATATTTCTACATTTATATATCTTCTGTGGAAACTTAGGTGCAGGACCATAAAAAGCTCATCCAATCCTTGCATTTATTCTAAATATAGGATATAGGATGTCCTACTTGTCTGTCAGCCTATCTATTTGCATACCGTCGCACACTATTGGTGGAGGCGTGGCTTTGGAGATCACTCTAAAGGGAGGGCGGGATCTTATGCTTTCAAAGCTATGGTGCTATTGCTAGCCTCTCCAAAACTGCCTACCCTACCTTTAAGCGTATGCTCTTGTATCAGTTAATTTGCTCTGTATGTCTGAATTATGAAATGCATGTATGCATACATAGGGTGTATGTTTGCTCTCGTGTTTCTGTGTGATTCACACATGGCCTCAGGCCAGCCCTAAAGCGATTAGGTAGGCTGAGCCCTGTATGTGGAACCACAGGGTCAGTTTTATGAACAAGCCCAGAGATGGCAGACAAATCCCCTGCTCAAGGCTCAGGGGGCTGGGACGGCCTGTCAGCCTGTTGCCCTTCCAGTCACCAGAGCTCGCTGACTCACACCCCAGCGAGGTAATTGCCCCTGTCTTCCTGTCAATGGAAGGGGTGGACAAGGAGTAACACCATGTTGTAAGAGGAATGGTAAGCTTGCATCACATAGCTGGAGACGAGACTTTAAAACACACTGAAGAACCATACATCACAAACGCAAACCTCTTAAATAGCTCAAATTGCTTATCTCAATCAAGATTTTAGGGTTTTTTTGCTCAAAGTCATTTAAGTACTTGTTAATGATAAATGTCTTCCTATTCTCAGAACATTCTCTAAAAGTTCTCTCAAAGTTATCAGAAATGTTCTTGCAGTAATGCTAGTAGAACGTTTTTAATGTCATATATCATATATATCAAAAATGTTATTTTTAAGTTGTTAGTGGAACGTTGTTAAAATAACATTATACAACATCTAAAAAACTGAATGTTTTGAACAAAATAAGATTTTTAACGTTTTGGTTAACAGTAAGTATTGTTCTGTTTGACGAATCAACCTTAGCTCAACCAATGGCTTGAGTTGGAGGCAGGACTGTCTATTTATCAGGACAGGAGCTCAACCAATGGCTTGAGTTGGAGGCAGGACTGTCTATTTATCAGGACAGGAGCTCAACCAATGGCTTGAGTTGGAGGCAGGACTGTCTATTTATCAGGACAGGAGCTCAACCAATGGCTTGAGTTGGAGGCAGGACTGTCTATTTATCAGGACAGGAGCTCAACCAATGGCTTGAGTTGGAGGCAGGACTGTCTATTTATCAGGACAGGAGCTCAACCAATGGCTTGAGTTGGAGGCAGGACTGTCTCTTTAACAGGACAGGAGGAGAAATACACCAAAAACTCTGTTTGAACACAGTCATTATTTTCAGTTTTTCAATTCCAGTTCTACAGTAATGTACATTTCTCCTTAAAGTAAAATATATGTTACAGTGGCAGACAATGTCAGTGTCTTGCACAGTATGTGACATCAGCAAATGATATTAAACGGCCATTTATTTTGTTGAAAAAATACCAACAGAACTGTTGTCCTCTTTTCTTAAGTTACCCAACAGCCAACCCATCAGCATGATCTACTGAAATATAATGAAATATTTGTGGTTTATGTATAAAATGTACTGTGACGTGTTGCCTTATGTCAATCAGGTGATCCAAGTGGTTAGTTCTTAGCCAGAATAAACTACAACAAGGACCAGACTTTCTGGGCAATGTTTTGGCTATCCAGCTAACAGAGAACATTCTCAGACTGTTGGCTAACATTCTCTAAAAGTTTGCTCAAAGTTATCAATAAATGTTCTTACAGTAACAATAGTAGAACTTTTTCAATATTAAATATCATATAACAAAAATGTTTTCTTAGGTTGTAAGAGGAATGGTAAGCTTGCATCACATAGCTGGAGACGAGACTTTAAAACACACTGAAGAACCATACATCACAAACGCAAACCTCTTAAATAGCTCAAATTGCTTATCTCAATCAAGATTTTAGGGTTTTTTTGCTCAAAGTCATTTAAGTACTTGTTAATGATAAATGTCTTCCTATTCTCAGAACATTCTCTAAAAGTTCTCTCAAAGTTATCAGAAATGTTCTTGCAGTAATGCTAGTAGAACGTTTTTAATGTCATATATCATATATATCAAAAATGTTATTTTTAAGTTGTTAGTGGAACGTTGTTAAAATAACATTATACAACATCTAAAAAACTGAATGTTTTGAACAAAATAAGATTTTTAACGTTTTGGTTAACAGTAAGTATTGTTCTGTTTGACGAATCAACCTTAGCTCAACCAATGGCTTGAGTTGGAGGCAGGACTGTCTATTTATCAGGACAGGAGCTCAACCAATGGCTTGAGTTGGAGGCAGGACTGTCTATTTATCAGGACAGGAGCTCAACCAATGGCTTGAGTTGGAGGCAGGACTGTCTATTTATCAGGACAGGAGCTCAACCAATGGCTTGAGTTGGAGGCAGGACTGTCTCTTTAACAGGACAGGAGGAGAAATACACCAAAAACTCTGTTTGAACACAGTCATTATTTTCAGTTTTTCAATTCCAGTTCTACAGTAATGTACATTTCTCCTTAAAGTAAAATATATGTTACAGTGGCAGACAATGTCAGTGTCTTGCACAGTATGTGACATCAGCAAATGATATTAAACGGCCATTTATTTTGTTGAAAAAATACCAACAGAACTGTTGTCCTCTTTTCTTAAGTTACCCAACAGCCAACCCATCAGCATGATCTACTGAAATATAATGAAATATTTGTGGTTTATGTATAAAATGTACTGTGACGTGTTGCCTTATGTCAATCAGGTGATCCAATTGGTTAGTTCTTAGCCAGAATAAACTACAACAAGGACCAGACTTTCTGGGCAATGTTTTGGCTATCCAGCTAACAGAGAACATTCTCAGACTGTTGGCTAACATTCTCTAAAAGTTTGCTCAAAGTTATCAATAAATGTTCTTACAGTAACAATAGTAGAACTTTTTCAATATTAAATATCATATAACAAAAATGTTTTCTTAGGTTGTTAGTGGAATATTTGAATAACGCTCTAATAAAAAGCAATATTTAATACAACATTTAAAAACTGGTTGTTTTAAATGTTCCTACAGATTTCTAAATAACATTTTTAACGTTTTGGTTACTTTTGAAACGTTGGGGAAACATTCTTACAACCTAAAACTGTTAGCTGGTTACACAGGACTAGGTTGTTTGCAACATGAACAGCTGGTTGTAATTGTTCCACTAGAGGACAGTGTGTCGTCCGCTCCAGAACAGAGAGAAAATGAGAATGTGTTTGTTATGTGAATTACATTTGGTATGGGGACGCACACACACATTACCAAACACAGTAGGGTCCGCTCATTGATGTCAGAGAGACAGACAGGTCAATTATGAAGACGTGACAGCTGCCTGCAAACTCACAATGGGCTGAGGACGATGGGTATTCAAGGACAAATCTCCCTTCTGCATCAGCACTCCGCACCTGTCTGTGTGATTACCTAGTGCCAACTAATACCTGTCACCTGTGATAAACCTTTATATGGCCTGTTTCCACCTTAATAGAGGTGTGTTCAATGAAGTCAAGAGCGACCTGGGTTGTTCAGAGCAAGGCGACTCTATCTTCTTCCTTTAGCATCACTTGTTTATTTGAGAGCTGGAATTTGGTTAGGTAAAGTTGTTTTGCACCTGGGGGGTCATATTCCCAGCTAGCAATTTGAGGGTGTAAGAACGTTTCTGTCCAGTCTCCATTAAGTAGCCAAAATATTAAAATATTTGTATTGTAAAAAAAATAGCTGTCCTACTGTGCTGCTCACCTGTGTGAAAAAGATCATTTTGGGTAGATGAAGCAGGTCTTTTAAATGCTCCACATGTAAATTCTGTAGCATTTCTAAGATGGTCCTATAACAACTTAAAAATAATGTTTTTGATATATATAATATATAATGTTAATAACTAGCATTACTGCTAGAATGTTTTTTTATAACATTTGGAGAACATTAGTCAATGTTCTGGGAACATTCCCTGTTAGCTGAGTTATTCCTCCGAGGTTTCTTGTTTATGGTTCAGTAGATGTAACTCCATGTTTCAAGTATCAGACTTTGTTTCAGATGCTTCTCCTAAAATCTCTTTAAAGCTATAAAAATGACCATTGTTGACCTTCTGAAAAAGTATAAAGCTATATAAATATCTCAGATACTTTTTTAAAAGAATGTGACGTTCATGTTGAAATCTCTGACTTCTGATTGAAGATTTCTGTTTTTTATATTTTTTGTATCTGTTTTTTTGTTTTTTGCATTTCTTGTGCCATGTGGCAACTTTTGTGTCTAGTCCTATATCTTCTCAAGAGAAGCACACAAGTTAAAAGAAGTTAAACTAACCATATGTTAAAAGTAGAGTAAGTAATTCTGGAGAGGCTTGCAACAGCAACCTAACCTTAAGCATAAGATCCCACCCTCCATTCAGAGTGATCTGGAAATCCACACCTACTCCAACAGTGTGTGAAGGTATGCAAATGCATAGTTTTATAGGTCAAATTCGGACCGAGTGCAATGATTGGACAAACATTTTATGGTCCCGTGCCTTCCACAGATGATATAATTATATTTAGACCACATTACTTTGTGATTGCTTTAAGGATGTGAAGAGACTTTTAACCAGCATTACAAAAAATGAGTGGGGTTTGCTTTGCAGGAACAGTTCTAACAGGGCCCTGCTGGTGGATGCTGGAATAGCAACACAGCACTACACAGAAAGCTCTGTCCAGTTATTAGATGTCTGAAACAACCAGCATTTTGAAAGCATGTGTTTGTTCTCTTCAGAAAGTCAATCAATAAACGGCTTTACTATATTTGTCTTAAAATAGTACGCTTAATTAGGAGAAAGTATTATTAATGTAAAAAAATGACACTTAACGTGTCTTTAATATCTGATCTGTTGCCACTGGCATAATGTAGTAGCGTTTCATGACATCATTCTTGCTCTGTGCCATAGTATCTGCTGAATCATCCCAAACACTCTTATTGTCAAACTTATTTTGATGTTATATTTTTAGAATCCGCCTACATCTTTCCCTTGGTTCCTCAGAAAACCCACACTCAGCATGTTTGCACCTGTACTATCACAACTAAAGCCAAATGCTAACAATAGTATATAATCGGTAGTACAATACAATCTGACATCATGAGTACAGAGAACAAATTAAGCACAGTGGTTTGTCATGTATTTGGATACTTATGTCACACTTAAAAGTGTATAAAGGTCATTGCAATAGATGTACAATATCACAGCCTGTGGCATTCATTTTAACTAAAAACAACACAAGCAAACTGTTCAAGCAAAGCATTTCACAAAATAATGGTTTAATGGTAACACATTAGTATAGGGAACACATATTAACCATTAAATATGAATTTAGCCACAATAAACGTCTCATTACTTCTTATTAGTGCTTAGTAAGGTAGTTGTTCTAGTGTTAAGGGTAGGTATAGGGTAGGATTAGATTATGTACATAATGGTCCTGCAAAATAAGGCATAAATATGTGCTTTATAAGTACTAATAAACCAGTATGCAAGCTAACAGGGAACTTGTTAAGAGTATGAATTGGTCCTTATATTAAAGTGTTATCAATTATATTATATATTTATAAATAATTTTTTTAATTTAAAACAAAATGATAAAACACTGATGAGTTTGAGGACAGCTGACCCCTCCATTATTATTATTACAAAATAAGTAATTTTGTAATTTAAAACAAAATGATAAAAGAACAGATATACTGTTAAACAGTCAAACGGTCTTGGTGTTGGATGTTAGTAGATTTTTTTAAAGGACTTATGTGGTTTCTCTTCTCTTCTACTGACTTCAGACATCCACTAAAGCTCACCTTAAAAAGACTTGTTTTAAAAGTCATTGATAAATCGTTTAGAAAAATTAGTTCTGGGAAACTTTTTTGCAGATGCCTTTTGGGCTGATATTTTGTTCTGTTATTCGCTGAATGGCTGAATGTCAATGTTCGAATGCCTTAAGAGGCCACTGTTTATTTTTGACAATAATATAGACATCTGCGCTTTTGTGAAAAGCGTTTGAACAACAACGTTTGTTGTATGGATTGATGCATGGAGCAAACCTGGATTCCAAACAATAGAGACTATCAGTGATGACATCACTGATTTAGAACTCTCATTAAAGAGACGCAGCATGCAAATACTCCCAAACCACAAATGAAACAACTTCAGGCTGTCGGAGGGGTCAGCTGTCCTCAAACTCATCAGTCTTGCTGTAAATAGAGGAATATTACAGAGAAATTTATTGATATGAAATTTCATTATTCCTCTCCTGGTGGGTTTAATTTGAAATGAAACAAATGACTTGCATAAAACTGCAAATTGATTTCAAATGACATCTGAACTTCTGTGATAATGTAGCCATTCAAAAACTAATATTAAAGCTATAAGCAGTTTTGCTGTCATGTCATCAATACAAGCAAATTGTTAAAAGTTAAAACTGATTACATTACTCATAATGAATTAGATTTCTAATATAAGGAGGTTCATATATATAAGACGTTTTTGTGGCCCCCCCGGACCCGAGGGCCCCTAGAATAAGCACCACCTTAGCGACGATTTAATAAACAATGACAATGTTGTTATTGTTATTTAGCGTGTTTGCTTAGCAGTCAAGCTGAATTTTCAAGGGCAAAATTGTGCTTAACGAATTAAAGTGACTGCAATTATTAAAAGGAAACAAAAGATGGTAAAAAAACAGAAAGCTGGATCGCAAACTGCTCTGAGAACTTTTATAAAACTAATTTGCTAAAAACAACCTATTACAACACAATATTTCCCTCCCTAATGTTCCTGCTACAGAGCGCTCTGCCTGAATTGGATGCTCTGGCATTTTAGTACAGTTTTATTGTGAGCACAAACTGCTGTTATTGCAGTCAAGAGTGTAATATTTCTCCAGCCTCTCTGTATATGTTAGGAAATGCTATGGCAAATATAATGACATATATAAAATGACTTTCTCATATGTGTGCATGATTGTGTTCTGATGAGTCTTGGTTTGCTCTGCGACTCATAATTGTGCCATAATGTTTTGTGGCTGAAACATTCATATCACTCACCTGAACAAATGTTCGCTTAAATTTGGGAACCTCTCTAGTGCATTAAAACTCACAAGCACATTAACAATTTGCCTAAAGCCTCAGTAACGCATTTAACTGACAATAAACAGAAAGAAATCGTTGCACTTAATAACTACTAACACTAAAGATACACTCAAACAATGTTGATTTTGTCTTATTTGAATTATTGCTTGAGATTGAAAAGTGGTGTGCAATATAATGCATTATAATGTAAAGTTCACAGTGTTACAAATGTTTTAATGAGCATTGAGGATCCACAGAGGTTATTGTTAAGTATCACGTGCACATGAATAATTCACACCGCTGGGTTTTACTGACCATCATTTAAAGTGCCATGAGGGACCCCTCCACCCCACTCCCTTCACAAATGGAAATGCACAGTTGTATGTAACAAACTGAAAGTATGCAGGAGTTCAGGGGCATTGTAACAAATTCCTTTATAACTTTCAGACTACAGATCTACCTGGAATTAAGAATATTTGTGTTTAAAGCAAACATGTGGGATTTATATTCTATTTGAAATGAGTCAATTTAAGTAAAATTAGTTCATTTAAAAAAAATATTTTAAACAACCAATTAAACAGTCAATTTTTTTTTAGCTATACTTTAATTAAATAATGTTGTGTGATATTTCACACTGTGAAACTTAATAGTTAGCAGTATTGTACATTGTACAGTATCTGGTAGTGCTCTAATATTCCATTCCAAACACAATATACGCTTGACGTTGATTTCAAATCTAAAAACAAACACATTGACACCACACACAAACATAATATGTGCTTTTCATTTTGTGTTCTTTTATGTGCCACACACGCACACATATTGTTTATGTCTAAAAAAACAGCTTTTATTGAACTGCGACCATTGAAATAAAGTTGAAAACAGGCAGCACAGCTTTGCCCAAATGCTTATGTTGTCGATGCCTACATCGACGATGCCTTTTTTCTGATCTCCACAGACTGTGTAAAAGAAGACGATTAATGCAACATGGTGTAAATCAACACAAGGTGAAAGTATTGTATTCCCAAAGGGCCAGCTCTAATAGATCTGATCTCACAGTGTTGCTTTGACTGTGTTGGGCACATTCAGCAGTCTCACTGTAACAAGCACACCTATCTGAAGTTTCTCTTTCAAAGCACCTGCTTGTTTTTTCCTAACGAAACTGAAGGGTGGAAGACAGAAGAGGTGGAAATCTCTAAGGTCCCAAAACACATTCGACTCTGAGATCTTCCCCGAGGGCTCCTCCACTCGCTCTGATCGTCCTCCTGCACGGCGCTGGTGGATTGTGGGGTTGTTGCCATGGGGAGAACTAAAGATGATGCCAGAAGCTTTATTTGTCAAAAGTTACATATAGACCAACATCAAAGGAACAGAGAAACCAACAATCTTAAAGCTATGAAAGATTGAAAATAGAGCTTTGGGTTTTTTGTGTTGAAACAGACATGAATTGAATGTCCAGGCTGGTCTAGGCTGGTCCAGGCTAGCAGATGATGGATGGACGGACGGACAGAGAGACAGACAGACAAACAGAGTTGTTTTAAATTGCAGTAGAGTCCAGCCTTGTGGTTTTATTCTTACTGTGTCAGTGCTCTTGTTGTGTACAGTACTACAGAGGATGCTCTGTTCTGGAATACAGATGCCAGTCCCCTGCTGTACACATTAGTTGATATGATCTTTATTAGGTTTTTAAATTGAGATGCTTGCTGTGTCCTGAGGTCAGCATTCTGGACACAGCTGTGGCCTGCAGGATTTCTACTTTGACCTTCATGTTTGGGTGGTCCAGTCCCTGCTGCTTTAATCAAGAGACTTATTTCTACCAGCAGCCTTTAAATTTACCCAAAACAGAGGTTGGTTGGTAATTAGCATAACATATCGGTCTGGGTGCAGATATATTGTTGTAGAAGCTTGTGGGTTTATCAGGGAGAGGTTAATTGTGTAATCAGAAACTCCATCATCTGCCGCTCGACTGGGATACGTCGAACGGGGGCAGCTGTGATTGGATGCTTGCATATTTGTTTGAGAGACGAGTGGTGGGCTGTGTTATCTGCATTACTTTTCGTTGTAATTGAGCCCGGGAAAGGTTAATGAGTTTCTGAATTGAGGGAAAAGAGAACAAGAAAATTCAGCTCCTCAAGAAGAAAAAATGTTTAGTGTTTGTAAGGTTACGATTTGTTTGCCGTTGAGCTCTCGCACACAGAGAGATAATTAAAATGAAGCATATGATGATATGAGTGAGAGTGTTCTATTGTGTCTCACGCTCTCATTAGTGATAACTCAGCAGATGGTGAAACATTTATAGAATAAACGATAGGACACATTGGACTGTTGGATCATACTGTTATTAATCATGGGATGGAAGGGGGTAACCAATAACAAATGTTGAAAACAATGTAGGGAAGTATGTTCTAATAGGATTATGTACTTCAAAACAACTGTACAAAGCACAACAGAATGGAACAGTTGACTTCTAGTTGACCTTACTAGTTGCTGGATGAATAGTCAACAACTCTGACCATTAACCTGCATACTAAAACATAAAGTGTTTTGGGGGCTTTTTTTTGCTTATGAAAAGACATATTACCAAAATGTTTTGTGTTTACTGCTCTGGAAAGCTCTTAAATGTAGCTGTCCTCTTCAATGAATGGTAGTGAATCTGTATGATAGTTTAGGTAAATGTGGCTGGTGCATTCATGCAAAACTATTTAGCTTATATAGTGATAAGTGAAACAGCTTTTCTTGACACCATTGCAAATTTGATTATGTCATTCATACTGAATATTCAAAACCAGGAACATATTCCAAAGGGTTTTCTTAGAGATTGCTCTTATTTCTCTTAGGAGATGAAGGAGTGCTTAGTCATGTTTTAACATTTTCTCAGATGTTTCTTCTAAAATTTTAATTATAATACATCTTTGAGTTGAGTTGAAAAAATGTAAATATCTGACTTTTAATTGCACATTCTGTTATCCTGAAAAATCTGAGCAAAGTTGTATTAAGGTGTATTATAAACTCCAAAGTAGACACTGTTAGATTACTAGGGTCATTTTCTCAAGAGAAACATTGAAGAAGCAGGAAACATCAGCAAATGTCTCCATTTGCTCTCGATATTGATCCCATTTGTGGTTTATGTTCCTGGCGGGATGTAGAGAATTTCACAAAGCTAACCCCACATTTCTAAATGTTCCTGCAAAGTTTTTAGAGCAGCAACATCTTGAGTTAAGTTCGTCTCATCCACAGGCATCACCTCTCCTCACTGCCTCTGCAGAACTGTAGCTGTCTCCCACACTCTCCCATCTGCTTCTCCTGCTAAGAACCATTAAAGCTGACTTCAGGACACGCCGTGATTTCCCTGAGACTTGGTGTCTGTTTTGGGTGCTCTGCTTTTCTATTAACAAGCTGACTCAGCCAATAACATGGAGAGATAGAGAGAAGAGGAGTTAATGCTCACAGCAACAATCAAATTTACAAGCCTCTGTGGACTGCAGTGTTTCCCTGAAATGTCCTATCGGTGATACAGGAGAATACAGAAAGTTACTGTATTTACTTATGAAGTCAAAGTTCTCTCACTGAAGATAAACTTCATGATTTGTTTCTGTCATGACATTATTACAAAACTGTCAACAATGTTCTAAGACTCTGACAGACAGCAGCTGGTATTACATGGGCGTACATCACACAAGTGCATCATAATTGAAGACAAAAGTGAAGCAATTCATAATTCATATCCCCAAATATTTTATTGTTTACAGTATGTACAGTAGTTTTGCTCAGGAAGTTATGCAGTCAAATTATATCCATATAAGTTATATCCATTACCTTACAAAAAGGTAATGGATATAACCATTAGTTATAACCTTACCTTACAAAAAACCAACAATGATTTAGTGAAGTAACCCTGTTTATTGGCATTCATGGTTAAACTAATTAATTTGCGGTTACCATGGTTTAACTATAGTAACCATATTATTTTTTGGTTTAAACTGTAGTAAAACCCTTGTTAATTTTTCTAAGGGCTCTTTAAATATAAATCTATGGGATTTTATCACCAACCAAACTGAATGTTTAGAAAAGTGGCATACCCTCTCTCTATAAGCCACACAGTTTGACAATTTGATAGCACAAATTATGGAGGGTGAGTTACGTGCCATAGGCATTGTTTTAGCCATTGTTGCTATGCTAAGCCAAACTATGTTCACTTTTTCAGTAAATGAACCAGCAAATGGCTTACATACTTAGAGCTGCATATAAAATGTGAATAGAAGAAACATATTAACATAAGCGACGGCTTTAAATTGTACACAGATTAGTTGATTTTGGTTCATAGTGCATGACCTCAGTTGAGTCAGTCTTCATAGCTGATGCACAGCTCAAATAAATCAGTTTAGGTTTAATCAAATACACACACATGCACATTTACACTAATACAAACCAATCAACAGCTGTGACTCTGAGCGGCTTCATTATTTCCAAATAATTTGCAGCACTGACGGAAGCGTCGTGCGACATGAGCAAGGACGGGGGCAAAAATTGGAAAGCTTCACTGTAATAAATAAGAAAATAAAACAGAATGCATTAAAAATGCCAGAGCCTCTGTAAGTAATTTCATTTCTCTGCGTGGATGTAATATCTTTACTTTTCAGAGATGTTATGGAATATGAGATGGGATGGCACTAAAATAAAAATGAGGCTAAGTTTGAAAATATCAAATTTAATCTGTCAGAGAGAGGTGGTGCCAGATTTGAAGGCAGTGATGATGGTGGGAAGGGTCACGGGGGTGGTGTGGGGAGGGAATGCTGTCATTTTGCCATCATCACTGGTGGAGTCGTTTACCCTCCACTCCTCAACCACATAATTTAGGTAAGTGTTAGCCATGCCTACATCCAACCCTGGCATTATGACATGAGCAGTCTGCTGTTGTTCTATCAATGGAAGAGTAGATAATGTTTCACAGCTCACCTGTACAATTAGGAAACAAGTCACACCCCCATTTACCCCTGACATGAATTTGAAATTTGAAGAAAATTGATAGGTTTTATTGGGGTTATATAAAATAAAACAAACAAACAACCAAACACAATTCTGGAAGTCATTTTATACTATTAGAATTTTTTTATAAAGGATTCCTTAAGTCATCACAGAGTCAGAACTGACCCATGTTACCAATCTTATTGTGAATGAATTATTAGTGCGTGTAAGAAAACACATTTTTCTGTCAGGGTCCTCGCTTCCTGTTCTAGAAATAGTCAGAACAGGAAGCCAGGACCCTGACATTTTTCACTATTTTTATCCTGATGAAAGTCACAATTTACATTGGCTGAATATCATTACAACCACAAACATTATATTATGGATATATAATATTGAGGTTTTGCAGGATATTTATGAAGCTTTTTAACATATAGATACCAGGGTCTGTCAACATTTAAGAAAGAATACAATTTGGCATAATAGATTTTAAACCATGTGGAACACATCCTTTCAGACTAACTTTAACTATACAAAAGAACAAATCTGAGAGCTATTTGTTTTAGATAATTTATTTCATTAATTAAAGCTGAGTTGGATGTTTATACCAGCTAACAGGGAACATTCTCAGAACATTTGCTAACATTCTCAAAAAACTCTAAGTAGTTGGTGGAACATTTTAAAAACATTACAGATTTAAAAAAATGTTCAAACAATGTTTTTATACCCAAGCAATCACGTTAATACCACATCTAAATCTAAAAAAACTGGACGTTTACCTAAAATTATTAGCTGAAAGGGAGGTAAAGGGAGCTTAATGTATTAAGGATTAAGCATGTCATATATATATGTCTAATGTCTGCACATTTCCAGTATTTTCTTCAGCAGACGGGTCCGCTTTAACTAAAACATTCGCTTTGAAACCCTCACGCATATTCTTTCAATCTTTCATAGAGAGCGTAATAATACAAACAGTTCCCATCTGCTGCTGTATGCTTGGTCTCCATTCACAACAACAGAGAACTCCTCTATAGCATGGCTTTCATCACATACAGATGATCATGCTTGTTTGCTTGTTGCTGTTAAACAGACACATGGACTATATAATACCATCCTGTTGTTGAAGGTCTTTTAACTCTACAATGTAATTATTAGTCTCTAAACTCTGACCTCCATCAACTCCGTCTTCATACTTAAACGATTACATATTCTCCTCCACACTTCCTTTCAGCTGTTATTCTTTCAGAAACTGTCACTGCCTCTGATGGCTCTGAATTTCCCATTCTGCTGTATAAACTTGAGCCCTGTTGCAACAGTGACTTTTTACATGGCCTCACCAAAAAGTACTTTCACATGCTTGTTTAATTACAGCATATCTGTTTCTTTTCCTAGAAAAACCATTCTGGAAGTGAAAAACATATATTTAAAGTATTATATTCCAAATATATGTTTAATTGGTACTTTTGGTTGTCCACTGAGTGCCTTTATCTTCCTAATTTGTCTTTCTATTCACATTGTACAAGTTATATTTCTATGTACTTTTTCTATCACTAACTCTTATTTTTCAGGACTAATGTAGAAATGATGTATGAATGAAGAATGACTCTATAAATACTTTAGTCATCTAATTGCCCTTTTCAGCTCTTAAGATCGATCTATAAAATTGGTCCTCAAAAAAAAAAAAGCAATGCGTTAAATAAGAGATGTATGAGAAGTTTGAGAGATGATTCAGCCCCCTTAAACATTCATCAGACGTTTTGCTCTTCAGCATGCTGTTGGGTTGCCCAAACCTCAATGCAACTCCATCATTACGGCTAATCACAGCGTCTGAACCCTCGCCAAATAACCGCCATTACTAGCAGTAATGACCAAGACAGCACAATTTCCTCATTTAGTCAAGACCTGACCCTGTTCCGCCGAGCATCCTTCAATGCTCCTCACCCTCAGCTCCTTCTCTGCATCTTTTTCGATGAGTCACAACCACAAGAAAGGTAAAACTCTCTTTCTTTTCCTCTCCATCTTTTGTCTCTCAACCTCTCATCTCATTTAGAAGCAGCTACGCTTCACTCCCCTCACTGAGTCCCACAGGCAATTTAGGAAAAGTAGGCCAAAATGAAATATGGCCTCAATAAAAATCCCACAACACTTCAAATGCACATTGGCAATAAAACCTGCACAAGTGTATACATGGCAGGGCACTAAACAGCATGTTAGTTGGTTAAGTGTGTTATTAGGAAATAGCCAGAAGAGGTTTTTCTCTCCCACAGGTCCTGGGTCAGCACTATGAAGGTGGCCCAGCCGTAAACACTGATGCAGGGTGGAAAAAGCTGACCTGAAGTCAGTGGCTCGGCACAGCTCAGAGCTTTTGAGGCAGAGTGGCTGTAAGCCCCTAAATCACAGCGATTTGGGACGGTGTGTTAACACAGGGTGGTTGGTTGCAAACACAAAAGGCGTCGTCTTAAGTCACACTGTTTTTTTCCTAGTTCTTACCAAGGGATGACAATACAACACAACTAGATTAGGACATGCTGATAACAACAACAACATACGCTTGTAGTCAATTATACAATATAAAAATACTTACAAATGTAACCAAAAACACACAAAAGAATTAGCCATATTGAAAGAATTAAAAAAGAATTAGCTAGAGATTTAGGTGGTACTTTGGGAAGAGAGGCAATATAGGTGTGGTAATGCTATGAAATTGATATCAATTTAATTTCCATGTGCATCATGAGTATTTAAAAACAAAACAAAACAATGTTTTTCTGGTTCACCAGCTAGGTCATTGCCTACCAGCAAACACAGACCAGGCCTTAGCTGATCTTTTCAGCAGAGATCCTATAATAGCATTGTCAAATTTTACTGCTGATTTTAAATGTTATTGACATGTAATCTAACAGCTTTGATGTCAGTGTGTCTCCATTGAAGTAGAGAGAAACTGTATTTGTGTGTCATTTGCCAGAGAGAAACAGATGGCCAGAGGTGTTGTCAACATGGCCGCTAGTTTACTGGTCTGCCTTTAAAATTGCTTTGCTATAATGTAGCAATTTTGCATCAGCGATGAATGAGATGAATGATGAGAAAGAGTGTGTGTGCCTGAAGCTTCATTGCTACATGTATTAAACACTAGACTGAAACCTCTGCTGAAATTAAACTGGGCAGTCAAAGCACTCTTGTGTCTAAAGCTCATTGCATAAGGTTGTCCAATCAATAGTGCTCAGCCTGCAGAACTAGACCTACAGCATTGATACAGTCCAGCGAGTGTGTGTGCATGCCTGTGTAACAGAAAAGCACTATAAGATGTTACAATTATATTTCTATTGACTTTTAAATGGGATTTTGCAGGCTTTTGTTCCATTTTAGACACTTTTTCTATTCTGTCTTTCTGAAAACTGAAACAGCGAAAAGGTCAGAAGTCAAGCATGAGATGGCTCATATATATATAATGCTTTTTTTCTTGGAGAAGACAATTTGACAGACTTTTCAGCTTACACTAAGAAGCTCAAAAGCTTGAGCATAATGTAAGAACAGTTTAAGTGGGAGTCTTTAAGAGCTGAGAAGGTATTAGTTTAGGCACAACAAAGAAAGACGGCAATGCTAGAATTAATTTTTATAATTCAAGACTGTCAAGATTTTGCATTGTGGTAATGAAAAGGAGGTCGTGACCCACTTCAGAATTAATACAAGTCTGTTCTTTACCATTCACGAGAACCTACAGATAAAACTGTTCTAAGAGACTGTTCTGAGTGATTGTGTATACGTTCCTTGCTTATTTATGACATTGTGCAACCTAAGACATCTTCAAAACAATTATGTGGAAAACATTCTTAGTTATGTTGAAAAACATTATTTATAGATATTGTTATTGTTTTGATAACATAGAATTCCATATACACAATAAGAATGTCTACTTATTTAGAAAACTAATGAATTTGTCCTTATTTGCCGCACAGTATTTCTCTATATAGGTTAAATTGCTACCCTTATTATTTGCTTTCAGTGTGCAGCTTGTCAAAGATTAACAGGCGTACTGTAAAGTGTGACCACACTCCTCCACAATGTTCCGCTAGCCACTTTAATGACAGCAGTCAGGACGATTTAGCATATGTGATAAAGTATTTTTCACAATCATTAAATATTAGTGTCTTAAAGTGCACGCAAAACACATTTTCATCTCCGCTGGTCGCCAGTCTCACACATGCCTCATTTTTGAAAATAAAAACCAAACTAAAGATTTTTCCCTGTTGTCACTCAATACCAAATGATATGCTACAGCTTTATAGTCTTTCTGTATTTCAACAACTGTCTCTAGAAAACTTATGTTCATTTTGTTAAACTTATGTTAAAATGTTTATGTTAAATATTTATGTTAATGATGACTGAGAGATGAAACCACATTTTATTTTCTCTCATGGTGTGATTGTGAATTTATGAATCCATTTTTTTTGTAGAAACATCAGAGGCAAGTTAATATGCAAATGAAACTGAGACCTCCAAGCCTAATGAGCTACAAAGAACAACTTCTGACCAAAACAGTTTTATGGGCTTTAACAATCCCAAGCATTTTCTCAGAAAAAAATGAATACAGTGCAATCACCATAAGCCATTTTGCTGAACATCTCCAATTCTCCAGTTGTCTTGTTTGTGGAACTGTTAGTTTATTTCTCTTCTTATCTAGTGTGACCCCATGGAGAAACAACCCCCTGGTGACCTTCAGAGGTCTTAAATTAAGACATTTTTCTCACAATGCTGAATTGGCGTTTTATTAGCATTCCTCGGGAACAGAAACCCCTGAGAGACCCCTGTATGGTGTGGCACTCTTGGTCTTGACCTAGTTTTGCTGAGTATGTGGCAGAATGAATTGACGTTTCACTTTCTTCATATGCCACATACTGTATGATGCATTCATAACCTTGGCTATTTATTTCTCTTTTCTCACACATAAGACCCAAACACACACCTGATTGCTGAAAACGAAGAGTTTAAAGAAAATCATTTGTAGATGAAACAGATAACTATGAAGATATCCACAGACGAAAAGTCTTTAAAATTAAATTGAAACACTCCCCTGAGTCTCAGCCCCGGCTTGACACGATTAGAAGATGAGTATGCACTTAAATGGAAGATTTAATCAAATGACTTTCAGTTCACTTTTACACAGCATGATCCTTCTGCAGTCTGTGCGACTGTGGGCTTCAAAATCCTTCCCACACACACATGTTCACTTATCTATCTAAATGGGGACATCCATAGACTTCTATTGTTTTATACACAGCTTGTGTTATACAAACAATATAACCTAACTCATACTCTAACCACAATGAAAAACTTTATTTTACTAATAAAGTTTATTTTACTACTTTACTTACTAAAATTTTATAGCATTTTTACAAACAAGGATGTCCCCAAAAGGAGGTTTTTGTTAGGTCCAAGATTTGTCAGGTTTTGCTCACTTTAGGGTACAGATATAAGTAACCCCCCACCCCACATATGCACGTGAATGTTTGGAAATATATGAAAGTATTTCTTAACATTGCAAATAACTGTTCTGATTGTCTTCTGTTTGACTTTGAAATAACAAGCAACACTATATGAGAAATAGACAGTGAAAAATCACAAACAAACTGACATACAAAAACATTTTGTTTATTATGACAGTTCAGTAGATGAGAAAAATAAACAGCCTAACACAACAGAAGCTACTGGAAGTCTTTTAAATGGGTTTATTTTATTAGATTCCCTAAAACATTATGAGTGATGAGCTTGCATGCATGATGACAAGTTCATTTTTATCTCTGCCTTGGGACGAATTAAAACAGAAATGTAAGTCAATCATTCTCATCAAGCAAATTAAAAAATACATCAGCATGAAATTGGCACATATAGTTTATGTTCCAGTAATTTCACAAACCGTGTCTAAACGAACTTCTAAATTCCCACTCTGGGAATAAACAGATCAAATAAACGGGAAATCAACAGAACATGTTGGAAAGAAAAAATGGCTATTAAAAAAGACTAGCAAAAATTACTTCAGATTCTTTGCGCACTACAGTGAGTGTGTATTAGTCATATGAACTGCCATAACAAAGTGTGAGAAGCTGTCATGAACGGCATTATTATGACTGTACTGGGAAATAAGAAATTTTTCTTTTGGTTGTAGTAACATGCAGGGCACAGGAAACAAAATAAAGCTTCAGTAATACAGCGCTGAAGTGCTTTAGATTAAAGGTACAATAAGAGAAATGCCTGAACGGATGCTGCAGTAAGGGCTTATGATGAACAGAAGCTGAAGGTTAAAATAAAGAGAAAAAAACATTTAAAGAAAGATGAAGAACAGTGTAGATTACATGGATTCAGAGAGTGACCTTTAAGATGGTGACTACTGCCATTAACTATTTGTCTGTTTTATTCCCAGGTGACCCAACTTATTCACTGACTAAGAACAACTAAATTCAGCACTGACTTTTTGTTTTCCTTTAAGCCTCTTGTTCAACATATTCTTTACATGTGTTTTGCTTAAAATGTCTTTTTGTCAGGTAAAACATTTAAACGCAATAGCAATGTTTTTAAAAAAAGTGAAATGAAAAGTGCAAACAATTCTCGTTCGACGCCTCATCCCCAGAGATCTCATCCAAACCTCGCGAGAATTGCTGAAAGTTGAAGACGCAGCGCGTGAGAGACGCTTGTTAGTAAACAAACTCACGTGTGTGTGCTTGTAAATATATAACACGGCATACCATAAAACATCCTTCATAAAGGTAAGAACTATATCTTTATGTCTTTTACACAAAGCGTTTTCGTTCCCTGTGCGTAATGCGCGCACGGGACTGACTGCATGAATGAATGAATGAATGAATGAATGCATGCATGCATGAATGAATGCATGAATGGATGAATGAATGCATGCATGGATGAATGAATGCATGCATGGATGAATGAATGTGTGGTGCTGTGCCACCTGTTTCTTCCTCAGAATGGGGCGGGTTTGAAGTAAATCTATTTAAATTCACTTCCGCTGGTTTCTGTACACTTTGGTACAGTGCTTCGTATTCGGGTCTTGTTTGGGTTATTTATAGTTAATACAGTTTTGCTTCGTGGATAAGCGCGCGCAGTTGGTTGTGGATTTTAATGTTGGGATCACCGATGTGCGTCATTTCCCAAATGTGCAGCTCTGTGCTATTTTAGGACCGTAATCTGATAGACACGGGAAATGTCTTTAGTCAATATGCAGTTTTCTAGTTCAGCTCTAAAATACTTTGTTGGCTAAAGATTGCTCTGTGCGAGTGCAATATCTAGTGCATATAATGTTTAGAGAAGTCATGAAAATGCATTGGTCAAATTCAAGGTGTAGAAACCCTGCATTGAACTCTTAAGAAGCAGGGTACATTAAGCGTTATTTACTTTATTGCAAGGTTGTAGCAGAAGACACTATATGTATACCATGATGAAATACCATCACGGTGATGAAATACCATACGAAAATTGTTGCAGGTTTTACATCATCAGTACAGAAAATTTTTCCTGAGGCATTTTATATAAGTTAAATCATTTTATCCTGTGGTTGTTTATGCTGTTGTTGGTTTCCACCTCTGTTAATGAAAGAAAAACAGGAAAGCAATATTTAAGCACACGGTGGCCTTATGAAAAACTTTGCACTGGTCGAGTGGCACCTGCCACTGCTGTCCTTGTGGATTTGTGAATTTGGATTTTTCTCATGTCTCTCGGGAGCTCTGATTACATGATCCAGCTCCTCATTACCGGCCCCCTCGCTGTAAGTCATTGAGTTTGAAAAACGGCAGCAAACGAAACCAGAGATTAGGTCAGATCACACGCTGTGGCTGGAGTTCTCTAGTATTCTGAGTTTAATTGCTGGCCTGCCCACTCTCCCTTTGCTGAATAGATAATAGTATGCTAATGGAGTGTGTGTCTCACCCAGGTTTGGCCCAGTCGGACCCACAAGGCTCTTCAGTAGCACTTTCTGCTGCTGTGTTCAACGGTCAGGCAGGGTCAGGACACCATGAGTCACGATTTCCCAGGTGAAGGGAGGGGTGATGACACCAGGAGTGGGTAAAACCTCGAAATACCTCTGGGATCTTCCACAGATAGGGTACAAATTATCATTTTTGGGACTAAATATTATATTTTTGAGGTAACTTTAGCCTAAATTGAGCTATCACACAGTAGGGTCAGTCTGGTTTAAGACCAAGTTGCTTTTGATAAAAGCATCTGCGAAATACCTGCAAATTTAAGCATAAACTTTGAGCTTGATAAATGCAGTCAAGTCATTGCAATATTTGTAAAAATTCCAAAAAAGGAATGAGACGATTACTCCAAACAATGTTACTTTTTGGGTGTCACAAGAAATATTACTTTTTTAATATGGCAAAATCATGTAGTAACAAGGTTCCATGCAAACTGTGGGACACTGCTAAACATTAGAATTGCAATGATGTAATAAATGACTTGAAAAAGAAACATTCCCCGGTACAGACTTGCAGCATCTGAAACAGTTCATATGTTGGTGTTTTCAGGGTGGTTTGAGCTCCAGCCCTCTCACAGCTACATTAACCCTGAGCTTCATTCCAGACCTGGACAGGCTGCAGTGATCCATCACAATGAACAATCATCTTTTTAAATCCCTTCTTTAGAACCCCTGATTAGCAATTTTTAAGAGAAATCACTTTTATACGAGTGCTGTCTGGCAATGTTTGAGTTATAAATGTGGGATCATTGGTTTTTCACCACTGTGTGTGCTGCTGACTGGCAGAAGCACTAGTTTCAACAGCACACTTTCTAATGGGCCTATTGTAGCTGCTGGCACAGGGTGCAGCATCTGTCCGCAGAAATGTGGCTTATTGATTGGGGAAAATCTGCCAGGGCTTGGGGACTGAAATTGCCACCAGACTTTTCTATAAGAAAGATGTCTATGTAAATGTAAGCATGGGTATTCATGTTGCTCATGTACATGAATAACTAATCTGGAATAACTTGATATTACTTTAGTCATAAACCACCCATCAGCCCAACATGTCTGAGGACCAACCGTAATTAATCTGTTGAAATTATCTTACTGTTTATAAAGCAATGGTTTAATTTAAAATTGTTAACTATTATACGTATATGGCGCTGGTCCTCTTATTTGATAGGACATTTGATGTTAACAATAAGTTTATTTTGACTAACAGCACCGAAACTTACTACATACTACATGTTGGAATTTGAAAACCTACAGCTCAACTACTCATCCACTATAAAATCAGTGTGCTAACTGCATGTGGGGTCGTCTTGATAGGCAGGTTTCTATCTCATCAGATCCATTTCATTCCCTCACGCAATTTAATCTGAGCTGTCGGGCCCAGGGATCATCTCTGTGAACTTCTGAACTGCCTTTTAAAGCCATCTGAATCTTCCCAATACTTTTCTCACTTAATACAAACACCATCATTTGGTGTTTGTGAATGAGTGTTTAACTTTGATTTCTAAGGCTTTGTGCAGTCACCTCCACTAAAAGTACCGCCAAGAGGCAATAAACTATCTTTTCTGAAGGCAGTGAACTTGTCCTTTAAAGCAGATTAGTCTTCTTCTAAAATAATTATAATGTAACTCATTCTGGAAAAAACAAATCAGTAGAACTGTCTTGTTAATAGATGCTAAATAAAAGATCGCATATCTGTTGTCTTATCTGCTCTTGAGGTTTTTGTCTTTATTCTACCTAACAAATGTTCTTTGTCTTTATAAAGAGGTCTTTATAATCTTTATTACGACAAAGTTTCTTGTAGCATTTTGCACTGCTAAAGCTTACTTTGCCTAATGATACTTATTATCTTACTTATTATAAGTATTAATGCCTTTATTTTTAACTTTACAAGCTGCTGTTTGTTATGCTTCCAGAAATCAGCTATTGGCTGCTGTTTTTGTATAATTATTTCACTACAGCTTTGTAAAATTTGGGGATTTTATTGATTTTTGTTTGTATTTTTTTGTTAATTTGTTTTTAGTTTTATTTTAATAATGTAGTTTAATGTTAAAATGACTTAAATTTAAAGTTACCATTAGGGGAATTACTGTTTTTATGACACTGTTTGAATTTGGTGAAAAACAAAAATCATTGCCATGTCAAACTTTGGATACAGGCTACCCCATATTATATATTTAAAGGGAATGAAAACATGTCTGTGAGAATAAGAGTCGCAGTGTGTTATGAATAGTTTGCAATGTTTTTTAAATGGCTGTAAATGTTTGTGCTAAAGAAATATCTTTATAGAACATAGTTGTGGTCTGGGACCTATATACACTGCATGTCACTGTATAGACTGTAAGTCTGTCTCACTCAGTCACAGTTTCATCTACTTAAAATTTAATATGGTTGCTAGTCTTCCTTTTTATTAACACCCCATGGTACAATATATTCTGTTATTTATTATGGTGGTCATCATTTGAAGCATTATGAAATATGACTCAAGTGAAAATGGGAAATAAAGGGAGGGCGGGATCTTATGTTTTCAAAGCTAGCTTGTTATTGCTAGCCTGTTATTGCTATCCTCTTCGAAATTGCCTACCTTACCTTTAAGAGGTAGCTTGCTGCCTGTTGGTCATAGGCACTGAGTGACATGAGCACTCTACAACACGTGCTCATGTCAGGGGTGTATTTTTGGAGCTTGAGCTACTAAAAATAAGTTTTTGTTCACGAGATTCATTTGAGATATGAATATCTGCATGCGTTTTCCAGAAAAGGTTATGAAGCCTGATATCCTTCTTTTCTGATTCACTTTGGAAGTTTGTGCCAGATTGTATCTTCCATGATGGTGCGACAGGAGTGAGTCAGAATGCAGATATGTGGTAGATTTTTCTCCAGACGTCCATTCTGTCCAGCACAGATCTGAGGGTTTATTTGGCATGCCTTCGAGAGTGTTGAGGGGCGTTTGTGGTGAGGGATTGTGGGAGTTGCAGACAGACGCAGATATGACGCGTTAAACTATTATTACTAAAGGCAGACGTCAGCGGCACGCCACTTGGCACTGGGCAGTGGTATAAGAGTTTCCTTTATTAAAAACATTCTGTATGTTCTGTCTGTGAATGATGTGTACATGTGGGTGGATCTGAAGGCCATATTGAGCTGATATGGATTTGGCAGAAAGCCATGTAAACTGATGGAATTAAAATCTATATGAAATTAAAATTGATGCTGTTCATTTTCTTAATACATATTTCTTGTTCTAATGTGCACGATTTATCTGTGCAGGTTATTGTAAAGACCTTCCACCTCTGAAACGTCTATTCTTGTTGGCTAACTTCATGTAAGACACATGCTATGCAGACAATGTTTAGGTTACTGTTGTCAGTAATGCTGTTTTCTTGCTTGTCTTGCTTAAGCAGTAATTTAATACTTATTAATACTAATTATTAATACTAATTATTACTTTAAGGCAAGGTTAAGGTAATGCTAGAAAATAAAGACTTTTTAAAAAAGATGTGTTAGCATTGGGATAAGTTGAGATGCTCTTGACAGTTACATTTTCTTTGTTACTTACTTTGTGACAGTTACTTATTGAATATCCTGTTTCACTCGAAAATACATCACATTACAAAAGTAAAATGGTTTGCGAATGACATTTCATGTTGATTTCAAGCCAAATTTTTGGATTAGTCTTCGCAAACGTTTGGTACTAGGCCTAAGAACTGCAGCGGAAGTCCCAAAGCGCGGTTCTCATGGGCCACAACGAGATCTGCTTCAGAAGATTTTGACTCAAGCTCAACTCCACCTAAATGTTTGATTTCTTCTAGACAAATATTCTAAAAATCATTGTGTGTAAGATGAGACAAAGATATGAGTGAAGAGGGAAACAAACTTGTCTGAGGGCTTTGTCCAAGGGGATGGAATAAGAAAGACAAGAAATAGTCCTGTCTTCTCAATTCAACCTGCGCACACGAGATTTGTTGTCTTGTCTTTCTTCATTGTCGGTTGGATAAAGTACTGTGGGCCTTCGGGGATCTCCTGACATTAAACATGCCATTTACATGAACCTGATGCCGGTGTTATGATGCTGTTTTCTGAATGAGGCTGGTGGTAGTTCCTTCACTGATAGATCTCCCAGAAGTCATCTCTTCTTGTTTGTTCTGACCTCTGCTCAGAGTGTTTTGTTGGTTCTTTTTGTTGTTCTGATACCATCATACCATTTTTAAAATGAAATCCAGCAAATTTCTTTACTCACATTCAAAAAGACATTTTGGCAAATTAATGCCTGGTAAATTTTGATTAAAAAGGTGTGTTTTTTCCAGCATTATTCTCTCTGTCTCTAATAAATGCATTCGTTTTATTTGATTGTCCATCAGTCACACATTAAGTTACTGATCTGACATTCTCCATACAGCTGTGCTGTGTGTCACTGGCTAAATTGAGACCTTTTAATCTTTTTATTTAGTTCAGCTGTTCAGTGGAGATAGACCTCCCACTGCTAAACCCTACGGCTTGCCTAATTTACAAATTAAAGTAATCTTCTACATGCCACTAATGTTAGGACATGAATCAAAGTAAATCTAATGATCAGCCGTGTTGTGTGTATTGGTGGGGTAATGTTGGGTTCTGGGTGTGTGTGTGGGATTGGTTGTGTGTGTGTAGTTGTGTGTGTGTGGAGTCTTCTGTGTGTTTGTGTGTGTGGGGGGGGATGTATGTGTGGAGTGCTGTGTGCATGTGGTTGTGTGTGTTGGGGGGTGGGTGGATGGCGTTGTGTGGGGTTGTGTGTGTGGGGACTTGTGTGGAGTGGTGTGTGCACATGGTTGTGTGTGTTGGGGGTTGGGTGGATGGCGTTGTGTGGGAACGTGTGTGTTGGGTGGGCTTTTTTGACTGGCCCTCACATTTCTTCAGAAATAGAAATGTCTGTGTATTTTTCCTGGTATATTATAATTAAGGTCATTGCTGGACATATCATATAGGCCTATAATGCTCTTTCTTGTTTCGCTTTCAAAAGGATTTGAGCAAAGTTCTGAGTTTTACAGTTTTATTTAGGATTAGGAGGGTGTTATTTTATCATTGCATCAAATGAGAGGCCAAAGTAAAAATTCGCACTACTGTTTAGAGCTGTCTAGAGAGCTTAAAGAGATTCTGAAAAAGAAAACACTTTAACCAAGTAATTGACCGTGTCATTGAAGACGGTCTCGTTGTGTCGGACTCTAAATACTGTCATGTCACTTATGAATTGCTCTGTATGCTTCATTTTCTGCTTCAGGAAAGTCGTTCTTCTTCAGGACCAGCGTTCTGGGTCAATCTGTCTGGTGCAGACGGGCCATATTAATCAGCTGGGATTTACTCACTATCACAACAAACAATCAAGGTGTCTAATTTTAGAAATCAATTTTTTCGCACTTAGATTTATCTGCAAAACAAGAGGGGCTGAAAGGGCTGTTGGGTTTCTCATCATACCGAGTGAGTCATAGAGCGTTTTGATTGTTTGTGCTTTCCTGTCCATCTGGAGTCATTTCAAACTTGGGTGTCATTAATAGCTGTCTGGCGGTCTCTGCCTGCTCCTGCCTCAGTTGTATAGCAGTGTAATGTTACAATATGTTGGGTTGACACAGGAGTTTCAACATTTAGAAAAATAATAGTAAAGTGATGTGCCAGCCAAGTATGGTGACCACGTATTTTTTCTCTGCATTAAACCCATCCAATCAGTGCACACTTATTGTAGTAGTGAGTAGTGAACACACAATTCACTACTGGGGCCAAGATGCCTTGCTTAAGGGCACCTCAGTTGTTTACTGCTGGCATTGGGAATTGAATCAGTGACCTTCTGGTTACAAATCTGACTCTTTAACCAGTAGGCCACAACTGCCGATAGAGAAATTATATAGGCATGCCTTGATAGATTCTGTTTATAAATGAAGCTCATAAACAGCTCTTTTAGGTTTTGTTTCTCAGTCTTGTAGACACTATGGTGGCCATTCCCAACACATCTTTATGGCCAAGCCTCTATTGCACCTGATTCACTTCAGTTGACCTGAGCTTGCTAAGGTGTGGTGTGAGATCGCTCAATACCTGCTACCAGCATGTATATATGCTGCAGACAGGATTCCCTGGACCTGAGATGACTGAAGATGACAGGTTGAACGTCAATGTATGGACTTAATTAAAACCAGAACGAGTTCAAGCTATTGGACAAGTTTTGGTCTGGATTTACAATGGAGGCACAGACACTTCCTCTCTGTACTTCTTCTCCTCAACATGTTGTTGTGGTGTATTTGAACTATGGTATCTGCAGCATTGGGCTTCTTATCTCTGTCTGAAAGGATAAAGGGCAATGCTGGTGTATTCCACCAGTGTTTGGTTCTCAGCTGTATGGCAAAGAACATTGCTGTATTTGGAGGCGTTCCATGCTCCCTAACCTTGTTTGAGTTGAAGTGTTGAAGCTGTTGGTGTGACACCATTTGTTTTGCGGGGCAGTCATGGCCTGTTTGCCTGTGCAGTTCTCCAGAGTGGCAGTGCTAATGCTGTGTAGGCGGCCGTGAAGCCAACTCAGGCCTGGAACTGCTCCTTGACTCTCAGTCAGCTTCTGAACTACCCACTTTGACCATCTGATGAAGTGGAGACCTGCTGTAAGGTGGCTAACACGAGAATATAGTCTTCAATACAGCATCATTCCTGGCCTCATAAAGCTTTAATATAACTTTATATTTGTTACACAGACACAGAGCAAATTGTTAAGTTTAGAACCAAGGGTTAGTAAATAATTATTATTTTTTGTATATTCCCCACCTAAACACAGAATATTATAACCACATTTATGTTTATGAGATATTCTGTTTATATATTTATTCAAATCATGAATGGAAGTGTTTGTGTCTCAAAGAAGCATGAATCAGTATGGGTTGTTTTGGGAAAGAAGTTTAATCCATAATATCATGATGAGAGTGTCTATCATCTGCTTGCACTATTCAGTTGAAGTGATAAAACAAATCATGGTGTTGCTGGCAGGCTAGTGTTGATTAGCATCCTCATTTGTTTGGCATAAATTATAGGAAAGCAGAGACAGTCTTTATTGTGGCTGTGAGGAAGCTTCGTTTCTTTCAATTAACACTTCATAGACTCTTGACGCTGCGGGGAACGCAGCCGTGCTATGCTAATACATCTGCGTACATGATCAGTGTCTTTCATTGTGATCTTGTTTACTGAAGTTAATCTTTTCTTAAAATGGGCCGATTAGCTTATGAAAGTATCGAAGTTTCTTAAATGGTCTGTTGTTGTGACTTTATTTACTCGCGCTGTGTGTTGACATTCACAGCTCCTTTTTTAGAAGACGGCAAGGTGTTCTTTACGAGATTGTGTAAACGAAGTCACCGTCGAATCATTTCATTGATTTTTTTTTTTTTTTTTTTTTTTGCAGTAATATATTGATCTAACTTAGCTCCATACATGGACTGACCTTTTGCTCGATTTCATGGCTTGATGTTTTAGGGAGAGCAGAGAGGGAAGGGAGGCGATTGGCTGCAGTTCACAGCTAAACATCAGCGGTACATCACGCCAAACGCCGGCCCGTCACAACCACTCCGACGCTTCGAGCGAGGGTACTGTGAGTTCTGGGACAGCTTTCTGCCAAACCTGCAGTATGTCACAGGTGGGAGAACAGAGAACGAGAACAGCCATCCACCCACGACACATAAACAAGACAGTCGTGACACATTTACATTGGCTCCTCTTTCCACCTCTGCCTGGGCAGCACAGGTTGGATCCTCTGCTCTCCTGAGAGCACCTGAGGTGCAGACCTGACCAACTAATGGAGCTCCTGGCAGGTCTGGAGGTGGATGAACATTTCCAAGTGTGGCATAATTACGTTAGAAAGTAGATTTTAACACTTCATGTAAAAATGTTAGTGGTGCATGTCCAGAAAAACTTGGTGCCCGGTGCCACAGTATTGTGGTTGCAGCTAGGATGTTGTTACACAGTTTCTAAGGTGGTCAAAATACTTAATGTGTAGGATTTTTTAAATGGTACTTTAAATTTTGGTATTTATTAGTTCTATGTTGGTTTTATTAGAATGTATGTTTTTTCATATATTACACTAGACTAATAGACTTTTTGCGAGAAGACTAATTCATTAAATAGTTTTAACCCTAATAGGCCCTTTTAACAAAATCTGGCCTAACAGATGAGCTAAAGAAAGTTGTCTGTTTATTTAGGGAGAGATATTGAAGTGGAAGAAAGCTGGTTGCAGAAATAATAGGTTTCAGGAAAACAGGAAGCCAGTCAGGGGTGTAAAATACAATGAACTGTGATGGACAGAAATAGGAAAGGTTTTGTTTGTGGGGTCTTAGACCGAAACCGGCAAGGCTGTTTATTCATAAATTAATATAGATTCTGGAAGAAGGAAAGTAAACTTAGGCCATGAATTTAATTTGACTGATTCTTAAGAAATCCTCCACACCATCTTGGCAGTATTAATGTTAAGTATTAATGTAAACCCGTTCTGTTATCTCTTAAATGAATGTAAATAGATGGTACAAAAAAATGGATGTGTTCAAGAATAATGGATCATTATTATTATTATCATGGGTTTGAAGTGTAAATGCCGCCTAATAAACCTGCAGCTGTCTGCTGACATTAATGTTAACCAAACAACAGGATAACTTCAGTATCTTCAATAATCACTATACAAATCTGCATTATCATAGAGTTGTTAATAGAGAGAAATCAACTATACAGCTGATTATAACTACAGATGTTTCTCTCTATAGTTTTGAATTGGTATCAATGTGTTAATCACGCAGTGACAACTGCGCTGATAATTGAGAAGTGCTTAAAGACTACATACTGTACTGATGTTTTCATTTCTTTGTTTCATTTGTTTGTATATTCATATTAATATTAAAATTATTCATTCGTTTATGCTGAGGTATCAAAATGTTTGTATCTAGTACTGAAATGTCTATATGATGACCCTTGATGGTTGTATCAAAGCAAAGAGCTGTAGTTTCCTCTACACAGAACTAGAACAGATTTGGTTATTCATGTGAGCAAATACAGTTAATAGATTAAAGGTGCAATCCGTAACTTTTGAATAAAAATAAACACAAATCAGTCATTGAACAAGTACCTAAAAGATTAGTGTTCAATAGTCTCCTTACCGTACCCTGATTCCCAATGGTAAGTTTATATAATGATTTATAATTTGAGCTGTCTGTCCGATTTCCCAAGAAACGTCAGTTTGGCTTTATTTGACTTCAACATACGTAAAGAAAAGCTTTTATTTGGAATTTAAAATCATGTAACTTGTGAAATGTTGTTTTTCTTAACGCTTACACAAATAGCAACTACTTTTTTTGAAACATGTTCAAATTGTATTCATAAGAATTCGTTCAATAAAGAAATGCTGAAATTAGTAAAAACACCTTATAATTCAAATTTAGTATGAAGGTGTTGATGTTTCAAGCGTAGATCTTTGTGAATGATGCAAGTTTTAAGTCTGTAGATATCTTCAGTGCTTCAACATGGGCTTAATTGTTTGATTTGTTATTGACTCTTTAGTTAAGAGTTGTAACTTTTTTACCATATGGCTGGATTACATGGACTGCTATAGACTTTCATTCAAGAGTAATAATGAAATCAACACGTATAGCTGCAAGCAGCAGTTCTGGAGCCAAGCGCATCAGCTACAGGCTGAGCAGCTAAATCAGCACTGTTTTACAGAAACAGTTTTATTCAGAACAGTTTAAAGGTCATAAGTTGATTAAGCTTTTTTTACCCTTGTCCACCAGAAGGTGACGCTGTTTCGGAGCTGTGTTTATGCCCTCAGGTCACTGCATTTTTTTTTTTGCTCCACTGAAGAGCATTTTGCTGTAGTTGCTCGCACATTTAAATCCATTGAGCTAAACATGTAGCTTGTGGTCTGTTTCAAGCCCCGCGGTGGAATGCTGTGTGCTTTTAAGTGCATTACTAAACGTGAAGTGGGAGAGCAAGTCACAGCATTCTGTACTGGAAGCATTTGCTTGTATGCTTGTATATTTAAAAGGCCTTGGCACACTTTAAAATCATCTTGTAAACCTTGGGCTGTCTCCACAGTTGTCATTACTGATTAAAACTGTGAATATAGACTGGTGCTTTTAATCAGCTTTTGAGGTCTTTGCAAGGTGATCCTCAGGAGTTTCAGACACCTGAAATTCTGGCTTTCTGTATTATCGTTGGAAGGAGGAAGAAAATTGGAGTTCCAGGTAGTGAGACCGTGGGGAAAAGAATTGAATTTGACACTGAAATAGAATGAATCGATTCTGATTTTTGCCTAGGTGAAGAAACACAGAGAGAGGTGCAGGAGAAAACCTGGTCTTATTTGTGTACTGGAGATCAACCAACAATGACTGCGCATACAAATGCACATATTCGCAAATTGAATTATTTTCACAGTGGCCAGTGCCCAGTCCCTCTGGCATGCATGACGGTAAGGCTATTCCCTAGGGATTCGATAACACCTGCTTTCTTGAGACTACTACACTTACAGCAAACACAGGCATGTAGGAAAATTGGTCGGGGACATGTTATAAACCTTGTTAGTGTGGCTAATGATTATTATAATTAGGTTATGCTGTCTAGGCCTTGATTTGAGGAAGGGCATTTGAATAGGGTTGTGTTAAAATGGAAAACCTTGATGTTAAACAGGGTGTTCTGATGGTCCTCTGATGCCTTTTACATAGTCAAAACTTCTTGAAATATTGGACTCTGAACTAATAGTGGCCTTAATCTGCTCCCTTGTTCAATAATAAGTGCGCAGAAGCATTAGTTTCCTAGAAATGCCCAGAATCCACATGTAAAAGCCAGAGGGCATTGGTTGCTTGCTATATTTATATTGACTTAACGGAAATGAAGACAGAGCCTTATTTCCAGTTTTTTTTTTTTTTTAAAGAAATTTGATTGTTATAATCTTTCATTCCTAATACGCAAGGCATGGTAATACTCTTGCAAATTTTTAAGTATTGTTACATGAATATTACAAAGCAACCACCCTTTATTTTATAAGATATAGTGCTGAGGTACTAATACATTATGCTTATTTCGCACCTTGCTTTGTAAAACTTGTTGAATTTCATTATATATGTACAGTATTTGTTTAGTGTAATATAAAATTCAGAGCAGGCTCATATTTCAAAATGGCACTGTACTTTTAAACAGCAACAGCAAAGATGCGCAGTGTTGTAGCGATGTTGTTGATAAATACCAGGTACATTTAGTGGATTAAGGTTCTTGATCGTAAAGAATTGGCGTTCACAACATACCGATTGCTGTTATAAGGAACGAGATGCAGCACAAATCTCGAGCTATAGAATCTAATCTATAGAATCTTTGTTGACAATGGCAGAATTTATTTCTGCACCTTGCTCCCAATGTTGCCATAGAACAGCACCGGCAACCTATTACATGTACAATCGGCCCAGTGCATCCTGGGATTAAATGCCTTTGTCAAGAGTACAATGGGGGAAGCTCATGGCTCGCTGCTTGCAGGGATCAAACCAGCAACTGTGCGATCAGCAGCCTCGAACCTGAACCATTACACCCTACGACACACAGACAGTGTGGCAGGCTGACACTTAAATGTTGCCCAGAAAGGTAGGAGTTTTAAACCTGTACCAAGAGGAAACATATAATGTGTTTCGGTTAAATGGGTAATTACTGCAGTAAAGTCCATTTCTCCATCATATGTTTCTTAATATATTGCAAGACATATTTAACTCACAGTTGCAGTGTCAAAATGAAGTGTATGTACAGTGAGCATTAACAATGAATTTCATTTTTTTTATGGTTTTGCAGTTTAACATGAATAACCCAAATACTAATTGACTTTTTGTATATAAACCCCAGATGTGTAATTTTCTATTTCCAATGTAAGGAAAGACTAAAAGATGGCTCACTTGATTTAATTCTAAATAAAGAACATGATTATTGTACTTGGTTGTGCTCTGTGACACAAGTGTGTCATCCTGTTGCCATGCAGCGAATCTCAGTTTTATTGTTTTGCTTTACTTCTGCTTGAAAAAAAGGAAGCAAAAATAGTAAAATTTTAACAGTGACAGCACTGAATGAGCTGTGAAAGTAAGATGAGTAAATTATGCAGAGAATTTCAGTATTTCAGTAAAATATTCAGGAATAACCGGACAGAATTAACTAACTATTAACTTGCGTTAGTACATTTTGCTGGTTAGTTTGAAACATGATTATGTTAGGGGAAATATTTTGGTATGCAGCTCTGAAAGGCTGCTTTTAGAATTTTGTTTCAAAGAGTGTGCTTGTCCAAAAGGTTATTCCGAACCCTTGTACTGTTTTCTGTCGAGAACAAAGAGTTTTCGGAAAAAAAAATGTTCAAAAAATGCTTTTTATACAATGATAGTTCTGGGATGAACAGTTAAAACAGCAAACAGTTTTGAAATGACCAGAGGATGAGTAGATTTTAAGTTTTTGGCTAAGCTGCTTTAATATTTATCTGATTTATTTTTTTTTCCCCAAAAAATGCCAAAATCTTGTCTAAACATTGTAGACTTTGGAGACTGAGTTGTAAATAGCTCAGGAAATCAGGAAATATTTTAAAAATGGTTTTAACTTTGCAGTATAAAGAGATAAATTTGTAAATATTGTATACAAGTTTGAATATCTGGCAACACTTTAGTATGGGAAACACATACACACCATTATTTAGAAGTTGAATATATGACTTCCTGCTTAGAAAAGTATGTGTTAAGCTATGTATCACTTTTCCATTAAGGCTGTTTCCATGGTAATACATGCATGCACCACTGCGCACATTCATATATGGTCATGTGGGGTTTGTTTATCTCGCCTCCTGAAAGTTGTTCTGGTGTAAATGTTTTTCTCAGGCCTGTTTCACACCACACATTAAAAGAGTGTGTTTTGATTTCAGCACCCGTTTCAGCATGTATGTGTAAGCACAGTTTTAGGATACATGTGTAAGCTCATGGCTCGCTGCTTGCAGGGATCAAACCAGCAACTGTACGATCAGCAGCCTCAAACCTGAACCATTACACCCTATGACATACAGACAGTGTGGCAGGCTGACACTTAAATGTTGCCAAGAAAGGTAGGAGTTTTAAACCCGTACCAAGAGGAAACATATAATGTGTTTCTTTTTGGTTAAATGGGTAATTACTGCAGTAAAGTCCATTTCTTCATTATATGTTTCTTAATATATTGCAAGACATATTTAACTCACAGTTGCAGTGTCAAAATGAAGTGTATGTACAGTGAGCATTAACAACGAATTTAATTTTTATGGTTTTGCGGTTTAACATGAATAACCCAAATACTAATTGACTTTGTATACAAACCCCAGATATTATATAGTATATTTTTCTATTTCCAATGTAAGGAAAGACTAAAAGATGGCTCACGTGATTTAATTCTAAATAAAGAACATGATTATTGTACTTGGTTGTGCTCTGTAACACAAGTGTGTCATCCTGTTGCCATGCAGCGAATCTCAGTTTAATTGTTTTGCTTTACTTCTGCTTGAAAGATGGGAAGCAAAAATAGTAACATTTTAATAGTGACAACACTGAATGAGCTGTGAAAGTAAGATAAATTATGCAGAGAATTTCAGTATTTCAGTAAAATTTTCAGCATGTATATGTTCCAGCATGTATGTGTAAGCACAGCTGAGTTGATTTGAGTCTCAGGGCTGAGAGTATTTTATCAGTGACAGTCACCTGAACAACACTCTCATTTAAACTTCAGTGTGAGTAGTTTGAGGTTTGGGTTCAGTTCTTTGCTCATTACGATTTGGATGTGAATATGATTCCCCTCCCCTGTAAATTAGATTTCACAAGGAGACATTTGTAATAATCTTGAATGACTCACTCCTGTTTTATATTTGTTAAAGGAAATACTCAGTTTGGTATCCCAAAAGTCAGCTGATGTCTGTGTGAAACTGCAGCTGACTTCCACTGCTGGTTCCCTTGTGCACTGTGGGAAACAGACTTTGGTTCTCATTTACCCCACGATAAATTCAATATTCCTTCATCTCGGACTTGACTTCTGTCATTCCCTCTCTCTCTCTGTTTCTCTCTCTCTTTTCTGTCTCTCTCTCTCTTTGCTGTAATGAGTATTGATGAAGTGAAGTTCCATAGGAAAGTTTAGGTTCCACTGGTGGGTTTTCACACACTGGACTGAAAGATTCAATGTAATGACTTTAACAGTTTGTCAAAAAGCAAAAATGTGAAAGCCTTTAATGTCTGGCCACATTTCCCCAAAAACACAGACCAGTGCACAGTAATAGTCTTCACATCTCTTGTGTCTTCATACAGTCAAAAAGAAAGATGCACAGAATTGCTACAATAAATGGCCAAAAGCAGCAGTAATGGACACCCACAGCACTGCACTATACATATGTATATACATACACACATACACAGTTACTTTGCCTTCCACTCATGTAAATGCACTTTACTTTATTTAAATGTTCATAATTTAATCATTTATATCTGTCTTTGGTTGATTGTAATGTGTGTAAATGTTGCTGAGGTCTTTACGTTTGAAGAGTCTTGTTTGTGGAATATAATTTTATTTAATGTGTAATGTTTCTCTGGCAACATGATTTGCCAGAGGCGTGTTTCTTGTTTTGTTATGCCAGCAGTAACTCTGAATATGTTTTATTCTAATTTATTTGGGTGTATAAGGATAATTAAATATAAATGAATGTGGGAATTCTGTTTTCAATGATGATGAAATACTGAATTAATGGAGTGTTTTGAACACAAAGGTTCTCTCGACTAGTTGTAAATTATAGTATTTACACGGCACATTTGTGGGGCTTAAATACTTTAAACATGGAAATAAAAAAGATTGTTGCTTTATAAGTTACAAAATGTGCAGCAAAATGTTGATAATGTGATTAGTCAATGTAATAATGATCTTTTCTTCTAATGACATTGTGTACATTCCAAAGTTTTCATTTCATATGATCAAACACTGTTTTTGCTTCTTTTGAAACACTTTCTCATGTGTTGGTATTCTGATGTTTGTCTGATCTTACCTAAAAGTTATCTTGACAAAATGATCATCATAATGTTATGCTACCTATCCTTAGATGACCTGTTCTGTCAGACTTCTGTCAAATTAAAACAAAATTAATAAGTGCCAAGTGTCTGAAACAAACTTGCAGTGAAGATGAATAGAAGAGCAGTTCAAGTACGGTAAACCATACTCGCTATTTCTCCTCCGCATTTAACCCATCCAGTTAGTGCACACACATTGGAGTAGTGAGTAGTGAACACACACCTGGAGCAATTGGGGATAAGGTGCCTTGTTCACCTCAGATATTTCCTGCCAGCATTGGGAACCAGCAACCTTCTTGTTACAAATCCAAATCTCTCACCAGTAGGCCCCAGCTGGCCCCAGTAGGCCACAACTGCCTCCCAAAATGTTAAAATGTGATTTATGCAAATGTACTAAATATTGGAGACTGTTTTATCCTCCTTGATCATCAAGCTTACATTTTGCCAGCTTTTGCATAGAAATCTTCTTATCTTGTTTCGGATTGTATTTTTATGCATTTTCTCCTATGCTGCAGGGCTGCTGTGATGTCAGCACCCACATCTGGTGGGTTTTTACTGTACGATTGTTCAAAGATCACAGTGTTGCGATAAATGAGTGTACTTACACAACAGCAGTAATCTGTTCTGCGTCCTCAGCTGATGTTGGTTTTTATTTGTGGCATGTGTCCTTGGGCTCTGGCTTCCTGCAGATAATACTAGGATGGCATGAGGATTTGGCGTGTAGCTCTGAGGGTTTATTACTCGAGCAGATGGAGTAAATGCCATAGCCGTTCATTTGTGCGCTAATCATTTAGGGACGTTTCTTGTTTGACCTTTTCCGAAAGCATTTGGTGGAAGGTGCCATCTAGCTCTCTCTCTCTCTTTTATGAGAGGGCAAAAAAAGTTCAATTCACGAAAAAAGTCAAATCACTGTATAATACCAGGTGCCCTCAATTATGAAAATATTTGGCATTTCTAAAAAGGGGATGAGAGCAGATCTTTATAACGCTTCACGCTTCAGAGATTAAGTTATGATATGAATTTGAAAAAAGACTAAGGGCTGAGGTGCGATTATAAAGATTAAGAAAAGCAGGGGTGATATTTAGCGGTACTGTAGAGGTTTACCAGTCATTTTGCCGGTAGTTGTCTAGATCTGTTAAAGAACTTGAGCCCTGTTCTGAAGCCCACTGAGCTGCCTCATAGTCTGCTGTACTGTACTCTACTGTACTGTTTTACCCATGAAAGGGGCAATTTTGTCTCTGATGGCCGTGATTCTACGGAAGGTTGCCTACATTGGCAGCTCACTAGGTTTTGGAGTTATGGTCTACATATACCTGCTGATTTTTATATGATTACTGTTGGAATGTTATGATTAGGGTTATAAATCTTTTACCCGCCAATGACAGAGGAATTCATAGTATTTGGCTAATACTGCTGTTCAAAGGTTTGAACCAATAAAAATTAAAATTTAAAAACCAAATTTAAAACTAATTAAACTATATTTTCGTATTTTCAATGTAGTCACCCATTGCCTAGAATTTGCAAAAAAGTTTTTAAGGTGTCAGCATGATTTGTAGAAAGAACAGTAGAAAGAATTTTATGTAGAAACAGTAGAAAGAATTTCACATGTTCTAGGCTGATTTTTCTTCATTATTTGGTCCAAATCATCCATTTCAAAAATCCATTTTAAATAAAATTGTAATTTTCTAATGACGGAAATTAGTATGTTGGCACAATTGTATTTTTATCTACAAAAATAGTTTCAAACATTTATGCAAATGGTGTGAAAATCATAAGAAACATTTCAGTAAAGTGTGTCAGTACTTTTGAATGGTAGTGTATATTTATGTACTTGACAATGGCTGTTTTCCTGACAAACATTCTGATTTGTGACAAACATTGCAAGTTATTGAGTCACTTGCAGCGTCAAATATGAGCTGCTCTCTGTAAAACTGCACCTGTCACAAAAACATGACTGTTTTTCTTGTTTTCATTTGGGCCTCTTAATGTGAGAAATATTCAACATGTCTCCACATGGAGTGAAAAAGAAATAAGAAGTAGATAAATATTAGATTCTCCACTGATGTAAAAGTTGTAACAGATGTTGTTTGTAGTAGATGACTTGTATTTCATTTGATTGCTTGTGTCTTCTACATCAGCCAGGTTTGTTCTTACATTGCTATTTAAACCTGTTTAAACCCAACTGGTGAGTAACTGTTTAATTTGTTCACCAAAGAAAATGTGACTCATATTTAGCAAGTGTTCATTTTATTACTCTGAATATAATAAGCATAACGGTTTGTTCTGGTGACATGTTTTGGCTGGAGGTCAGTGTGTTTAGGGCTGATACATGATGTGCCTCCATGAATTTGGTTCTACCTGCAGCCTGATGAATGCCTTCAAAGACAAACACGCTGCCCACCCCTGGAGCACAAATACTTTCTGTTTGCAGATTTCCACAGAGGCCCAGCACTGTGCAACATAGACAAAACTGCTGCTGTGTTTCTAATTACAACATTAATTGTGATCCAAAGTGAAGATGGATTTAGTTCTCTTCCGTTTTTAGCGATCATTTAAAGTTTAAGACACCTCAGTCCAAAGTTCCTAATTGCCTACATGCATATTACAGTGTTCCTATAGTGTTCCTAACTGCCTACATGCATACTCCAGTGTTCCTATAGTGTTCCTAACTGCCTACATGCATACTACAGTGTTCCTATAGTGTTCCTAATTGCCTACATGCATACTACAGTGTTCCTATAGTGTTCCTAACTGCCTACATGCATACTCCAGTGTTCCTATAGTGTTCCTAACTGCCTACATGCATACTATAGTGTTCCTATAGTGTTCCTAATTGCCTACATGCACACTATAGTGTTCCTGTAGTGTTCCTAATTGCCTATTTCCTACTATAGTGTTGCTCAACTGGTAGAGCATAGTGCAAAGGTTTTGGGTTTGATTGGAAACACACACACACTGATAAATTGTTAACGCTGAATACGCTGTAAATCGCTTTGAATAAAGGCATCTGCCAAATGCGTAAATGTATATAGTAGGTAAAAATCAGTATGAGTAATGAGTAGTATGTTCAAAACCTCAGTATGCAAAAAATTGTAGGCAAGAAATACCAGGATGGTCTACTGCTTCTGGAGAGATTTTTAAGTTTGTGTTGCATGGACACTGTTTTATTTTATTTTTTTTAAGGCCATGGAGGATGAGAAGCCACTTAATTTAAAAGGTTAATACAAATAACAGGGAACTGTGTGTCGGGTGGCTCTTTAAAGTGTGATGTAAGGTACCTAGAAATGTATTTCTTGTGGTTAAATTGTACTGTAACAACAACTTAGTCAGTTATTTTGGTTGCTGTTGTTAGTACATCATAGGTGAACGCACATACAGGTCACATGACAATGAAAACATGGCGGCCATAGTATGTCTGGAATGTATGCATACTGCATTCTACATTGAATGTGCTGTTTTAACGGTCTATAAGTAGGTACTTATTGTACTTTAGTAGGTCCAATTCAGTACGTACTGTCACAGTATGCGATTTTGGGCACGGCCTTAGAAAATTACTCTTTACTGAGAGGTATATATCAGCTGGTATTGCTGGTATATATAATACTGAGTCCAAAATTTGTGGTTGCAAGATAAAACAGGCCAAAAATATTTTTCTTGTTTTGTTATTATTCGACCTGTCATTTTTAAATCAATGTATGTCTGAACACTCCTTTATATTATCTTTAAATGGCTGAAGTCCATCCAAGTTGATGGATCTTGGAAAGCTTTATTCACCTATCAACTTAACAATACAATGCAGAGGCGATGAAGGTGATGGATTGGGGAAAAAGAGATAAAGAAAATCCTTCTGAACCACCATGG
Source organism: Chromobotia macracanthus (assembly GCA_036877525.1). Taxonomy (NCBI): domain Eukaryota; kingdom Metazoa; phylum Chordata; class Actinopteri; order Cypriniformes; family Botiidae; genus Chromobotia; species Chromobotia macracanthus. The sequence goes on along the minus strand of JAZGTH010000067.1, from coordinate 6,682,787 downwards.
CAACATACAGTAAAAGCTGACCTCTGCTGTCACAGGCCATTCAATGTCACATCAAATGACAGACAGATGCATATCAGCAGTAAGACTACAAGACAAAAATAGAGTCGGTTTTATCGGCACATTCAGCTAAGCTGGGATGGGGAAATGTATGATGAGATGGGAGATATGAGGAACACTGTACATTAAACAACTTGTGGCAATTCTCAGAGCTCATGTATTTAATCAGTCTATGTCTGCTCGTCACTGGCTGATAATTGTTTGAACTGCTGCAGATGTTATTGCATCCGTGTATGTGGTGAGATTAATTTATTTGGTGTTTCTGTATGTATAAGTGGGTGTATTATTTCTCATATGTATTCCAACCCTCTTCGGCTCTCCTATTTTTTCTCTGTTTGTTTTGTATCATTTCTCTGCCTCTTCTGTCTCAGCACTCTTCTTTTCTTTGTTAGTCTCTCTGTTTTTCTGTTTTCTTTAGTAGATGCTTTAAAGACACGATAGAAAAGGTAAACTAGGCCAAGGTGGTTGTGATTAAGCTACTGTAGTACAGCACAGGTTATTGTAAGCCGTGTGATGCACATATGTGTCAGCTGCTAGAAATTATGCTATATCATTTATTTATTGTTAAACATTTGTGCATGGCTATCAGCGCTTTACCATATTTACCATGTGTGAGTAAGAAACGTTACTTTATAAAAGCTGTTTTTTATATTATTTTACCAATTTGAATATTTTAACTCAAGTGTCACAATGTAAAGCAGTTTTTGTGTCCATGTCAGGCTTCATTCATTTGTTATAAATACAGTAATCTTTGCTTTGAAATACTGTCTTTAAGTGTTTATTTTACCAGATTATTTGAGAATTAGCATTATTAAATATACAAGTTTTTCTTTCAGTATCCATTAAAATAATTTTTCAATATATATACGATTATCACCCTATAATTTTGTTTTATATCATGAAATAAGAGGCTGACCACACTGTCCACCCATAGAATAATATTTACCCCTCTAACTGCAGTAGGTGTTGTTTTCCCCAACTTAATATTTCCTTTCAATTCACACTCACCCACACTCTTTAGATTGTGTTTTTCAAACACCATCACTGCCTCGGCTATTTACTGCCTAGATATTTAATGGTTTTGAAATAGTGTGGCTTTGATGAGGCCAGCTGAACGTTTGATGTGTGCTTTAGAACAGCATGCAGGAGGCTACTGGAAAGATGCTTTGAAGCTCAACTTAGAGAAGACAGTAAGATAGTTCAGAAGAGAATTGTGTGCATACGATGTGTTTCTACAAACTATTTCATTTCTGTAATGTGATGTGTTTCTGAGAATAACAGAATATTTGAGGAGACAAAAAATGTGTAATTGAACTTGATTTCATTCATCAGGAACATATTGGCTTTTGTTAAAAAAATAAGTACACAAAAATAAGTGAAGTGGAAAGTAGACAGTGATATTTCACACAATATTGCATTTATATTACACGTTATTGCACATTCAGATGGTAGAATAGCAGAAAAATGGTATTTCCCATTTTACTGTTTTAACAGTTGTTAACTTACTAAGAGGAACCTAAAACAATGGCTAAATACCTATTTGGTTATTGCTTAACGTTAACCGATAGCCCACGTGACCTGGATGATGTCAGTGGAAAAGGAACGCTGTTTCAAAGATGTATTAACATATATTTTATTAAAGATTATGTGAGTGTTATAGGAAGGCATTTTACATTTTGGGTCATGTGTTCCTTTAAGAAAGTAAGTATACCATTTTGATTTCATGATAACTTTACAATTACTGATGAGTAAAATTGTATACATGTTATCTTAAGTGTTGTTGCTCAGGTATTGATCATAGCTCATAGCAGAAGAACTGGCTGTATGAGTCATTCACTGTGCAGTCAGTCATTGATTAACTCTGATCTTCATTAAATCATGCCAGCAAACGTGTGAGGTTACATGCAGGATCAAGGTGACTCAGTTGCACTCACACTCGTGATAGCGCATGGATTATGAAGAGAATTCCACCGCCTTCTCTTCCCGTAGCCCTTCTTCTCCTAATCCTGAGCGGGTGGGGGGTGATCAGAAAGGAGGAGTGTAGGCTGTGATTGTCAAAGCGGAGATGAGAGAGTTGTTCTCGGTGGGCCGCGCACCTCATCATTTGGAGGGCAGTGTTGAGTGTTCGGGGGTCTCGCTGGAGGACCCAGATGATTGGTGTGATGAGAGGGTTTTGTAGCTCTGGAGAGGTGGCATGCCACTGGCAGCTGTAAGAAAGATTATTATCCATAACTGCCATCCCACACACGAGCGCATGACGAGTTTATCAGAGTATGAAGGGACGGTGCAGAGGGAGTAGATAGCTTCCTGCTAAGAGTTCTAGTGCTTTGTGTTAAAGGAAATACCAGGGTAACACTTTACAGTGAGGTTCTATTTGTAAGAGTAGTTCAAGCATTTTCTAACATGAACTAACCATAAACAATATATTTTTACAGCATTTATTCATCTTTGTTAAAGCTGCAATCCATAGCTTTTTGTTTGACCATAAATCAGATACTGAGCAAGCAGATGGTAGCCGGATCCCTTGCGTTGTTTACAGACAGATAATTCTACAAAATCTGACCCAGCAGTTGAAATTATAAATCACTATTATAGATTACCTGTGTAAATCCTGTTTAAACAATGACCTTTTATATACATGCTTAATAATTGAGGTTTGATCATTTTAACCAAAAAAGTAATGCATTGCAGCTTTAATGTTAGTTATTGCAAATACAGCTGTTCATTGATCATTCATGCTAGTTTTCAGATGCAAATTTTGATAATAAAAATACTAACAAAAACAACACTTTACAGCACGTGTTAACTGATTCCAACAAATGGAACCTTATTGTACAGTGTTACCAATATCTAGTTAAAAGCAAAAAGGAAGTGTTTATTTTTATAAAATTAAATTGGGTAACTTACTTTTTGGTGTTCCACATTAAAAAGGAACATGATGTTCTGTAACAATTCTTAAGGCATTTTTTTCCAAATAGTGCTTATAGGAATTCTGTCAGTTAACACAAACCAGAAGACATTGCTTCACCATGACAGGATGATCCCACCTGATATCTACTTCACATGAATACTTTTTAAATTGTCCAGCCATTGTCACTGTATTGCTGTAAATACATTTGTATTATCCAAGGGATGAGTTGAGTCTAATTCACAGCATCTATAGCACTGAATAATATGTCTGGAAACGGTAGCAACAGTTTGTATGGTTTTGAAGCAGATGGGAGGGAGGTTCTGACTGACACTGTGACATTGTGCTTCACTCGCAGTTCATTTACACAAAACAACATCCGATTCTCGCTTCTGACTCCTGATGCATGTTCATTGCTTCTCGATGAATAGAGATCTGCAGATTTACACAATTATGTCTTGCTATGAGTTTCACTGTTTATCAGGTCAAGGTTTTGACTTCTTCAGTTGTCACCACATCACGTCAACCCACGCTAGGGTCTCTGTGTTCAAAACCTTGGACAGATAGAATTAAAAGAGAGAGGAATCAAGAAAACATGTAAATAAAAGAGAAACAGAGGAAGGGAGTTACGGTGTGCAGGCTTGTGGAAATGTGATTGTCGTGCTATGATTAATTTTGTTTACTGTAATGGTAATCATCCACAGGTCTGAGGGAGTCTTTTATTTTTCAAGGGTGTTTTTCTCATGTAACTCAATATCTTCAAGAGCGTGAAAGCCATCGGGGGTCCTTGTTCAAGTAATCGACTGTGTCGGGCGATGAACTGTCTTTGGCTCCGCCCATGATGCAAGGCCATCAGAAGGAGAAAAGCAGAACTGCTGTAAGGTAAGGAGAGTGCAGAGTGAGGGGGCGTCACTAGCAGAATTCATTAATTATCCATTGCACAGGGTAGAGATTTAAAATGGTTTTGGAATAAAGAATTGCTAATTAAAATAAATAACTGTTTAAATAACTAAAATATCACTGCTTTACAAAGTAATTGTAGCAGTACACCTACAGTAGCAGACAAGCAGAATGTTTAAAAAGCACATATACTTTTCAGCGTATTATTTTAGTTGTTTTGTTGTCAGAATTGTTTTTCGGTGGTTTTACATGGTAAGTGTCAGAAGCCTGCCTTTTTGATTAGTGACCTGGAAATATTTGAATATATATATTTTAAAATACTTTCATTTTAAAATCTTTTAAATAAAATCTTAAAATCCTTTTTAAATAAAATAGTCTGGATATTCCCTGGTTTAAATTATATTTTGAATTCCAGATTTTCCATTTGGTCTCAGGTTTTTGGACGCCATTGCATATTGTGAAATGGTCAACACTTGAAAATCTTTTGATCAGGAACATCTGTGATGCGGAACATGCATCATGCTCTCAGTGCAGCTGAGAACCCCCTATTCCCCCATCCCTCTCTCTCTCTAGCTTACAGTATGTATCCCTGAACCACCCTTGTGAAGCATCCTTCTCTATTGCCTCTCTCTCTCTCTCTCTCTCTCTCTCTCTCTCTCTCTCTCATACCTCAGCTATCACTCAACTACCCCCACCCCTGACATTTTTAGCTGAGAGACAGTAATCTGTAATCAGCTTAAATGTGTTTTTGCATCAAAATATTTAATCAGCAATTTTCAAAAGGGTGAGTCTGAGGAAGAGCAAGAAGCAGCTAAAGATATGGGTTTAAGCTCTGATACTAAGATCTGTATGCAGTTTCACATTCTGTCATTGCCTGACGGTCAGTGTGACAACGTGTTTTGTTTGCTAATTCCTGTTTTTCTAAAATAGCTTCTTTAATTGGGAAAGAAATGAAAATATATCAGCCGGTATGTAATAAACTTGAAAATCATTGGACTGCTCTTAAAATCATCCAACACCTTAGCAACTGCATAGCAACGCCCTGGTAACCACTGAGAAAGAAATTAATTTCAGCACAAGCTTCAATTTTCTTCAGAAAATGTATGACGTGCTATTTATTGAAACAGTTAATCAGACCTGGTTTACTTTACTAAAAGAATTTCAATAATTGGCTGCCTCTGTTTATATTTTTACGTTGTGTTTCTGTCATATCTAACCAGTACTCAGATGTTGGTTAGTATTGTCGAAGCAAAGAATCTATAAATACCATCACAGAAAGTTTTGGAAAGATCAGAGGAAATGAGTTAGTTTGACTCTCCGCTTATCTAGTCACAACTGGGTTTTGTTTGTACGTTTTCCAAAACTTAGTGTTGAATATTTTCCTTTTCCTTATTTATTTCTCTGCTTTTTTCCTGTGACCTGCTTAATAATTTAAAAGAAGTCAGCAATCAAAGGAACATGCAATTTACTACCTTGTGCTGTGGCTCATAAATATTCAACAACTGAGACAGTTGCCGAGTGGGGTTGTGTCACGCTATAAGACTCAACAAGTAATGTAATCAAAATTCTTTTCTTACCAATCTTTCCAACACTCCGTAGTGGAAAACATCACTGCCTCTCTTTCTTGTACTGTAATTCCATGTATTTTGACTTTTTTGTCTGCTATACCACACTACTTTTCTGGACAATGTTTCTTACATTCATTCAATTCACATACAGGAAATCATCCTTCACCAAGCCCCACCTTAAAAGCATTAACGAACAATCTTGCACTAGCAACTGTTGTTGTTCACCATATTATTAGACAAGCTTTTGCTTTTTAAACTTACACCAAAGTTATCGCTTGTAATCATTGTCAAATGTGGCTTTTTGATTTTAGTTGACTAAAAAAACTGCTAATCAGAAGATACTAATCAGTTTTGTTGCTCTCTAATTGAATAATTTCCTTCCAGAACAATTAATCACAGAAAGACACATAAAGGCTTTGGAATGTATACTTTATTTCAGTCCAAGTGGGAGTAATTCCCATTAAATATTGACCACTTCATGAGCAGACTGAAAATCACACTATTCTCCGAATTGTTATTCAAAGCTTGTCTGTATTGAGTAATGGTAATGAAGGGGGCGGGGCTTGGCAAATGGTCATTTCCTTCATTTTCATGTAATCCAGGGGTGTCAAACTCAGCTCCTGGAGGGCCACTGTCTTACAGAGTTTAGCTTCAGCCCTAATAAAATACACCTGATCCAGCTAATCGAGGTCTTCAGGATTACTAGAAACTTCCAGGCAGGTGTGCTGAAGCTGGTTGGAGCTAAACTCTGCAGGACACTGGTCCTCCAGGAGCTGAGTTTGACACCCCTGATCTAATCCTTCAATCTTCATCTCTCCTCATCTTTATTGCTCTGTTAAGTCACAGTTATCCTGCAGGTAAGATAAGCAGTAATTAGATGTCCTAAAATGACTTTAAAGGCAGGACAGTTTGCATGCAGACCTTGAATTCATGGGCTGATTTTTATGCGTTTGCAACAAAAGCGTGTTATCAAACAGTCTACTGAAAATCTTAAGACAGAGGAGACAGAGATTGGATCTAGTTTTATCTTTAAACACTTTTGTTTAAAGATTTGTTTTAAAGAATTGTTTTTTTCTGACCTTATTGACAGCCAACCCATCTTTTTCTACTGCATTCACAGTATACCATAATACCATGGTATCCAAATATCATGTAAATAGTGTAGAATATTAATACAGTAGTCATACAGTAACAGTTTAAGCTGTCATGGTATTGCCACAGCACTTTTCTAACTGCATTGACCGTGAGTATGTAAACAGGTCTTGAAGATAAGAATCTCTCCATTGATAATTTGTTCTGTACCCCAAGGTCATTCTTTACAGTAAATGAAAAATATACCAAATATAAGCATAACCACATCAATCACATTATGTTCAGTGTAATATCTGACCCTTGTGTTTGCCAATTTGTGTATATGCTAAGGTGCTTATAGAGCATTGAACGTTTATTGCAAGATCTACCCTGATTAGGACAGTGGTAATGAATGAAAAATATATATTTATATATATAGTATGTGTGTATGTATGTATAGGCATATATGTGTATATGGCTAACATAGTATGAAGGCGACATTTGATTGGATGAAACAACCATTTTCAGCCCCTACCTCTACCTGTTGTCTCACAAGCTTCCTTACAAATGATCCTAACCTCTCACCACACATCCACCCAGGGCCATCAACACACTGTAATTGACCCAGACTGTCCTTAACACATAACCCCTCATATGCTGGAGCTAAAGTGCCTGTAAGAGGAACAGGCTGATTGGGGAATCAAGGCAAGCATCTCAGCCAACAATTCCCTCTGGGCCAAGCTTAGAAGTGAGCCCACATGAGTCCTGCTGAGGGGGCTGGACAGCTCTCCTAAAAAGGATGGAGTGGAGAGTGGCCTTCCTAATCACGAACTGCCATCGGCTGCGATTCCCAGGGGGCAATGCAATCGGCCTAACCTGAAGGCGGCCGACACAGCAGCCCAAATGGATGTTTATAAGATGCGTTATGTAGACGCAGCCCCATTTATTCTCCCCTGATTAGAGCTGTCACGGCTGATTCCTTATAGACTTTTTTATTTATTTCTTCTCCTCTGAGAGAACCGAAAACTGTTGAGCACAGCACAGAAATGTGTAGCATTTACTAGAGAATAAAACTGGAATGAGGATTTTTGTGAAGGAAAAAGACAGAAAATGACATTTGGTTTCACATGCACATGTATGAGAGAAAGGCTAAGGAGTTTATATCGTTCCACGTGTTGAAACCCGGGACTGTGGTCTTTAATCAGCATATTGAAGGGATTGTGGGGGAATTAAATACTTCTGTGCTACCGTTGAAACGCTGTCATTCCTGTCCCCTCATAACCCACATACCAACTGCCTGAAATTAGACTTTCTTGTGTATCTCCTTATAGGATTTTCCAGTTAGATTTCAGTATAGAGAGTAAAATCTTGCCATCACATTGCCTTAAAGGGAGGGTAGGCAATTCTTTCCAGAAACATTATATTTTTTGCTGGTTAAAAGTCTCTTCACATCCTAAAAAGCAATCACTAAGTAAAGTGGTACAAATATATATGTATAAATTTATATATCTTTTGTGGAAGGAAAAGGGCCATAAAATCTTCATCCAATGATAGGATGTCCTCCTTGCATGTCAAACTGTGTTCATTCATGTGTTTTGGAGGAGGCTTGGCTTTGGAGAGCACTCTGAAGAGAGAATGGGATCTTATGCTTTCAAAGCTAGCTTGCTATTTCAATCCTCTCTGAAACTGCCTACCCTGCCTTTAAGAAGTCTTGCTGAAAAACTAGCTTAGACCATGTATGTTGTATGCCAAGACTTGTTTATACAGATCAGGCTGTTTACATCTCACTGTGGGTTCAAATCTAATTGGGGTCCTGCCAATGGCCTTTGAACCCTGGGGTTAGGCTGCACAGTGTCATGGTGACCCTGGTGTCCTTTACGTTGCCCTAAAGTGTCTTTCTGTCAGTAACTGACATTGTTTTCTTTAGGTTTTATAAAAATTTTAGATGGTGCTGTAAAAAGGTCCATACAAGATATCCGTGAACACAAAATGTGTACAGCAGTATTCAAACAGACATACATCCCAGAACAATGGAAACAAAAATGGGAGACATTTTCTGAGGTTTTGATTGTTAACCAACATTTTGTAATCCATATTTGATGTTTTCTGCTTGGGTTTCTTGCATTTCTTTTGTCTTGCGTTCAGAAATAAATGTGCTGTGACTGTGCTCAATATTTCCTGATGTATTAATGTCACCCCAAGTCTGTTCATCCATCATGAGACTTATTTTCCACCATGCATGTATATGTTGCTATACCGTGTCCCATGTATCTGATAATGTATTGCATTTAAAATGTAACAGTTATATATTATTTTATTGATAAATTTGTTTCTTTCTGCAGAAAACTTTCTCTAGAACTTTCTTTCTGTGTACTTTCTGTAGAAAACGTTCTGTAGAACTTTCTGTGTACTTTCTGTAGAAAACGAGAGTGGTGCTTGCTTAGCAAAACTCACTATCATGATTTAGGGCTTTGTGGGTGGTTGTGAGGGCATTGCTACAGTATGCTGTTCTCAGAGTGTTCTTAGTGGTTTTAAGCATGTTGCGGTTGTGTTTTGCGTGTTTCTAGGTTATTTCAAGGCAGTTGTTGGGGTCTTCTAGGTGGTTACTTACTGGCCCAATAAAAGAGCCACAAATAAAGTCTTGGACATTCTGGTCTCTAGATCTGCCTTGGGTCCGCCCTTCAGTGCATATCTTTGGGGTTGTTTTCCACTCATTATATTGTCCACCAGGTAAAAATCTGATCATTTAGAAAAGTAATAGCACACCTCTTTCCAACAGGCTGATTTGAAGTATCATTCATGTCTGTAGTACAATAGTGCAAAACGAGTTACGTGCCAATGTTTAATACTTCTGGCTAGGGGTTTAGAGCAGATTTACAACATGATGATAAAGTAAATTTAAGAAAACGTTTACAATTAGTTAGAGAACAGACCTTGGCACCATATTTACAGTACAGACTGCACCGTCTAAAGCTCGGGAGACATAACGTGCTTTCATTTAAGAGATAGAAAGATACTGAAGTTCCACAAGACACCCCAGTAAATCAGATCTCAGCCCTACCTTCATTTAATTATGCTAATGACCTTTGGCCCACGGATGACATCATCACAATGACTCATGTCATTAGTGGCCACAGCCGGTAGTCAAGGTTGTACTGTAGGAGAGATTGGGCATGTGTGCTGATCTACCAACGACTACTCCCGGGAGAAACCATGAGACAAATAACAGAAGCATCGCGTGGAGATCTCGTGTGACACGAGCTCAAGGTTGGAGCAGGATCAGAGGAACGGATGAGATGAATGGTCCCAACATTTGGCAGCAAACAGAGCGATGAGAGATTGGTGTGTCAGCCCGGCTGCCCAAGGATTTGTGCTTCTCAACCCACGAGCTGCTCCTGGTGATGTGTCATGTCTGTGTGTGTGGGTGTGTGGTTTCTCACACTGGGTCATGTTTTATACTGTATCAAGGCATAAATATCCCCTCTGCTGAGCGTGATTGACCATCTTTACTGTATGTTTTAGGGTGGAGACATGACAGACTTTCCCCTCTTTCTGCATTTGACCTGATTCTCATTTGAGTTCATGTAGAGTTGGTTTTATATTGGAGTAAGGACCTTTTCATTTATCAGATGCTGTGAAATCACGCTTTTTGCAAGTACAGAACGCAAATGCCTTTAGCACGATTTCACATGTCATTGCATTCCGAAATATGTCAGAGCGTGATTCATTATGCAATGCAAATGCCTCTAGCTGCACAAGCTCGATTTCACATGTTGATGCCTTCTGAAAAGTGTCAGAATCCAATTCATAAGGAAGCAGTGTAAACAAGTACAGTGTATTAGAGCACTTCTTAATCTTCAACCACATGCCCTCTTTCCAAAACCCTGCCCTTTACAGACACATCTAATGTCTGCAAAACCAAACATGCAAAACTATTAACAGACCCAAAAACTTCTTATTTAACTACTTTGTTTTTAGCGTTATAGAGACAGGTGTGACTTCTCAAGACACCTATTTCTGTGATATTTGTAAGGTTATGGGGATGTTTTATGCATTCAGTTTACAGCACATTAATCTTGCTTAATTCTGCAGCTGCAGGCTTTTCCCCTAACCCCCAGTCGCAGGTAAAACATGCTTATTTTTTTATTTTTTGTGCTGGCAGTCTCCTTTTGTTTCTCACTCTTCCAGTCTGATGTGGGTAGGCCCTTGATATGTTCTCATAAACTATTTTTTCTGTTTTTCTGGTGTGTTTGAGACATATCTTTGTGTGTGACGTGATATACAGCCCTCCTTGGATCTGAATCACGGGTGATGACTGTTTCTATGCAATTTTACACACGTTTTCCAGAACATCACTTTTATAAATAGATGTGCTAGTCCAGAGAACCAGTAGGAGTGTTTGAGTGGAAACGTTATATAGCAGTTTCGTGATTCCTCTGTGCCGGCCCAGAATCGCCCACTCATTCAGACCAGGGTCAGCTGGAGAGGAACATCATATCTATCACCATTCCCAGAATTCCCCACACCTACATCTCATATGTTAGGATTCCCTCTTGTTCAGTCCGTACTCCAGAGAACTTAGTCATACTTACAATGTGATGGTACAGCTCTAATTTACATTTGATGCAAGGACGGTATGAAATGTATAATTGATTCACCCTGCTGTTCCCACACCACCTACTCAGCTAATAAAATACTGTTAATATAACCATTTTGAAAATGTGTTTAGATACATCAGCAAGACTAACACAGCATCTACACTGAACGAGAAGCTTATAAAGCTTTCTTCTTTATTGATGACCACTTAAAAGTTGTTGTGTAATGTAAATTTTATTTAATGTGTTTTATATTATATATAATATATATTATGATTTATGAATAGTTTATAGAATAGAGTTCTCTCTTTATATATGGAATAGTTTAGTAAACTATACTATATTTAAACTAAATGCATCCATTGTTGTTGTGTTTCTAAAATCTGATGAACCTGATGAGTTGGTGATTAGCTTGTTCAGTCCGAAGTTTGGTAGATTAAGGCTGTTTTTCACACTCACTGTGATTGCTTGGTCCAGATAGTTTGATTCCTGCCTCTTTCCTTGCCCCCGCAGATGCAGTGTGTTTGCATCATCAACACGAGTACCCGTGGAAGTACCACTGCAGGTACTAGCAGCAGCTGTTCAACATTAGAGCTACATAATGACTCGGGATTTAGATTCATTGTTTTATTCATGGTTTTGTCCCTTCGCTTTTACTACCAAAACTTCACGCCCACAGAATGGCACTTACTTCTGTCTGCTGCGGATGTATTACAAGAATTGCAGAGAAAACTTGCCGTTCACCGAAAGCAATTTTAGCTGAGACAGGCAGCTATGAACTATGCAATATTACTATAATGGTCAAATTATACATCATCTATAGCTTGTAAGTTCGTCTGAATTGAATTCCTAACAATTTGCAAACCTTACAGATGAAGCATAACCTAAACATTGGTTGGTTTTAAAAGAGAAATGGCACCTGAGTTTGGAAACCGATTTCACACCAGTTGGGAGATGAAAGGTATGATGTCAAACGGTCCACACCAAAACCTGTAGTGTGAAAACACCTTCAGTGTTCTGCTTCACTGAAATTCTGGTAAGTTTAGGTACTCACAGTGGTATAAATAAGTAGGATAGCTGTTCTTGTAAAGGTTAATACTGTATTTTTTAAGCTAAGTTAATTGAGTCTTATGGGTGAGTGATGCAGCTCCCAGAAAAGGCCTCCGAGTCTTTCGGGAAAGAAGAAGTGGCCCTGCTGTCTTGATATTGGCCCTTGAGGTGATGATCAATAACACAGAGAAGATTTGCTGGGCCAAGGACAAAACTTCATGCCTGTGCTCTTGTATTTAATCTGTAACTGCAGGGACAGCCTCTGTTCCGGGGACTAAGACGAGGCTTCAGGTTGCCCTGTTTTAGTGATGAATGGGCGATATGATCTCAGGAAGTGTGTTTGAACACACTGGCAGGAAGTTATTTCCCTGCACCCTCTGTCAAAGACATCCAACTCAACAGCAACCTCAGGAACAAGTGTGACTTTGCAGAGTAAGTCAGCTGAAGGAAATACGGCACCGTAGAGTGTTTACAAACCTTTAAAGTCTGTGCTCAACCAGTCGCTGATTTAATATCTTTTGAGGGATTTACAGTAGCCATCTATTATAGAACAGTCTGTTTACAAATCCTGTTTGCTAGGTGAATTGCTGGTAAATGTTTTGGAGATTAACTGGCTTCTCTGTATTGTAGACAAACCTTGTTTTCAGATGTATTTGTAAATTGTCATACACACGTCATCCATTGGCTGTAAGACTATAATGCATTCACAGTATGTTAATATTTGCATGTCATTAGGAGTTGGAAAGCCTAACCCAGCTAACGTTTTTACATTGTTAGAATGTTTTCCTGACATTTCCATTAAGTAACAAAACAAATTGTTTTTCAACATTCTAGGGATGTTGTATTAACATTATTGCTTGGTTATAAGAATGTTATTCAAACATTTTTGTACATTCTGTAATGTTTTTTAAATATTCCACTAATAATTTAGGAAAAGCTTTTTTTGATATACAATGTATAGCATTTTAAAATGTTCTTCTAACATTCCTTTTCAGTAATTTCGAAAGAACTTTTAGGGAACATTAGCCATCATTCTGAGAATGTTCTGTTTTAGCTGGGAGGCCAGAGGGCTTTGCATGCATTTCTATGGAATTCATCTACATCTTTAAAAAGTGTTAGTATGCGTTAAAGTATGCACATGTTAAAACTAAGACCCAAGGTGGTGGTTTCAAAAGCCTATAACATGCATTTTGTGCATGTTTGTGTGTGCTTTTGTTTTTCTGTTGAGGTAAACAAGGCCTGATGTGGTGTAGAGATCTGTATGTATTTTCTCCCTCTGTGCATCAAACTCCAAACATTATCCATTGTATCGGTCGTGCCACAGATGCTCTGTGCTGGAGAACAAGCAGGTGAGATATGATCACATCACATCCCTGAGGTCAGGATTTAGAGAGCACTTACAAGAGCTTTATTTTGTTCATGATGGGTACATAGACACAAACAAGCATCTGTGTGTTTACATGTGTGTATGCTGGCACAGATAAGATGATGTAGATTTATTCTCTGATGGAGTGCCCAAGGACGGCCCGTCCAATGCATTTTGCACACAAAAAAGCAAGAACTTTCTCAGGCTGTCCTGAGGTCAGGGTGCAGATGGAAGGTTTTTATCAGTCACAGTTGGGTTGATAATATAAATGTAGTAAGAAGGAGCTGTAACTGCTGGATTTGCTGAAATCTTTCTACGTTACCCAAAGTTCAAGACATGAGGTAGGAAGTAACCTAGATATATAAGAGCAGATGTGTACACTTTGTTTTGTGAGTTATGCCTGTGGTAAAATAATCAGCGTTTATTACTTTTACATGGAAATAACCACAAATTCTACACACATATCCTCTAATTTGTTTCATAATTTCCTGTGCAGCTGGTTCCTCACAGACATTACTATGTAATTATGAGAATGTTTTTCACACCAGTCAGTTTTTTATTTTTACATTATCAGCTTTATCAGATAAACCTGTCCTTAAACAGTGCTTAAAAATAACTTATAATTTATAATTCAGTCAGTCTAAATGGGAGGTTATTGGCCAAAAAAGCCGCAAAGTGGACCAGGCCTCATGTTAATACTTGCACGTATATTTCATTAAGCGATAAAGATCAATGAGTTTCCTTTTTAAGTAGTGTGAATCACTCTTTTCATTAGTACATTTTTCAATTAAAGCATTGTTTGTGGATTGGTAAATTCAAACCAGAAACTGGACCAGTAAAAAACAACTTTTTTCCAATCAGCATTTTAGACTCTCAGCTCCAGGTGCGGACGACCCTGAATGCATTGTTCCATATGCAAAATGGCTCCATTTAAAAATGTCAGAGCAACTTATACTTCTCAAAGTTTTTTTAATTGTCTGTTTAGGAACTTGGAGCCCCTAATTACACACTTAGCAATATGGTACAGAGTATTCTGGTGGCTGCCGGGCCTGCTTCTGATTGGCTGAGACAGCATTGCATGCAAACAACAGAATGGAGTTTCTTATCAGCAAGATACTGACTGTGTCCAAACCTAAGCTAGCTGCTTTCCCAGCTAACAATTTTAGGTTTTAAGAACGTTTCCCAAACATTTCCGTTAAATAACAAAAACGTCAAAGATTATTTTAAAAGTTCTAGAAAGATTTAAAATTAAAATGCATTTTTTCCATTTTAATACATACATTTTTAATATTTTTTAAAAATATTTTATAAAAAATGTTTTAGGTATTTGTATTAATCGCTCGGTTACAAGATTTTGTTATATAAAAAAACATTCTACTAACATTACTGCAAGAAAGTTTTTGATAATTTTTCCGAACATTACATTAGTTGGGTTGTGCCCAGTTAGTCAATAATATATTTAAAGAAACTGGTTTCATAGAAATATCCAAGATTTTTTTAAAGACATAAAATTGCTTCCCTCTATTTTCTCAGCTATTGAATTGAGGAAATACTTACAGATACTTTCATCGCTCTTGAAATGCTGATATTGTTCAGTTTTTAATATTGATATACCTTTGACATCCTCACACGGGATTGTTTGATATCACAGGCAGCAGAAGACACATCTATCATATGATTCCTCACTGAGGAAATCCTGGCCTCTCTTATGTACGCACCAAACGTAATTGATGGTTTGCTTTTACATTCTCCTCCCTTTGTAATTCCTCATTCTCCTTCATTTGCCATCTCTCACTCTCCCATTTCTTTCAGTGCACACAGAATATCCGTGAGCGTGACTCACACAGTCCTGATGGAGAGTTTGCTGTCGGCACTTCTGGTGAAGTGGGAGATATAATGACAAGCAGAACAACATACACTCATAGAGGCACCTGTAAACAACCCACCATACACACACAGACATGCTTTCAGAGCTACTGTAAATGTGTCACACTGCAAATGTTTCACGCATAACGTCACCCATCTTTCACTCATCCCACTGGATTACATCATAGTATGTTTTGCTAGCTTATAGCTTTTCTCTGTACTGACATATGCTCTTAAATAGCAAATGGTTGCCTTGCCCAGAGGAAGGTTTTATTGCTCAGACACTTAATAGAATTCTCAGTTAAGCTTCTCTAGTTGTTTTTGCTAAGGCCAGCACCAGTATTACTGCAGCTGATATTTAGGGCCAACAATTTGAACCTTTAGTATACAGCACGTTCTGCTGTATTACAAACATGAACAAACACTTCACACAACTTCATAGACTTACATCAATCATCCACAAATCTTCAGCAATTTTGATTTTAAAAAATTAAGAAATAGTTGAGAGTTCTTCTTTTGTGAGTTTAGAAGAGTTTTTCAAGAAGCAAAAGGTTTACAGAGAGGTAAGAGGTATACCCTCCTTTTTCTCATTGTTTACAGAGACGTTAGTGAAATGTTAAATAGATGATTTGTTTTTTATTTCTTTGGGCATAGCCACCGTACTGTAGCTCATTTAAAAAGATTTCTTTGACTTGTTCTGTGTTTCACATCATCTGTTCCAATTGTTCATGCTAGTCACGAGCACCTCATGTCAATTTGTCACAATTTAAATTATGACACAATAAAAATCAACCCACGACACAGAGGAAATGATGTTGTGACTCCAGCCTACATTTATTATTTTTGTTCTGTTCAGCGCCATGTATAACATGACAACAGTTTGTGTCATTGGTGGAAATCCAGAGCCTGAGGCTGAACCTGCCATTCAGATATGAGTTTTCATCATGTCGCACACTGTTCTTCATTGTGTACGCAGGCCAAGCATTACATCACTTGGTTTTACATACTCCCTACGGCCAACAGGAACTTGGCAGCCAATGTGCAGGAAGAACTGAAGGAGAGAACAGGTGAAAGGACACCAGAACAGCAAGGCCCAAAGCACAGATCTGATGTTCTGACCTACGGGGAGAGCGGGTAAGCTGTCCCAGTTTGTCCCAGCTGTCAACAATTTTAGATTGTAAGAACATTTCCGTAACGTTTTCATTAAGTAATAAAACGTTATTTTGAAAGGTCTAGGAATGTTTGAAAAGATATGTTAATATTACTGTTTGGTTTTTAGAACATTATTCAAACTTTTTTATAAATCTGTACTGATTTTAAAATGTTCCACTAACAACTTAAGTATAATGTTTTTGATATATGATATATACTGTTAAATATGTTCTACCAACATTACTGCAAGAATGTTTTTAATGAACTTAGAGAGAACTTTTAGAGAATACTAGTCAATGCTCTGAGAATGTTCCCTGTTAGCTGGGGTGCCACTTTTTTATCTGAGTTGTCCTCTAAACAAGAAGATTTGAGAAAGAGTATGCCAATTTAACCCTGTATGCCAATTTAATGAAGTGTCTATGACAGAGCCCAAAAATAAACTTTTATATGCTTTTTCAAATAAAAGAGAGAGGGAAAACAGGTATCTTTACTTATTACAGTAGAATAGCAAAAGAAGGTGCATTTTAAGAGGTGTTGCTAACCGAGCAGCTTCTGCCAGTGTTATGAAGAGAAAATGTTGCGTTTGCTGGGCCTGACTGCAAAAGTATGCAGAATTTCTCTCTATCGTTCTAATCCGAGCCAAGTCAGCGTTTTCTCTCTAATCAGAGCTGTGCATTTACATGATAGGAATTCTGCAAGCCTGCATCACTTAAAGAATTAATTAGTAATTCTTTTTATGAATTAATTAGTACTAATCATGATAATTGGCAATACATTGGTGGAATTTGTAGAAAAGTACAACTTTTATAAAGCTTTTGTGAGGATTGGGTGAAAAAGACCACATATAACAACCGGAAATTTGAAGTTAGTGCAGCTTGTTAAACAACCCCACTTTATTTGATGTTTCCAGCATCCACTTTGTAACCAGGGCAACGATAAACGTGCATGGTGCATTGGCACTTTAACTTTAATGGTCTGTGGAAAATGTATGAAATTCATTAGCAAGGGTTCGAATCGCTTTTGCAATCAGCTCAACAGGGCTCCAAGCATTTTAAAAATATGACCTGTTAGGCATGTTTATCTGAAAAAACTGAAACGATTTTCGGAACTTTATTTCATCTCATTTTTTTGTTCTGTACAGTATGTTGCTTGAAAGTCTGTAGACATCATTATTTACGCCCTATGTGGTAAATGATGGATTATTATTGTGTAATGATGTCCTTGGTGATTATATAAACCACTTTATAGTTCCACTTTAACATTTCCAGTCCTAGTGCATATATAATATCTGATAATGAAACTTATGCTTACATACAGATACATACACTTTTACTCAACATATTTGCTTCACAATAGGTGAGACAGCCATGCAGCCCAATCTGATGGAGCTGTGAGGCAATACATTTCAAAATACAGTACAGGCTGCACTTGTGGTACTCAGCTGAAGGTTCTGCTCTATACTGATTTCTTGGCAAAATGAGTGTGCTTCAGTTTTTTCTGCTCTTATCTTTCTCTCCCTGTTTACTACAGACGTCCACAGACTACGAGAATCCCACAGTCAGTGCAGAATTTGGAACGATGGGGGTCATCCTGTCCATGTTCTCCCAACTCCTAATTAAACGCGCCCAGCGGTGCGAGGGGCAGGAAGCAGAACAGAGCCTGGGGTTAGCTGGTCACAGGCTGGGACAGGCAGCTGTGGCCATGGTGAGATGGTGAATTTGGGCCATAAATCCCCCTCACTCATCTCTGCTGGAGCTCCAGGCATGATTTTTCTGGGGTTTGTGGAGCAGAACCAGCCTCCAGTTTATGCTTCATTGAGTGAAGATCTGTCCAAGCAGACAGCAGACTATGGACAGAGCGCTGTGATGTCACACACACCCACAGCAATTCATGGAAACCAGTTTGGATCAACATCCATGTGATTGGTGACAGTGATAATATATGTGATTGGTTTTGAGAACTGTTGTCAGAGAACCATTGTCAAACTTGGACAATGCCAGAAGAAATGACTGTTGTTGATTGTATAATCTGATAATTATTATAAATAATAAGTATCTGAAAAATATTGCCCCCTTTAATAGCTTGTAATTAACTACTTTTTGTTATTGTAATTACTTTTTTTAATAAAGTATCTTAAACAGTAGTTAAACTCCTTAACTATGTAGCTTACAGTTTGGCAGACTACAGTTTTCCCAACACTGTCTCTGTCCCAGTTTATCCTCATGTACCCAATAAAGTCCAAAGTTAAAGGTGTTATTTTCTACATCATTAAAGGTAAATGAAGATATCAGGATTTCCTTTTCTCGTTCCTTAACTTCTCCATTTTTATTGATTTTTAAAATCCCTATTGCTGACGTTTATCTCTAGTAAAAAAAGCACTGAACAACAATATTGATTTGCTATCTGACATTAAAGTAGACAGTAAACTTTTTTCCTGAAAGGAATATTTCACTCACAAATGAAAATTCTCACTCTCATGTTCTTCCAAACACTCACCTGAACAAATAGAGGATTCTTTGAAGAATAGTTATACAGTTACCAAACTCCAAAAATAAAACAAATCCAAAACGTATTACAATGCTGTTGCACGATAAAGAGCCATTATGATTTCTTTCAAAATTCATCTTTGTTTTTTGCAGAAAAGAACAATGTACAGATTTGGAACAACATGAGGGTGAGTAAACAAATATATTTGGATGATCTGTCCTTTTAAGACCACGCCCCCTCTCACAGCAGCATTATGACATCAAGAAGTTATTGATGGAGAAAAGAGCAAGCTTGCTTCCATTTGCATTCTGGGATCATTAAAACTCTTTTGGAACGGACACTTCCGAAGTGTCATTTGTAGTCTTGGAAATTAATGTGTATGCATGTAAAGAATGTGTGTATGTATTATGCAAACACAGTGTGATTTTTATATAATAACCCTGGGAACCGTTGATCATTCCATGTGTAACAAATGGATGAGAGCTCATTGGGTCATTTATAATATATATAAAATTTGGATGTATATTAACAAAAATGCTTTTAGTTGTCTTCATGTGAAGTTTAGATATTTTAGGTGATCATGAAGTCTTTTGTTGTGATCATGAAGTCACAATATTGAATTCTTGTTTCTAGACCTATAAGACTTTCTTGTGTATTTTTTGGTTGTTTTAGTAACTTTGCAGTGAGTTTTTTGACACTCTTACTTGATGTTTTTCATAACTGTGCATTTGGTTTAGGTTAATTTTTATTAGGGCTGAATCCTGTGCCCTTGGCAGTAACCAAAGGAAGAAGTGGCATGCCATTTTTCTGCTCAGATCAGATTTATACTTTTCTCTCTGCAAACACAAGGCCACATATTGCAAACACTAGTTGTATCGGTGGTGATTGTGTAACAGAGTTTTTGTCATGCAGTTCTCCTACACTTACATGAGTAATGAAATAAAGCAGAAGCACAACAGTCCGTGTTTACTGCTTGCAAATCTTTTTCTCAAACATATACTTTCCACAGCAGTTTCTAAACTCACAAATCCACATTCAGATTGTACAGTCGCTCGATAAATTGCATCCTGATTCTGTGTATTACAATTGTTTATCTTCTCACAGTGCTGTTTGTATTGCTGCGAGCGTCACGCAATGGAGAGATCAGAGGGAACAGGCAGCGTGGTTTGACATCCATCTTCTTTTCTATTAGTGAGTATGACAGACGCCTGACAGAAAAGGGCGAGATTTAAGACAAAACAGTGGGTAGATTTAACACCCCGTACCTAAATCAAATTGGTGAATAAGACTTAATGTAAACTTCTTGATGATTTTTTGTGGATAGATCTCTAATGGATTTTTGAGTTGAAAGGTAAGAAGCATCCTTCAAAAACATGAATGACTTTATTACATACATTTCTGGTCTCCTGTGATTTCTACTTCGAAAACTTTAAGCTGAACAGCTATTTCTATACCTTAATAATGCCGTTGTAACCCCCCGACAACCTCTTCCCAGCCCCCGCACTGACGACAGCCATTCATTTTATTTAAAAGAGATACTTTTAATCTATAATGAATGTTTTGCTTGCATGTTGTCATTCTGAAATGTCCTCTAAAGATATCCATTAAGTTTTGGACCTTGAAAAACCTTATGCAAGACAGAATCCAGGGCGGAGAGACACTTACAAACATTTATCTGCATACGCTTTTATCTGCAGAAATCTCTAGGGTTCGACACAAGCAGCACATTTGGGCATTTGAGTTAAAGTCAAACTTTATCTCTCGATCTCTTGCTTTCGTTCGCTTCACCTGCCTTTGTTTCTGACAGTAATTTATAACTCAGAAGTATCTTCTAGTGGCGTGGTTCATGAGTGTCCACCTTTTCATGGTTCCCTAGAGCAGCAAACCATGTCTGCGAAAGTGAAATAATGTTATCTATGGAGAAATAAGCACATTGACATAACTCCTGAGCCGCATGCCGTTCTGTTTCTGACAAATGCAGGGATTTATGAACACGCACCACACGTCCTTGGCAAACTGTGCTGCAACAGAGAAACAGAAGAGAGACAGAAATAAACTCCTAATCTGTGTAATATCTCTTCTCCAAACATCCCCTCCTGTTTCTCCTGCTAACATCCTGTGTACTGCTCTGAGTTTTGCCCAAAAAAGGCCACATGCAAGGGTTGCTAATCTTTCCTGCTAGACCTTTCTGGAGGCCCAAAGGACGTTCAGATGTTCGGATCTGAGGATGCTGGTTGGGGTTTCCATAGAGATGTGAGCTCCTACTCACTTCCTGCTCATATTCTCTGCAGTAGATCGATATCAGGATGTAAATGCCGTTTTATTTTTCACAACAGGGATGGATGTGCAAAAACTACATATTTTAAAATGGACCAGTTGATGTTTAAATCACTAGTCCGCTAGGTGAAAAGAATCCCCTTTAAGCTGGTTTAGGATCCAATAAACTCTGATCACAAGCGTATCTTGTGCGCAACAGAATGTAGGCAAAATTTTAAAACAATTATAATTCTTTAACCTGACATGCAGTAACAATACATGATACAATGGCCAAAGACATCCATCTGATATTAAAAAAATTAATTGGCTAAATGTCTATAACCATTTATTGCAGAAATCAATCAGAGACCTCACCAAAATAGAGAAATATGGATTGTGCATAATATGGGGATCATTGCTCACAGCGGGCAATCAAAGTCAGACAGTAATTGTCTTGGAGTTTATTGTTCAGGAGGTAAATTTGTTACACAAGCTTTGATGGCTGATGTGGAAGTGCTTTAAATTGGATGAAGGTTTTACCGTGCTGAAGGTGCTGGTACACTGTTAACACGTTAAAACCACAGCACACCAAATCACTTACGAAGCTATATCTCCTGTTTATATCTCCTGTTATATCATCCCTTATTTAACTCCACCACTATAGAGATGTCAAAGCTACTGTATAAATATGTCTAGATAACATTGAACTCACTAATTAAACAGCTAGTCTAGCATCGCTAACTTGTTCTTAATTTGTAGAGTATAAAATGTCCTAATGGTTTACAGCAAACCAAAAGCACCATCTGTTTATGCACAAGTGTCCTTTGTCCTTTAGTATTTATTTGTCATTTTGAGTCAATTTAGAATAAGCCTTTAACTGCATTGTGAAGCACATCCAAACACACTCATAAACACTCGGCTTAACTGAATCAAAGTTTGAGACAGCTGGGTCATAATAGTTCAGTCCGAATGATTCAGGTTACTTATACATCTCTCTACATCCCCCTCCAACCCCCCCATTTGTGCAGACTGTTCATGTAAATGAAACTTTCCTGAATGTTTAATTAAATGCTGCTTTTTAAAATTACCTTACATGTGGGTATTTTCTAGTTTTTGTAGTTGCATTTTCTCTAAATGTATATGTTTAGGTTTAATAATGTCAAACAAATTGATATGTCAGACAAATTATCGTTATATGATATTTTTTATATTTTATTACATAATTATAAAAAAATAATTATAGAAATAATATACATATATTTTATTTTTTGGTTTACACAGATACTGTTTGAGAGTAGCAAACTGCTCGTTTGCATGATCTCTGCCATTAGATTGTAGATGCTCATTTAACATTGTTCATTATAGTCAGATTGTTATCATGACATCTGAAGTATTCTCTCAATATTCTTCTTTTGGATCTCACAGAGCTGATCCCCGAACAGCATGAAGCAACACTCCAAACCCACACACACACAAAAATAAGGCATGTGCTCGGCCGTTGGCTTTGAAGAGCCTGAAGGTTTCCTGCCTACATCACATTAACAGCCAATCTGCTGCACAATCTGTGCTCGGACCTGCAGCATTGCTAGATTCTGTACCGTAATCAAGACTCCTTTTAAAAACACAACTGACATATGAACTGAAACCTTGTAATTGTAATTTTTACTATACGCCTCCACAAGTGGTGGAACGGCTCTGTTGTGGAGTGAAAGCTGCTTTGAGAACGATTGAGTTCTTTGTCTGCTGTATTACCTGCAAGTCTTTATGCTGTCATAATCACACTGCAAGTGTTATGAAACATTATGTAACTAATATTGTGTATACAGGTAGTCAGACAGTGAAAGGAAACATAGAGGGGGTGTAAGTATGTGTGTTTGTCTATAATTAACATTTGTTTTATTGTAGATTGTGTGCTTAGTCTGAAACAGTTGGAGGAATCAACTCCGGAATGTCCCAGATTGTGGAGTGAAGCTCTGTCCAAACCCTGGTGAGCTGCCTCACTGTCTGTTGGCTACATAGGCAGCACACTTCTTAGGTAGCATTCTAACTGAAACGGAACTGAAACAGAATGTAAGCAGCATCACACAAAGTTTGCACCCGCAGAGTTCCATAGAACTGGAACATTTTTCATTCATAAAATTGTACATATCCCTGTGTTTCAAAATTTGTGTATCAATATCCATGCTTTGAACTTCCAGTAAGTATAGTACTCCCCAGCTAACAACTTTAGGTTGTTAGAACATTCCCCAAATGTTTCCATTAGTAACAACAGTGTAATTTTTTCTAGGAACAATAAAAACTTCCAGTTTTTTAGGCATTGTATTAAAGGTGTTGCTTGGTTATATAAACGTTATACAAACATATTTTTAAATCTGTAAAATGTTTAAATCATTCCACCAACAACTTAAGAATAGCATTTTTTATATGTCTAATGTATAGCATTAAACAAGTTCTACTGGCATAATTGCAAGAACATTTTCTGATAACTTTGAGGGAACTTTCAGAGAGTGTTAGCCAATGTTCTGAGAACATTCCCTGTTAGCCGGGTCTCACCTCCATTTAGCATATTTAAATAAGTCAAAATGCATTTCGCAGATTTTCCCTCAAAATCATCAACAGATGTGAAAAAGATTCAGTCTGACTTTCCTCATAAGTGGACTGCTTTGGATCGCTTATGATAGGTGGTGACTGTTGCACGCAAGCAGCACTCCTTACTAGTAAAAGATACTTAACTAATGTAAATTATTTTATTAGTGTAGGAGTAACATTAAAGTACAGTTTTCACTAGCAGTGCATCATGGACTTGCTTTATCTGTTAATAATACGTGTGATAATTTCTGCATCAACATAGTCACAGTTCCAAAAGAAAGTCTTCCTCCTACTGCTCTTTGTTTTCTGCAAACAGAGCAAGTATTGTCTTGAAGCCCAGAGGAAGATTAATATTTTCGAACCTTGGGCTCCCTCAGGAACATTGAATGGGTTTTTATTGCATCAATTTATGAATTATGAGTAAAATAGTATCTTTAGTTAACCATGCTTAAAGACCTTCATGTTTTGTTCTACAACATAAATTAATAATAGTCATACCTTAACATAAACATAAATCTCAAAGCTGCTATTTATTTTTACATTCAAGTTGCTTATAAGTTGCTACATATCCAGTATTTCAGTACTATGTTTTCTCAGCTTTTTACATTATTATGCAATTAGTTTAACATCAAATTGCAATATTGTAAATTAATTGTACAGTATTCCACATTCACTAATGGGATTTAATAAGGTTGTTGTCTTTGAAGGCAGCTGCTTATATAGGCCATATACAGTAAGGCAACTTACTAGGTTTTGGCACAGAGCCTTTGGGTAGAACTTAGAACTTACTGGACTGAATATAAAATTGCCATTAAAACACTGTGAGCTGTCCTAGAAATGAACTGTGTGTGTTTGTGTTTGTGTGCGGTCCTGGTATTCTATGTTACAAGTATAGTAATACCACTAAATTTTGACTTTGTGGAGACATTATGTAGGTCCCCATGAGGATGACTTAAGCTTATAAATCATACAAAATGATCTAATTTCTGTTATTGGTTAGGTTTAGGGGGCAGGGTTAGTGTAGGGGGGTAGAATATACAGTTTGTATAGTATGAAAGCCATCATGTCTATGGAATAAAACATTAAAACCCACCGTGTGTGCACAGGTTTAGCTAGTTGGCGTGTTGAGGTTTAACTCATCAAGATTAACCACTGAAAAAGTTGGACTTCATTCTGAATCACTCTGTTTTCCCACTCTGTGAGTATTTGTGTGTGTGTCAACATTAATTGACTGTATGCTAAGTAACTGTACTGTTCCAGGTGTTCGGCCTCGGTGTGTTTCCTGAAGCGAAGTTGATCTGACAGTCCTGCGTGGGGAAATTATCCAGACTGGTTATGACACACTCCGCTGAGTCAGGGTCATCTGGAAGCTCATGAAAGATCCTCCAGCACCTCCAAGACTTTCAGCATATGGCTTGTCTGACCCTGAAGGGCTGAATTACTCAGAAACCTCAGTACGGTTCAGGATCAGCTGTTGAAACAGGTCTGATTTGTGAATTTTGCTTCCCTTAGCTGATAACTCATTTGTTAAGCTTGTCACTCAGATTGAGCGGCGCTTGGGCTCACAGAGACACATATATTACTGCAAAGCTGGCTGGTGAGACACAAGTTTGATATCAAAGTGTTTTGAATCTTTAAATAGGTTCACAGTCGCATGTAATAAATGAAAACTGTAGGATTTGCTTCTAAAGAATACTTTACATGTCTCACATCAGGTTTGACATTAATTGGTTCTCATGTGTCCAATCCCACTGTTCCATGTTTGAATACATAAATGGATAAGTTTGAGATTATCAGGCAAGAATGTATTCTTTTGTGTTTTCCTCATGTAAACTAATGGCTTTAGAGTGTAGCACACAAGTCATATGGACTGTTATTTGTTTCTGTAGGGGTTTGACATCCAAAAGACACTGTCCACTACTAAAACATCCTGCTAACAGCTGCTTCCCAGCTAGCAGGGAATGTTCTTAGAACATTGGCAAGCATTTTCCAAAAGTTCTCTCAAAATTATCAAAAATGTTTTTGTAGTACAGTTAGTAGAACTTTCCTTAAGATTATATATCATATATATCAAAATGTGAATATTAAGTAGTTAGTAGAATATTTTAAAAATATTAAAGAAATAAAAAAGTTTAAATAACATTCTTATACCCAAACAATAACGTTAATACAATGTCTACTGGGTTTGTGCTTCAGGTGAGGAAGATCACAAGGGTTTGGAATGTTCTTCTGAATTATATTTTGGGGGCTATTGCACTAGAGTTTTTAGGTGAGATAAACGCAAGCTTGTGGCGAAAATTGTTAAAGATGTATTAGGCAAAAAGACATACGAAATGTTCTGACACTCGGAAAGTTTGACATTTATGTTCACAGGAAGAAGCTGGTGGGAACAAACTGCCGTGAATATGAGCTGCTATTTTCCACAAATAAAAATATGAGCTTTATTTTCATACCAAGCATATAATTATAAACTCTTCTAGCTTGGCCCTTAATGAAGAAGGGTGAAAAGCTGAGAGAGAAACATCAAACGCTCTCCTCGCAGCACACTTTGGCCCAGAGCTGCCCACACACTTATAAGCAGGCATTTCCAGCTCTCGCCCAGAGCATTGCACCCAAACTGCAGCCCGTTTACTCATCCGCCCAGATTCAGCTGCCTCGGCCAATTACAGAGAAGTGCTGCGACCCTGCTGTGACCCTTATCCTGCCTACAGCCAATGATCTCATCCCCCTCGGTGGATCCCACCCACTGCTGCTTTTTGCCTCTGTTGTCTGTGCCTAGTCACAGGAATTTCTAGCAATTTATCTTTTATCTTATCATTGTTCTGAATACTTCTTTAAGTTTTTTATCATAGGATGAGGTTGAAAAGACATTCTGAGGTGTAATTAGGATTTGTTAATATACATGTGGAACAAATTGGCCAAAGACCCTGTAAGAGACGTCCAAAAACTCAAGGTATGGCCCTGAGTGTCTTCCCGATTGGGGCTGAAATCCTCAAATTTGGATTTATGTTTCAATAACATATGTAAAATCAATACCAAAATCTGACAACGTTGATAAGGCATTTTTGCTGCTTAAGTATTAATCGTGCAACTAAACAAAATGCATGTGTTTTTCAGGCTGACTCTGCTAATGCTCATGCACATACCAGAGACCCTCCCACAGGGCGAGCATTTGAGGTTACAGTAGCTCATAAAGGCATATGGTTCAGAGTGGAGACCAGAGGCTGCTGTGTTTCAATGGAGTCGATGGAGAAGTTGCTTTAGTATGCTGGATCAACTGCTTTTGTGCAGAAACAGCTCATTACATTAAACTGCCTGGCTGCTAATCTAAACGTGTTTGGCATGATGTATGCATTTTGGAGGGAGAGCTATATTTGGAGTTTGCTTTTAATAAAAGCTGTGTTTTAAGTCATGGGAATGTTATGACAGGTAAGATTAATTAATGGCCCTACCCGATCATCCACAGTATGCCAGTGATGACTGATGGTCATAAAACGGTTTTAAGTATTAGTGAGGACTTATCCTTGCTGAAAAAAACAAATTACACTAAGCAGGTCTTAGCTGGTTTAAGTTGGTCTAGCAAGTCTACCATCCAGCTAACAGGAAACACTGGGTAACGTTCTCTAAAGATTATCTTAAAGTTATCAAAAAATGTTCTTGCAGTAACGTTAGTAGATGTTTTTTGTGTTATATATTATATAGATCAAAATTGTTATTCTTAAGTTAGTGGAGCGTTTTAAAAAAACATTACAGAAATAAAAAATGTTCAGATAATGTTCTTATAACCAAGCATTACCATTAATAGAACATCTAAATAAGTTGGACGTTTTGAACATTCCAAGAACATTTAAAATAGCATTTTTAACATTTTTTAGTTGAAACAGAAATTTTAGCGAAAATGTTCTTACACCCTAAAATTGTTAGCTGGGTAAGCTGACCAAACTGGTCATCGGCCAAAGATACAGACTCATAGGTTGTCATCTCCTCTTCGGTAAGAATATCTCTGGCCCATTATTGAGTAAAGAACAGGTCATGCGTCTATCAGAAAACTAATTGGCTCTTTCAACTAAAAGGCCGGTGCCTCAATTTCATTACAGGCACAATTAGTGTTGCAATTTGTTCCATTAGTTTTTCTCTGACTGGCCCTTTACCACTGTCTCTAAACAGGCCTGTGTTGTCCTCACAGCCTTTCTGTTTCCCCCCCTTGTTCTGCAGCAAGCTTTCATTCACTGGAGGAACTTTACAAGGGCACAGGGAGGCAGTTTAGTGTCTTACTGAGGTACTGAGCATTCCGAGGCTGTATCTTTTCCTGCTGGATGGAGGCCTACAGGGAAATCAGGCAGGAATCAGTCTAATCCAATGAGCTCGCTGTACCTCACAACACTTTGTGCCAACAAAGAAAGTGAGCACACACACATACATACATACAAAAACACACTTTATATCAATACTTCTTCAATCCCTCTGTGTCTCTCAGCTACTGTTGGTTTCTCTCACCATATACCTGTTCATTCTCCAGTCATTTGTAATCCCTCCTTCTTTTCTCAGGGAAAACTCAAACACTGTAGCACAAGAGAACGACAAACCAGCCTTGATTGTAATTCCTGTGGGACGCTTGTTTAGTGGTAAGTTCTAAATGAGACTTTTCATTTCTAAATTCATCAGGGCTTTTTGGTATTGATGTTGCTAGTAAGGGGGGAATTATTAACAGATCTGCGCTGTGTTTGAATCTTCCCTCATGCTACTTTAAGCTTTTGCTAGAAAAAGCCGGCCGTGGGTTCATTCATGTCAATCACAGATGGCTAAGCACCCATTGGCATGAATTCCCCCAAGCTTTGTACCTAATCCCCTGCTGGCAACTGGAGTCATGTGTAATGGATGACAGCTGGATGATAACTTGTCACTCAACTACTGTATATAGAGAGGAGCGGAGCCCGGACAAGGCGGAAAAACCTTTATTCAGTTGCGTGTACCTTTGGTGACAATTGTTACTAGTATTGATTCTTAGGTTGACCTTTGAACTTTCAAGCCCTAAAAGTTAACATGAATCAAATTGAGGCTTTTTAGTTTTCTGTCCTATTTTTTTGTTTCTTGACGAATATATTGCCACATTAGAGAAGTATGATGTGTTGTGTTATGAATACCCTGTCATGTTTATTGTAGAAGAAGACTGTCCTGCCAGCTGAGCCTGATTTAGCCCATATTGCTTAGAGTACCTCTAAATCACAGTTGTCTTTATTGCTCCATGTGGACTATTTGCCACTTTTTTCTGTTTTTTATATCATTTTCCTGATTTTTCCCCCGTTTCCTCTGTGCTAAAATGTTTTCTGTTAAGCTGCTTTGCAATAATGTACATTATGAAAAGTACTTAAGAAATAAAACTGAATTGAATTTATTTAGATCTTCTCCATATGAGTCCATTAATGAGGCAATGTGACTCTTTTTCTGAGCTGATATCCACTTTCTTCTTGTGAATGCAGAATGGTGAAATACGTAGACACACAAACCACCTGAAACTACCGGTGCCTGTCTTCTGAAATCCACTCAGAGCAAGCCATCCCTCCTTGTTTCAAAGCTATTTATTGTCCCTGGCCTAAACACTGTATTGTGTCATTCAGATCTTACATACCAGGTATTAAGAGCTGGAAAAAGAGTGACAAGGCGGTATTTTTTGGGTCAGGATGATACAACGACAAAAATAGCAGCCCTCAGTTCTCCACCTGACTGAGCACGATGTCGGCAAATCCTGTCATTTCATGACACTCAAAATGGAAGGCGTGTGTAAATGTGTCGAGTCAACAGACAGAGATGATACTCTTCCATTCATGAGACAATGCAGTCTCTCTCTCTCTCTCTCTCTCTCTCACACACACACTTATATGAAATGAAAACACTTCTCTTTAACATTAATTTCACATTTTAGATGCATTAAAGCTAATGTGCCTTTGTAGAATTTTACTCCTGATATTACTGTAGGTATGTACTGTTATTATAATGTAATATAATAAGTTTGTTAATAGCTTACGGTATTTTAATGTTGCATTCATCTTGACAGAAACTGGATGGCCTCATCTGACAGGAAAAACGACTTGATCTACAGACAAATTGAGGTACTTCAATAAACAATCATATTCTCTGTCATTGCCATTACTGTTGTCATTACCATAATTGCTGTCATTTCCAACTCATTTGCACTAATACCAAGCGTTTTGTGCTCTTCCCATAAGGTTGCAGTGCTCACAATATTATTATGCTAATTGCGATCACATTTTCTCTTATCCGCTACAGTGTTCGGGGAAAAAAGTTCAGTTTTCTCAATCCACACATTGCGTGTTTCACTTTTGTTATTGTCCACATTACAAAGACAATTTGACAAAGACAATTTGCTGGGTTAGTTCACAAAACGACAGTTGATTATAAATTATTCAGCTCAGCTTTACCTCAGAACATTAAGGTTTGAGAAATCTCTGAATACACTCATTTGAGATCTTCTGTTCTGTGCTTCGCCTCTGAAGTTTGGCATGTCATTAACTTTTCAACCTATATTACCTTTTAATTGGAGCAATAATTATCACAAATTAGCCATCATTACAATCAATGTCTTGAATGTGTTCTGTGCTTAGAATGGGCAGTCTTATGGTTTTTTTTTATCATGATGTTTGGCCCTTGGGCAGCCAGGTATACTGTGAGACAGAGGATAATTGAAATAATTAACATGACCAGCGAGGTTCCAGTTGAGTAGAGGGAAGGTCAAAATGTCTCTGGTGTATAGGGATTAAAATATTTAGCAATAAATATGTACAACCTTTGACATTATTTAACACTAATTAATTATTAAAATGATATAGATCAGGTTTTCTCTTTTGTTGCTTAAATAAAAGCTGCAATCAATAGCTTTTGCCTCTCTATTGCCATCTCTGTCTAAAACATAAAAATGCAGTCGACATGACCTGGGAAGTCAGACCTGACAGCTTGCATTATAACTTAAACTTACTGTTGTAAATCAGGATCTTGCATAATAAACTTACTGTTGTAAATCAGGATAAGGTAAGGATATCATTCTGAACACTGAGCTGTTATGTACTTGCTCAATAATTTATTTTTGTTCATTTTAACCAAAAAAAGTTACAGTTTGCAGCTGTAAACAGGGATATGAGTATAAACAAAGACATCATTCTCATTTAAACATTGTTAAACATTTAAGTGGAGTTTGAAGCAAATTCCAAAGAAGAACATTTGTAAATGTGGTCAATTCAGTTGCGACAAACCCTCTTTAGATCATTTGCTTTAAAATTGTCTACACAAAACCCATGTGACTTTTCCCCCCTGGATCACAAAGAAGATTTTTTTTTAAATGTCAAAGTTGCTTATTGTCATGCAGTATAAATAGCAGTAGTGTTTTTCCCCATCTTGCCCAAGGAAAGAAGTAAGTCAGAACTGCGACTCGTGTCCCCTTAAAAAACAGGTGCCTGATGCCCCTGGATATATACTAATGCAAGTTTGTACTTTACTATTGGATGCGTTTGTGATATGATATCTCAATCATTTGTTTCTAACATTTCCTGTCTCCTGTCTGTCTTTTTCAGCACAACATGTTGGTCATTTCACATGGTCACCACACACTGCGTCAACAGCATCATGGCCTATTTACTCAGCTGTGGCCCAAAGACAGGGTATGTTGTGATGTGCAAGCCAAACACAGGAGCTGTAACTAGGCCACTCCTATATCTGTGTTTTAGAGAGCTGCTGGGTGCAGGACACTCTAAAACCATGATATTACTGATGTAAACAAGCACACTTTTATTTTTAGTGGTGTTTGCAAAAGCAATCTTATCTGTTACTCATGCTTAGAGATTTGAACACACCCCAAACCAGAAGTATTAAACTTGGTCATGATATTTTATCACATATTTTTTTTCATGATATGTTTTTGCACATGTTTAGTGCAGTTTGTGCTATGGACATAATACCTTGTGTAGCTTGTTGTTCACAGGTTTGCTGTTCATTGTGTATGACACACTTTTGATTTTCCATAATTTCCTGTAATCCCAAAGCTTAATTTTGCAGGAGGGACCTGAGTCATATCTAGAATCTAGTTGTATCTCTATATTAGAGTATTTTAGAGGGCTCTTGTGACGTGGCCCAATAAACATCCACACAAAACACTCTAGAAATGCCTTAGTAACCACACGGAACACCCTAGCAACAGCATCACAACACAGAATATCTTTGCAACCACATATTGCTAGTTCTGCACAGCCAAGCACAATGTTTTCATCAGAAGATGTAAGAGTCGGGTTTGTGCTAATGAACCGGCTCTGATGTCTCCAAAATGGCCAGAGCTTTTGGGCCACAATGAGGCAGGAAATATGTCCCATGTGCTATAATGTGATATAAATACATTCTTGTTTATAGATTCTGATTGATTGTGTCCCAGTTCTCTCCCAGTATCACAATGTCGGAGACAAAGAGGTGTATATACAGGTGTGGGCAGTATGGGTGATGGGCCTGTTAACATTTCAGCTTACTGTGCTAAATTTCAGCCTATTAGTACTCCCTCTGCATGATTATACCCCCTTCTCGCCTTCTCTCCTGTTCGTCCTCTTCTGAAAGAGTAAATTAATATTCCTCTGAGATATAACACTTCCAGGGTGGGACAGATTTAGGCCAGAATAAGTGCTCATACAGAAAAAAGTTGCAAAGCTAATAGATCCCCCCCCTCCATTCTAAGATTGATACCTGTCCCACGCTAACCACTCTTAGGTGACAAGAACTAATTTTCTGAGAGTAAAAATCAATTTCTTTTTGACGTTTAAATAATAGTTTCCACAAAATAGAAGCAGCATTATGTATTTAGTGTTTATGCAGGCGGTAATATATGGGAAAATCATTTGTGTTAAAACACAAGGTTGTCAGAAAAGTGTTTCAGGGTTTTTTGTTGCCTGAGAAAATACCACCTCTTAGTCCCATGATGCTGTATTGTTCCTATTAACAGCTGTCCCTGGGGGAGGGGTAAAAAAGGGGTTTTGACTGGGTCTGCTGCTCTGCTAGCTTTGGGGAAAATCCTCTCAATAATGTCTCGTGACCCCATTGAAGAAGAAAAGCCAGTTTGTTTGGCCAAGAGACAGGGAAGAAAGCGGGTTCCACACTAAAACACCAAATCAAAGAGAATTAAAAAAAGAGCTCTGTCATACTTGATATTTTTGGAGCGCTTTTGATGTTCTGGGTCAAAAACCTCTCAGTAAAAGATCTGGAACACTATAGAGCCAGCCAAGAAAGCAGAGCTTTTATTTCAGCTCCTGGCTAAGTATGTTCTCACTTTCAAAGCAATACCTCTGCGACT
This sequence comes from Chromobotia macracanthus, assembly GCA_036877525.1. Classification (NCBI taxonomy): domain Eukaryota; kingdom Metazoa; phylum Chordata; class Actinopteri; order Cypriniformes; family Botiidae; genus Chromobotia; species Chromobotia macracanthus. Next base: position 6,649,579 of record JAZGTH010000067.1, on the reverse strand, counting down.
AGACAATGACGAACAAGGTGGTAATTCCAGACCCCAGTGAAAATCAAGGGTGTGAAGGCAGAGACGCAAATGTGAGGGAAAGATGAAACCAGATCACATAAGGCAGTAACTTTAACATATTGCCATGCTGCTGGGGTGTTATGAGCGGTTGTCAGGGTGTTGCTATGCAGTTTTAAAGATGTTCTTTAAATACATATGGATCAGGTCAAAGACAGCATCTGTACAGAATGCACATATTACTGTGGGATTTTATTGTGGTGTTTGATGTGGGTGTGGGATGTACCCTATGTTCTGGTCATCTTGGTGTTCTGTAGTGTCTCTTTGGCACAAAGGTGGCATGTCCACAGTGATGTCACAGGCTGCCTTTCTGCCAGGGTGAAACATGTCTGACTGTCTCACTCTCTTATTGTTATTTTTGGGTGCCCCTTGTCCAGAGATTCATGTGTTTTCATGACCTGATACATCAAAAGGAGCTAAAGTCCAACATGACACCTGCCTCATATCAGGAGATCTATTGACTGTGTTGGCTATGACTACAGCTGGGTGTAAAGAGATAAAATGTTCTAGCGTGTCAACATTTTTTTGAAGTAAAGAATACTCTGACCGAGTCTGACACAAAAATGCTCTTGCAGAGAAACGTCACATGTGGAGGAATAAGCAAAACACTTTCATCAAAGTGAAATATCTTTAAATAACCTTTCCAATGTCGAGCCACTCTGCTGTCACTGTGAGTAATGCTCTCTGCATCTAAGCTTGGACATGTCAAGTACTTTAGTGATGGAAGACAAGTTTGTGTATGACTGACATCACCATATTTCTGTCTTTTAGGGTGGACAGATTCCGGGGTGGCTGATGAACCATGACAGAGGGACACAAGAGGAATCTTGTTTAAGCCTGTGCATCTTGATGGCTTGTTGTATAGAGAAACAAACATGTTTTATTGATACATTCAGTGATTTAGTTCCGGATTTCATTCGTTCTGATGTTGCCCTGCAGCTTCACTTGTTTATCACTCTGTTTGCAGCTGGGAGACAACAGAATTACAGCCAATCTATTATCACTGGATGTGAGAATTTGCATGCCTACATTGCAACAAGCATGTTTTGGCATTAAAAGCAGGCCAGAAGTGATATCAGATGTGGTTAGGTCAGTGCATATGGACAGAGAAAAAAATGCTAATTAAAACATGTTCTTCCCAGCCTTGAGTATGCACAGATTTAAACAGAGAGGGAAGAACGGATAAGAAAACGGAAAAGAGGATTTAGGAATGAATGACAGAGGTAGAAATGAAAGACGGCTTTAACACAAGATGAGTGACTGACAGTTTTATACACCACTGCACACAAACCAGGATGCGCCTTTTAAACCTTTGCTTGTAACCCCTCTTCCCCGTGATTTCTCCTACCTGCCTTCTGTCTCTCTCTCGCAGTTCCTCTCACAGATCCACCATATGATGGGTCTCTGATGATGGATACTGACCAGCCAATCAGAAGAGACCTCTGGGTGGGGTTTGTTTGTGTCAGGGCTGTGTGAACCATTGGAATGGTGGGTATGGTCACATACATTACAATTAATTCTGAAGTCCTTTTCAGCATATAGTTGTAATAGAGTTTGGATTTGCTAATTGCTCATTGGTTAATAGCTCTGATTTATTTAGGATAAATGATATGACCTCATCTCTGAACACCAGAAGCTGATCTTTATTCATGTTGCATAGCAACATTATGTTACTGTTTACATGTCAGGAACTAAGGCCCGGATTCATAGACAGAGCTTATATTAAGCCAGGTGTAAGCCATAATGTGTTAGTTACATTTGGACACATTTACATTTCTATATACGTTCCAACCTATGTCACCTATGTTCCAAACATAACATTTATATATATATATATATATATATTTACATGTGTGTGTGTGTGTGTGTATATTAATAGACAGGTAGATTTATGTTATATATCCATGACTCTGTTACACTGTAAATCCCAGTGAAGCCTGAGAGTTATCAAATGCATGACAAAACTAGGATAAACTGAGTTAGAACTAAACATCACTCCAGAAAATTTTATATAAAATTTATATTTAGTCATTTAGCAGATGCTTTTATCCAAAGCGACTTACAAATGAGAAACATCACAGTGCTTTAATTGGCTCATCGTAGAAGAACCAGCTATATTTGCAGTACTGCAGTGCCAAGTTTCAGGAGGAACCCAAAGCAGTTCAGATGCTGGAGAAGAAGTAACAATGCAGAAAAGGGCAGAAAAGAAGGACAGAAGTTTATTTCTTTTTTTTATAGAATAATAAATCCCTTTAAATTGTGATTGGTTTAAGTGTGCACAGAAAAGATCTGTCTTCTGCTGTGTGCTGGAAATGATGATGATCTCAGCAGATATGGTGAAGGTTGGAAACTCGTTCCACCACACAGAATTATAAAGACTGAAGGTTCTAGAAAACAAGTTTGCATTTCGTATTAATGGAAGTGCCGGGTGCCTCTAGTTAACTGACCGTAGTGGACGGAAGGTAATGTAGATCTCTCAGACTAGTTCACCGCATGTTACTTAGACATGTTGTTGTTTACTTGCTTAGTACCAGACAACTTTCTTACACTCAAAATCTTTATTATATTAAAATCGTTAGATAAGTACTTGAGGTTGTGATACATACCACACCACAAGAAAAAACACTACATTAGGCCATATGTCTGTGCCATAAAGTCATTTTGACTAGCATTAAGGATTTATGATCTGTAATAACCAAAAATGACAGTCATGATAGTTATAGCTATAATCATCATAATCATGTTTTTTATGGTCCTTGTTTAATATGATTAAGCATGACTCACGAAAATTATAGCAACATATGATTATGAAATCCCACATAAATTACAAACATTTACGCTATGACACTGTCTTTAAATAGAAATCCACAAATATTTGCTATATAAATGATGAACAGAATAGTAAGATAGCAGTACACATTCATACATCAACAAAGGCATCAATAATTAAGTTTAATGACATTTCTATGACATTTTAATTATTTTTACCATTATGCTTTTTAGGGTAATATTATTTGCTGATGTCATCAATAGAAATTCTGTGAAGGGTTACTCAAACGCTCTTCTTCATTGTGATTAATATCAAACAGAATAAGGGGACCCTGTGCTCGCCGGTGCCCACGCACAGAGCTCGGTTGCCCGCTGCAGGCAGGGCGCGGAAAGACAAGTCACGGAGCTTTACGCAGAAGATAACGACCGAAGATTTTACTCAGATTTATACACATGGAGTGAATATATATATATATATATATATTACTTCGTTTTTTCACAAGCGTTTGGGACATTTTCCGAGGAAGTAACCTAAAATAAAAATTGAGCAATTGGAAAATTACATTACAGAAATGCGTTTATGTGGTGATGTCCTGAAGTTAAACATGCCATGACTGTAAACACGAGCTGAAGATGAGATGCAGGGATCGTCCAAAAACAAAACGTGAGAGAATGAGAGGGAGGGAGAGCGATGGAGAGCACGGACGCGCGCGCGCTCCCGGTGCGGCACTCGGCGCGCTCAACAGCTCGTGCCTCCTCCATCCCAACCCTCTCCGCCAACACCACAGACGCCAACGCCGTCTCTCCAATCTCTGCCCTCTCCCTCCCCGCTTGCTTTTCTTAAAGCTCATTTCCGTGACGATCTGAAGCTTTTCTCTCCGGCACAAGGAGAGATGCCAGTAGCGCAGCAGCGGGACGAACCGAACCGAGCCGCTCCTACCGGAACTGAGCTGCAGTTCTCACTGTTTTTTTCAGCACCGAGCTGATCCTGCATCAGAAGCAAACCTGTATAGAGAAAAGAGATTTAATTCAAATCAATCTTGAGAGAGGGGAGAGAGAAAGAGAGACTGGAGACGGAGGAGGAGAGGGAGAAATCCAACAGTCTTTAAACTCGTCTTATTTCTTATGTTCTGGTGAAGAAAGGTGAGTTTTCTTGGGGAGACGCTGTCAGTTGTTCTCAGACTTTGGGAGGTTATAATAACATGGCGAAACAGCGGGATCTGTACAATTTAATCAGATGATGCATTGATTTCTTTCTGATGTAACGGCGCAGAGACTGCTGTACAAATTAACCTCACCAGCTGGTATTTCAGCAAACGCACTATACTTAAAATGTCTGAAATGTAAGTTTAATGTTAAGTTTTAATCATATGCGTTTCTTTATGTCAACATGCATTCACTTCGGCGGTGTGAAACATTAAGATTTGGTTTCATTCCAATGCATATCTGTATTTCTTTCAGTCAGCGATCGGAGGCAGTCAGGGACCACCCGTCTCCAAACCCGCTGGAGATGTAAAGTTGGACACCGCTAAAACCGAGTAGGTATCCGTTACCTTGGTTCTTGGGAATGAAAGGACGTTGGGATTGATTGCCAAAGTCAAGCCAGAAGAGAAGGGTGGGAGGAAAGCCATACAAAGTGCTATTCATTGAAAATCGCGAGGACTTTAACCCGTCTCCTCTACAGAAAACGCAAGGATCTTTCGATGGCTTTCGGTCCATTTATTCGTTTTGAGGGTCCAGATGCCAAAATATTGAAATTAATTTGATAAGCAGAGTGTGGCACACTCAGCAGCATTTGGCTTTTAGTTTCTCCACTGATCTGCTGATAGCACGCAACTGCGATCTGCGCTAATTAAGTGTGTTCACACTTTGGAAAGCAAATAACCTCCGTTACGCAGTAAAGGTCTAATTGGCGTTTCGGCGACAGTCTTCTGATGCACCTATCGTCGTTTCTTGAAACGAAAGGGTATCGTTGCCATTGCTTTTTTTGTATTGATCTATTATTCACTTATTTATTTCATTGATAGTACTGGTCTAATGCTGTTTACATGAACATGGACTGCTTGGTTTTCCATAAGTAACTGAAGTGTTATGTTGCCAAATGCCCCCATCCTGCACTGTGTTTGTTGTGTGCGTGTGTGGTGAGATTTTAAATGGACACTTTTATTTGTCGTAACGATAATGAATGATTTTAAACATTTTGGATGCGCTTTTTGCATACAGTGCTTAAAAAGCAATAATGGCGATTTATCCACCTTGCATTCAGTATGTATTCAGAGTCTTGCATTTAGAGTTGACGTATGCTACGTCCTTTACCATCGAACGAGAGATAATGCATGATCTCTGTCGCAAACATGATGTGGATGATGCCGTGATGTGGAGAGAGGACGTGCTTGTTCTGTAGTTTATTGCGCAAAGCACCCGAGCCATTGCAACATCCGTGCGCTCTGTGCTACTTCTCAGCTCTTACATTGTCTTTTTAATGTGTTTTGCAGTGCTGTGAAGTGGCTCTCAGCCTTAACTTCATCGGGACTTGTCGGAAGGATGCTGTGGTTTACCCTGTTAAGCACAATAGCTTTAGGATGGACTACGCCGATCCCACTGTTGGACGAGTCAGAAGAAATAGACGAACCTTGCTTTGACCCTTGCTACTGTGAAGTCAAGGAGGGTTTTTTCCACGTCCAGTGCGACAGCAAAGGATTTACAAATGTCAGCCAGATCTCACAGACGTGGACGAGGCCCTTTAAACTCAATTTGCAGAGGAACTCCATGCGCAAACTGTATTTTAACAGCTTTTTGCATCTCAACAATGCTGTGTCCCTCAATCTGGGAAACAACGCTCTGCAGGACATACATGTGGGTGCGTTCAACGGCCTGAGCATATTGAAAAAACTGTTTCTGCACGAAAATAAACTGGAGGTGTTCAGGAATGACACTTTTATGGGGTTGGAAAGCCTCGAGTACCTTCAGGCGGATTACAACGTTATCAAGAGAATAGAGAGCGGGGCGTTTCGGAATCTGCACAAACTCAGAGTACTTATTTTGAACGACAATTTGATACCTGTGCTACCCAGTTTATTATTCAGGTCGGTGTCGCTGACGCATCTTGACTTACGCGGCAACCGCTTAAAAATTCTGCCCTACAAAGGGACCTTGGAATACATCGGGCGCAGCTTGATGGAGATCCAGCTGGAGGAAAATCCGTGGAACTGTGTGTGCGATATTGTACAGCTCAAAACGTGGCTTGAGCGTATTCCTTACACTGCCCTGGTGGGCGACATCACGTGTGAGTATCCCTTTCATTTGCACGGCAAGGACCTTCGGGAGATCAAGAGGAGCGAACTTTGCCCGTTACTTTCCGAAGCGGAGCTGGAGGCCAAACATGGCATTCCCAGATTGCCGTTTAATAACGAAAATGTCTGGCCCACCAAGCCTTCGTCCATGCTATCGTCGTTTCATAACACAGCCTCCTCAGTCGAATACAGAGAGAGGCACGTAAAGCCAACTAAGCGCCCTAGACCCACAAAAACGCCACCCACTCCTCGTAGCATTTACCCGGGGCTGAATCAGCCTCCAGTCGCTGGCTATCAGACCAGACCCCCCATACCAATCATTTGCCCGACAGGATGCACATGTAATTTACATATTAATGACTTGGGTCTCACTGTTAATTGCAAAGAGAAAGGTTTCCACAACATTTCCGAGCTCCTGCCACGTCCACTCAACGCCAAGAAACTCTATTTAAGTGGGAATTTGATTCAGAAAATTTACAGGTCGGATTTCTGGAACTTCTCCAGCTTGGATTTATTGCATTTGGGTAATAATCGGATATCATACGTTCAGGAAGGCGCCTTTGTGAATCTGCCTAACTTAAAAAGTTTATACTTGAATGGCAACGACATAGAAAGGCTCACTCCGGGCATGTTTCGCGGTCTGCAAGCGCTCAATTACCTGTACTTCGAGTACAACGTCATTCGAGAGATCCAGCCGGCCGCGTTCAGCCTCATGCCAAACCTGCAGCTGGTTTTTCTCAATGACAACCTGCTGCGCACCCTGCCCGTGGATGCGTTTGCTGGCACCTCCCTCGCCAGGCTCAACTTACGCAACAACTACTTCCTGTACCTGCCCGTTAACGGGGTACTAGACCATCTCCACTCCATCGTTCAGATCGACCTGCACCAGAACCCGTGGGACTGCTCCTGCGACATCATCCCGCTCAAGCAGTGGATTGAAAAGCTCAGCTCCGTCATCGTAGTGGGGGAAGTGATTTGCAAGACCCCGGATTTCGCGCTCGGGAAGGATCTGCGCACCCTGGAGGCCGAGGTCATCTGTCCCGAGTTAAAGTTCACGGCTTCTTCTCCCGTGCTACCCGATGACATCACGGCGACCAGCGGCTCCGAATTAGGATACGCACCGGCGACTGGAGCTGTCCCGCTCTCGGTGCTGATTCTCAGCCTGCTGATCCTCTTCATCTCCGCCGTGTTTGTGGCCGCTGGGCTTTTCGCGTTCGTTCTTCGGAGGCGAAAGAAGCTCCCGTTTAGGAAGCGACAAGAGGTGGACCTCACGGGCATTCAGATGCAGTGCAAGATATTTGAAGAAAGACAGACCGCCTCGCCCGAGAAAGCGCCCGGTCACGTCTACGACTACATTCCCCATCCCGTTACGCAGATGTGCAACAATCCCATTTACAAACCACGCGAGGGAGAGATTGAGGGCGAGCAGTTTGCAGAAACAAAGGAAAATAACAGTAATTATCGAACTCTTCTGGAGAAGGAGAAGGAGTGGACGATGGCCGTGTCCAATTCCCAACTCAACACTATCGTCACCGTCAATCAGTCCAGTGACATGGCCAGCTTTCACGAGAATGGAGTGCTTTGTCCCACCGTGATTGACAGCCAGAGACCGACCCCAACGGTGGGGTTTGTAGACTGCCTTTACGGCACAGTTCCCAAATTAAAGGACATGCACGTTGCACATGCACACCCCCCTGGAATGCAATACCCTGATTTACAGCAAGACGCCCGATTAAAAGAAACATTACTTTTCACTGCGGGGAAAGGATTTCCTGAGCAAACCCAAAGCGAATACCTCGAGTTAAGGGCCAAACTCCAAACCAAGCCGGATTACCTCGAAGTCTTGGAGAAATCATATAGATTCTAATCGAATTGAATTCAAATAAAAGAATGAACTCACTTTCACCCCTTCCTCTCTCCCCAATGCCCAAAAAGAAAACTTATCAAAAAAGAAGCATGGCAAAATATATGTACACATACACTCACACACACACGTTGCCACACACATTTCCCCCAAGTCGCTTTGGAGGAAAGGCCATAACTCAGATTTTTAAATCAAGTGCCTTTTTCAGAGTAGCCAGCAATGTTAACACCCATTATTTTTGTACGGAACAGATTTGTTGTTGAGCCTCCGGAGCGCAGTGATCAAAATATGATAAAAAGAAGCCTTCATGCGCCCGGGAGCGCGCCTGGCACAGTTTGTAGAATATTTGCAGTTTGCTGCATGCATTCAACTGCACAGGAGGGGTTTGAGCAAAAGCTCCACCTGCTATAGAGATACAGTGACTTATTTACCCGTTCTGTGGTCTATTTAATTTTATAACAAAAGACAACAGAGTTCTATCTCAAGGACGCACACGAGGATCAATATTTGTGAATATATAGTGACACTCGAAGATTTTATGGAGTTCAAACGCACTTTCTTAAAAAAAGCTTCTGGATACGATCACTAACGCTTTTTAGGAAGCACTTTTAATGTTTTCTCTCTCTCTCACGAAGATTTGACAAAGTAAAAATGTGCATATATTTATTCTGTAATTTCAGTGAAAGAATTTATTGTAAAGGTAATGTTAAATCAATGTATAGTGATTATGCGTCTGGTATAGCCTTCTTAATAAAAATACAAAGTCTTAAATCAAATAAAAGGGTACCTATTGCATACTGTTTGTGGGAAATAGACTTGACGTTTTGGCATGACGCTTTAATGGCTATTTTTTTGTCCGGCAAAAACGAAATACAAAATGCACATTAACCTTTTAAGGTCTTTCTGCTGCTAAAGGAATCAGATTGAGACAGTCTGATGTTCCTGCCTATATATATGCCATCGATGGGTTTGAACAAGAAAAGGAGATCTTGGATTAGATTTAAATCATTTTATAAGGTATGTTTCTTTCAACCTGCTGATATCTGTCGCCTGCGTTACACAACCTTTGAGATGATTTAATGCAATGCCAATCTGTCCACAAGAGGGGGAAAGAGAGACACCCTCACGTCACTTCTATGAATGGGCATCAATGGTTTGATTATTTGAGACAAAAGCCTCTTGAAACTCATTTTGTCAGGTATGATATACAACTTTGTGACAATTATGGCGTTTCTATAAAAGTTCTGCTTGTGTGTGCGAGTGTGATGGGAGTTAATGTCATTTTCTGTTGGTGCTTCACTCTTAAGAATATAGTTATGTGCTAGAACATGATTTAGTCAACAAAACTGTTTCTATTCTCCATTTACAACAAAGATTGCTATTTTCTAAACCAAATATTTTATGTCATTTCACCAGTGCCGGTTATCTTTAACTTAAGTCCTACAAAAATGATCATTAAAAACATATATATGGTGCACAGTTCATTTATTTAAATATATATTGCCACTATATATTGAGAGCTCTCAATTTTTTTGTTTAGAGCCTACAATTCAGCATTCACTGGGCCTGTTTTGTCAATACCGTAATAAATTCTGCTTGGTCCAACGTTAACAGCATTTACTTTTGTGCAAATCCTGTTTTACATCAATAATGTATTCAAACAGAAGGCGTTTATGCATTTTCTGTCCAAGTTATTTATAAATGTTTATCTATTTAAAGCTATTGTCATTGTCTGAAATTGGTTTGTTAACTTGTTGTGTTATTTAAGTGATTTAGAAGAACATGTCTCATAGATTGTGTGCTGTTCTTCTTTATCCGTTGGCTGGATTCTTCATTGTGGAGCTCAGGGGACGAAATGGTCATAGTGACAATGTCACCTTGCACTGGATTACACCTGCACTGTCCTTGTCTGTATCTTTCAACATAATGTTCTCTATTTTTTGCTAAAGGGTAGAGAAGCTAATGATGTATGATGTCGGTGTCAACAGAGTGCATTTTTAGATATTACGAAATGAATAATGTTCCTTAGAAATGACCTGGGTAAATTATGTAATTAGAACATTCTATTTTTTATTTTACTAGTATCAGTATCATTGTATCAAAATCACCACCCTTCTCTGCCTTGGGTTCTGACAACAAGGACGAATGTGATAAATGAGTCAAGAACAAATTGACGATGTTATCTTGATCTTCTTAGAACTTATTTACCTTACTTAGCCAATCAGATGTACCATTTTAAAGACTCCAACAGGAGAAAGACCATATGACTTTAATTACATCAGACCCAAATGAAATTTACTTAGTCACTTTGTCCTTGACCTGCAAATTTTGGTTAAAAGAAGTACTAGTTAAAGGTTCATTTATTTAATTAATTATTTAATGGCATGTTATTGACCGTTATTGTGTATAATTGTTCTTTTACTGGTGCACAGTAAAATGTAAGGTTAATCTGGCCTGTTAGATCTGTGCTTGATCAATAACCAGCTATCTGGTTGGGGTTTATGTAATCTATCTTGTGTCAACAAACTAGCTTATTTCTAGTATTGATTAATTTCATACATCAGTATCATTGTTTTGTTAGTTGCATGGTTACCTGCTCTGCAGTCTGTAGTTTGCTTCCATGTTTGTTGTGATTTTTGGTGTGATGCATTCTGGGAGATGGAGCTCCCAATCTACATTTCACTCGGTTCCTTTTCTCTTTATGTTTCTCAAAGGTTTTTTAAAGGGTTTAATTAGCTAAAAAATGATCAAAACCCAGGGAGGTGAATTGAGGGGGAAAATTAAAAGGTAAACGGAGAAACAGACTAAGTATACGTTTAGCATGTAGACTCTTGCTGTATGCCCACCTGTGACAGGTTTTCTGGAAGGTACCAAAAATGAGAACTTATTTTCGTCATTGTTGGAGGAACAGGGGACATTTCTGGCCTCTCAGTCAGTAGGCAATATTCAAGCATGATTGGGTTAGTATCCTTTACTGTAGCTCATTTCAGTAGCCTCAGAAAGTATTTGGATATTTGGCCTCCATTTTAAAATGCATGAATTTAATTGAATTAGTTAACAAAATTTCAAACCAGGAAATAACTGCACATTTCCAAGCCATTTTTGCAATTACTTTTAACATGCCCAAAGTAATTTTTAGTGAATGTATGAAGTCAGTTCCCCTTAACTTCACACAAGTCTTAGCACAGTGACTACAAGTATTGTTCATCACATTAACTATGGACATGTTCTGCTAACTTATGACAGCCAAATGGTGTCCAGTTGTGTCCAGATCAGATTTACCAATCTTTTTTTTAACTATTTCTTTAAAAAAAACCTGTTGGTTTCATGTTTTGCACCCTAATGCAATAATATCCATACATTATAAGTGTTGCCTGTCTCCAGTAATGTGTGGCTACTGATTGTGTATTATTTTCCTGTTTGAGATACATGCTTGTTTTATCATTATTGCTAGTGGATTGTGTTCGCTGGATTTGTGAGAGAGATTATCAGAGTAGTGAAGAAGACTGCAGAAGCCTGGGGGATAGAGAATGTCTAATGACTCGTAGCGGTGCTGAAAGTTGCTGTCCAAGGTTCTGAAATCACTTTGCATGCATGTCGAATAGAAAGTGACTCCACATCTGTGCATTTCTTTAGTATTGTGCACATCTGAAAACTTCCAGATTCAAACAACATGTAATTAATTCTTGAAATGTGAGCTGAGAGCTAAAGTGTTGAAATTCATTCTATGAGCATCAAATCCCATTATGCAGTATTATTTGTCTTAGTGCATGTTTGAGGTTGGATTTTTTGTGGCTTATACTGAGCATAAAGTCTTCTGTTTGTTAAATTATGTAGTGTTAATTTATGTATTTAATGATTTATTGTTTCTGTGTAGTCGTGCAATGAATCTCAGCCTGCCTGACATGCTGCCGGGCACATGGCATGTGTCTATCTCAAGAGAAGTATGAGAGCTTTAGAGAGTAATAGAAAAGTCAAGAATAAGCTTGAAAACGTAACAGGCAGACAGAGAACTGAATAACTGAATGAAAACTGAATGTGCTTATGAAAAAAAAAACCTCTTAGTGAATTTTGTTTGCAGTTGCAGGTATTGTGTTAGACAGCATTGTGTTCTACCTGATGTTGAGGTGTGAGCACACAGCACTTTTCTTTCTCTTTGTCTTTCGGTTTCTTTGCTGTGCACTCGTGCAGGACAAAGAATGAGAGCAGATAGATAAATACAGACTGACAGAAATGTATGTGTGTGTGTGGGTGTATCTGCTGTACAGTAGTATAAAAACAGCCACACCTACATTCCTGGAATCTTCTGTTGTCACGGGCACAGACTCACTGTCAAAGAAACGATGGATGGATGGAAAGACAGAAAGACAGACAGACAGATTTAAGTATTGCAGATGGAACCAGCATAGAAACACACCTACAATGGTGTAGATAAAGACACAGAGAGTCAGTATAATAAAAAGGTAAAACCAAACAAAAACATCAACAAACTGAATAGGCACATTGTATCACCAGCACAGAGAGAAAGAGATTAAAGGTTCAAAGAGAGGTAGAGTGCAGTACTCGATGAACAACGCAGATAGAAAGCAATCCCTCGGGAAGGACATGACGACCCTGCTCTTGAAGTGCGGGCTCATTCGTGAGAGACGGTGTGCGGTGAATATTCCTGCAAATGTTCCGATCACATTAGCAGGTGCTCCAGTGCTGTAATGTTCTCAGTGAAGATTGCGTGGATGCTGAAAGAAGGTTGCTGTGTACTGTATTACAGAAGGCAGTTAACTTCCTGTGGCTCTTTGAGCTATCAGAATGCACCCGGAACGGCAGAGACACAGCTGAGTGTATCGATCGAAGCTGGCAGTGTCTGCCACTGCTCAATAGAAATATCTATGCAACTACTTGATTGTGACCCTACTCGATGTGTGTGTGTGTAACGTAAGTGCTTGTGGGTGGGGGTGTGCACATGATATTAAAACTCTGTGCATACATTTGTGATATATTTTAGGATAGTGGTACATCTGGAACAAATTTGTGGGTTTTGTTAGGAATTTTACGTATGTTAGGTTGGTTGACAAAACCCCTATGCAATCTAATGCTTTTACTCACAGTACAGCAACAAACTTAGTATGTCTACTAAATGCAAATCAGAACATTGGTTAGGTTTGTTTATGAAAACTGCTCTGTTTGTGTGTGCGTCTGTGTTTACAGTGGGCATAGCAGCATTGTTAATTTTTAAAGTGTTGTCATTTGTACTTGTATAAATGTGTTCCTGCACTTTAAGTTTTCACATGCAGTTCAAACACTGTGTTGTATAGTAAATGGTTTAAGATATAAATTAAACATAAAAAAATAAATATATAAATAAAACATATACATACACACCTACGTTCATACAGATGGAACTATGTGTTTGGGTGTGTGGGGCGTGTGTGTGTTGGAGGATGGTGTTTTAAAAGTGAATGCATTACAAATTCTGAAGTAGTTGAAACAGGGGCCAAAAAGAGCTGTGAAAGAAGAATCTTTAAATTAAAACAGTGCAGCCAGTTCTGGATCAGTGGATCTAAGCCTGTCTGACCTCCCTGATGTTCACTTCTTGACTTTGTGCTAGTTATGTTCAGTTAATTCATACACAAGCATGAATGGTTCTCCTCTGATCTCTCTCCTTTGCTCCATGAGCAGAACCTGCTGTTGACTGTTTACTAAAAAAGGTTCATTAACACAGAATCACTCATATTCCATCTGCTTCATATTTGCTCTTGTTATATCCTTATATTTAACTGTGAGAAATAAGCACATCCCAAATCCCTGGAGATTTGATGAAGATTCCTGTTTCATCTAAGTATCAACTTTATGTCAGATTTTTCCTAACCTTCCTAAATTGACACAACTGAGACAATTAGAGAAAATTGGTCACAAACAAGACAATTGCAACAGGTTTTATTTTAAATGCTCTCTTATTTGTATTCATCATTTTGGAAAAAACGGTATGCTAAATGAAAATGTAAATGATTGTTCACAGTATGAGTATAGAAATATAACATTGATGTGGTTTGAGTGACATGACGGTTGAGATCTTCTCAGAATTTTTTACTTGGGTCTGTTTTTTCAGATTTTGTTCAAAATTGAGAATCTGGATACTTTGCCCTCCATTTAAACTCACTGATGCCTCGGAGAAACAGAAAGATGTAGAACGAGATCACATTTGTAATTTTCATTGCGTTCAAACAGACTCAAAGTGAAACTAGATTCATACAAGGGTTCTAACTGGATGTGCGTACAAGGGTTCTTCAACTGCTACTACAATGACGTCAAAGCTGTTTTTTTTTTTTTCAAAACTAGGGCCAGGTGGCTATAAGTGCCCACTCCACAACGTACCCAGTGTCCTCTCTTAATACGTGTTTCCAATTTTCCAATTGAAATAATCTTGCTGAGGTTTTTCCTTTCCACTGAAGTGGAAAATCGTAATGTAAACAAGCACCGAGCAGTTATTGAAATGATTTCTGCTGTTTTCTCAAGCTCTAAAGAAAGTTCCCCATCAGTTTCATCCTGGACTTAAACTGTGTGAAGTGTATAAACAACAGAATTCTCTAAATGGATATTGCACACTTACAGTCAAGAGCTTGTTCCCAGAACACTCTGATTCTAAAGCACATTCTGGAAGATCTACCATTGCAGGTGCAGCCCTGTGGTTATCAAACAAGTCACAATCATAGATGGAATTGATCGTATTAACCTTGGGCTTGTTTCTCCAACATTTGACAATACTTTTTTTTTATTTTTAAAGCTGCAGTCTGTAACTTTTGCCTCTCGATCGCCATCTCTGTTTAAAATATAATATTTTGGAGGTTGCTTTACGCACTTTCTAGGTATGTTAAAATCAAATAAAGTCAAACTGATATTTCCTGGGAAATCAGACCCAACAGCTCAAATTGTAAATCAATGTTATAAGCTTACCGTTCAGGGTAAGATAAGGAGAGCGTTTTAAACACTGATCTGTTATGTATTTGCTCAATAACTGTTTTTTATTTTTACCAAAAAAGTAACAGGCAGTTTTAAAACATAGCAAACTAATTTTTTTATTGAAAAATAAATTGAAAATTTGTGCATATGTTGTGTTAGTTTAAAACATGTTTCATTTGATTTGATATTTTGTTTTCTAATGTAACATTAATGCATTTTAGAGGCCACTCTATGTAACAACATTCCTCTCATTCTTTTTTGTCTACATTTGTAAAAGGATTTGAAGCAATGATAAACAGACAGTAATTATATCTGGAAATCTTGACCTTTTGTTGATGAGCTCTAATGACCATTATTGACTTTGTTTGATATAGACATTGTTTGACAGTGACACTGTCACAAATGTTTCATTTAAAGACTCTTCCTCTCCTTCACAACATGATGTTGTCATAACAACGTGAGGAGATGAGAGATCAGAGGTCCATCATGAGACCATATTTATCTGTCATGTTCTGTCATATATGACTGAATGTGCCCTATTGACAGCAGAGTCTTTATCAGAGCCCCATCACTAACAGGAGCAGCTGCTGACAAAAATTATAAAAGTCCCACATTTACACACTGGTGCCCAGTCTGAACAGCCTTCACTGTAACATTAAGAACTTTTCCACATCCAGAATTATCCAAGAAACATGCATGAATCACATCTGTGGAAGTCCAGCTGAAGATTTACCATCCAATCAAAGGTCCCAAGGTCTCAGATATAAACCCAAGCAAAATATAACTTCTTTTTTTCATTTTTAATGAACAACCATTAACTCAAAGAACCAGAGCAGCAAAAAATGGTTCTCCTAAAGAAGGTGCAACATGGCACCTGGAAGACCTTTCCTAAGAAGTAATTACCTAAGAAGATTTTCCCATTATGGCCGTGTTTAATCTGCAGTCGTTTAGCTCACTTCCTCTGCCTCTCTCTCTGTCTAAAGCCTGATGGAATCAGTCTGTGGACAGTGAGCGAATCAGTCGGGGTGATTCATGACTGCAGGCCGCCCCTCTGACAGCCTTCCTCTGCTATCACCCACTCTCATTCTCTCTCTCTCTCTCTCTCTCTCTCTCTCTCTCTCTTTCTCTTCTCTCTCTCTTTGTCTTTCTCTCTCTCTCTCACTCTACCTTGACAGCAGGCTTTTCTGAGCATGCTTGGATGCAGCATACCAACATTTCCGATGGAGCCTGTGGCCATGGGGTCAGCCAAGCACCCCTCCCCCCAAACCCCCGGATCAGATCGTGTACTGACTGTCTGATCAGCCTCTGTCAGCTCCAAACATTTGTGGATGTGTGTGTGTGTTTCACTTACCATCTGTTTCCACTTCCCCTAGTTTTCCTCACTTGCCTTTCATTTCAGGAAAACTCCAGTGTTTTGCAGCATTTTTAGTGAGACACCTTTGATGTGTGTGTGTGTGTGTAGAGAGAGTTTGCATGTTTGCACAATTTTGTGTCAGCACACTTATTTATTTTTGTGTGTGTGTTTCTGCATGTCTCAGTGTACAGCACCTCCCTGTACTAAAATGCACTGCAGTTCTTTACATTTGTTCTGTTTTATATGAATGAACACAGGTAGTGATGTCTCTCCCTCTCTCATTCTCATTCTCTCTCTCTTTCTGTGACCACATTAAACTTTGTATTTTAAATGGTGCCAAATAGACATAAGCAAACACAAATCAAGTTAGATTGGAGAGGTAACCATAGCAACAAGAAGTCACTTGAGTGACTTCAGAATCACACGGTTGATTGATTAGAAATACTCATATTAATATTGGGGTAATTACTTTATAATAGATTTGTAGTTATATTACTATGTTATAGCAGTTGTACTAGGAGGAAATTAAGGAAAGAATTGAGGAAAGTGCAAGAGTTAATATGGCCGCTGTAGGAAAGGAAGTCCCACCTTCTAGTAGAAAGAGCCAATCGTTATTCGTCAAACATTAACGATTCTCAGGGGGAGGGGCTCTGATTGCTGTGATGTACTTGACAGCCTTTGCTCATGCCCAGTAGCTGGAGCAACATAGAAAATGTGTTTTTTAGAGCAACTGGAGCTTAAGAAACAGAATTTATGGTCTAGTTGATGTCAGGTATAATTATTGGTCCGAAATATGTCTGTTCTGTCTATGGCAGCTGAGTGGAAAACTTTCCCTAAAGGAACTTTGGTGATATTGGCTAATTACACTAGCACTGGCAAAAACAGTTTGGGTTGGAACATCAACAAGTCGTGTGCTCAGAATTATCAATAACTGCATTAAAAGAACATAATTCACAGGAAGTCATTGTGTAATTTTCCCACTAAGAGTGACATCATATCCTGTTGTTTATGTTCATTGCAGGATCTGAAATAAGTTTGTATGACTCCCATTTATTCATTGTTATCTTTTTATCAAATATTCTTTTGAATTCATGCATAAATAACTCGCTTTCCTTTTCACACGCACATTTGTCCGAGCTGTTTGTGTTCCCTCTTCATATCCTCTGTGTCCCTTTGTAGTGTCAGATAGGGCGAGCTGAAGTGTGTCACTGTAAACTCTGCTGACATTAGAATAAATCGCTCTCAATGCTGTGTGATGTGTGAGTCAGCGCTCAGAAACAAAAAACAGACCATAATTCATTAGCAAGACATCACTGCTCCGTCACGATTGTGACTAGAGACAGACATGAAAATATCGATCCAAGATACTCAGATGTTTTCAGACTGATATGACGCTAATATGTATGAGACACAGAGATGAAATCTAGCCAGAGATTTTCACCGATAGTGAGATAATCTAGTGTGAGAGACTATTGACAGTTTTTACCAGTGAGCTCTGGGGTGTGTGTGTGTGTGTGTGTGTGTGTGTGTGTGTGTGTTGTAGCGTTATTAAACTGAGAGCAATCAGAGGTCATTTTAAGGTTATGGAACATCTGATGTTATGTAACATGCTGGTGCTTTATTCAAAAGTAACAAAGTTTTTTCCCCACAACTGAAAGCATTTAGATACCGAAGTCTGTATGTAATAACGTGAAAAAAATATCTAAGTGGCTTTTTGTCATTTAGATAGCACAAGCAAATTTTTCACAAGAAAAAATATTTGCAATTTAAATAAAACAACAGATGTATTGTATGTACAGCAAATCATGTAATATTTATTGTCTAGTGTATGTTTCTAGGGATAACATCTGTTAATATTTTGTAAATGTTTATCATTGGCCTGTAGCACTTCAAACGTGCAGATCTGATTACCCTTACAATTCCTCCACAGTAGAGAAAATAGTTTCATCTGTGTCTATTTTTTATTCTCTTAATGTTATTCTAAGATTATTATGGAAAAACATTAGAGATGAAGTTAATATTTAAATGAGACAATTGAGAACTCCATTAAGCTTTTTTGAATTATGAAAGAGCAAAACCTCACAGCAATAACATTCCTTCTCTGGGAAGTGCTGTCTGCATTTGGTTCATAACCAAAACCAATGTGATTTAGAGATATAATAATTGACCATGATAACTGTTTTGCATGTCAAAACGGTGAAGACAGAAATATTTGAGACAAATTCAAATACATCAAGTAATTGATTAATGACTCACGTGAAGAAAAAGAGGTCTTTGATTACTTTCTAGAGAACACATTGTGTGTGTGTTTGGAGGGGGGTTCCTGCATTGTGAGACTAGTACAGGAGATAATTAGCTGTCAGACTGTTATTACTGCACTCAGCTGGAGCTGATAAACACAGAAGAAGAGCTCTCACACTGTTCCTTTCATTTCACACATGCATCCACACACAGAAGAAGAACTGTCACCTACAGACAGTTCCTCTCATTCCACACATACACATATAGGAGAAGAGCTCTCACCTACAAACTGTTCCTCTCATTCCACACACACACATACAGGAGAAGAGCTGTCAACAACACACTTTTCCTCTTGTTGTACACACAGACACAAAAGAAGAGCTCCTACCTACACACTTTCCCTCTCAATCCACTCACAGACACATCCACAGGACATGAGCCATCAACAGCACTTTTCCTATTGTGACACACACACACACACACACGAAAAAGACCTCTCACCTACACACTTTTCCTTACACATTTATGAAATACCATTTGGGATAAAGTGCCAGATTTGATTCAGCTTTAGAGTTGAGAAGTAAATCAAAATTTAAATTTATAAATGTGACCAAAATTGTACAAAATCACTATTTTAACATTATTACAAAAGCACACAAAGTACATTAGTGGACATGGAAATCATCATTTGTGTGTAAGTTCTGTATGTAATTTCTCTCATTTTCTCTGCTCTCACTATCAGTGCACTCGTGTGACATGCAATGTTCAATCGCAATGACTTTTGGCCAGCGCAGCTTCACCTGATTGTGACATTCAACCTTATAATCATTAAACTCCACCTTCCCCCCTTCTCTCTCTCTCTCTTTCTCTCTCTCTCTCTCTCTCTCTTTCTCTCATTCTTTCCATCACAACCTGTTTATTGATTTTATTTCACTCATAAAGCGCAGATAAAACTCTGTGAACGTGATCTGATTAAATCCACATTTAGGAAACAAAGTTCATGATCAGACAGGAATGACAGGGGTTTTATAACTTACTCGTGGTAATATTGTACATAACACATGTTCAGGCTAAAATTATTATTCCATAAGCAGAGGTAACCGTTTTTTTCACGTGTTGGGCAGATACAATTACAGCCGATGCCAGAGACTGAAATGCCATTACCACTTCAGACTGGTGGCAAACACGGATATTAGGTGAGATGGACATCAGTAATAATTCAGTTCTAAAGAAATAATTTAGAGTTTTATTTTTAAATCTTCACATCTTTCCCTCATAACTCTCTGCTGCAGTCTCCGTGCTCAACATAGTTTGGCAAATTTGTGAATTTGGGTGCCACTCTCACTTTTGCTTTTGTTTCACATTCATTTCCCCACAGCAGGTCCAAATCTATTCTCACACATGGACCAGCAGCTCCAATTCAATTCTGGTATCTGAAACTAGAACTGGCAATTCAATCCCGAGGTATTGATTCCTTTAGTTGGGACCAACTCTCAGCTGTGATAGCTGCTTGCGTTGCTCTTAACCTGATATGGCCATCAAAGGCTGACTGCAGGCGTACAGGCACATCTGGAGAAATGGCAACTCTAGCTCATCGTGGCTCATTGTGCTAGCTCTAGAGAAAGTATGATGCTCTCAGCAGGGGCTTTGATTGTAATGGGATCCTCACATGCAGTCGTTTCTCGTAAGGTTAAAGTAAGCTATTAGTCTAAGAGTTTGCTTTAGCTTCCAGCACTGAAACATGAAATAGGCTGTAGGGGTCGAGGCGAGACCCGTCATGTAATACTTGTTGACGACTGATCCAAGAAAGACCAAGATGATGCTTTTAAGGACAAATAATGGAGGTTTGGGGGAGCTGAAATGAGTTGTGTTCTTATCATGCATCTTTCAATGAAGCTAAGATTTCTTTTATTATCTTATGCAGCTTATAATATGGTTACATAATGCCTAAAATTGACATAAAATAAAATATACTTCCCTTTTCAAGCACATTCCTGGGGCCAGTTGCATAAACATAGCGGTTAAGTTAAGACTGTGTCTTAGGAACTAGTCTGACCAGCTAGCAATTAGTTGGGGGTAATCTGTCTACTTTTCGGGCTTACTTTAACTGAGGAAAAATGTTATGATTAGTCCTAATTATAAATACATATGATTAACTTGTACGACTGGTTTAAACAGTTTATGCAACTGGCTACTGGTCTTTAAGTGCATGCTTTATCAGTGTTTACGTTGGCATTAATATAATAAAGATTACTGTAATATTGCACTTAACAGTAAAGTGTCTTGGGATATGTGCAGATGTTTTAAAAGGGTGACTTTGACCCCCCACCTCAATGTTCGCATCAAATCCATAACATATTTAGCTTCACTTGGAAATACATAAAATCAGCAAAGTAAAATGAGTTTCACTCTGTCTGTCTAGAAAAGGATTAAAGAGTGTACAAAAAGAGAAGGTTTAGTCAAATTCACTCAACTAATTTCAGTCTCTGGAGGCATTAATGTTTGATGCCGCTCACTTGCTGTCTCATTCCTCTCAGGTCAAAGGTCAATCCACTGATCGTAAAACAATCCAACTTAATAAAGTTTTAAAGAGACCCATAAATGACACGTGTAATTACTTCATTAAGATGTTCGTCTACGTCTGTGAATAATTGCACATCTCTGAGCTCTGCTACAATTCAGCACTGAAAGAGAATCACACATTCCAAGCCTAAATTTGAGCGTCTCATGAATCCCGTCTTTACTAATTGCTTCTTTGAAGCATTTTGAAAGAGTTCAAGCAATATTTTCGAAGCAGAAAATATCTTGCGAAATTGTCTTAATTCAGCACAGATGTGGGACTGAGAGGTTGTGAAACTACAGGCAGAGAGACGCTGGTCTGACAGCTAAAGACAGCACAGGGAATTGAACAATGATAAAGTCATTCAGTACATGAAAGGTGATTAAAGGTGATTTTAAGTGCAATACTTTATTCCTTCAAATTATGAGCCTAACAATTTGAATTTTAAAAAAGTTTTTAATACTTTTGCTTCATTGACAACTTTCATCTAAGCTGCCCTGGACTCCACAATTTGCCTAAACTGATTTAAAGCTTAAAACCTGAACATGATTTAAAGATGTTTCAAAATGCATGGTTTGGGCTTCAGTGAAAGGGTTACTTCACACTTTAGCTTACATTTGCTAAGTAAGAAATAAGACAAATACTTGTCATTATAAACCATAACTTTTCAGTGTGTGTCAACCTTATGTGAATTCAAATTTATTTATATTGCGCTTTTAACAATGTTGCACTATTGCAAAGCAGCTTTACATATAAAAAGGAAAACAAAGAAAACAGGAACATTATGAGATATATAGAGGACATAGAATACCAGTAGTATTACTGTAATATGATGTGTATAGAAATATTAATTCGGTTTACAAAACCAAACGCTGTGCCTCTGTTACGATTGTTTCTGTTACCAGACGGTTAGTCATGCATTACATCAACACGCAGCACAACATGAAAAATAACATCTGGTTAAGTTGTTGTCTGTGAATGATTCCTGAGTGGGATACAAAGACGCTGGTCTTGAGCAGTACTCTTGCATAACCTCAACCTTTGAGTTGTAAAGCTATAAAATTTAGACACACCTCTGAGTGTTTCTCTTCTCTCCCTTGCTACATAAGACAGAAGATTCATCTGATCTCTTGTAGCATGCTGTGACCTCACATACAACCACTGAACAACAGGAAGGAATTGAACAGACTGAAGGTAAGAAGATTGCTCATCATATTACTAATAACATATACAAATTCATTTTTTATTCAATTTAGAGTTTATTCTTACATATCACTGTAATAACAGTGACTGTTCATGTATTTTTTGTCTACTGGCTCACTGTATTTATATGAAAGCATTACTGCAGTTTATTCCAATTAAATGCAAAGCAAAAAAAAATCGTATCCAGTATTTTTGTTGTCTTTTCCAGTAAACAAAAAACATCTAAAAAACAAATTTTCTTTTGAAACAAAATTGTGTAAGATAATGAGACTTGAAACTGTGAATTTATCTTTCCCCATTTTAAACTGTAATTCTGTAAAATTTATGCTTAAAACAAGAAGAAAACAAATTGCCAATGGGCTTGAAAAATAAACCTAATTCAAGATGCTGCATATTCTCAGAAAGCAAGTTTTAATATCTTATGCAGTTTTATTTCTCAAGTAAATTAATCTTATGAAAATGTTTCGCTTTTTTCTTCTTGAAAATACAAAGACACAGATTAAGAAAATAGTTTTGTTGTTGTTTTTACAAAGTGACAACTGCTTACTATAACCAAGCCAGTAAACAAACTTTAGTGTAACAGAGTTATGCTGTATAATTACAATAGTTGTCTGTGTTTGAATTACTGTGACGCATGAACTGTAATTCATGCAGTTCATGCGAGTTTAGATTGTCACAGTATTATGCTACTAGCTGCCTGGACATAACAATATTGGCTTAACCAATGGTATGAGTTTGAGGTGGGACTATCTTTTTGTCCGACCAATGGCAGGTGGAGGGAGTGTTTGAAACTTGTTCAGAAACAGTAATTTTTTTTTCTATTTTGTGTCACTAATTTTGCAGAATTGACACGCTTCATCTTTACGATGTTCTGCTCTTAAAATAGGGGCCGAAGAGTTTGAATGAAGAAAAGAGTGAATATAATATAAACTGTAGAGTGTGATCTCTGTATTTAACCCTGACTGTAGAAATTTGAAAATGAGAGTAGATTGTTACTGATACATTGTGAAGTTTTTTCAGTGAAACTCAGACACTTCAGAAAATGCAAAACGAATCCATAAACAAGATGAAACATTGAACATTAGCACAGACTCAGATTTAATACAGAATTCACAAACAATGTTAGAATCTAGTTATCAGCAGTCAACATTGTTTCTGGCAGATTTTAAATGCCTTTCAACTCGATAGTGGAGCAATAGAATATAAAAGTTGAAATACTCAAAAACAACATAAATAACTGAACATAATGCCCAACCACAATGGTGATGACATAAAATAATCACTTAATTAAGGAGAGAGATGGATTTGATGCACCAAATAACTCAAAGGGACAACAAACACAATAACAGTAAATGATAAAACAATGATTTGGAAGATTTATTCATGCCATGGTCAAGACTCATGCAAGGGCATGTACTGAGGATGTCAGATACATGGAGCACGATGAATTATGGGATGTCTGCTTGTGTGTGTTAATCAGATGGGAAAACGGCGCTTCTCGGGGTTGGAGGTGACCCTGATGGTGTTGTTTGCATTGGTGCTGGTGGTCGCCGTCGCGCTGATCGTTGTTCTTGCCCTTGGGGAGCCAGCGGTCATCAAGGAAGGTGGGTGAAGAGACCTTAATATTAAACCTCTCAACAGTGAGAAACGCTCACACCGTCACAGAAACATGCACATTTAAACTCCACAGGGAGACAAATACAATAAGATGTCCAGGCAGTGTACAGCAGATTTTGACTCCAGTTTTAGTCTGGTTTCCTGAGTTCTGCAACTTAAGTATCTGTGTTGTTATTAGTATACAGTGTCATAGCTCTTAAACTCTAAAAAAAGGTGGCAATTTCTGTGTGTGCAAGTTCTACCTATGCACATTTGTTAGAATGTGATACTCTTGCTCATTTCTAATAATTCCTGTCTTTAAAATATGTATGATGGTGACAGGAAAATGTACTGAAGAGTAAGAATAACCTGCATAATGTCTTAGGCAGATATCAAACACAAATTGTTACTTCAAAAAAGAGTTTGTTGTGTTCCGAGGGCAGCAATATTGTCCTGTGGGACTACATCTCCAGAGCTGTAGTTTATTAAAGATAAAAACAGAGCTGGCCTCGTCAAGGACAGCAAGAAATGTGAGTCTTTGATGTTCCACCAAAGCATAAAGAATACGTCCGCCCTGATAGTTATCAAGGACACCCGGCAGTGAGAAATCCTGAAGCAGAGGAAGCGTGTAGCCGCATTGGTGAACGACTCGCATGGGGACGGACAACTCAAGCATGCTCAGACATGGTTATTATGACAGCTGTCAGTCTCAATTTCAATTTACTGCCTTGACATTGGTCAAGTGGTTTATATTTAAAAGCAGCAAATTGATTCCAGGACGACTGGTCTCTGTGGTTTCATATGACCTTGGTTTAGGAGTACAGGGTATCGATGAAGATCAGGATACAGGATTACAGGAAAACATATTGCATATGGCATGATATTAAGAGAATTTTTAGTAGTATTGATACATGGCAGACAATCTGATTTTTTATTACTTGAGTTTATATATTGATTTATATCTGTATTGATAGATCTAAAGTATTGATGCAATATCGCTAGAAAAAAATACAATAAACTGAGACATGAGTGCGCTGGAACAGCCAGACACACAAGGTTAAGGTGGTCAATGATTACACAGTAATATTTTTATGATTATGCAATATATATATATTTGCAACAATCTTGACCTTGTATATTTATTCTGTGTACCTAACCAAGCAATAAGCTTCAATAAGCTGTGTTTTATAGTGATTTTACTGCAGTTTAAAGGTGTTGAAATGAAAATTGTGACAAGTGTGAAATGTCACAGTTTTGCAAAATGAAATTTGCAATTAAATTATAGAGCCAGAATGATTAGTTTTATAGAACTGGTTTACAGTGGTTTTTTTTTAATGGTTAATTATTTTTCCATGTTAAAGTTGGTTGTCTACTAAAACATAATGTGTAATGCTCGCTTGCTATATGTCCAGAGTCAGGGTCAAATCCAGACATCATCCCGGTATGCCCAAACATTCCACAGGCAGAGAGAGTGGACTGTTTTCCGGACGCAGGTGCTTCCCAGGTAAACTCCACAACTGACTCTCATTGTAAAGTAGCAGTGTATAACGTTCCATCCATTTTCCCAGAATGCTTTGCTGAGACTTTCGGTGTATCTTTACAGCAAAAATGTCTAGAAAGAGGTTGTTGTTGGAGTCCCCTGGACGAAAGCAACATTCCCTGGTGTTTCTTCTCCAAAAACCACGGCTACACTGTGGTCAGCCAACACAAGCCTGATATCACACGTGAGTGTTGCTTGTACTGTTAGCTTACTGTAATAAAACAATAAGATACTGTGATAAATCATAGGAATTACAAGATAAGACTTTGTATTATCTTTCTGTTATGAGCGGGTTATTCAGCAGTTATTTTGGCAGTGGTCACCATGAGCAATCACCATAGGGCCCTTGATCAAAGTTATTTTTCCCTGGAATAAGTTTATGGGTGCTGTTCTATGGTGAAATTGTATAAAAGTTCCACCAGCCCTGGTTGCGTGGCAACAAATAACAATTATATTCCATCCAAAGGCACATAAGGGACCCAAGCCATATCTAGGAATCAGAATAAACTTGGGCTAGTAAACAACCCCCTTAACTATCCCAACATTCTAGTAACAGGACAAAATTCACCAGCAACCGCATAGTAATATGCAGCACAACACAACACCTTAGCAACTGCATAACAATGGTCACCCACAGCATCTTGAAGGCAACTTGTACATAAGCAAACATGCCTCATATTTGCTTTAGAGAATTACAAATCTAGTTTGCAATATACAGTATACAATACAGCATAAATCAGGATAAGGAGACAACAAAAAAGACCTAAAGCAATATGTTTGTTCTTCTATAGATATTGAGGCCCGACTGCAGAGAATGAATGCCCCTTCCCTGTTTGGAGCCGATATTCAAGAGCTGACCTTCCATGCTGAAATGCAAACCGAAAATCGCCTTCGATTTAAGGTCCGTTTACGCTCAAGCAAACTATCACAATTAGCCACACCATCATGTACACGCTCACACCAGTGCCAAAACATGTTTGAAATGCTGAGCAACTATTTCTTTGTCCTGCAGATCACTGATGCAAAGCAAGCCAGGTTTGAGGTTCCTCATGAGCATGTGAAGCCTCCTTCCAGCCCTCCCACCAAACCCCTAAAATATGAACTGGAGTTGATTCAGAATCCTTTTGGACTAAGAGTTTGGAGAACATCTCCCAAAAAAATCTTGTGAGTCTCATTCCCTTCATTAGTCTTCACAAAGATCATTTTCTGACTACTGAAACTACATGCATCATTATTTAACAAAACCCTTACAGTGATGGTAATGTCACTTCAGAAATATCTAGGCAATAAATATTTTTGCTTTTGGTTGGAGTTTTGTCCTGAACCCTAGTTACTGTAACCTTTGACCCTGTACTGTAGTCATCAGTAAAATACACACTCATCAGTACTGCCAATATGGGGCACTTTTTGGTCTTTTTTACTTTTTGGCTCTGTTATTCCATAGATAACAAAAGCCATTTGTGATTCATGTAAATGATACATTTATAATATACTTTCTTCTTTCATTTTAAGGCCATCGTCATTGTCTGTATGTGAACTGCAACGCAATTTACAATTCAGCATGATTTATCTTTTATCTCTTGGCTGAACTCTTGGCATTTATGGCTTGAAAACCAAATAATGACTTTACTAATCAAAGGAACGAGCGATTAATATTGTGCTGTTAGTCTTTGGAATAAGTATTGGTATATAATATGCTCATTTATCTTATCTGCAATGCTTTTATAAGGTTTTGCAAGTATACAGCTTTAGATATAAAGGTAATGTGGCAGAGGGAATTGAGATATTGAGAACAAGCATTGGTTGTTTCTTCTAGATTAGATTAAACTCAATGGTCCTGATGGCAGCGGAGAAGCTGGTGTGTACATGTGCTATCTAAGGGAAATAGGGTACAGTTTGTCTTGACATGGTATTTGGCCATCTAGTAATGCACTACACTAACAAAATGTCACACTGTCGTTTCCATTACCATAGGTTTTAATAACAATTAAGATGCAGATATAAACAAATAAATAGAAAAGCTTGTCCACTTTCAAGAGGGCGGTGCTTTATTGTGAACATGGGCTAACTGGAGTGCAATGCAAGATTGAAATGAATGGGCTTTGTAAAATGACTCTTTCTCTCTCTCTCTCTCTCGCTCTCTCTCTCTCTCTCTCTGTCTCTCAGGTTTGATACAACCATTGGTCCGCTGGTTTTTGCTGACCAGTATCTTCAGCTCTCTGCTAAACTCCCATCTCACAATATTTATGGGCTTGGAGAGCACGTCCATCAGAACTTCCGCCATGATACTAATTGGAAAACCTGGCCGATCTTCACAAGAGATGCTTTTCCCAATGGGGTAAGTTACTGCTATATACACTTACAGTGGAGGCCACACATCTGAGATCACTGGTGACAATTTCTCTCCTCTAAACACCTGTGAGGTCAAATCCTATGCGAAGGTCACATTTGTGTTTCAAGGTCATGGGCCTCGTTTCCTGATAAATGCCTCACATTCTCATAAAATGTTTAAAAGGTTATAATAATTCATTAAAAACCTTAACCTTATTACCCATAAACCCTTATGATTAACTATAATGAATAGCTATAAACCCTAAAGCCTCTTTTTTTTTAAGGGCACACACAACCTATATGGCCACTATCCCTACTTCACATGTTTGGAAGATGAGAGTGGAAAATCCCTCGGCGTTTTCCTCATGAACAGCAATGCAATGGGTAAAAACAACCAGTCACTCTTGAGTAGCTTGTTATGCCATTTTGATGGCATTTTTGCTCATTGCTGGTCACAAATATAAAACTTGCCGTAGGCTGAAGTCATAATCTTTTATAATATGATTTGTGATGTCTGTGTACAGCCATACAGTGTGTGTTTGTGTGTTGGCGTGGCTGCTTTTGTTAAAGGTTAGAGAATTAGAGCAATTTATGTTGTTTACTGCACATCTGCCTGTTTATGTCTGCCACAGAGGTAACGCTTCAGCCTGCACCAGCTGTGACCTTCCGGACCATTGGAGGGGTTTTGGACTTCTACATTCTCGTTGGAGACACACCAGAGGCAGTGGTGGATGAGTTCACAAAGGTGAGTCTTGTTTCCCAATATAAATAGAAACGTTGGAGACACGTGTGTGCTGTAAAGGTTGTTTCATGTTGCAGACGTGTCCTGGTGGGGTGAACACATGTGCTCTGACATGTGTTAGCCCCCAGAGGCTCCTCTATGGTTAACATGTGTTAGAAGCCACTAATTATAAAAGACATCATGTTCATGCATATTTTGCTGATATATTTTGTGGTGATTTTACCAAAGAGTTTGTGTAAGTGTGTGTAACAGCCCCAAACAATATATAGACGCCTCACAATTCGCCCCCATTGTCCCAGGCAACTGATCTTCTACATACCAATGCTAGTTTTTTGTTTTGCATATTACTCTGTAGTCTCACTTTTAAAATAAAAATATTTAAACTCTAATCCATATTCTATGCCAATATATTAACTTGCTTTATAGGGTAACCTACAGTTATCTGATTTATGTTACAAAAACACACTGAAATATGAATATATGTTGAAGCAGCCATAATTTTTTCCTTACTTGCAGAAAAATGAAAGTCATTTTGAAGCAGCCATCTTTTTTATTCAATTCCACAACTAATACGTCATTGACAAGAACATGGGTTAACTGCTTTCTGTGGCTGAAGTAAAATCATTTAGATGATCCCTCCAAGTTAGCCTGAGGGACTCCTGTGATGTTCGGTGTATCTAACATTAATTTATGTGTCTCCAGTTGATTGGCAGACCTTTTATTCCTCCATACTGGTCCCTGGGCTTCCAGCTCTCTCGCTGGGACTATGGCAGCCTGGAGGAACTGAAGAGAACCGTGGAGAGGAACCGACAGGCCGGCCTTCCATATGTAAGTGCCTGGAACAGAAGGTGGTTCTTTGCTTTGTTCTACAAAACATGATGTCACCCAACACATCAAAAGCCACAATCAAAAGCACAGACCAAAGTCTGTGGCTTACTGAAAGTGACTTCAAATATATGAATTTCACCTATATGTGCAGTTAGAAGCGTTTAGCACCTTATGGTGGGGTTCTAATTGCCGCAAGATGAATTGAAGCTCAAAGTTTGATGTAATTCAAACAAAAAAGGGCATTAGCATGTCAGGATATTGCATCTCCATCTGATTAGCATTAGCAAATTACTGGCAGGAGAACCTCACCATCTGGTAATGGTTGATGGAAGTCAAGCCTTCCAGAAAAATCAAAACAGACAACAGCACTACTACAATCTTAGCATGCAAAACAGGCATTCACCAGTATCACAGCTGAGGGTGCTAATTTCAAGATTTCCTCATTTACTGTCATGTTACGGGTACAACTAGATTAAAGTAATGAGATTAAAATAAAGACCAGGAGTTGAACCCAGGCCACCTAAGTGAAAACAAGGAACCCTTACTTTTAAAGGTCCTACTCTTATGTACACCTATTTTGTGTTCCAGGACGTCCAATACACTGATATTGACTACATGGAGGACAAAAAGATTTTTACTTATGATATGGTAAAGTTTAAGGACCTACCCCAATTTGCCGACTACATGCATGAGAAGGGACAAAAGTACATCATCATACTGGTAAGCCAGTTTCATGTGTGCTGGCAACTAACAGGGAACATTGGCATATCATATATATCAAGAACATTATTCAAAAATGTTATAAAACAATCTTTATCACAGGACCCTGCTGTGTCCACAAATCCAAGGGTAAATGGACCTTATGAAACACTCATCAGGGGAAATGAAGCTAAAGTTTGGGTTACTGAAGCAGATGGAGAAACACCCCTACTGGGGGAGGTAAGTTCTACCAAAGATTCCAAAGTTGAGTGTTCACTACTTAGTACTAGTGTGCACAGTAATGAGTGTGCACTAACTGGAGGCGTTAAATGCAGACAACAAATTCCAAGTGTGGGTCACCATACCCGGCCTGCATGTCACTTTTCCTCAATACCACTGAATCAGCATCACTTTATACAAAATCACATTTTGCCAGAGTTGTGAACCTGCATGCCATTGAAAGTGAAAGACTGAGGCTGTGGAGAAAGCACAAAAACAACTGACAGGTCAAATAAGTTTGTTAGGATAAGGCACGTTGAATAAGCTGAAAGAAGTTTGTCATGTGCTTTCTAAACATGAGAATCATCCACGTGATCAATGACTGGCAGTACGTTACCATCTGTAACCTTGAGTTTATGAGATTATCTATCACCCCGCAGGGCAATTAAACACATATCACATGGCAATAACATCACTAGTGATTATATAGCCAATAGGACACAGGCAGATGCTAATTGCTTTTTTATGGTTTTATTTCAGGTCAATGTTTGCATTGATTTTGCATTAGAGTTTAATATCACGCTTAATACTTGCAATTCAGCGTCAAAGTAGAAGAGAACAGAAGAGAATGGAAATGCCAGTGACTTAAAAACACAGATAAATAAAAGAGAAAGATGTCAACAATTATGTTTTGTGCCATGTTAAGTGTCCGTGTCAGAAAAAGAAAACACATCTTGGTCACATTTCACCCCCAAATCAAAAGAAATACAGAAATGATATTTAGCACAAACAAAATGAAACATTTTTGTTCAGGACCATTAAGATATATTGCACATTGTGACATTTTTATTTTTATATCATTTCAAATTCTCATTACTTTAATGCTCATTACCTGTTCCCTGTTGAGTGTCATTTTTATTATTCTCACCAGTGGTTCTTTTGAGAATTTAAAAGTCTTAGATTTTCATTACTGTAAATAATTAAAAAACATTGAAGCAGTACTTTTATAAGCAAATACTTCGAAACAAAATAATGCTGATGCATATTTTATGCCATTGGTGTATTTTCAGATGTTTTTTGTGAGACGTAATCTGTTCTGTATTATTAATTAATTATCAATAGTAAAATGGGACATTTCAGACAGGATTTTTTATAGGTCACTAACCACCTCTTACCGCCGAACGATGAGTGAGAGGTGAGAGAGAATTATGAACTTCCAACTTATAATTAAAGGTGTGAACATTTACAAGTGGGGAAATCAAAGACTCTCAGCACTTTCTGTAGTGACATCACATGAAGGAAATTAAATTCCCCCAGTGTTAACGAAAGTCACCACGGATGACTGAGAATTGTGTGCTGATAAACTGCTCTATTCCTGTTCTAAGAAATTCTGTTCTATTTCTGCATGTTTGAGATGTAAACCAATCTTCTCTCTTGTTCCCGTCCCTCCTCTTGTCTATTCGCTTCTAATTTTCGCTTCCCGTTTTGTCTCAGGTCTGGCCGGGTGAAACCGTGTTTCCTGACTACACTAACCAGGCCTGCATTGATTGGTGGGTTGATGAAATTGTGCGGTTCCATAAAGAAGTCAAGCATGATGCTCTTTGGATTGTAAGTAACCTGTGACATCATTACCTGTGATCGAATATTGAACCTGATCATTTAAATGACGTGAAAGAAAGGTCATAAAAGGTCATGAGTCTTATTTTCCACATCCTATAGAGGCTTTCAAAGTCAATACCTTATATGTCACTGTATAGATACCTATAAATCAAGACACAGAAACTCATTTCTAGTATAAGATTTTCACATTCCATCTGATGTACAAGTTGAAAGACAGAGCCTTATGTCAACAGCGAAATCAAAATTGATGCTATTTACCTTCTTAATTCACATTCCTAGACTTACTGTTCCAGAATCACCAGTGCATGTTATTAACAAAACAAAAAACAAAACAAACATCTTGCAAGTTGCTCTGCCTTTAAAATAACTTTCCTTGTCCAGTTAGGCTACTGTTGTCAATATGTCAGTAGCTAATGCAGAAATTGATGTTAATTTAATAAAGTAAATAACGCTAGGTTAGGAAGTTAAGTTTTATAATTGAGATACATTAAGATGTCCTCAAGAATGAAGCTGACCTTCAGCCTTCAAATCCTGGTCAAAAAAGCTTCTCATAAATGTGTGCTAGCTGAGATTGAGGAGGAGAAAACTCCTTCATAATCCACTGCAAACTCACAGTCAAGCTCCAGTAACTTCACACTCTTCACGATCCAATCAATTCCAATTAAATAAACTCAAGTCCCGCTCTGCAGTTTTATCTCATTGAATATCCTTGTTCACTCAGAAATAGTATCACATTTCGAAAAGGGGTTGTGAATGCTATTAGATGTTGCCTTAAAAATCTCCATTAAAATCTTTTGTTGTAAATGCAAGACAATTATCTTAATTTGGAGAGAGATGACCTAGCTGTATTATTTCTTAGGACATGAACGAAGTTTCCAGTTTTGTAAAGGGGTCCAACAAAGGCTGTGCTGATAACAAACTCAACTATCCTCCATTCACCCCAAGTGAGTATGAACTACAACAAGATTATTAGCTCATATTTACTCTTGTAAACTGTTAATATTTTTTGTTCTCATTGACTGTAAAGGGATCCTTGATGACCTCATGTACAGTAAGACCTTGTGTATGGATTCTAAACATAAATGGGGGAACCACTATGATGTCCACAGTTTGTATGGATACTCCATGGTTCTGGCCACAGAAATGTAAGTGTTTCCGATTTTGCTACTGTGGCATAGTGCTGCAGTCTATGGTTAAAACGAACTGGTAAATGTAATTTGTGTATTTAAACCTGCAATCCATAACATTTGTCTTTCCATGGCCATCTCTGTTTGAAACATACAATTGCAAGTTATTTGTGCAGTTAGTTGCTGGGTCTTCTTCTTTATGTTTATTGATGTGACATAACCACTCAAGCGAATGAGTCAAACTGACATTTTCCGCTTATATCAAACACTATTATTATAAATTTACCGTTGTGAATCAGAGTAAGGTAAGGAGACAGTTTTGAACACCGATTTGTTTTGTTAATTTTGAAAGGTTATGGATTGCAGTATAACAGGTGTTTTTTATGATTGTGGTATTTCCACCATTTTATAAAAGCGATAAAAGTCTGTGTTACAATGGTTTTAGCACAGTTAAATTTCACAGTTTTGTCATGGATTGTACTCGCGTTACAGTTAGCCCAGCCTCTTGTGGCTTATAGCTTTAATAGTACATTAAACTTCAAAAGAACAACATCCTGTTTACCATGTCCTTTTAAATGTACAAGTTAATTGATAAAAGTTTAGATTTTTTTGAATATGTGGATCTGTCAGTAAGGTTGATGAATGTACGAGAGGACAAACTTGAGATGAGTCAAACTTGCAGTGGTGTTGAGTCAAGAAGTGTGACGCATGACGCATACGGCCAGTGTTGTCATAATGGCAAGATATCTTCCTCAAAGGGGGTCAAGAGGGGTTGAGCTGTATCATGCCATTATATTTTTGGCTTCCTTTATTTTCAGCAGGAAGTCTGTTTCACTCATTTAGATTTTTCTACCTCATTGATTTGTTTCACTCTTTTTGTCTTTGTGGCCCCCTCTCTTTTTCTCTTAATCTCCATCAATGTAACTCCCACGTAACTCCTGACTGTGTTTTCTATGCCTCTATGGTTTTCTGGGCCCCCTCTATGTTGGAATAGTGTTTTTCCTCATTGCCTCATTGATGTTTTTCTCCTTTTTGTTGCTGTGCCAACACTCTGGTTAACTCTTTGTTGCCATTTTGCTTCCAGGGCATCAAGACAAGTGTTTGGGAACAACCGTTCCATGGTTTTCACTCGTTCCTCCTTCCCTGGGGTGGGCAAATACTCAGGGCACTGGCTGGGCGACAATGCCGCCAACTGGAATGACATTAAATGGGCTATACCTGGCATGCTGGAGTTTAACCTCTTCGGAATCCCTTACGTAAGTGGCTTGCCTCCATTTAGAACATAAAGTATATCCAAACAGACATCTTCTAAAACCTGGGTAATTGATTGTAGCCACTAGTCTTTCTTCGAAACCCAACAGCCCCACTGAGAGACATACAGAAAGGTTTTAGGGAGAACAAAGGTACAAACTTTGGATTTGATTGAGTTTCCGTGAAATGAAATAAGAAATTGAATGGGCACTTTGGACTCAGTGTTCCAGTCTGAATTGAATTAACATTGACTGACCAACTCAACAGTCACATCCAATAAATTTATCATGGGACGGACAACGTAAACATCCTTGTCTGTTGCTGTATCCAGAATCATGTGACATTGCATTGCGTACTTTTGTCAGATTGCCTAAGGAAGTATTGTTCATCCTTTCATCATACTTTTTGTCAGATATCTCTCTTAAAATTGCTTAGCTCAACAAAGAGACAAATGAGACATTTGTTGACACACTGTAAGGGTAATAATGTGTATTGTGTGGCTCAGATAATTTAATTCCAGAGGAATTTGATGAGCAATTTCAAGTTCATAGTGAGATTTTCAAATGCAGACTTCACTATCACAGTTTGAGACATTGTTGAGACATTGAGATCTCTTTTGAAATGCTAAACATGAGAGATTGCAAGGGACTTTTTCTTTAAGTAAGAGATTTCAGCAGATATCCACATCTGATCTCCATTTGTTTTACAACAAAACAAAACATTTTAAAAACAAAACAAACATTTTAAGTATACAAGTATTAAGCATTTAATTTAATAATGGCATATATATTTTTGCAGATTGGTGCTGATATCTGTGGCTTCTTCGATGACTCTCCTGAAGAACTGTGCAGACGTTGGATGCAAGTTGGCGCTTTTTACCCTTTCAGCCGCAATCACAATGCTCAAAATTACAAAGTACGTCCTGTCCCTTAAATACCCATAAACATTCAAACTCAGCATTCAAAACATCTTCCTGTTATAACAGCTGCGCTGCGTGTTTCTGCACCCACGGCAATGCTCAGAATTACAAACGTGTCCTCTCTTTTTAAATGCTATTTGTAGAAGATTTATTTCCCTAATCATTATTGTGAGATTGGCGTGAGAGAAGCAATCAGACCTCTAGAGCGAGAGTTTGAAGGGGCAAATGAGGATGAATGGAAAATGATATTCTTGGTGAAATTAGATGAATAAGATTTGACCTTTTAGTCGGAGAGTAATCATTCCACGGCTGTCGGCACGACCGATGAGTCTTTGCCGTGATGAACGCATTATCAAAATCCACACAGTAAAATTCATTCTCACTCAGCCTCTCAACTGCTGTCTTCTTTTTCTCGTTCCTCTTCAGCTTCTCTCCATCTCTATTTCTTTATCCCTGACTACTTTCATCTGTGTGTTTTCCTAACAGCCCCAGGATCCTGCATCGTACGGAGCAGACTCCCTCCTGGTGAAGACCTCCAAGCATTACCTGAACATCCGTTACGCCCTCCTGCCTTACCTCTACACGCTCTTCTACAAAGCCCATGTTAACGGAGAGACCGTTGTGCGTCCCATGATGCATGAGTGAGTCTATATCTTAATGCAAACAACAGTTCATGTGGTACACAGCAGTTTTAGGGCTGATGGACTTGGAAGTCAGCATGGACTTGCTGTATGTCAATGTAATTGTATCTCAAATGTATTAAACAGGTGCAGAGATAAAATGTTGCTTTTACATTTACATTTATTCATTTAGCAGACAATTTCATCCAAAGCAACATGACAAAGAGAGAGAGCATTTAACATTTTGACCTAAGAACCAACAAGCCTAGTCTACAAAGCTACATTTACAAGGGAGAATAGTTCTGATGCTGTTGCTATGCTGGTCTTTTGTTGTTGGATTCATATGATCCTTTTGGTGATTTCCAGGGGCAAGAGTCTGATGACAGAATTTAATTTGTTTAGCTAAACATAACGTTGGCTTAATAGCTAATTATTGGTCTATGTGCTCAATTTTATAATATGCATCTTAGCACAGCTGGGATACTGTATTGACCAATCAGCATCTTGGAATGGAACTATTTGTTTTATAACACACTTGATGTTTCCTGTTTTGTAGGTTCTACTCTGACAGTGCAACATGGACAATGGACCGCCAGTTCCTGTGGGGAGCCCACCTACTTATCACACCTGTGCTGGACCCTGTAAGTCAACATTTTAAAAAGTTTCTACTGTTACTGCAGGAACAATTTTTGATAACATTCAGAGAAATGTGAAAGAACTTTTAGAGAATGTTAGCCAACGTTCTGAGAAAATTCCCTGTTAGCTGGGATGTTACATGAAGCTTTCTGTACTCCAATACTCATGACCTCATCTGGGACAAATGAGCGAAAGATGGGACTTTGTTTCTTTTTTTCTCACTTTCTAATGAGATCATTGACCTCATTATGAAGAAATTAGAACTGAATATAGATTGCGGTCATGTGAAAATGGGTGATGAATTGTTTGAACAGTCTAATGTGGCTTCTTGCGTTTTATCAAGAATATGACTGAAAAAGGCTCTTGCTGTTCAAAAAGCTTCCCACGAGAGCACAGAAAAAGTCTGTTTGGAGAATGTCTGATGCACGTCAAGAGAAGCATTGGGCCTATTCAAATCTTTAGAGAGCTGTGCGTGATGTAAACACTTCAATCACAAGGAAAATCCATATGCATCAGCCGTATGAAAGATTATGATAATTACTGGACCTTCTGGTGAGAAGGAAAAAAATGTGAGGAGGAAAGAATGTGAAGTTTCTTGTGGCAAAAAAAGGCAAAAAATGCTGTTGGTTTTCATCTTGCACGCATTAGATTAATGACATCCGACATCTAACTTGCAGATCAGTTGAACCTTGATCTTCTCACCATGCGTATTGTCTAGGGAAATCTAATCTCGTCTCCAGATTTTTCTTGCCGTCTTCCCCATGTTTTCAAGTGTTGAAATGTCCTCGCTCATCTCGAACCTTCATTTAA
This sequence comes from Chromobotia macracanthus, assembly GCA_036877525.1. Taxonomy (NCBI): domain Eukaryota; kingdom Metazoa; phylum Chordata; class Actinopteri; order Cypriniformes; family Botiidae; genus Chromobotia; species Chromobotia macracanthus. The sequence goes on along the minus strand of JAZGTH010000067.1, from coordinate 6,612,343 downwards.
AGAGTCAGGTATGTCGGCAGACTTCAAAGAAGAAACCGCAACTGTGTGTGTTTAAAAGAGGATTGTCGTCAAAATCACAGAAATCTTTGAGAGGCTGACAGTGTTGTCCCTCAACGGCGCTGATGCAAGAATGTGCCGATCAAAATGACAATCATTAAATGGCACACGTGACTTATCCAATCAGATTTTAAAGACGTAACATTCTGTTGTATAAACTATTACAATTGGTAAGTCACTGCTGTTTGCTACAGACTGCTTTCATAAGTTGATATGAGTATCATATTTGAGTGACATCATCTAAAGTGTACAGAGTTTCTTCCTTCTGGCAAGAGATGAATCATCTTTTTCAGTTTATTTGATGTTTCTCTTTTTGTTAGTTTCTTTTATTTTCTTTCCACCATCTTTCTCTCAAGGTCTCTCTCTCTTTCCCTCTCTCTCACTTTCTCTCACAGTCTCTCTCTCTCTTTGTCTACTGTAATCTTGAAGAATCAGCTCTGAAATCACACCCTTGATGGGCTGTCCATTAGTTTAATGAATTACACTCATTAGTAATTCATAAATATAATGTCTGCCATTACTTCTTACAATGTTTAAATATAGCGCAGATATGCATTTATATCTTTAACAAAGCCAATTTTTCCTCTTTTTTTTAACACATTTCAGGGTGTTGACAGGGTGAAAGCTTATATCCCAGATGCCATCTGGTACGATTTTGAGACGGTAAGACTATCCAATTGCACCCATCTCTCTAAAGCACTCAGCTAAGAAAACATGCTTTGTTTTAGAAATGTGTACACCGTAAACAAAGGCAAGTAAGGCACAATGTACAGTCATTTATTGTTGCCCCATAGTAAACCCCAAAGGGTGACCAGGCTTTACTGATCAACCCAATCAATACATTGGAGTATACATTGGAACTAAATAAAATGCAATCTTATTTAATTAAATCTAGGCTGGAGAAAACAGACCTGTTTTCCTCTAGCTGGTGTGCCAAGGGCTGAGGTTTTGTTTAAGCCCCTCTGGAGTCTGGTCAGAGCTCTAAGAGCCAGATTAACTACCACTGATCTGATCTGTGATAAGATCGGGCCCTTGTCCTAGTGGCTCCCCAGTGCCCATGTGTCATGCGTCTCAGAACTAGTCAATTAAAGTAGCGACAATTGGTAAAGCAGGTCTTGAGTGATCCCTGCAGATGGAGTTTGATGGATCAGGGACACAGAGAGCCTGATTGGATCTGGAATTACTTATGGATGGAGCCAAGAGTTCCTACATCCTCAACCGTATCTATACTGACCTATTCACACAGTCAGAGAGCGGGGTGAGGGTTCATGTGTGTGCGTGCTTGTGTGTGTGAAAGAGAGAGAGAGCGAGCAAGAGAGAGAGATGGTAAAACAGGCAGTGGGAGGCAAATTTAAGTCTTACTTAAACAAAGCAAGGTATTGTATGGTAAATATAGTTTCTGCAAAACAAAACTGTTAATACTGCCATTATTTTTGCTACTGTAAAATCATATAGTGAAGTAATGTTTTTCAAAAAGTTTGTGCAATCCTGCTATCATTTCCTTTAACTGTGGGATTTTGAGGAAAACTGTGGTGACCAGGGCAGTTGTTTGTAAGGGTTGTCTTACCAGTAATTGAAAATAATGGCATTAATTTGTCCTGTTACTCTACAACTATGTTCAACTTAAAAAATATATGTTTACAGTGTAGGTTTTTGATTTGGTTTTTAGGAGACAAAGATCACAGAACGCAAGCAACATGTTGAGATGTACCTGCCTGCTGATAAGCTTGGTTTACACCTGAGAGGTGGAGCCATTCTACCAGTACAACGACCAGACGTCACAACCACATACAGGTAGGTACAAAAATATTTCAAGAGACTTTTCACTCTTCTCAGTTAGCCCCTTCCACTTAAATGTAGGGTAGGCAATTTCGAATAGGCTAGCAATAGCAAGTTAGGTTTGAATACATAAGATCCCACCCTCCCTTCACAGCGCTCTCTAAAGCCATGCCTCCTTCAACACATAAACGCATACATAGTTTGACAGGCAAGTAGGACATCCTATCATTGCATTTGGACCGAATGCATTGATTGCCTACCAAAAAATTGCCTACCCTGCCTTTAAATGACAGTAAAATTACAATACAGTTATAACCCTGTTTTTTGATGTAGTGTCATGGTAATTCAAAGCATGTGCCCTGATAAAACCATGGTATATTTTGAAGTACCTTTATGTTCCATATAAATACCATTAGTAATCATTCACCACCCTGACTGTGGTACCACAATCATTGTCACACTATGAATGAGTTTACTGTAAAGGATAAAGTTTTGAGATTGTGTTTTATGCTGGTCTGTGCGTGCATATCTTTTGTTTATTTTCTCTCAGAGATGCTGTAGCTCTGTTTCCATAACTATCTCAATCCCATTCATATGCATAAGGTCACAGTTTTTTAACATTAGAAAGAAATATGGCAACACTTTATTTAGGCAAATGATTTGAATTTCTCTCTGTGCTCAATCAGTTTATTTTGTAGTGTTTTTGTCTCCCTTAGTGAGCACATTGCAACTTCAACGACAGAAATGCAAATCTACTGTATCTTTTGGGGTATACATGCATTCAGGGTAGCGCTAACCCACACACAAATATACAATGTGGGGTATTTAAAAGTTATTTAAATTCATCTAGCTGTGCTGTGCTGTAGGTGTCTGAGATAATTAAATCAAGAATTCCACCTGAACAAAGATTCTGTTCTTTAGTTCCTGCTAAAAAGGTTGTGAGTTTGTGTAATGAAAGTGTGTGTGTTCCCTCAGTCGTCGCCATCCCATGGGGCTGATCGTCGCGCTTGATGACAACAACAGAGCGTCAGGAGAACTATTTTGGGATGATGGAGAATCACGAGGTATTTTGGGGGGATTTGCCAAAGTTTTGTCTTATTTTTCTTTTGCTCTAGTTCACAGTAAAACTTAAGGGTAAATTCACTAAACATCAATTTAGCATCCAGCATTTCCACCCAAAATCCTGCATATTATTCACTGGCCACCAGGCACTATCTACTAAAATAACACTGTGCCATATTTAAATCAGTCATTGGGCCTCATTTACTATAACCTTATTTATAAATGTGCACTCAGAGGTATAAATTATGTATGAGGCATGAATGTACATAATATGTACATGTACATATATAATATATACTGTATATGTATTTATACACATGTGCGTATGTATAATGATGTGTATAATCTATATATATATATATATATGTGTGTGTGTGTGTGTTATCATTAACTGTTTATCATTATTGGTAAGCACTGATAAATGCTATATTGATACATTTGCTCCAATGTAACACCAGTGTGATCACATATATCAGTTGTCTGTCTTTTTTCTCCCTTAGAAACTGTTTCATCCGGCTCTCACATTCACTACCAGTTTTCCGTGGTTAATGTACGTCTACCTAATATTACTTTTATCGATCTATAATCTTTTAAAGCAACATCTGAGTTGTTTACATAATTGTGATTTTTACTCATCTCAGTTTTTGTATGATGAATTAGGGTGTTCTGTCAATACACGTTGTCCACAATGGCTACACGGATCCAAACAACCTAAAGTTTGAAAACATCACCGTGATGGGAGTCAAGGGTTCTCCTGCTGTTGTGCTTGTGACAGACGGAAACACTTCAGCTCCTCTGACTGAGTCACAGATTCACTATGACCCAATCAAGCAGGTAATCACTCACAAAACAAGAACAGCTGAGGCGTAGCATTAATTAGGAACAATGAAATTGCAGTTTGCATGTTAGTTTAAAGTTGAACTGCATCACTTTTACCTCTCTATCGCTATCTCTGTTTGAAACAGAAAATTGCATTTTTTGTGTAAAATTGTACTTTACATACTTTTCTTTATGTACGGTATGTAGATGTCAAAGGAAGCCACACTGAAATTTCATGAGAAAACGGATCTGACAGCTCAAATTATAAATCATTATTGTAAACTTTAATGTTATAAATCTTGCTGTACTTACTGTAAGGTAAGGAGAGTGTTTTGAGCACTGATCTGTTATGTGGTTGCTCAATAACTGATTTTTTGAACCCACAAAAGTTACGAGTTACGACAGCTTTCTAACGAGAGATCTTATTTCCAGTATAGCGTCACTATGGAAACATTGCACTAGTGAGATTTTCTCACGCACCATCAAAATATCTCACGTTTGCCTTTAAAAATGTGTTTTAGAGGATTTAACAAAGCCTTTATCTTCCATATGGTTTATATTAGTTGTTTTGCCATGATTTACATTTAGTCTGTTGTTTAGCACGCTTAAATTCAACACTTAACATATATAATAAGATGTGATACAGTGCAACAAAATATATTTTTTTTTAGAATTAAAAAGTTTTATAATTACAAATACAGTCGAATCACATTAAAAGCCATGGCTGTGAATTTCTATATTACCTCATCTAATGTTTGGAGAGCATCTTTGAAATTAAGTGGGCAACGTAATTAGGAGATTAAGCTGGTCTTACAAACCAAGCCCACAAAATGGAGACAGGCTTGAATTTAATAGCAAGACGATTCCTCTAGGGCACCAAGAGAGGCCCTGTTATTCCAAGGGAGTATGCAGGGAATGCGTACGGCCTAGTGATTGCATTTGTCAGGGCTCTCAAAAGAACACACACATATACACACTCACGTTAGACTATGATGAAGGGTACTGCTTTCTCGCAGAGCTCAAGGTCTTAAAATGACAACAGGACCTGCGGACCTTGCTTTAAAACCACGCGTGCTACATTAACGTCAGCTGTTCTGAGTTATGGCACGTCTACCAAGGAATACAAAGAGATGAGACTTCGAGAAACATGGCAACGTTACTCATTTTTGTCATTGGCATCCTTTAACTGGCCCATTTGAGGTGTCATCGCTGTCTTCAGGGTTCTGACGCGAACACACCTTCTGTCGTGATATAAATCTTATGATGTGTGTGGTCTTCTAGGTGATGTATCTCAGGAATCTACAACTGGATTTCGGGAAGGACTACACAGTCAGCTGGGAGGTCAAAGACTCTGAGCGCTTTGATTGCTATCCGGAGGAGAACAGCAATGAGGCCAAATGCAAAGCTCGCGGTTGCATCTGGCAGGTCAGATAGAAAGAGATGCCGTTCAATATTCAACCCTGTTGTTTTCAAAGAGACTGTTTGATCTCTGTCTATATTGACCCATTTCCTGTGCTTGTAATGGTTTGCTTTCAAATAGTCAGTCGTATGTATTCACCACCACCAAGATTTGCTCAAATGTTTTTTATTCTCTATGTTTAGCCTTCAGATGTTCCCAAGGAACCCTGGTGCTTTTACCCAGCAGCTTACGGCTACATCGTTAGCAACAAGGTTCAGACCACCAGCGGCTGGACATTAGATCTAGACCGTAACACCGATTTCCCCAGTCCACGATCTTTATCTCCAGACATCAACAAGCTCCGTGTGGAAATCACGTACATCAGTGACCACAGCCTGCGATGGAAGGTCTTTATTTAGGATTAAATTGGATTTATATTAAGACTAAAACTAATTTTAATATTAAGATTGTGATAAAGATTAATACTAAAGTATATCAGGATCAAATTTAAGATTATAATCCGAATGACAGGACGGCAGTCAGATGGTCTGATTTTGACCTAGATCTAAAGGGTCTCAATTCCTTCTAGATCTTTGATCCAGTCAACAAACGTTACGAGGTGCCTGTTCCACTCACGCTGCCCAACATGCCCGAGACAAACGAAACCAAGAGGCTCTATGACGTCAAAATCAGTGAACAGCCGTTTGGGATCCAGATTATCAGAAAGAGCTCTGGAGAAACTATGTATGTTACATACATAACATTATGTATGTTATGCTAAATTACAAACAACAGAGTTTGAAAGTGTGCTTTTATGTGCAGTAATGTGGTAGGGATGTGGTCACTCTAGAAATGTGAACCAATGTTGTTCGTAGAAATTTAATAGAACCTGTTTTTTCTTTCATTTTCTCAGTTTTATTCTTTAATTTATTGGAGCTTTTTGTAAGGAATTTGAGTTGTTTTGAACAAAAATAGCTCTCTGGTCCTGCAAATAGTGCTGATAAAAGGTGTTTGAAAAGTTTTAGAACTTTAAAAGCACAATTTGCCTTGATAATGGAGAGAATAGTATTGTATTTTATGTTGTTTTTATTATTTATTTTAGAAAAACAAGACATAAGTTACAAAACATGTTTTAAAGGTTTTTCTTCTTGTCAAATGTTCTTTAATTTGTTGCTTTAGTTTCTGTTGTGCATTGGTGATGTAGATGACCTCTTCAAAGTTCTCAACAACATTTTCTAAATCTCATTCTTTCTCTTCCTCCAGATGGGACTCTGCTCTGCCAGGGTTCACGTTCTCCGATTTGTTCCTTCAGATTTCCACACGCCTCCCTTCAAACTATGTCTATGGTTTGGGTGAAACTGAGCATGGCACCTACAAACATGATCTCAACTTTCACACATACGGCCTGTTTGCAAAAGACCAGCCTCCAGGGGTGAGCGTCACTGTGCTGTTTTATCTTTGGCATCCACACATCACTTACAGGCAACCTGGTTTACAGGGGCCAAATAAGAGCAGTAATCAAAGAGCTCTGATAAAGTCACACCTGGCATATATTGCTGTTGTTTTTGGCAGACAGAAAGGTCAAGATCTGGTCAACTGAAAGCATTACACCGAGGACTGGAGTGTTGCACCCCATTATGTACAATTTTACTGATTACCCATCATTCCTGGTGCTTTGGCTGTTTAGGTGTGGATAGAGTGTGACTGAGAGGTTATTCCTGCTCACACTATTATGGGATTCAGTGCATAGAAAAATATATATTCAGCTAACAATTTTAGGTTGTAAGAACATTTCCCTAATGTTTCCATTAGGTAATAATAATGTTATTCTGAAAGTTCTAGGAAAAATTCATTTCAAAATGTCCAGGTTTTTAAACATTGTATTAATGTTATTGCTTGGTAATTCTGTAACATTTTTTTAAAACGTTCCACTAACAACTTAACTTTAACATTTTTGATGTATGATATATAACGTTAAAATTCTACTAACATTACTGCAAGAACGTTTTTGATAACTTGAAAGAATATTAGCCAAAAGTCTCAGAACGTTTTCTGTTAGCTTGGTATACACTAACAGTCCTGTAATCGGCCATCAGTCATCCATCCTGGAACTGCTAATGACCTTTTCTTCTGACTCACTTTATGACACAATGCACAGAGAAGGAAGAGAGAGATTTAATGAGGTTAATTAAAACAGAGGGATGGGATTTGCAGGGTTCATTCCTTTAAGCCAAATAAAAATCTCTTATTAACACTTAATTGTCTGTTTAACACTGAGGACAACTGAAATGTTAGTGAATCACCAACTCAAATTTGCTGTCTTTCTTTTTTTCTGCAGGAAAAGCTGAACAGTTATGGAGTACATCCTTTCTACATAGGGCTAGAAAAATCTAAAGATGCTCATGGTGTCCTCCTGCTTAACAGCAATGCAATGGGTAAATACAAACACACACATATTAACATGTGTACTCAGTGGCCATGGCCTGCAGTTTTTTCTGCAGGCTAAAACTAAGATGAAAATTAAGATTATAATCAAGACTAAGATTAAAATTAATGATGCGCTGAAAGAAAAATCCTCGGCCTGTGCCCAGATTTTAACTTGAAACCGAAAATTCAAACAGCATATTTTGAATTAGCCTGATTTTACAGCCTGTTTATGTATTAAAACAACCACTAGCTTCCAAGTATGTCGCTCATTGGCAAGAGTGTGTCAGCAGGTCTTAAGGTCATGATTAGAGCAAGAAGCGAGAGTCTTTCATTGAGCTTTTGTACTGTTTTGAACTGTTGTGCTTATTGCTGGACTTTTAAAGGATCTGCTTGCACATAATGGTGGAGCTGCGGTAAGATTTATAAAAGAGTTTAGAAAATGTTCTGCATTCAACTACTGCTTTACAAACACACACACTTTTTCATTCTTACATAAACACACGCACAGGCAGTGGAATAAATGAGCGCTCTGGAATTTGTAGCTGGAGAATTGCTTTGAACCTCTCTCACTAAAATGAGCAACATCAAAGCAGTGGCCTTTCAATTTGAATGTAGATGGATTAAACAACTCACCTCATACAAACCGAGTCAGAAATGGACATTCGAGGCATGAAATGATTTGACAAGGGCTGTTTTTTTGTTGTGCGTTGACTTATTTCCTGTTGACACAGGAAGGTAACCTGAGACATGCTTACTAAATGGCTTGGTAACCCATGTTATGCTGGGTAAAATAAAATGGTTTTATTAGTTCACTGATAAGAGTGGTTCCCAGCTAACAAAGAATATTTTCAGAAATTTTATCTAATAATACTCTCTAAAAGTTTTCTTGAAGTTATCAAAAGTGTTCTTGCAGTAACACTAGTAGAGCTAGAACTAGTAGAACACAGTAACATTGTTTTTTAATGTTTATATCGTATATCAAATGTGTTATTCTTAAGTAGTTAGTGAAATGTTTTGGAATTGTTACAAAATGTTCAAATAAAATTAAATATCGCTCTTATAACCATGCAATAATGTTAATACAACGTCTAAAAACTAAACTAAATGTCTTAAATGTTCACAATAACGTTTTTAATGTTTCCATTACTTAATGGAAACAATAGAGAAATCTTCATATTTTGTGAATGTTCATTATTTGGGTTACTGTGATCTTAGATGTGACCCTCCAGCCGACTCCAGCATTAACCTACCGCACCCTTGGAGGTATCCTGGACTTCTACATGGTGCTGGGACCTGGTCCAGAAGCTGTGGTCCAACAGTACACTAAGGTGTGTGTGTCCTTCCTGGCTTGATAAGATTTAGCAGCTGGAGTTTTTATGCCTCATTGCCCACAGTGCAGTCAATCTCAACACACACATGAAATAACATTCATAAACTCACATGCACACAAATGAAAAACATAAATATTTATCCTGAGCAGGCTTGCTTGTGACAGATGGAGGGGCTGTTAGATCCTCTTAAGCCATCTGAATATGTATGTTCATAAAATGCATCTGAAATGTATTCATGCAAAATTTTAAATGTTTTTCTGTCCTTTCTGTTTTGTCTGACAGATCATAGGCCGCCCAGTTCTTCCAGCCTATTGGACGCTTGGATTTCAGCTTTGTCGTTATGGCTACGCCAACGATAAGGAGATTGCAGATCTTTACAGTGACATGAGAGCTGCAAATATTCCCTATGTAAGATAACTTCCCTGTCAGTGTGCATGTATCTGTGTCTAATAATTACAAGAGTCACAAAGCTGAACCATAAAATAGATGAAAAACTGGATGGAAATTTTGTAACATGACATTTGATTCCACATAGGATGTGCAATATGCAGATATTGACTACATGGAGAGGCAGATGGATTTTACGCTGGACAAAAACAATTTCAAGGGTCTTCCTGCTCTGGTGGACCACATGAGGGGAGAGGGGATGCGTTTCATCTTTATTTTGGTATTTCTCTCAGTTTACTGTGGCCGTGGATGTTTTATAACTACTAAGAGGAGATCTCATAAAAATAGATAATGGAATTATAAAACCATTCATAGAAAACAGTGGATGGTGAAATGTTCTAGAGTTTTCTAAAATTGTTGTTACCATATACTGTAGTGGACTGTTGTTTAAAGAAAAAGATTTTATTCAAAAATAATAAATACTGTCGATATCTAAATTTAAAGCCAATAACCTGGCAACTTTCTGGCAAATGCAGTAATTAGTTCTTCCTCAAAAGCATCATGTAGCGACCCGGTACATGACTTTTTTCCATGTAGGGCTGGTAAAATCTGTGCTCTCTGACTCATAGCTGTACATATAGCCAGCCAATCAGATATAAGCTTGCCAGATTGAGAAAGTGCTTTCCATTATTCTGTGCAAAACGCATCAGACAGCCAATGAATGGACTGTAGGTGATCTATACTGTACTTGTCTGAGTTTAGATCTGATGTACTATTCCTCTTGAATATTAAGTTGGATTGATGCATGAGATTCTATTCTGTACCATGACTGTATTTTCCTTGTTTCTGTGCTTAAGGACCCAGCTATAGCAGCCAATGAGACAGAACCGTACCCTGCTTTCACTCGTGGTGTAGCCCAAGATGTCTTTATTAAATGGCCTCCTGAACTTAGCAGTGATATTGTGTGGGGAAAGGTATGACAAAAACAAACAGGAAGAGAAACTAAACATTGATTTATTTTGTGCCAGTATCTCTTGGTGATGAGTTTTTCTCTGCTCAATGGCAAAATGACAATCTCTGGCATAAGACAGTTCTGTTTAAGAGTTTTCTGGCTTACACAACCTTTAACTGGTTTATTGTCTGTGTGTAGGTGTGGCCTGACCGTCCTAATGTGACTGTGGACAATTCTTTGGACTGGGACACTCAAGTGGAGGTATACTCTACAATACTCTCTCCCTCTCTGTCTCTCTCCCTTTCTCTTTCTCTCTGTAGTCAGAGAACCAAACATCATTCCACCATTCAGCTCTATTCATACTGAAATTAACAATACAATGGGCTGTAATTACAAGCAAAAGAAATGATGACGACATGGCACACTGCTATTTCAGTCAAGTATACATACTATTATGTCAGCCAGTCAACATGTAGTAGAGTCAATACTGTATCAGCCAATCAGCATGTAGTTGAGACAATACTGTATCGGCAAATCAGCATGTAGCAGAGAAAATACGCCAATCAACATTTAGTTGACACAATTGTATCAACCTGTTGTAGAGACGCTACTATTAGCCATTCAGAGACGCTACTGTATTAGCCAATCAGCATGAAGTAAGCATACTATTATGTCAGCCAATCAACATGTAGTGGACACACTACTGTATTAGCCAACCAGTAAACACACTGCTTCTTAAAAACACTAATTACATCTGTCTCTGTGTCTGTTTTAGCTTTTTAGGGCTTATGTGGCATTCCCTGATTTCTTCAAAAACAGTGCTGCATTGTGGTGGAGCAATGAAATTCAGGAGTTTTACACCAACATCATGAAGTTTGATGGCATTTGGATTGTGAGTGCTGTGTATTGTTAATTATTCGTCTGTTCCTTTGTATTCATTGATAACCTTGTCATTGTGATTTGCTTTCTGAAGGACATGAATGAACCAGCCAGTTTTGTGCATGGCACCGTTGGCGGAAACTGTCTAGGGGATCCCAATTTGGAAAATCCTCCATACATGCCCCGTAAGTTCAACCCTGATGTGTGTGCTTGTGTGACATTTTACATTTGATTTTACGCCAATGATGAAACCTCAGAATGTTCTGGGAATGTTCTGTGTTAGCTGGGTCACCTTCTCTTTGTGTGTGTATTTGTTCTGTTTCCAGCTCTGGAGTCCAAACACAGAGGTTTAAACCACAAGACTCTTTGCATGAATAGCCAGCAGATCCTCGCTGATGGTACCCGAGTGAGACATTATGATGTCCACAACCTCTATGGCTGGTCTCACACCAAACCAACTTACGAGTGAGTTTTCTTTCCTCTGTCTCTGAAGTCTTTCAGCCCACAGTACTGCTGAATACTTTAGAAGTTCTCACTGGCAATTTATTGGTTTCCATGGGATGTTGCTTGAGTCTTGATGGGTGTTTGTGTGTCACAGTGCTGTGCTCAGTGTTACTGGAAAGAGAGGTGTTGTGGTAACCCGGTCCACATACCCAACCAGTGGTCAGTGGGCGGGACATTGGTTGGGAGACAACTACTCTAGCTGGGATCAACTTTTGAAGTCCATCATAGGTATGTGTGTATGTATTCATTAGTGATGCATGAAAAGAGTAGTATCTGTTGTTCATCCTTAGGGTTAGGGATTTAAACAAAACTATTTTATGCTATTTTATGTTATTTTTTGACTGTCACCTGGAAGGTGTTAAAGCTAGTTTAAAAAGTCACAAATATTTTGTTGTGGGATCTTTTGACTGGGTCAGTCTGGAATACCCCAACAACCACATAGCAGAATGCTAAAACACTTACACTACATAGCAACACCTTGGCAACCACTCAGAACACCCTAGGATTGTGGTGCCAGGTTTTGCATGGGCAAAAACCACTCTAGTTTGTCCTTGTCCTTTCTCTTTAACAGACAACATTTAAAATTGTAGACCGTCTTGCTTTATCTTTGGAAAAAGTGTTGGTGTATTCAATGCCTACAATTCAGTGTATAAACTAAATATCTTTATAGATATATTCACAACTCTCTCTCTTTTACTCTCTTAGGAATGATGGAGTTCAGTATATTTGGCATCTCTTATGTAAGTCTTCCCACAGCAGATATTGATTTTTATTTGTTCTTTATTTTCAATCAGGCAATGTTGTTAGTTCATTCGGGTGCATTACACGCGGATGCAGCCATTACACTGACTGTAGAGTTAATTTATTTACGTTTTGGCTCTGTAACAGAGATATGTAATTGAGTCTCTCTGTTTTCTTCTGCTTGTTCTACGGCTACACTTGTGTTCCAGACCGGTGCTGATATCTGTGGTTTCTTTAACCCTGCTGAATATGAGATGTGTTTGCGTTGGATGCAGCTTGGAGCTTTCTACCCATTTTCAAGAAACCACAACAGCATAAACAATCCAGTAAGCACACACACAGACATATACACACATTCACACACATACCGTAGCTTTTTGGGATATATTGTGTGTATAATCAAAAATGAACTAGATTTAGCACAAAAATGCCACAGAAAATAACATATAAAATAAATGCCATATCTGATATATTGCCAAACATCCTTATTTTAATCTTAAATTTAATGTTAGGTCATTTTAGTTATAGGGTTAATGTAGGTTTAATGCATCTGTAGTGAGACTGCAGAGATCTGTGTTTGTCAGATCTCTATATACACTGTATACTCATCCGAGGTGAGTGTGAATTATAAACCCCCAGCAAATAAACTCCAAAACAATGATTACATCAAAATCTACCGTGATAGCAGACAGTCAAGAGTTGTGTAATGTAACATAGGGGCTGGCCAATTATTGATGAAAACGGCATTTCAATAGCTGTTTGAAGCCGTTCATTTCACGTTGATTTGATTTAATGCGTAACACTCATAGTAGTTCCGGCTGAGGTTCAGATTAAAGAATTGTCAGAAATGGATATGTTGTGTGACTTGGATAGGGAATAAAATAAAATAAAAAGAAGGCTTTTGAGAATCAGTTTGTCCATTTTAAAACAGACATGTTTCTGAAATATGTACTGACAGAAAATGGATGAACATTCGAGAATGTTGTCACTGTCCAACAGATGTGTGAATCAGACCCTTAATTGAGACTGAGATGATGTTCAGTTTGATAATCAAGGACAGTGAGTGACAGCGATTAAAACAGAGGGTGAAGCCAGATCATTTAACACTACATGCAGCCATGACAATTTATAAACTTTGTAGTTTTGATGTGTGTGGCCCCAAAACACAGAGTGGCAATTGAAATAGGGCCCTGGCAGTGTGCTGACTAATATCTGAGTTTATCAGACAGGTGGCCTGTCAAGTGTTCACTTTAGCACTTCTTTAAATTTGTCCTTTGCAAATGTTGGACCTCCTACACAAATCCAGCAGGTCCAGTGAGTGAATGATATCAGTGTTTGCAAAGACACTTCCTAAGCAGTGAGTTTGGCAGCTTTAACTACTGGATTTGGGGAATATAATTAAGCATTGACAGTTTTACAATTTCCCTTCCCAATCATGTAAACATTATTTTGCTAATGTATGATTATGAACAAACAGAACGCGATAATATAAATATAAATTTGGATGTAAACGTTAACATGCACACTTTAATATTGCCTTACATACACTAATTCTACTATTAGACACCCACTTACAGTGAGAGCGAGTTTAGAGGGCTTTATTAAAACAAAAGTGCAAAGTAGAGCTTACCAGACAGCAGTTCTGTGTAATTTTTTGCCTTTATTCTGCCGAGTCATTCACCTGCGCTGGCCTGGACGCACCCTCTGTGCCACTCAGTGGCAGTTCCAATAAAAGAGTGTCCCCCGCACCCCCACACCCCTGCGCCCGGATGTGTTTATCCCCGCTGCTGTAATTACCCAGCCAAGATGTCATTAACTTTAATGCAGCTACACAGGCAAATGGAAGGTCATCCAGAGAGAAACAGCAAAGAATAGAGGGTGTCAAAAACGTATGAGTTATAAAAGGAGAGACATCACAGATTACATGAGAGATGGAGTGCATGAGTTTGCATGACATCACAAACAAGGACTTGGACAAAGAAATAAGATCATCCCAATATAAAAAAATCTGTCATCATTTATTCTATGGAAAAACTAAAGTAGAAACTTTAAAAAAATCTTGAACAGATTAGAAAATCAACTGGACAGTTTTACTTTTACAGAAAAGAGTGTGTTAAATACTGACTGTAGGTTTGGGTGAAATTTTCCTTCAAGAAACACTATTGGCCTGTAATTTCTGGCAAAGTCATTTTCCAGTACAAATCTTCTCTCTGATGCCAGCTGCTCGAAGCGAAAGAGAGAAAGCGAGAGAGAGAGACTGGCTTCAGCAGGGTCATAATTCTGAGTTCTCTGGAGTCACACTGGTGTCTCTCCATCACACTAAGTTGCATGCTAATGGAGTCAGAGGCCAATACATTTCGAATATTTTTTTCCATTTAGCTCTAAGAGGACGATTCGTCCATTCTCACATTTTAATGTGGTGATATTATTATTTTGTACCACATTATGAGAGCAAGTGTTGGCTGTATCGAAACAGGGGAACGTATGAGACACTCTAGAGGTCAAACGGTCAGAAAGAGCATAGGCTTACGATATATCGCTGTGTTTGGTGTAAACCAAGTGTCATTGTTATTATTATATGTAGGACTTGTACAAACCCTTAACCTCAAGTACAGTTTTATACATACATGAAATTGCAAATTGTACAACTTGCTGAAGAGAGGTGTGCTGTTACTTTTCTAAGCCATCCAATTTATGGGCTCCGGCTGCCAGATGATGAAACAGTTATAATCCTTACATTGAAAGAGGAACATGTGCCATGTCTAGGGATCAGAATATCATTGAGACTTAAGAACGGGCTCGTTACCACATATCAATGCATCAAAAAACATCCAGGACACCATAGCAACCATCTAGCAATGTGCTAAAACATACTCAAGACATCTTGCAACAGTATAGCAATGTCCTGGCAACCACTCACAAGACCCCAGCATCATTTAATGCTGTATGTTATTATCTAAAAAATGAAAGGAAACAGCTTATTGAAATCATTAACAGATATGAGCAAACTGTTTTTGTAATTACTTTAATAAGTTTAATTTACAAAAATGGAATAATTGTCATATTGTTGATGAGTATTTTTTTGGTCATTTTTCATTAAAAAAATCTGAATATCTAGCACAACAAGATCCATTTACCAGAGAAGCGAAACTCTATAAAACAAATAAGGCTTGTTTGTAGAGAACATACCTTGAACAGAAGTGTATTTTGTTTCATTCTGTTGACAGATGTTTTTCACTTGTTTATGCTAAAACAAAAAGAAGAAATAGATACATTGCAATAAAAAAGTAAAAAAAAAACCTCATAGATTTACTTATCAGGTTTTATTAAAGACATAAAGCTGTGTAATTCACCACAGCTAGTCTACTGTACCATACTGTACATACAGAGTACTATAACACTGCATATATGAAGTGTTTAGTCCAGGTTTAAAATGCGTGCTGACATGCGGGCATTAGCGGTCAGGCCTGTGAGTGTAGAATACTTGAGAAGTAATTATCAGGTGTGGTTCACCTTTACCTTTGTGAGCATATTAACTCACCCACCCCAGTTAACAGCACTCAGCACGAGTGCCTGCACCCAGCCCAGACAACAGGGCAAAATGTCTCTCTGTCTGGCGCATAATTAACACACACATCCGTATACACACGCAGGCACAGATGTTCAATGTTCTGTACAGTTACGTCTGGAATTAGCAGGCCACAGCTGTTTAGACTTGGATCATGAAAATATGAAATGTAGTTCCGGCCAGAAGCATTTATTCCCATGGTGTTAGAAAGCATAATGTAGGAAATGTGATAATGTTCCAGTTTTGTTATGTTTTATATCTGTTTTTTTATGTTCTTTGACAGAGGCAGGATCCCGTGGCGTGGGGGGAAAAATTTGCTGCAATCTCTCGTGATGTATTGAATATTCGATACACCCTCCTACCCTATTTGTACACACTAATGTACGAAGCCCACGTCCATGGAAACACTGTGGTTAGACCCATGATACACGAGTGAGTGTCTGCCAGACTCATATTTATGCTTCAAAACCTTGCTTAAAGGATTAGTTTACCAAAAAATGAAACATTTATTCTATTTAATGATCCTTATGTGGTTCCAAACCTCTGCAACTGTATGGTTTGATGTAATACATGTCCAACCTGTATTACGCATCATTTGAATTTTCACAAACTGGAATGAGATTGGAGAGCTACGGCAGAGGAAAAGATTTTCAGCAACTGTCAAAAGAAAGTTAGATGGATGTGAAACGACATGAGGGTGGTAAATGACAAAAATTTCATTTTTTGGGTTCAACATGTGATGTTCTTCTCCCAAAATACCTCACCATTACAACTTTCCCTGTCATACTATTTTTAAATCCATCCTCACATTCAATTACATCCCTCCTAAAGCAACATGGAAATAACTAATCAGAACTTGGGCAAGATCCTCTGTCGGAATATTGCTCTTATTTCTGAATCTAGTCTTTTTTTACAGTCAAAATTGATATTATTGCACTTCACCATCCGGCATATAACATTCCTGTTCCCTGTGTTTGGCTGGATGATTTATTGGACTGAATGTAATGTGATTGTACTGAATGTACTGTGGCATCTTAACCTCTGGATGTTTTCAACCTCTCTGTGTTATAGTTTTTATTTTATTTATTTTTTGTTTTTATTTAAAATACAGTAAATTTTAAGTGCATTTACTGTACTGAATAGATAATGTTCTCAGTACGTTCTATATATGTAATGTAGGTTTGTCACTGATGAGAACACATGGAGCATTGACAGACAGTTCCTTTGGGGCCCTGCCCTTCTGATCACACCTGCTCTGGATTCGGTATGCACATAAATACATTTAGCTAGCTGTATATATATATATATATATATATACACACATGCAGCTCACAGCCTACTTTCAATTAGAAAAAAAAATAAAATCGTTTGTGCTGTTTCATCACTGATGTTGTTTTACAGGGTGTTACTGTGGTCAGAGGCTACGTGCCAAACACCCGCTGGTACGATTACCACACGGTAAGCATTTTAACGGCATGCAAGTAAGAATTTTATTTGCACGATTTTGTAAGCATGTCTGTAAAAATGTTGCAGTAATAACTGCCCTCTAAACAAATGTAACCTCCGCACACTGTTAATGGTGTATTGAGGCTCTTATCTGTTTCTGTGTGATTAATCATGCAGGGTGAAGCTGTTGGGGTCCGAGGACAGTTTGTGAATATGGATGCACCATTAGCAAAAATTAACCTGCATGTGAGAGGAGGACACATTCTTCCATGGCAAAAACCAGAGAGCAACACACGATACAGGTCATTCTGCCACAAATACTGTCTAGTTTGTTCCGTATGAGCTCACACATTTTAGTTAGATTTCTTTTTACTCAGTATTTTATGTAGATACTATATTAACATCCTTCTTTATGATCTTCCTTATTCTTCTTATCATCCTTCTTTAACAGTATGCGCATTTACTTCAGAAGTATTAGGATAGCATTAAGTATCAAGTTGATTAAGACTTAAAGTAGACTATTAAGTCTTGATTTTAAGTCACAGTTTATTATGGTTTTCAATTATATTTGTGCTTAATACAAGAAACAGAAGCCAAAGGGTTTAGAAAAAACTAGTTTCCCCTGTGAATTCTGTTTTTATCTGTAAATAGTGTGGGTGGACTAAGGAGGGTTCCTCCAAAAAAGTTACCCCCTCCTTACAAAACAGTTTGGTGGAACCAGCACGATTCAAGATTTTCAAGATTCAATATTTTATTTGTTACATACAATGAATGTATTAGAATACAACACTTTAATGTAAATCATGATACTGAATGAATGCATGGCACTTCAAATCAAACTATGGTGCTAATATTCAACATGTTATTTAGCTGCTAGTAACCACAGTAATACCAGGGCACCCTGTCCCAAAAAAGCATGGTAATAACATGGTACTTTTTTGGCAGTGACAGTTTACTGATTTTAGCTACTTATATAGCTTGTATTCTTTCCAGGCTACAAAGCATAAAATGAGTTAGTGAAAGATGTGTTTCTGTTCCCACCTGCAGCTGCTCGTGACATAGTGTTGACTGTTTCTATTCTCTTGTAGTCGTTTGAACCCTCTGGGTCTGCTTGTCGCTCTCAGTGATGATGGTTCAGCACAAGGATCTCTGTTCTGGGATGATGGGGAGGGAATTGGTGAGTTATAAGTGTAGGGTGATGTACACATAAAATTACAGTGCAGAAGTGCAATTATCACACTGCTTTCAAAACAATGTTAACAGTCTATATCTGTTGTTCTCATTATGTTTTTTCTCTTCATATGTCCTCCTTTCTGCTCACAGACACTGTCAAAAAAATACAATTCCTCCTGACATCTTTCTCTGCATCTAAGGTACATGAACATGCTTTCCAGAAGCTAAGTGCATAGTTCTCCATTAGATTTATTTGGATTGTGCTTTTGTGCAGTTGCCATTAAATCCAAAGGGGAATCCAAGACTGTCCATCTCACTTGAAGCCAAACATCTGTGGCCACTCTCTATTTATGACAAAATCCCAGTCCAAAACTGTTTCATGCTGTAGCAGCCCAGGGCCGTTTGGCCCAGGTCAGAGCTCTGTGCTCTTCCTCATGGGTCTGATGTCATGTGTGGTGAGATTAATCGAGTGGTGGGGCAAACAGACCTCTGTGGGGTTTGGAGTGAGTCTATGTAAAACGAGGTCAAACGAATCGTCGCAGCACAGATGTGACATAAATCCCAAAACAGTGCATGTTTTTTACAAAATTTGTTCCTGTTCATTCTATTCTAGTGAGATCTGAAAGGGGAGAATCTAACAAAAGCCTGTTGAGAACAAGATGAAGTCGGATTTCAGTGCAAAATCATAAGAAATGAATGAGAAATCCTTCCTGTGACAATTAAGCACATTTTGCCCCATAATTCTCATAGCTATAAATGTTATTTAAAATAATAATGGAGGTAACAAAAAAACATCCAAAATATATTGGGAAAATGTGCCGTAAGTTTGTCTATTTATTACATCTGAAAATGTATTCATCTTATAATGGCTTTGAAAAAGTCTTAAATATCTATAAAAAGGTGAGTTTAGAGTTCATGTGACCTACACCTTTTTTTGTTTCTTTAACTGTATAAGAATCATTAGCACATGGTTAGCAGCAGTTTGCATGCTTCGACACATTGTGTCTTGGTGCTCAAGTGGGTGACAGTAAGTTCAAATCAGAGAGTTTGTGTCTTTTTCCAGTCTGACCAATCAGTAAACAAGTGACCTAATTGGAAAAACAAAAAGGGTTTTTGCATTAAAGGCTTGGGCTTTGACATTAGCACTGTTTACTTATAAACTAGTGTGTGTATGATAGTGTAATAAATAAATGTCCTGTTTGTTTGTGTTTAGGGTACTTTGTCAAGCAGCATTGACACAGATGGTCTGGCAATGGCTGACAGACCGACCCTGGGTGTTGTGAGGGTGTGGGGGTCTGGAGCAGTGCCCATTACTCAGGTTACCCTGATCGTGACTGGAAAACCAGATGTCCAACTAAATTTCACACACAACCCAACAACAGAGGTGTGACACTTCATGCAAACATATTTTAGGCATAGACACAGTGTCAGAATCACTAATACGATTATGAGAAATGCACTGTACATGGAGCAATGCTTAAAACTTTCATATCCCTACCCCTATACCTGTGTGAAACATAAAATTGCAAGCTACTTTACGTACTTTTCATTACGAATGTTAAAGTCATATGAAACCAGATTGACATTTCCTGGGAAAATGGACCCGACAGCTCAAATTACAAATTATTATTATAAATTTAACGTTGAGAATCGGGGTAAGGAGATCGTTTCGCAAATACACGACTGATCTGTTGTGTATTTGCACAATAACTGACTTTGGTTCATTTATAACCCAAAACCGTTACAGATTGCAGCTTTTATATATATATCATATTAATATACAGTATAATATATACAATATAAATAATGCTGAGCTCTGATAAAGAAGGAGAGTAGTTCACATTCCCCTTCACTGGTGAAAATGCTGCTCTTTCAAAGCTGTATGCATCGACCGCACGGTTTCTAATAATAAGAATGCAGGCAGGAGCTGGATAGACTGAGATTTATATGAGTCATGAGAAGGATCGAAGGTGGGAAATGACAAAGAAGCAGCGTGCGTGTGGATTTGAATAACTAGTGTTCCAGCACACACACAATCATTTATCTTTCTTAGTATTTCCCAACTGCATAATAAGTCTGAAGAGGTGAGACAGTTCCATATGTCTCCACGCGACTGTGTTTGCCTCTCTGTAGCTGATGTCAGATCAGAGGTGGCGTTTCCCCACAACTCTCTCTAACACCTTTTATTTTTCTTCATAATGTCATAATGAGGTCATAGACAAAACTGACCTGTAATCAGGCAGTATATCGTCTCTGATTTTAAGCTCTGATGTGATTTCAAGCTCTGCTACACTGGTTGTGCCGTTTGTTAGCAAATTGTTTGCAAGTTTTGGAGTCCAGAGTGAACTTACAACAGTTGCTTGGTTTACAGCATAAAAATAGGTAACCTTACACTATCAACATTCAACCCATACAATAGTTTCTGTTAAAATATGTTTTCTTTTTTTAATTAAACCGACTGAAGATCTATTGGGTATTTGTTTCATGCAGCTTGTATTTGTTACTAACTGTTGTTTGATTGTTATTATTAGTAATCCATTGCTTTATGGACCATTAGTCAACAAATCCTTAATAAACAAAGCTGGCTTTATAATTTAACTCTGACACATTCATTTAACTGTTAACGGCATGTAGAATTAGTCGCTTCAGCTTTCGGTTTCTGGGTAAATTGCAACACAGATTCCTTTGTGCTATTTTTATTGTTGGATAACTCAACTGCTATTGTGTGTCTTTCAACTGCAGGTGTTGGAATTTGATGTGACATCACAACATCACACCATGGACAAGACTTTCAGCATCACCTGGAAGACAACATAGACACATCATAGTCATCTAATCTGACAAGTATCTGACAAGCTTTTGCAAAAAGCCATCACCTGATTATTCTTATGTATGATAGTTTGACTGTAGTCGATATGTTCGTATGATAGAGCGACTGTGCGTATACTTGACTGGTAATTTATTCAGCATTTACATTTAAATCTTTTTTTTTTATGGTAGATGGTGTTAACCATCTAGATATGATGTTAACTTTAAAAATAAAGTATTGTTTTAATTCTGGAAAATGCTATAGTGTTTGTTTGAATCTTGCGTCTGAAGTTTACGGTGAACGTTAATGGCTGTCCAAATGCGTGTTTGCCTGAACTTGGATGGCTGAATTTCCAGTGCCGGCATTTGGGGAAGAGAGATTATAATGATAACCCCTAATTATTGACAATCACAGCTTTTAACGAGGGAACCTTTCCGCTGTGGCTACCTGCCGGGGCTGCTTCACGCACCACTACATTTTGATGTAATGATACAATATCAATTATTCATTCTACAGTAAACATAATGATATCAATTAAGCAATGGAGACTGTAAATTGATTTCTGCTCTAATTGGCAATCATCGCAAGCTGGAGACACGGATGCCGCAGGGAATGGGCGGGCTGGGCACGCCTTCGATATTTAGATGGTAGCTAAAAACAATGATAATTGAGATTTTTCTATCCAACAGTGAAACAAGATGGAGGTGTTCCAACTGAGACTGTAATTATTTGGGGGTTTTATTATGCAAAAGGGGTTTATCCAGAGCATGTATTTAATTAGCAAAGAACAGCAGTCCTTCTGCCCTGCAGCTACAGTCCGACATCAAATGACAGAACGTTGCTCCAATTTTAGACAAAAAAAGAGGACATTTCCCTTCCTCGTCAGGCTTGAGGAGGAATGCAATTATTTATGAAGTTTTCACAAACTTTCCAAACTTCTCTGCTTTATAAAAACATTAACTCATAGCTGATTTACCAACTGAGTGGGCTCTGTGAATTTTAGCGTGAATTTGTTGCTCTTCATTAGTGACGCATGAGAAGAATAATACAGTACATCTGTAAGTTAACTCTGAGAAAGATTTAAAATGGCAACGAAATGATTTTAACCTCAGGATGGCTGTGACTGATTTGACTTGCTGATTTTATGGTAATATTTGCTTTAATCTTCAGCGAAACTTGCTTTGTTTATTTCCTCGCTCGCGCAGACCAGGCATCAGTCATAACTCAGGTACATTAAAACAATCAATCTGATTCGAATTAATCAAAACAGACATAGAATGCCGTCTTGATTTAACCAGCCCTCCAAACAAAGACTGTTTGTTATTTTCAACAGAATGAGAGGAAAGTACTTGTGTAAAAAAATAGGGGAAAACAAAACAGCAACATGAAAGATGAAAAGTGCACTACAGTGACTTCAAAGCTTTGACATGTGATTCTGAGTGTTGGCTGTGTCTGTATGCTGGAATACATTAGACAAAACAAGAATCTGGAGCAGAACAGGGAAAAGAACATAGAAAGACCAGACAAAACAAGCAAAACTGTTAGAATTACCTTTCGTTTCATACAGATTTTGTCTTGCGTCCTTAGATTGAACCGTTTGCAGTTGGTCAAAGTTTATTGTAGAACTTTAAAGTCATATTGTAACATTTTTCTACCCAGGTGTGAGTTTTCTATAGATTTCTATGCAGGGTTGGTTCCTGACTAGATCTGAGTGATGCATACCCAGCTAACAATTTTAGATTGTAAGAATGTTTCCGTAATATTTTCAGTAAGTAACAAAAATGTTAAAAACCTTATTTTGAAAGTTCTCAAAACGTCCAGTCTTTTAGACATTGTATTCGCCTTTTGGCTTTGTTATAATTCTGTTTTTAAAACATTCCACTAACAACTTGGGAATAACATTTTAATATATATTATATAACGTCAAAAAAACCTCTACTAACCTTATTGCAAGAATGTTTTAAATAATTTTGAGAGGACTTTGAGAGAACTCTTAAAGAACATTCTGAGAACGTTCCCTGTTAGCTGGGTAAAACTTACTTTTATCTCAAAGCACACATACACGCTGTCATTCTTAAAGCAACACTAAATTGCTGACAGGCCCAATAACAGGCCGCCCGCACGGTTTCTCACGAGTCATTTCACCACGTGACACTGCATGACACCCGGTGACATTGTGACGCGCCCACGCAATTTTCCCTTCACTTGTATGCCAATTACGGATGGCCAGTGACGACAGGGGGCAGAGGGGACGATACCTGGTAATTGCACCTGCTTATGCTTCGGTTCACACACAAGACGTCAATATGACAGATGTGTGTGTTTGTGTGTGCGTGTGTGTCTATGTTTAATCGAACTGAAAGTCTTCTGTGTGATTTGACTTTCGTTTCTGTTTGGGTCTAAATGCAGGAATGAAAATGGAAATGCATGTGTGTGTTTATTTGTGTCAACCCCAACCAGCTAACATGGAAAGTTCTCAAATGTTCTCAAAAAATGTTCTTGCAGTAACGTTAGTATAAAGTTTTTAACGTTATATATCATATATAAAAAAACATTATTCCCAAGTAGTTACTGGTTGTTATTTACAAAATGTTACAGAATGTTTGAATAGCATTTTTATTACCGGCAAAAACATTAAAAATAACGTTTAAAAAGTGTTTTTTTAACATTCCTAGAGCTTTCAAAATAACTTTTTTTTATGTTTTTGTAACTTAATGAAACATTAGGGAAACATTCTTACAACCTAATATTGTTAGCTGGGTAGCTACTGTTCTTGGCTAACTTCAAACTAAGAGATTTAAACACATCTAATGGAAAAGTCAGGTCAGGGACCGTCTTAACAAAAGCCAGGAGCCTATGTTCCACAAAATCTATTTAAACTCCAAGTTGTTTGTTGAAAGATTACAGTTCCCATAATGTAACCGTCCACGTCCAAACAAATGAGATATGTAGTTTAGTCTCAAATGGCTCTCGCTGCTTTCTCTCCACGATGGTCCCTGAGATTGAATTGGATTCAGTTGGCAGTTTAAATCACAGGGTTTGCCAAGAGACTCATTTCATTAATAAGTGAACCATGGCACCTGACATAATGGCGTTTAGAGTGTCGGGTAAGAGGATGTTGTGCAAAGACTCACAAAATCAACTGCTGTAGTGAACCCATATCACACACGAGGCCAATGCTAACGCTTTAATTAAAACACACATCTGCTGTCCCAATTCAAACACAAGGTGTTCGGCAGGTGATGAAGCAATCTGTGTTACCATCATCACGGTACGTTTTTAATCACCATAAAAATAATATATGAGTGTTTTAATGGGATGACATTCATTGCAGAATTCTGCCAACAATCGAGACACTTTATAGAGGGACAGAATCCAAACTGAACCTGATGTAAAGGACACAAGTAAGTGTTTTATTTGAGAAATTTTGTAATGAGACATCTCACACTTTTTACTTTTAAAAACAGTGATTATCGTTTTGTAACGGTTATCTATGGGAGTTGCATGACATTCAGGTGTTTTTATGTGTTTGGCGAAGCATTTGAGACTGTGGTTCTTGTTAAAATGAAGGTAGCATTGAGTTCTGTTCTTCAGAGGTCGATGATGAGAATGCAGTGATATCGTTTATTAGATGCTTCAGAAATAAATCAGAGCCACATAATAACACAACTCTAGACCAATCAAATGTCACCAAAACAAATGGGTAAATGCAGAAGTTGATAAGAAGTGACCCATTAAATTGGTGAAATATCTCTGAAAACACGTTCATGTGATTGTCATTCTGGACAAATAACTGTCCAATTCATTTTAGCACACACACTCCAGACTCTTCTAATTAAGTAGTTTTTCTTATCAGTGCATAACAATAGCTTCCCTTCTCTCCTTGTATTATAATATTTTTGTTTGTTTTTTCTGTTTGCTTCAGGTTGTCAGTAGAAAATATCAGTACTGTGGGAACATCTTCAAGATTCAACATTCCACTAGAAAACTACAGTACTGTGAAAAGTTTTAGGTAAACAAAACACAAATAAATACATACGTACATAACTCTGTAAAGAAGGAATATTTTCAAAAATAAGGTCATGAATACATTTCATTAATTAACTTCTAGTAAGTTAATCAAGGCTTTAAGCATCTTGAAGATGTTACCAAGATGTTACCAAGGTTATTAAGGACTTAGGCTGTCTTTTGTTTTGTCTCTTCATATAACTATAGACTGAGTTGATGATAAGATCAGATCTCTGTGTTTCATAATGTCTGTTTTTAGACTCATTGTTTATAAAAAATTTCATTTGATATTACAGATAATGGCAAAGCATGTTTTTGATATATCCTACTGCCACACTACAGCTAAAGATATAAATAACCATGAGAAATGTGGTTGACTCATCGTGTGAGTTCAGCATTACAGATCTGTAAAATTAAAAAACAAAATTTGTTCCTGGTGTAACTGAGTATCAGAATAGAAAGAAAAGTAAAAGGGGCAAACACATAAAGACAAGTACGTAAAATAACCTGCAATTTTATGCTTCAAACAAAGATGGCGACAGAGAGGCAAAAGTTACAGTGCATCTTTAAGGTAATTTAAGTGTCATTGGTTAGTGTTTACAGCAGAAATCATGAAAACTTTGTAATCTATGACTTTGTATTTTTAAGTGGCATGTCTATAAAAAACTCCTTAAAAAGTTTCATTGATTTGCATTTTCATTGATTTTTCATTGAGTTTCACTTTCATTGATTTGCAATTAAATAATGTTTTTGTCCTGTCATTCCAATTCAAATTCCAATTCAGAATCCTATAGTGTGTTTAATTCAGTTTAAGTGCCAGATTTTTGAGGTTTGAAAATCATTTTAATTCTGAAAATTGCAAAGTTCTGATCCAACATCACACGAGTCATCTGCTTCCTCTGCGGTGAGCTAAACAGGAGAAGTTGTTATTCTGTACATGCAGAATAGTGTGTCACAGTGTATCAGGTGGCTAAGATAATAGTTTCATTCAGGGATAACATTTCCTTCCCTGATTGTAAAACTGAAATTTATAGTGGTTCTTCAGGAAACAGGATGGAATTGGTGCTTCAGATAAAAGGACATTTTATCTGTCATTCATTTTTGATGTATGTGCCTATTTAAATGAACACACACAGGGGCCATTCATATTTTTACAGAAGGAGAGATGAATTCAGAGAATGAGAAAGAATTAGTTCAGCACTTTCCACTATGTTTTTTTTTTGTTTAGTTATGTTTAGAAGCATGTTAAGGGCTGTGTTTGAAAACGCAAGCACACCACCAAACTACTGTCAATATCATGACACTTGTTATTTCTGAAGTATACAGTACAGTATGTGGACAGTATTGTGCATAGTGCACAGTATGCACATTTCTGCATGCATGCAAAACATACTGTATTATGATAATGTATCCTTTAGTATTGGCGTATTTGTAGTATTACAGTATTGGCTACTGTCTGCACTGTAGTATGCATGCTATTGACTATTTTTTTTAATTTATGTGACTTGATTTGCTCCATCATTTGACCTTGTGTTTAAACTGGTGAGGGTAATAGTGTGATCAGTTATGTTCATTTTGCACTTTTAACCCAGTTTTGTGTAGATAGTGTCCCATTTTTGCAACCATGTAATGAGTGAAAAGGTATTAAAATTTGCAGTTCTTTCTGTAAATTTATCACATTATAAATGGATGGTAAAGCCAAGCACATTGCATTGTGGGATACAGTAAATCGTACAGTTTGTTTTGGTCAGTGTGTTTCTCGACACACCTTCAGCTTAATCTCATTAACACAGACAACAACCTCCAGTCAAGAGTATGAATACTATAGTAGAATAGCAGAAATAAACTTACTGATACCTTTGGGAAAGAATTATACTACACCATGTACTTCTTGTTGTGTACAGAATCAAAGAAAGATTTAACAAAGCATACCAATTGTTTATTTGTTGGAAGGAAGCATCTTATTATATAAAGTGTTGGTCCAGTTCTGATTTAATGAGGCATTTATGCTAATTTAATAATTTGTTTCTTCAAGGCTTGTATTACTGCGTAGTATTAGGTAATGGAATTAGCTATGGCTTTGATCAATACGAGTTGTATTTGGATCGGCCAAGGGGCACAGATCTCCAAAGAGACCATTTCTGTCCAAACAAACAAGATGTTGGAGTGACTGTTAGATCTGCTGTGACAGATTCATCTGTTTTATCCCAATATGTGACTGAAACGTTCCATTTTTCAACGCTAAATACATTGAAACCAAAGCCGTTTTCTTTCTTGTGAAACAGAGCTGCATATTAGGCTCTTGTAAAAAGGAAAACTCTCTCCCACACTTAAATGTTAAGTTTATTTCTACTTTTATTTACACATTGGTTGTTTGAATACATTGTTTTTATTTGTCATTATTTGTTTTGTTCCCTATAGCCATTTCTCAAAGATAGTTGATCTTTGAGCCAAAATGAATCAAAGACCTTTTGGAAATGTTTAAAACAAGCAAGTATTTTGGTTTTGTTTTGGTTAACGTACAGTATTTGGTAAAGATATATTTTGATGTTCCATCAATTTTTATTCAAATCCAATCCGACTTGCTTAGGGCATTGTCATGAGTAAGGAAATCTCTCTCTCTCTCTCTCTCTCTCTCTCTCTCTCTCTCTCTCTCTTACTCACTGTCTTTCTCTCACAGCCATGCAAATATGAAAAGACAGACTACATCAGTTTTATATAAAGGTTACAGCAAGATACACACAATAACCACCATCTCACTGTAATTCATATCACATTTCTGGGCACTTTTCTTCTTTTGAGCATCTTTATTTTGATAGGGCGGAAGCTAATAGGGTAGGGGATAGTGCTTCTGATTGGACAATTTCTGTGTATCATATATGATTACTGGAGGCACATTGTAAAGAATATCTTTTGTGCAGATAGAAAGTTATCTGTCACTGTTGAATAGTTTCTATCTCTTCTCTCGGTTTAGATTTGGTTTGTCATTTTGTTGATATTGAATACTTTTTTAAAATCTGTTTTTTTTTACATTTTTACATAAAACAGGATAATTAATCTATTAAAGTTCTTTCTCTTTAAGCATATGATAAATTCAGACAATACTTTTTCATTTATAAACTATGTTTTGAAATGCCTTAATTTGTCTTTAACTAAACAATTGACAGCAGCTGTTCATGAAGAATCACAACATCTGCCAAACACAATGTCTTAACACCATGTTTCCAGTATCATGATATTTTTCTGTTTTTATTGATAGCAAAATACTGCATGAAACCCCTTAACAATAGCCAATCAGAACGTGAGATTGATGAGATGTCACTGTGGGCAGAGCTATCTGGTGTTGCTAAAAGGCCAAATATATAATTATATTTACAGAGAGGAGATGAGAATCAAATGAGAATGCAGAGCAATATTTGGCGTTAAATTTTGGTTACATGAATGTCCACCTGCAGCACTGCTGTTGAGTCTTGTTTGTTGACGTTTACGTGTCAAACATTTAAAGCACAGAAAAAGAAGAATAACTCATTTCTTGCCTCGTTTTAAACCCTTTGTCCTGTTTGAATAACATATAACTCCTTTACATATTTTATCGCTGGACTGCGGTCCCCTTTCTCGGTTCAATTGAAATTCTCTCCACAGCAGAAGCGGGAAATTTCATATGCATCCAACAAATCAACATATGACTAAATTTGGGACCATATTTTATTCATCAGCAAGCAGTTAGCAAATGAAAGAAGTGACAGGATTGAAAATGAAAGGGGTGAGAGATTGTGTGCCTTGATTTTAAGCATCGGTTGTAATGTAGTGTCCTCTGGGCCTTGTGCATTATTCAAGTGAACATCTTTCCCCCCTCAAAAGGGATGACAGGGACACAGAGAGCTGCAAGAAAGCATTTAAAATACAGAATTCATTTACGTTGTGTATGTAGTTTTGGACCCATTTCGTTCGTTGAATCTGAATGCACTTTGCTTTTCTACCATGTTTGTTATTTCACCTGGACTTTTTTCCTCAACTTCTGTAGATTTTCATATTTTCTAAAGAAAACTTAACTGGTGGTTGCCAGTGAAAAATGATCAGGTTACCAGGGTGTTTCCAAGTTGTTGCTTAGATGCTCACTGGAGTCATAAGACACTGTTCATCTTCCACTCACTATATAAGTGCATTGGATCTCTGGACATTTATCATCGATTAGGCAAAAAATGTAGGTCTGAGGAGCTGGTAACACCATGCCTCTCCTTTATAAGTCACATTATTTAAGGTACCATTCTTGTCCATACTATACAAAAAAGTATTTATAATACTTACAGTGTTGCTCGAACCCCTGCCTGCCTTAGTTTTGCTTTTAGCTCTGGACCCTCTCAGAGTTACTTTAGCAGTAGATTTTCTTCAAGCAGAAGTTCCATGCAGAAGGCAGACACTGTCCGTGGTGCTGAATTGTCAGTTCTCCTGTATTGTAGCACAGCTTACCTTAAAACCCTACTGACTGACTGGCAAATATCAAAGCAGAGTGCTGATCTGGCAATTCCAGCCTGCTGAGCGGCTAGAGTCTCTCTTTGCTTGTTTCATTGTGTAAGAAAAGCTATCGGAGTGATCAAGAGATTTTTGCAATAGCCTGTTGCTTTAAAAACCCTTGTAATCTTCTCTCTTTTTTCTGTCTCCATCCCTCTCTGGTTCTGTCTCTGTTTTCACTCCTCTAGCATGCACTGTCACAATAATCCTCTTTGTGACTTTATACTTTGTGCGTTTGCAGCTTGAACTTTTTGTGACTTTTGAAATAACCCCATGGTCTCGCATCAGATGCACACAGCCAAAATAAAGCACAAGAGTTTGAGAGGGGGAAAATAACAAGTGATAGAGAGAACAGAACAAAAAAAAGGCAAATAGACTTAAAAAGTTGGCAAGGACAGAAACAGAAAAGGATTAATGTGTGAGTGTATATTTCAAATTCAGGTCTGCATAAATACAGGAGAGCAGGACTGTTGCATTTAACAGGAGAGCAGGACACACACATACAACCACAGTAATTGGTTGTATGTGTGGGCTCATGTGCTTGATTGTCATGAAAATAATGTCATGAAAACAATGCAAAATCATTTTTCTGATCAGAATTTTGTTTCTTGACAGGTTTGGTGAGATTCTTTCAGCAGGAGGTACAGGATGACGTTAGACATCAGACCAGGAGAGGTGAGTGGAAAGGGCAGCTGTTGACAATAGCTGTGGTTGTAGTATTTTGTGCACCTACTGCATTTAATTACCAGAGTCTAATTACTGTGGTGCTTTGAGAAACACTCCAGGACTCATCCAGATCACATTTTTTGGCCACCAAGCTGTATCTGTTTAGTGTGCTATTAGCAATCTACCTTTCTCCCCATGCTGACCCCCTAAAAAACACTTGCAGATAATTAGTGAATATGGAGATCGCTTGCTCTGCGGTTTGGTTTAATTAGCTCCCCTTTCTTCATCTTTGCGTCTTGTTCGCCTGTTCTTTCCGCCAAGCCAGCCAGGGAGAGGAAGCTGCAGAGATGCCTGAAAGGTCATTGTTGAATCATACCAGTTTCTAAGCAGCCTGTTGGTGCTCCTTTGTGTGTGTGTGTGTGTGCGCACATGTGTGTGTTTTGGTTGTTTGTAGCATTCTGCCAAAATTCTGGTGGCATTTGAATAGGACTCAGAGAGCTGCTTTTACTAAATATCTCCAAAACATATGGATTCACATCTTCAAATGTCATTCTTTCATTTGTTGTGAAGCTGTGAGCTGGCAGGCAGATGGTGAAGCAAAGCAACAAATATTAGCAAGAAACAAATTGAAAATTATTAAGTTGAAAATGATAGGATTGCAAAAAAATATAAGTACAATAATAATAAATATGATGTTGATAAAAACGGTGGAGGTCATCCATGATCTGCTCTTTGTCATTAGATATGTCTGCTCACAAACACGCACCAACAGACCCAAAGAGAAATATCTTATTTCCACAGAGAATGTTGACTACTGGAAAAAGCAACATCAATAGCATGTTGTGACTCAGTCAGCACTTACGCATTCTGTACGTTTTACAAAGGAAAGCTCTATTTTTCATTGTTGACATTTTTCGAAGGACATAAGTGATTTTATTTTTACCCTGCAATTAAATATAGAGAAAGAAAAAGCTTTGCAGTATCTTTGAGATATGTTTTTTTTAAGCTCTGTGGTGACTGTCTGGAACACTGTTTTGAGAAAACCCATTGGTGGCATGCCATCTGTTTTTTTCAGATGTCATAATTGTTGTAATACAATACAAACCGACATTTTATGTCATATGAGAACATTTGCAGGAATGGACAAAAGTTTGGAAACATCTGACTGAATTTATGTGTCTCATTGTCTTAAATATCTTTCATCGGAAAGGCTTATGAATTAATGTTTGGAATTAATTTGGCAGACAAATTGTGCTAATGTTCTCAAAGCTTTTAAAAAAAATTACTGCAGTAATGTTAGTAGAACTAGTTTATCATTATATATCATATATATATATATATATATATATATATTAAACAATTCTTATTATATAGTTGTGGAAACATTTTAAAAACATTACAGAATTTAAAATAGTTTAAATAATGTTATAACCAAGAAATACCTTTATTACAACGTCTTAAAATCTGGACAGTTTAACATTTTCTGAGAGAATTGCTCCCTAAACCCCTTTCCTTTGTTTTAATAATCCATTAATCCATTACAAATTGTTGTTTTTTTTCCCTCTTTTTTCTTGATGAATGGTGCTTCAGACAGTCATCAAGATGGATTCCAACAAATCACACATCATTTGTAAGGTTTTAATTAATGGAGAATGTGAAAATAACTAGAACTCATTTTTAAAATGATGTGCTTATTGTGACACAGTTTACCAACACAGGTCACAACTGAAGGATTATTTTTAGGAATGTAGGAGGGAGATATACTGTGAAGAGGAAGAGAAATTCAGAGGAAGAGATGGCTGTGGTTTTGAGATGTAGCAGGTGGGTCATCACCGGGGCAAGCTGTACTTGAAGATAATGTGCAGACATGTTCTTAGGCTGTTACCTGTCAGAATCGAAAAATTATAATTCACATTCAGAGGCCTCTGACTGTGTGGCATAATCCCTCTCTCGGGAAAATATGGATAAAAGAAAAACTCTCAAAAGGTTTATAATGGGGAGATGAGGGCTTGATCCAATTGGACCACAACAACAAGACCAGATAAGTCTCCTTGAATTATTCTAAAAAATGGAATTAAACGAGGTGACATTTTTTCTCTCTCCTTCGCAAGCCTTCATTAAATGAAATGAGTCTCATGTCCTTGTGTGATGGAGATCTCTGTGATGGAGACAGTGCTCTGTTCAGATAGACGCCCTGCTGCGTGGACCATCACGAGTTCTGGATAATGAATGCATTGCATCAGGATCAGTCTTCAGGGACAGTTTTGTAATCAGAAATGAAAGAGCACAGTTATACCTTATGTGTGGACTCTCCCACACATGTAAATGGCATTACAAGTTAATTTTAATATGCTTAAATCCACCAATTTATTTTTATATTAATTCCATAATAGGAATAGTCTTGAACAGGAAATGAAACCAAAAATAATGACAACACGTTCTATGATGAGCTCCTGTAGTCACCAAACTTTAGTGTCTCACCTTTAATAACAAGAAATGTTTTTGAACATTTACTTTAATTTAATGTAGTAGGTGCTTGCCTTGTCAAATTATTTTTGTGTAAAGATCACCCTCACATGTGATTCCATAGGTTTTCCGTGGAAATTTACATGTGATTCACATGAAAATGTTTCACAAAACCACACATTTGACATCTGATTATGTGTGTTTGTGTATGACTGTTCCCACTTTATCATTTAGGAATATTTAAAACTTTCTGTATTAAAGGATAACTCTACTTGCCTTTTTGTCTTCTCTTATTCATAATTCAAAACTGCTAGCTAGGAAAAAAAATCAACGCTGTGGAGTTCTGAACTGTGAGCATTTGGAATGTTTGAGGAACTTTAGGAAAACTGTGCAGGGCCTTTTCTCCTACTTCATGCCTGGATGCCATTTGACAGCAATGGTGCATGCATTTAATTTCAGAATTTTTTCTTATCGTAAGCTATTTCTCATGATAAGCTTGTTTGCACCGTCAGCAAGTTTTCGCCTTATAGTATAAATTTGGTAGCTTGTAAGAAGCCCTCATTAATCGGATTCCATCGGGGAGATTCACTAACATGACTTGGTCGTGCTAGTTAGCTCATCTTAAAAAATCAAAATACAAAACTGTCAACATCTGCTGATTTAAAAAGCATAACTCAGCTGGTGAAATTATAATAATAATGAATGTTTACTAGGGGAAACTCACAGGAATGTTCGAAGAATGGATTTTATATTTATTTATTTTAATCAAACACATGAATTGCATGAAAAGGGTCATTTGATTGTAGTTACTTGTCTAATTAAGCACTTGAGTAATTGCATGTGTTAATGTGATAGTTTAACCCACTCCACAGGAAAATCTCCACTGAATAAAACAGATGGAGAGACAAATCATTTAGAAACATTCAATCTTGAACAGTGGGCCAGTGGGCAGCATTTTTATAGTATGGAGGGCTTATGGGCAGATACTCATACTAATAAATGGGGTGGTCCAGGGGCAGAACTGTGCCAACAGAGCAGCTGGTGAAATGACTTGGTGGAGAATACAACCCCCTTTACTCCCCCCACTACACACACACATACACACACACACCTTCAGTGTGCTGACGGACTAATTGTGTTAATCTATGACATCAGAGACCTGATCAATCAAATCCTGATGGCGCTGTAATCTCTTGCACTTCTAAGCTGACTACAGCCGAGCCAAGCTCAGTGCTGTCTCCTCTGGTCCTCTGTGATACTTACACATGCAATGAATTGGCATTGTATTTCTTTTTTTATTTTTACTCTCTTTGTATTTTACTAAGGAAAGTACTGACACTATTGCTCATACATAGAATTATGAGAAACTTCTTATTATGGATGTTAAACTTTGTCAAGTAACTCATCCTGCACAGTTTGTAAGATTCTGACTCATCAGTGTTTTTAAATTCAAGAAGAACAGAATCTTCCCTAAATAATCTTATTCGGAAACCCACTATCTGTATAAATCATTTGGGCTGGTAAGTAACCACCTAGCAACCACCCAAAACATTCCGCTAACAGCTTTGTGTGAATTTAGAATATCTTAGCAACTGCATAGCAACACATTGGCAAACACCTTTAACATAGTATTGTGGTGGCAGCTTTTCATGAACGGGAGCACACAAGAAAATCCTGTAGTGTCCTGGCACTAGAAAATCAAGTGCATTTATTTTTGGAGACACATCAGCTCAAATTAGTTCACCCATGATCTTCACAAATTCCAGACTGACCCCTGAGGACCAGCTGGAAATAAAGCATGCGAATGTAATTCCTACTGTAATGGGAGGTCACGACACACTCACTTAATCTTCTGACATAGTTTTATGCTGTTGTGTGTCTGTAGAGATGCACAGCTCTGAGGAATACACCTGTAACTGTTTCGTTTTGTATTTCTAAGTATTTTTTGTGTATCTTCCTCCATTAAATGAGCAAGCACATGCTTATTTTTGAGTTTGTGTGTGCAATATATCGTCTGGGTGCCGCCTGCAACAGTTCTGCCTGCCAAAACAAGCAGGCATTGCTCAGTGTGAATCTCAAATAGCCTGGCTTACATCCAACAAGAACTCTCTCTCACACACTCACACAATCAGCCTATTTGAGTCACCAGAATGCA
Organism: Chromobotia macracanthus; assembly: GCA_036877525.1. NCBI lineage: Eukaryota > Metazoa > Chordata > Actinopteri > Cypriniformes > Botiidae > Chromobotia > Chromobotia macracanthus. The sequence goes on along the minus strand of JAZGTH010000067.1, from coordinate 6,577,203 downwards.
CAGGGCATTGACATTTCCTACGAGAGTTTGTCATTCAATAAACTGTGTTATGTTCTTTTCCCAAAAAGCCCCCAAGCTGTGAAAGTAACCCTTCAGATGGCCATTGGCCCCTGGGCTGCAGCAGGCCCTTCTAACCCTATCCCATACATTTCTGTGATGTTGTACTAGGTTGTGATTCAGCCCTAAACATGAGGTCGCAGTACAGCAGCACAGTTGTGCGTGTAATACAAAATATTTCAAATAACAAGTTAGACACTATTTGGCCAGATACAGCAAAATAATATGTGCATCATCTACTGTACAAACAGCACATTGTTAGTTAGTGGAAATTAGTCAATCAGTTTATCTTCTGTGGTCACATGTTAATGTTTTTAATATATTCACCATTCATAAATAACTGCTCGCTTTATATTCTGCCACATCTGTGATTTCAAAGCCAAATACTGCAATAAGAAAACCACCAAATGGCAAGAGTTCCTTAGACACAGTTATACAGATACAGAGAGTGATGAACAGGCATGCCCAACTATTGGCACCTGGAGTTATTCACAATAAAATAGAATCATTACCATTAGAACAAAGTTAAGAACAAATAATTGTGTGAATGTACATTGTGATTTTTGTGTGTAAATTTGTAGGGTATGATACCCTTTTCTGTGTATATTTATTATTGTTTACAGTTTTATTACAAAAATTAACTGTAAACGACAACTTACTTTTTTCTATTGTGACATTGTTGTGAATAAGTGTATGACAATGCTGTTGTTCAGAAGAAATTAACTGTAAATATTTTTTTTTCTTTTCATTGTTTTGTCAGTGTTTTTTATTTAGTCTGACACAACAGCATCACTCACAGTTTCTTCTGGAAAAGTAAAGATCTAGTGAAAACATTTGTGATTGTGTCTTTCACAGGTCAAAATACTAGAGCCGCCTTTTGTGTGTGGACCACCATCAACCTTGATAATCAAAGCTTCATGGCAACACACAGAGTCCGCAACATGCCACAGGCATGTTGTAGATAGTGCCGCCCATTCACCCTTAATGGCCGTCTATAAAAAGTAACTCCACAGATTTCCTGAGGGTGCCAATTCAAGGTCTTGAGCTCAGACAAATGCTTCAGGATTTGTGCATGGGTCATCACAAACCTGTGATCAGGGTGGAATACAGACATGAATGAGTGCAGATGGTCAGGTAAAATAGCCACACAGCAGGAAGTGCTCAAGAATACCTCCTCTGTGATTTGGGGTGATGGTAGCCAGCAGTCATTCTGAACAAAGCATGATAGGCAGGCCGTGATCATCCACAGCATGTGGCCACCTGTAGAATTTGCGATACAGTGGCACAAGAAAAGCCTTTTACTTGTTTTACACTGACTATATTTTCAGTTATAGCAGGATAATGTGCTTCGATTATTGGCCAGTTATGTTTCAGCTTTAGTGCATATTCTTAATATCCCAGGCAGTCAACATGTAGTCAATTTGAACTGAACTAAACAGAAATAATGAATAGTCTGCAATAGTAACAACTAGTTGATTTTTACATTTTCTGAAAGCAGTGTGGTTTGTTGTTGCCTTGGTGCTACATGCTGGAGTTTACATGTTTTTTTTTTACTTTGTGTATGTCATCAGCTTTTCCACTGTTTGCTCATTTCTTTCTAATAGGTTGCTGGATAGTTGCTAGGTGGTTGCTAAGATGCTAGTTGGTGGTTGGTGGTAGTTCAAGAAGCACTAGCTTCAAGAAGTATTCTAGATGGTTTCTAGAGTGCTGCAATGCAGTTGCTATGGCAGTGCTAGGCAGTTGCTAGGATGTTTTGGGTAGCTGCTAAGGTTGCTAGGCAGTTTCTAGGGTGTTGTGGGCGTTTCTAGGTTTTGAAATGGTGGATTTGTGTTCACTCTGTGAATTATGAGTTTTATTAATTATGTCAATAATCATTTATTCCTCAACTTGCCCTGGGCACAATCTTGTTGTTATTCAGCTTTCATTTTAAAAATACGCAATGTTCCTGTCGTCTGAATGCTTTGATTTGGAGCCACGTTACAAGTTCAGTTGTGCTGTGCCTCTGTGTCCGTGCACATAATTAACACTGCCCCAATGGTGCTTGTGGCTGGTTTTTATATATATTTAAAAACAATTTAATGAAATATTTAGTGTATTAATGATGGTAGTGTAAAACTAAGCTAAATTCATTATTGATGATTCGGCCAATGTAAGTTTTATGATGCTCATAAATAGAAAAACTAGATTAATTAATATTATCAAAGGTTCATTTTTTTTAAATGATTTTAGCTCTGTTAGACTTCTAAGAAGTTTTAAATGTGATAAAATTCCTTAAGAGAAATACATATATTCATGTAGCACTACAAAATTAATGTGGATACTATAGCTCAGATCATTTGGTTTCATAAGAAATTGATGAGACACGTTTGGGTTCATATTTAAATCTCTGACTTCTTGAAATTTATTTTGGTATCTTGTTAAAGAGATAGTTCACCCAAAATTGAAAATTCTTCCATCATATCATTCCAAACAGTCAATATATGACTTTGCTACACCTGTGAAAGACAGAAGAAGATTTATTTTATTTACATTGGTAACCACACGATAGCGGCATCCATTGACTTCCAATGTACAATGGTTTTCTATTATAACACTGAAATAAAAACTAATAGTTAATAAAGAAAATGTTCAGCTTTTAAAGATATTCCTTTTTATTTTCATTCCTATGGGTTTGATTTAATTATAAGAATTCAATTTAGATATGATAACTGAATTGTACACAGCTTGGCCGACGTATAGTCACAGTTACGTAATGGTATTATTTGTGTGTGTGACTCAGTCTAGACCCTTGAGTGTGCATGTTGTGTGTATATGAGCTTGTTGAGGATTTTTCCTGAGGATGAAATGAATGAATGACAGCAGGAGGCCTGTAATGATGCCCACTGGAGAAATTCTCCTGCTGGCTATAGTGGACCGGTGTGATTAATATTGAGCTTCCAGCTGTGACCCTGCAGACATGTTACATGCGAGTGCAGTTTCCAGCTCCAACAGGCCTAAAGATGCTTTGGCCCCAGGGCAGTTATGAGGTCAGTGGAGTCCAGACCCCTAGGGATGTCTCTGGGATCATTCTTTGATGTAATATTGAAATATGATGCACTGTAAAATGTTACATCTGTCAGAAGTTATTTTCTATTAATCTTTTAATATTACTGGCGATAAAAAAGATTAAACTCAAAAGTCCTGCATGTGTATTGATTTATTCAGTCTGGAATGTTGTAGTGGAAATAACCTCAACAATTTTGTTTCGAGAAAACAGGGGATCATTAAAGTCAAACCAGGCACGACACATCTTGACACACCATTTTTGGATTTATGTGAACACAGATGAGTTTGGAGAACTGCAGCGGAGAGCAAGATTTCCAAGCAATATCTACTTAAATTCATAAAAAAACTATTGTATTCAGAAGAGTTTTATGAGAAACTTAAAAAAAAAAAACTTTTTGATGTTTTTGATGGTTTCTTTTTCGATGTTTGACAGTAAAGTAACTATTACAATTAAATTCACATTGTTTAGTACAACATAAGCAGGAGTAAATAATCGCAGAATTTAATTTTTGACTAAGTAACTCTTTAAATCATGGAAACATCCTATTAATTTGAGGCCTAATTCTAATTTTGTTTAGGGAACAAGAAGCTTATGTTGTTGCATTAGAAAGTCGGACATCATTTACTAAATGAAGTGAACCAAATCTGTCTCTTTCCAAAAACATAACATTCCAACATACACATAACTGTAAGTTTGAGTATTCAGTGTAATTTCCAACATTTATGACTTTGAAACAGCAAAGTCATATGATTTTGGATAATTGTTATTTTGGAAAATAGATTTTTTGGGAACATAAAAGCTACAATAGCGCATCAACATAGCATGAAATCAATATAGTTATTTGTTTGTGAATATGATAGGAATAGATGGGCCTTGATGTGTCCTCTATGAAGGGCAATGCCAAGATGAGAAATAAGACGCTTCTCTTCCTGTGACAGCCTTAAAAAAATATGGAGAACTTCTCTGTAAAACCGAACCAAAGGTCATAAGGTCATTTATCACCCAACTACAGAGCTCAACATGATACTTAGGGGTAATACTCAGTGCATGTCTTAGATTCATTTATTTTTATATATTTTAGGTTCTTTTTTTAGGATCATGCTACAAACATAGTACTGTGGAAGTATCAAGGTATATGAATGGTATCAGATGGTAACACTGTGGTACTTTGAAATGTAGGTATGGTTTGAATTGAGGTACCCCGGCATTTATGGCACTTTCAAGGTACTTTTAAACAATACCAGGTCTGTGATGTGCCATATTACCATTTAAAAAAGATTCCTGATTTATGATTCCTTTTAATACTTGGTACGCATGAAATCATGACCTTCTGTGTACCAGTGACTCCCCTCAAAGGTTTTCCAGAAAGTTTTCATATACACATTACCGTAGTATTGACCGATTACCATATTCATATACCATAATATGTATAGTGTACCTTAAAAATACTGTAGTATTTATACATGCTGCATGAAGTGTTCATTTCACTTTCCTGAGAAGAGAAACTCTCCCCTATTTTTTGTAAATTGGAATGTACTGACTAAATTGTTCTTTATCCTTTTGGACAGGAACAAACTGGTACTGTCTGGAATTACTGATGTATCAGGCTGGTGATGTCAGAGACCTGCAGACAGATAAATCATATGACACAGTGGACATTTTTAATGACAAACATTCTGACCCTCATGTGAGCTTTTGGTCACTTTAATACTCACCTGTTTCCCGGTACTCATCCATCAACACACACACACACAGGTGAGTATACCAGAATAAACTCTAAACTGCAAGCTTTCTAACTTTAAATTTAGGTTTATTTAAATGTATATTAATTAAATGTTATTGTAATGTTATGTAACTATAAGCTATAATTACTAAAAATAATAATACTAAAAACTAAGGAAAAAGTTATTCTTAATAACAGTGTGATAGTCTGCATTTTTCTATTCCTTTGCGACCACAAACTTACTTCAACCTTTTTCCATCAGAGGGAACAATCAAGGCCGTCTTTACACAGAAAATCGTTGCCTTTAGTAGCACACTTTATATTCATTGCTGTGTCATAATGGTAGAGATACAAGCAAGTTGTTTATCTTCTATTTTTGGGTCCATATTTCTTTCTCCCAGAGTGCATTGTGTTTAAAGAGAACAGTTTTTTGGCCCCGTTACAGGGGCCCATCTTGAGCAGTTATTCCTGGCTGCGACTCTGTTGGAAAAATCTGAGGGGCCTTTCTGTTTTCCGAACCGCCAGAGGATCGAGCAGGTGTGCGGCGTGTGTGCGTGCTATTTAATTATTTTTCTCCACGTCCATCTGCATCATTGTGTGTGCCTGCGCTTTTATTGTTTTCGCTCATATTCATCAGCATCATTGTTTGTGCATGCATTTCCTGCCCTGGTTCTCATTAGCCAACTGTCACGGGCGGTTCTGATGTCGGTCCTATCACCACTGGTGTTCACGGGGTCATGATGGGCAGTCGGCGCTCCTTGTTTGCATTGAAGAAGGAGCAGAATGAAATTGCAGAACTCTCCGTAGGGCAGGTGCCTCTTTCTGCACTTCGTCTGTTTCTCCTCCCAGCTGCCGCGATACTGCACCAGGGTTTGTCACTCCCTGATATTTTAAAGGCAGCAGTGCAAGCAGCATAATGAGTTCATCTCTTTTTAGTTGCATTTTAATGATGAGTCATTTCTTCACCGGTATGTTGGGCTCAGGTGGTCATTTTAAACAAAGGCAGGTACCCTTTGCGGCTTTAAATAACCAATCCCCTTAAAAATGACAAGTTATTACGAATAAATTTATGACGGCTGCGGCATTTCAATATACCTCTTACCTCTGTTTTTATTAAAATGACAGTAATTAATATGTCCACCCCAGACAGAGTTACAGCAGCTAAATTGGCTGATAAACTCAGGGGCATGTATTTTAGACATGGCTACTCTGTGTGTCTAATTTGTGTCTCCCTGTCAGTGCAATTTCGCTCTGCCCTTAATCTAACCTTTTTTTATCTTTGACAATTGCCTCCACGCAGCAAATGCTAGCAAGAAATGTAAGAAGATGTCATACTTCTGCAGTGACCCCTGAGCCCTCGTTAGCATGATGGACTCCTGTCTTGGCAGGGTCATTCCTAGTGTGCAGTACATTTTTAACTCAACATATATGTCTTCATATTTTGAAAATATTAAATATATTGAATATAATAATATTCTGAATGTCCATCCATCTAATGTCTATCTATCTATCTATCTATCTATCTATCTATCTATCTATCTATCTATCTATCTATCTATCTATCTATCTATCTATCTATCTATCTTTCTTTCTATCGTGTTAACAAAGACAACTAAAATCAATGGAATAAATGCATGTTGGGCGTTGTCCAGTAACAATGATTAAAACAGTAAACAAAGAGTAGATCTTAAGGGTTGAAGCTTTACAGAAAGCTTGATTGTTGAGCTAGTTAAAATGGAAACAGGAGAGTGTTTGGTGGCTTAATATCTTGCCAATTAACAGATACTCTTCATGTAAAGCAACTCACAGTTCACTAATTGCTTTGACAGTCTCTCTGGACCCACCTGAGGTTAAGTACCTTCCCTGAAGGCAGTGTGATTGTGATCTAAGCAAATCTCTAATTTTTGGCTCACCTTACTTGGAATTAAACACTCAACCTTTGTGTTAGCAGCCTTGATCATCCACTATTAAGCTGCCACATATATTCATAGAAGCTTGAAATAAGCATCTACCGCATAATTGGCTTGCCATTTTAATTTGCCACAGTAATTATTCATAAATGTCTGACTTGGATTCATGGTTTGTCACTTAATACACTGTAGTCTAGCGCATACATAAAGTTTTATTAGTTTTAGTATTTAAAAGATATACTAGAGTTGGTTATGGTTAGGTGATGGTTAGCAATAGACAACATAATTAACAGCACTAAGGAAGGAGACATGACAATGTTTTAAATGAAATTTCTCTCAACATTTACTCATCTGTATGTCTTTATAAACCTGCAGGACTGTTAAAGGAACAATATAGGAGATTCTGATATGAAATATCATAGGAGCCATCAAGTGTACAAACCTGTTTCATGATCTCCAGCAGCTGAACTCAGGTGTTAGATTTAAGCAACTATACTTTACATACATTATAGCTGTAGCTGCTGAAGTGACCTTGGCTACATTGATTCTTCTTCTCTTGGATCAGTGATGGATATAAAATAAAAATGCTATTCAAATCTCTATAGCGAAACAGATCTTTGACATATTAACCTTTAAAGAAAGACCAATTATAATTGTATCTACACAAAAAAGTTAGTATTTCAACTTCATTTCATCTTTAATTGATTTAAAGTGCTAGCATACCCGTGATCCTGAAAAAGGAGCCATCAATCAGAAGTTGCTGTTACCATGGAAATCACAGCAGTCTCCACGGTGGCTAGGTAACATTAGCTAGCTACCTGTCAAGCTCCCTACCTAATGTTGTTAGTTAATTAAGGATGATGTTGTGTTATATTATACACATGATATGTGTTTGCAGTAGTCTCTCTCTCTCTTTCCCTATTTCTTCTTCTAAGACCTTCGGTTTAAGGCTTTATTAAAGAATTTTCTGAAATGCCAATACAAAAAACAACCTTCCAGGAATGCAGACCGTTAAAAAAGGGGCGGTCACTGTTGAGCTGTATAAACTGTGAAATCTGAATCCAATTTGGTGGTTTGATCTTGTTAGATGAACTCAGGGTCAGTCCTGCTATCAGAAACTCGCACTGTTAATTCCTCTGCGGCCCGTCTGAGGCGGTTCTGCCCACACAGACACTGCTAATGTGTCAAATTAGCCTCTGTAACATGAACTCTTGTGACAACAGCTACTTGGTGTAGCTGACATTTGAAGTAAATATCAGCTGGCTGACATTACACATTCATGGACTCGCTTCTCAGATCTGCCATAGAATATAATATACACTCTCTGCAAATGTGCTGCCCTTGTTCTCTTTTAATTTATCTGCTCTCTTATTAATCTTAATTGCTCGACTGGCCTCAAGTATTTAGCACTTCACACCTTATTGGAATAATTTTCAGAATGTCAGTCATAATGGGTTAGATGTTAACATGTAAATGCGTTTAACCTTTGGGCCAGGCTTTGAGAGCTGATTGGCTATAATTGCTTGGGCTTGTTGTCTTGATGGGGCTGGGGTTTTATAGACTTGGTCTTATATATATTATGTGAGCTAGAACATATAAGCGAGGGTTCAATAATTACAAGACCACTCATGTTCCTGTTTTGTAGGGCAAATGTTTAAACAAATTGTGTAATGTCCTGTTTCTGCTCAGGTGACTGAAGGTTCTAACCATGTGGGGCTACTGCTTCCTCTACAAGTCACCAAACTGTGCCACCTATTGGTCATAATAGGCTACATCCGTTCTAAAATGGCTGACCAACATGGAGCAACATTGAGGTACGGCAGTGATTTCTGCATGTTCAGCAGTGATTAGTCATATGTGTGTAGTTTCTAGGAACAGCCTGTTACTTATTTAAACCATGTTCTTATATTTCTTATATTTTGTTTTATAATGCAGTATGTTTTATGCTGAGCATTCATGATATACATAATTATATTCAGCTGGGCTAAATTACCTTTTAAAGTTAACAGTTAACAGTTACAGTTAATCATTAAGACAAACACTTGTGGGCATGTGTATCAATACAATTAAACAACATAAAGTCCCACACACGTGGAGGCACACAAATCTTCATTAGCTATGTTTAAAGTTTACTATGCCCGGTTAATTCTGGTATGCAGTGCATCTTATGTATTGGTGTGGTTATGATATGTTACATCCAAGGAGTTTTAATATTTTTGCACAACAGAAACCAGGTATAGAACGTCATTCCCAGCACGAGTTCACCCCAAAATAAAATGTGACACCATTATAACCGACAAGACAGATGCACAGCCTATAATGCACCAGCAGGACACAGGAACCTTGCTTTTGTTTCCCAAGGTATTACGGAAGCCTTTAAATAACTCATTTGGACATATGGACATGAGCAGTGCTTTACCCGAGTCGCATTATGCAGATTCCACATGCCATTACACAGGTGCAGCACAACGTAGAAATAAATAAAGGAGCTTCCGCTTGTCACTTATGTTTCTTTATGTTAGCCAAGCCTGTGTCTCTGCCCACCTGTCTGATGTGGGCACAGATTTGGACAGCAGACGCAGCGGACACGTGGGTATTTAGATTGTACACAAAGCACAGTGAACAGAAAGATGGAGAAACTGGGCCCATCTGCTCTCTGCAGCTGGCTGCCTGACAGCTGGAAATTGATTCTACGGAGATTGGTACCTGTGTCTCAGACTCAGCATTGCACAGCCGGACCGCTGCATTAATGCAATTAATTTAGCCACTAGTCTAAAAGCCAGAAAGAAGGAGAGAGATGCCAATAAAGTCATGCCATCAACACTGTCATAGCATTAACCCTAATGCCAATAAAGCACTTTGACTTGAATTGAGAGAGAGAGGGAGATAAAGAGAGAGAGAGACTACCAACTATTATCACTATTATTGGGTCATTTTTTTTTATCTTTATCCCTTTTAATAACTCTTGTTTAATTCATGCTCTCTTTATGTTATATTACTTTTGGTATTTTTAAAATCTATTTTATTTCATTTTATAAAATAGGCTTTTTGACTTGAGCCAGTAAGGAGCTACCTGTCAACACCTTATCAACCACTATGAAAACCTTAGCCTGGAAACACCCTTACATCCACCCAAAAGTCCCTAGTAACAATACCAGGAAAATTGTCAGGCCAAATCTAACATTATTTGCATGTTTCAGCACCACTCTCATGTTCTTCAAAACATGTAAAATGTATTGTATTTTATTTAGTACTACTTGTTTACTTGTCCGTGTGCACTATTGTTACTTTATTTTATGTTCTGCTTTGGCAAAACAAAGTGTAGTTTTCGTGCAGTTTTTATCATGCCAGTATAGCACAGTAAATGGGTTACAGTTATGAAAAACTTGTTTTCTTTCTTTCTGTTCATCCTCAGCTCACTTCCTCTCAGGCTGCTGCTCTTACTTAAGCAGAGAGATGATACAGGATTGATTACACAGCAGAGAGAGAGAGAAAGAGAGAGAGAGAGAGAGAGAGAGAGAGAGAAAGAGAGAGTGTGGCTCTCAGCGGGGCAGGGCAGAGCTGTGTGCTGACAGACAGTAGATTGATGCTGAGTCAGCTCTCCTCACCTGACCAAAGAGCCTGAGAGACTCGCACCACCAGCCAACTGTCCATAAAGACGTGCTGTGCGTTCACAAACAACATCACATTATAGTGCATTAGCTGAACACTTGGGTCTGAAGGATGTGTGTGTCTCCATTACCGTCTGTATGCGTATATAGAAACACAATACAATACTATTTATCCTAAAGCCTCTGGATGGGAACACTGCTCTTGCAATATTTTGCCATGCACTACAAAATGTGGCTGTTTTTTATTGGCTATTATTACTAAGCTTGTCACTTTACATTATTTAAGTGTGTTTACTGTGTTACTTTTCTCTGCGCTAGTCAGGATGGACTAATCACATTTGTGATTGCTGTACTGACGATTGGAGAGGCAGATTTCTGTTTGTGTTACAGAATTCTTGTCTTTTATCATATTAGTGGTATTTGCTAAGTCATGCATTACAATTGCTCATACATAGTGTTATGAATTCAACCTTCTGTGTGCAGAATTTGTTCCATCAACAAATTAGATTGTGTGGCAGGTAGAGGAGATGTGTATTATTTCTTTTCCAAGTTGTCAGAGTAACAATTTACATACTGCGGATGGTCAAACAAGCAAAAATAAATAAATAAACCACACAGTTTTACATTAAGCAAGAGATCCGAGCCAGATATGGGGATGTATAAAGACTTGCAGAGGGATATTTAGCATTTGTATGTCAGGTAAGCTAGCTTTAAGATCCCTTTAAGATCCCTTCAGAAAACTTGAACAGATGACATGATGACAGAAGATTGTCTGAGCATGCAGGGTGTGCAAAGGTATGGAAATGTATGCAATGATTGGACAAGCATTTTATAGTCCATAACATTTTATGGTATTAAGATTTATATTAAAATAAATGTAATTAGACCCTTTAATGATTGCTATCAGGTTGTGAAGACGTTTTCAACCAGCATAAGATAAAAATTGTTTCACGAAAAGGTCTCCTACTCTGCCTTTATTATATTTATACACAATCGCTTGCTAGTGCACAAATTTATCCAATAAGACAGAAATATCATGCAATTTGATTAATCAAATACTTTAATTAAGAGTTGAAGTTTTTGTCATTAAAAATACAGCCAAATGGGAAAAGCCACACTTGCCCAAGATATCAGAAACTTCTAAAGACAGTGATGAGATACATGTGAAAAGCTTAATATCATCATCAAGGTCTAGGAGTGGTAGAATGTGTGTAATCAGGGTTCTGGTGTCATGGGGGGCCCAAGAGGCCCAGACTCAATCAGTGCCTGATGGACAATTGGAAGAACATGGTGGTGACAATCAAGCAATCTCATCTTATCATCTGCTGAAGAGAGAAGCCACTACTTAAACCTTTCTCTGGCCTTCACAATTACAGACTGTCTCTGGCACACACACACACACACACACAAGTCCTGCATGATATATAGTATCTGTGACCATATCAGTATCAGCCAATGGTAGTGTGTTTTTATTATCACCATAGGTCTGACTTAGGTTTTATTATTGAAGGCGGGTAATATCAGAACGTATGTGTTCCAATGTAAACAATATTCTCTTTAAGGCATAATATTAATGCGTTAACATTTTGATAATAATAAAATAAATATTATTTTAATGAAACTGGTTAATAATAATAACAGCAATAAAAATATTAAAAATATTTTATATAACAAAATAAAAAAATAACAATAGCAATTATTTTAATAATAATTATCATTAATAATAACAACAACAATAATAATACTAATAATAGTTATTGATAGTTAATAATAGTTGATACCGTGTGTTGCTGTCTTCTGAGTAATGTTTAGCTTGTTGCTATGCAGACTCTGTATATTTACTGGTCTAAATAAAAAAAAAAAACCCTCCTTAAAATCCTAATTTAAAAGCCCTCAAGTCTTTGATATTATTTGGCATGTGTCACTTCTCCTGACTGTCTGTGGGATCCTTCACCAGTGTTAACTGTGAGGTGAAATCTAAAAGTCGGATCAGTCACAAAAGTAATTGCACATCTCTTCACAACCTGCGTGATTTGACATACTGTGTCATTTCTGTCTGCAGCAGAAATCATGCAGATCAAATTACATGCATACATTTAAAAATTCAGCATTACGGTTTCGCTCATCCCACCCTAAATATGAACAATGATCCTTGCCTTAATTATTTGTGTCAGCCAAAATTTCAGTTTATTCCCAATCTGAAAAGATGAAGATAAATTTATTCAAATTCAGAAAATTAGATAGAAATGCAAATAAAGATGGATTGATTCACAGACTGGCCGTGTGATTGGAAGGGAATCCAGAAAGAGTCTGAGAAAATGACAAAGACAAATTGGACGTATGAAGAGAGTTAAAAGAATAGTTAAAGAGAGTGCGACAGAGAGGAATGGAGATTTGGGGAGCCAGAGTTTCTTATCAGTAAAGGTCACCAGAGCAATCACACGACGTATTGATTTAAACGCACTGTTGGAAGGCGTGTGTTCCATGGACGGAAGGTCTGTTGGTATTTTTCATAGGATTACATGCCCTATCACTCTTAGTGTGTGTGTGTGTGTGTAAAGTATATTACTAATTTCAAGGTCTTTCCAATATTTACAATAAAAACTACAGGTCTTTTTTCACTTTCCTCATGTGAAGTAAATTCACTGAAGTTCCCACAAAGGATACAATTCTGCTACAGCTAATGATTATACTGACACAAACCGCCCACCCCCGGGTTCTGTTTGGGATCCATATCAGGTGAACACTTCATGATTCTATTATTATGAGAGCTGATTGTAAACACTATTCTAAAATATTCATTACTTCTATATAGGGATTTAGACATTCCGGACATAAAACATGGATGAATGTATTCCAAATACAAAGAGTCTTAGACTGGTGTGCACACTGTAGATATGCTGCTTTAAAAGTCTTTAAAATGAAAAGTCTGTTTTAATGTATACTATAGTATTTTGCAGAGATCGCATGGACCCAAACATCTATGTAATTATATCAGTCACATTTCTGTCTGTGTGTACTTTATGATACCCCACAGTAACTGTCACTGATTGTGATCAAGTCAGAGGAACATATTAGAACAATGTAAAGGTAAAATAAAAAGTTATTTTTGAAAATTATTCTAATACTTTTGTAAATGATCAAGCTCTCTAGGACATACGTAAAGTCAAACTGAAGAGAACATGAGGGTTAATTATATTTCTGTTTTATTGATCACCCTTTCTCAGTTTTCCTTGCTGTAAAGCGTGACTGAAAAATCCTTCACCCTGAAAGTCTTTGGGAGTTCACGTGTGAACTTTCTCATTTAGCAGATCGATCATTTGCTGAGGAGTCGGTCTTCTGGTAATGAATATCCTCTGCTTATTTCTCTCATTCTCTCTCTGTCTGCCGGTTTTACATCCTTCTTAAAATATTTTTTTGTTGTGAAGGTGAACACAAACACAGATATTAACAAATGCAATTGTCTCAATCCTTAATAGATATTAAGCATTAATAGATAATATAGATATATAATATATAACCTTTTTTAAATAATTGATTTTGTTTTAGAGAAGTCAGTCTCTGTCTTTTTACATTAAGAGAATAAGAAACTTAAAGAGGGTTTTCTTCTTTTGGAATCCTGAGTGGTTTCCCTGGCAACACAATGATTCTAATTGAAGCTCTCTCTCTCTCTCTTTCTCTCTCTCTCTCTCTCTCTCTCTCTGCTTCCCTGCATCTTTTCCTCAGTGGTAATCTGTCAGGTGAAAGATGCAGATTTCCTGACAGGCAGATGCCTCTGGAGAAGACAGCAGGACTGAATGAGAGGAAATTGATTTGTTCAGAGGGCCTGTGAGGTAGGGCAGAGAGATACTCTGAGCCTCCTTACTCTGATTGATTTCTGGGGAGATGACCAGTTCTCTTCCCCCTCCTCACCTGATGGCCCGATGAAGGGGATGACAAAACCTCCCTCAATCTATTTCGGGGTAGACGATTGAGCCCCCCCCTCCTTCATAAATTGAGTTGTTGCACATGAATAATCTTTCCGGTACTTGAGATACATTGGTGAGAACTCTTGCATTAGAAACATTTCCTTATATGTATAAATATATGTATAAGTCTTTAAATATTGTGCTAGTTAAATGCACCGTGCATGCTTTTTTATGTCGTCCACATTACTGATATTAGGATTCTGCTCTATCATGTTTGAGCCTTAAAACAGGCTTGTAATGTGAGGCTACATCAGTGTGAGGCTACACAGTTTCTGAGTTTTACTATGATAAAATGTTAATTTAATGTATAACATATGTTATAGTATCATGTTATACATTATGATGTTATGTATAAACATAATATGTTTATACATAACATAATATGTATAAAAAGTTAAACATTTAATATTTTAAATATTTAATTTTAAATATTAAATATTTAATAGTTTAATATTGCCTATTAATTAAACCTACACTAAGTTCACATATACCTACATTAATTATACCTACACAAAAAAACTGTGTGGGATAGACAGACAGACAGACAGACAGACAGATTACTGGGATATTTTAGCAGATGTTAGCATGGTAAGGGGCATCTGTGCGCCAGAAGCATCTGTCAACTAAGAATTAACAAAACACAACTGATATTACTCTGCACTGTAACTTGCTTAAAAGAAACACAGACATCAAAACTAGGGCAATACTCTCTGGTGTATAAATAAGCACTAAATCAGCTTGAAAGTGCTCTAGAAAGAGATCCTGTGCTCAAGGTGATTAAACAGTTTCCCATGATCTACAATGTCAAAAGTAACACTTACATCTGGGAGTGTGGAAACACTATTCTTAGCTTTGATATCATTCAAGTAAGCACCGAGGCTCATTCATTTTTAACCTTTCATTTCTTTGAGAAAAGCTCAGATTCCAACTTTTGCTTTTCAACATCGCTATCACTCACAGCAGAGTGAAAACGCAGAAATGCTTTCTTAACAAGGTTAAGTGCACTCTCTAAAAACATTCACTCTCTGAGTGAAACGCAGGCACCTGGTTTATAGTTATTCTCAGTTCCTGGGTGTCAGCAGCAGAGGGTACAGCATGGATCCGGGGTTGGCCCACACTTCTCAGTAGTGGGTAAAGGCAATTTCATAATGATGCGACCGCCAAGCTGGATGCCATGTTCTATCTAAGACTTTGCCAAGTCATTTATTCAATATGGCAGAACCCTATCATTGGCCCATTCTTAATGGCATGCAAGGACAGCTCAGTCACTGTTTTTCCAACCTGAATGTAAAGGCATTCTGTTGCTGTATTCTCTACAGATCCCATTCATAAAGATTCAAGCACTAATTGCACTGAGACTACCAGACGAACAAATGAATCCCTTCAATAATTTATCTTTATTATGTTTTGGTAACACTTTGCAATAAAGTTTTATTCATTAAGATTAGATAATGTATTAGCTGATGTGAACTAACAACGCACAAAACATTATATAGAATAATAATATATATTCCTCACATCACACTTCAACATATTCACACACAATATATTTTAATGTAACGACCAAACTGATACAAAAGGAAAGTATAATTTATTGCAGATTCTCACATTTTTAAAATGTTTTTTGTTGTTTATTTATTTATTTAATTGTTTATTTTGTTTATTATTAGAAATCCAAGTTTTCTACGTATGGACCATGCGAAGTGGTCACACCAGTTGTCCCTAATGTTACGTGCTTTTCTACTGGGGCGCAAGTGTGGCGGCTGTTATATGACTTCATCGAGCTGCGCATCATCGATGAGCATGCGCATGACTACAGCGCGCTGCATTCAGAAGAAGCAGCTACAAGCTGTAAGGACCTCAGGTGCACCTTCTCATACAGTCATGTACTCATACTGTATATTTACATGTTTTATCAGCTGAGCCAAAGATTTGTTTTTTGTGAAAACATCAAAATTAACTAATTTTTAACTCACTTTAACTCAAATTTAACTCATTAACACATTCACAAACAATCTGTAGGAAGCCCAAGTGTTTTGCATCTAAATTTAATTGATTTGCACACTTAGACGTGGTCATGTGTTTATTTGTTTATCTGTTTGATATCACAGAGTTGTTTAGAAGTCATTTGTAGCTTATATTGAATTAAGCTTCTTTAAAACTTTGAAGGAACATTTGAGATATGAAAGCTGTACTTTGCATAGTACTGTACATCTGGCTTGTTTGTCTTATCTATTATTTACAGAACACAGTTATGTATACATATATATTTGTGCTCTACATAATGTCATATCAATGATGTGTATGTGTGGATATATGCTTATTTCAGTAAGGCAGGTTGCCTATTTTGGGCTTGTTTTGTCAGACCAATTGCTTGTTTTTCCAGACTAAATCAGAGGAATACAGAAGCTGATTCAGAGTGTTTTCTATTCTCTGTAATTACCCGAAACGGTGTTAACTAATTACAGACACATTAAGACAGCAAAACAGAAACTTAGAAATAAAGATGTTTGCAAAGGCAGGTAAATGTAAATTTGTAAGATTGAGAAAACACAATGGCCCGTAATTAGTTGTTATTGGGGTTGATACGAAAATTTCAGATGATAGAAACTGCAGTGTGTAGTCCTCAACAGATGTAAATGAATGGCTGTAAATTCGAACATTCTCTGTATAATAGGAAAAGCAGAGCAGAACAAGTGGAACTAATGCACAGAGTTACAAGAGAATCCACGTCTGTGAGGCAGTGAATAGGTTTTTAATTTAAGATCGTGGCATTGCCACTTGACTGAAGAATATTTCTTAAAGCAGTTACTTGTTGCGAGGTTGTACTAATTGAATAGGACAGGATGTAAAAGCTTGTGTCAGGTCATGACAGGGTCATGACTCTGCAATGAAGAATGTTTTAAAGGCCCTGTTCTTTCATATTGAAATAAATTCTGGGTTATTTTCTTGACGTCTTGATGTGGCATGCAATATAAATAATACAATATATATCTAGGAAAGAACGTTTCCTTAAGTAACAGATACGTTTCAAGTATATAAATATATATATATATATATACACTTTTTTATTAAATATACATTTTTTATTTATTATTCAAACTTTTTTACTTAATTCTGTAAAGTTAGTTCTGTTTAATTGTGTTAGTTAATTCCACTAACAATTTAAAGAATAATGTTTTTTATGTATAACATTAAAAAAGTTATACTTATGTTACTGCAAGAATGTTTTTAATAACACTGAGAGAACTTTTGGAGAAAGTTAGCCTAAGTTCTGAGACTATTCCCTGTTAGCTGGAAACTGTCCAAAGCCTTTAGTAGTTTGGCAGGTCGGTCAGAACTCTTTGGGGTTTATGCTGTTTGTCTCTGATATGAGGTTCATTTCAGCTCAGACTGCATTTCTGTGAATGAACGTGAGGGCATAATGTCTTGTCATCAAGGTCATTACAGACAGCGTCATGAGCCTAGGAAAGGAAAGTACATAATTGCATGTATTGTGTTTCAAACAAATGGATGTGTCGCTCAGCAACACTCTCTTGCTTCATCACACAGAGCTACTGTAGGGGTTTGAATCGATTTGAGCTTGTCTGTATACTCTAAGGTTTAGGCTAGACAGTGTGTGTTTACCCTAGGAAATATTGAGAGGGAAAAGTCTGTTAGACACTGTAAAACATTATTTTTGTACTTGATGCTTCAGGGCATAATAGAGACAGAAATGACTGATGCACTATAAGTTGATGTGATACAGCTTAATTTTCCTCTGCTGCATTTTGTGGTTAAAAGAAAAAGTAGGCCAGTCTTCCATAGGCATCAAAATGAAAAACGTTTGTCATTTACCTGTCAGCAAGGTAAAAACATCACACATGCATACAAACCACACAAATTTTGCTTTTATGGTTAAGCAAAGTTCGGATCTGACCAAATCAAAACAGCACGTCAAAAATCGCAGTTGACTTAATTGAGTTGTCTTAAGATGGGCACAAAAATTAAACCCGTCACCTTCAAGCACACCTGTACTGGAAGGAAAGCTGAATGAATAAGCATTCGCATGCATTCTGTCGAGTACTTGAGGCCTCAAAAGTGGAAGATGATGCATTTTAATTCCTGCCGAAACGGCTCATCAGGAAATCCATTAAGAACTGCCTCTCCATGTCAAGTCAGTTGGGTATCATGCACTTCCCAGCCAGATGTAAGAGCTGCATCTCTCTCCCTGTGGTTATTTTGAAAGCCTGAACATCAGTACAAAACAGTCTTTTTCTTCCCCTGTAATTACACAAATAGACTTAAATGCTATTCACAAAACACATTTCCCACTGCTGTCTATTAATAAAGGTTAAACGTCAATGCCTCTTTTAATGCACTTTTATTGCATTATAAATGTTACTTAAGAAAAAAGCAATTACTTTAAGAGAGCGGCATCTCTTTCTGAGGATGTTTTTCAGTCTGTATTGCGTGTAATCTGTGCCGATACACAAGCGTACGAACTACTGCACATTAAAATATAGTCAACAAAGACTTCTAAATCCATTAACTAATCTTTACTTACATACAAATATATAGCCTATGTAGTTAGACTGGCCTTGATTACATCATTTACAATAGTTAATGGGTGTGGGTGATCATGTGACCTCAGGATTATGGGTAGTGTAGTTCTGTGGTTCACAGTTAACAGTTATTTCACAATTAAACATATTTTTAAGTGTAGTTGATTTTATAACTTCATATGTTCGTGTTTATAAGGTTCATATTTTGTTAAAAAAATCTATATCCTTATCCAGAAAATCTGTTGGATTTTTACCTTAGGAACTTTGTCTTAGATCTTTTTGGAGTCTGTTAATATGAGAAGAACATTTAGTTCTCTTTAAATAGTAAAAAAGTAGCTTTTCTCGTTTTTAGTTACTTCTGTTAAAAAAAAATCCTTTCAGTCTTCATAAATTGTTGATGGTAATTGAAATGCTTCTTCAGACAGATTATACAAGGATCTGAGATCAGGAACAAACCTGTGGTGTTTTTCCACCATGGGCCAAATGGTGGAAAAGCAGCTCTAAATAAAAAAAAAACTTGGACAATTTGACAGCCTGCAGCCTAATGTACTGTAAACATCAAATTAAACATCAATACACAAGAGTATGGGATTTATGTGTGCGTATGCCTCTGTTTTGATATGTATTGCACAACAGTAAATCTCCCTGTAGCTTATATTTCTGTACGCCTCCAGTGATCCGTGGAGAATGCTAACATTTGCTATCATAATGTCAGATTAAAACATTTTATTCCATACAGCCAGTGGGTTCAGTAATCATCTCTGTTGTTTTAAATCCATAATTTAGCTGCAGCTCTGTTTGGACCACGTGCCTCTGTGACTAATTTAGTCTGTAGTGATGGTGTGCTCTCATGAACAGAAGGGCCGGGGCCACTGTCTGCTCTGGGATCCCCAGTGGCTTCCATCACCACATGTGTTTGTCATCACAGTGAAATGTACTCTGGCGTTACGTTAACCTCCCAGATCAGTCTGCTGTAAACTAACAGGTTGCCTTAACTAACCTGTTAAATCTCTGATTGTGTCATATGACGAGAAGAGTGGTATGACAGAGCAAAGAGAGGAAACAGACACAAATGAGATCTCTTCTCTGTCCAGGAGAAATGTGATTTCTCCTGATTAAACTGATATCAGAGGCTCAAGCTTCTAAGATTTATCCTGAGACAAAGACCCTTCTCCAATCTCACATGTCTCCTCTAGAGTTTTAGAAGGTACTTTGACTCAAACTGTGCTTAGATTTGTCAAATTACAAATAAAATACAAAATAAAAATACAAAATATGCAGAAAATTTGTATTTCTCATCAGTTTCTTCCAAAATCAACTAATGTGGGCTCTACTGTCTACATGCATGTTATAGTACTCTGTATGACATTTGTGTCTGTTTTTGCTTCTCCTTAAGAATGTTTTAAACATTTGAGAGAAGGTTAATACTTCAGTGAAGCAAAATGGAGAAGGTACAAGTGGCTTCTGAGCAATAAATGGGTGAAGTTTTCGCCTGCTGGTTAGAGAGTCAGACTTGTAACAAGAAGGTTGTGCCGGTTCGATTCCCAATACTGGCAGGAGTCCTTGAGCGAGGCATCTTACCCCTGGGTCCTGCAGTGCTGCCCACTGCTCTGGGTGTGTGTTTATGGTGTGTTCATAACTCACTACTCCAATGTGTGTGCAATAACTGGATGGGGAAAATACAGAGGACACTTTCTGACTATGGGTCACCATACCTGGCCAGCACATCACTTTACCGCACTTTAAAGTGAGACCATTTGCATTGGCATGCAAATCAATTCTTGCATTCTTTTGTACTTATCACAAAGAGAAATAAAAAAAATTAAAAATTAAAATCAGGTTTAAAAACCTAAATCCACATACACAAATTATACCCCAGACAAAGTCTAATAAAAGCGTGGCTTATTGCATGCCAGTAGCCTCTAATCACAAACAGGTATTTTCTGGTTTCTCCATCAACCTGTTGCTCCTGGCAACTGCGTACCGTCGGTGTCATTCAAACCCTGTTTATTTAGCATGTCAATCACGCTGTAATTATGCAGAGGGGGAACCTCTTGTCAAGCGCTGCCTTGCGCATGCCATAGCTGACAAAGAGAGTGTAATTAAAATCATTATCCGCTAATGACTTCTTTCATTCTTCTTCAAAACCAGGTTCCATTACCACAGGCCTCCTCTTCGCATTTACAACGTGACATTTATACCATATAATTAGTGTTACTAGCATTTGCCAGTGTTAAGAGATAATATTTCCTGAATGTGTGCGTTAAGAAGACATGCTTCTGGAACTAAGTGTTATCCAATAGCAGATATTTCATCTCTTATTAAACAAGTGACACTTGTATAGTCACTGTCATCAAATAAAGAAAAGAAAGAAAACCAATAATCAAAACCACCAAATTCCATTATCTAAATTCCATTTTGAATAGTACTTAACAGGGAATGTTCTCAGAAAGTTGACCAACGTTCTCTAAAAGTTCTCTTAATGTTATCAAAAACATTCTTGCAGTAACGTTGGTAAATTAAAAAAATATATATATCCAAAAAGTATTCTTAAATTGTTAGTGTAACGTTTAAAAAAGTTTTATTTCCAAGCAATAACGTTAATATGTCTTAAAAACTGCATATTTTGAATGTAACATTTTTGTCACTTAATGGAAATGTTAGAGAAACGTTCTTGCAAGCTAAAATTGTTAGCTGGGTAGCTATTTATACATTGTATGAAGAACTATGAAAAAACCTCCATCAAAGCAGTTTGTCATCAAAGTGGTTAGCGAGCACGTTGTTGTAATCACATTCTGAAGAGATAAACTCCAGGAGGATGACTAGTGAAAGCTGTAATGTGAGAGGACAGGTGTGGGAGAGAGGGATTGTGGGATATCAAGGTGAGTGCAGGGGCTTACGGGATAATTGGACCTTTTGTTGACAGAGTATGGCAGGTGTTGGGGCCATCTGGTAATAGCTGATGGCGGTGTGGAGGCAGTAGGGTGTTGGGTCGTCCCTGTGGAGGTGATGTTGAGAGTTCTTCTCCATCACTTTCGCTTCACTGCACAGCAGGTGAGAATCTGATGACATGGAGAGGTGGAGGCAGAAAAACGCTCCATCAAAGAGCAGACGATGATGTGCTTTGATGAGGCAACACTTTAGTTACTGGCCAGAGGAAATGAGCTGGGTCATTTCTGTTGCGCGGTAACTTTTGAACATTTAAAGAAATAAATCTGCTTGTGTTGTGCAGTAATTTAAAGCTGCAATCCGTAACGTTTTCAGTTAAAAATGAACAAACATCAGGTATAACAGATTTCAACACAATCACAATCAGATCTCTTTACCTTACCCCAATGTCCAACAGTAAGTTTATAATAATAATTTATCATTTGAGCTGTTGAGTCCAATGATTCTGATGCTGATTCTGAGGGCTTTGCTATTTGGATGCTAAGGTGTTTTTCTAATACGTTCTGGGGCATTGCTGAAAGACCCAACCCACAAATCTCTGATATTTTGGTCCCTAGACAGGGCTGATGTTCCCCTTTTCGTTATAAGTCCAAAAGTATTTTTGCTTAGAAAAATAATAGCACACGTCTCCTCTGAAGGCTACACCATTTACGGTATCCTTTATCCCAGCCAACAGGAAACGTTCTGAGAATGCTGGCTAACGTTTTTTAAAAAGTTATCAAAACGTTCCTGCAGTAATGTTAGTAGAATTTGTAGAAATGTTATATAGCATAGTAGTAGTAGAAATGTTATATAGCATATATCAAAAATGTTATTGTATATGTATAGAATAATATAGAATAATAATATAAAATTGTATAGTTCTTATAGTATAGTATAGTTCTTATTCTTATAGTATAAATAGTATATTCTTATTCTTATTCTATTTGAATAACTTTTAAAGTTATTCATTGAATAACTTTTTTATAAACAAGCAATAATGTTAATACAATGTCTAAAAAGGGAACATTTTGAACATTCCTAGAACATTTAAAATAACATTTTTAATGTTTTGTTACTTAATGGAAACATTAGGGTAACATTCTTACAACCTAAAATTGTTAGCTGGGGAAGGATTTCACTGCGAACTGGGAAAAGATCAACATCATGTTGGTTGGCACCAACAGCCAGTTATTGGCTGTGACCTCCATGTTGCCCCCTATGATGGAGAAGATCACATACTTTAGCACAAATACTACTATCCAACACACACACACATACGCAGTGGCTTTGTACTGAAACAGGTGCCTGTATACTGAACTTTCAATAGAGGTACGTGACCTCCTACCCGAAATGTATTAAATAAAAGAAATAAACTGACATTTTCAAACCCTTCATGCTGGTATTATTTAACTCATTCAGTCTGTCAGCTGTGAGCTGTACATGAGGAAAAGTGTTTTGATAACCATACATAAGTGTGTGTTTTTGTGACAGTTGCTATTTCCAACTGTGGCATTTTGTTCATGTAAAGAGTGAACGGGGCAAATATAACTGCCACACAAAATGCATGAAAAGTGATTTAAAAACCAGTTTACCTTGAGGGCTGAAGCAGAGTGATTTTTTCAAGCTTTCCTGAGGGACATGACAGCGTGTGTGCAAAAGGCAGGTTGCTCTGCTTGAAGAAAGAACACAGGAAGTCACATAGGTTTTTGCAGTGTTGCTTTATTTCTCAGCAGTAATTTTGCTATATTTTTCTAAGCAGGAGAGTAGTTTTGACATGATGGAGATTGAACTGGTCTACAACCAAAGGGTAGATCTGACCAGAGACCAGAGGGACATATTTTTTTCTGAACTTTTTATTTGGTTTTGGCTCCAAAGTGTATAGCACAAAATTAGATAAAATGCTAAATTCCTGTTTTTATTAATATAAGCTTTAGGAGAGCCCCCAAACCCCTCTCCCCACTCCCTGCTGGTAGATACTGTAACTGCACCCTTATGGGGGCAAAATGCAACTTATCCTGGCTTTGCCAGTCATTCAGAAGTAGCTGTTTATTTTAAAGAAATAAAAGTTTTGGTAAGCAACAAAAATGATGTTTATTCCGTATTGTATACTGTTTTACATAATGCTTTTAAATAACAATAGACTGTATTTTCTATTTCACAGAGGTGGCAGCTGTACTTGCATGTATGATGAGAAAATGTCCGCGGATATGTCCGCCAAATGAACCCGCTATCCTTAAAGGTTCTTTTTGAAGGGTCTTCATTTGTGATGTACCTCTCTCTCAGACGTATGTATCATGTTTTCTCTTTTCCATCCCTTTCAGTATCTTTTTCTGTGTCTTGTCAAGAAACTATATTTAGTCTTCTCCTCATGGAACCCTCTAAAGGTGACAAACTTCACCAGAGGTGTTTCTCTCAGTAGCATGTCTGTGAAGCAGAGCTAACTAGAGCTAACGCCACGGATAGTGCACGTGTATGATGTTAGGATGTTCTCCCAGCATGTGACTTCATGAAGCTATGTGCTATTAAATCGTTGATGAAAGTCTGACCACATGGCTCTCCAGAGTGCTTTTGATAATGGCCTACAGCCTATGCCTCAGTGGGATTAAAGGGAAGCCCGCATTGCTCTACACAGACATAGACAAAAGCCATGCCTTCGATCTTTGCCATTTGCGTTTGTTTGATTTCTGTTTGTTGTTTATTTGAAGTTTGTCTCTTGTGGGCTTGTTTGGCCAGAAGCGTCTATTAATTTGACTGAGAGTTTTTGAAGATATTGTTTATTATGTATTGTTGGTATTATCATAAGGATTTTCCCCCACAAAATCTGTTGGGGAAGATTATGCTATATGGACACCACAATCTGAAAATATAGTTTATTCTTTGTGTCAGATTTATTATACTAGAAGAGATGATCTGTGAAATATATAATTGTGTAGATCCCAAGCTTAATTATCTCCAAAAATTCTGTTTCAGTTCTTGATGTGGTATTATGGAGCAATAACATGATGTGGACAGCAAAACTCTGATCATTTTGTCCTGGAAGAAAAATGTTCATACTGAAATTTCTGACTTTTCGTTGCACACTCTAATATCTTGGCTCACTCTGAGATGTTGTTTGAGAGACAAGTGTGAGATTACTGAGATTTGATTCTTAGGGGAAAGATCTGATAAGCCTTTAGTAAAAGGCTCCATCTGTTCTCCATTTAATCTTATAGCTTGGAGTCTTGGAGAAATAACGTTATTGCTTAAGAGATCTTATTTGCTATGTTGTCATAATGTTGAGTTACTGAGATAATGAATGGAAAAATTCAGAAACATAAAGTTTTTAAAAAATAAGTTTCCTTTTTTGTTTTTCTGTAGACAACTGGCATCTTGACCTGTTTTGGCAGGCGTGTGCTGAGCCTGCTCACTCCAGTCATGGTCCCCTTGGAAGAAAAAGAATATTCAATGATCTCCCGTAAAAGCAGAGAGATTGTGTACAGCGGCTGCTCCATATTCCTCCAGCGTTTCTCTCTCAGCTGTTTGCACATGTTTCACTTTCTTGATTTTCAATTCTCTAGTTCCAGAGCTCTGCACTGGCATTACATTTAAACCCCGTCTGTAAATGAGACCCTGTGACCCGACCTGACCCGATCGCTACTGAAACATTTTAAGACTGAACTGGATCTGAGCAAGAAATCTCTCACTCTTTATTTTCCTTATGAGTACCCAGCTAACAGGGAACATTCTCTGAATGTTGGCTAAAGTTCTGTCACGGTTATCAACATTTTTGCAGTAACATGCAAAAACATTTTTTTACATTATATGTCAGAAATGTTATTCTTAAATTGTAGATTCTTAACATTACAAAATTACAAAAAAGAATGACATTCTTACAACCAAGAACCAAGTTCTTATATTGTTCCCATTGCATTCATTTTTAGTGGTTTTGCCACTTAATGGTAATGCTACAAAAACTCTTGCAACTTAAAATTGTGTGGTAGACTCAGATGCTCGAATCATAACATGCTCTGATTCAAAGTAAACTGTGTGTACATGTCCGGAATCAATTGGGATATGACATATATATAACATTCGTGTTCTGCTCTAAACCTAAAACCATCCTAAAAACCAACACAGGACATCACAGAGTGACTGTGGCCAGAAGTCTTACAACAGCCTGAAGGCCAAACTCACATCCTCTGATAATCCAGTTTTCAAAAGACCTTGATTTCAGTTTACACTCAAATAGAGTAATATTGGATATACATTTTATATATAGAGTTTTCTCTGAAACGTTTCCTGAGGCACCAGGATGTTGTTTCTGGCAATTTTGCCACATTAGTGCATAATAGGGAATAAATTGGTAAAATAAAACGATAAATTGGAGGAAAAATGAACTTTGTGGTGTGTGATTTCTTCCCTGTGACAGTCCTGTGGTGAACAGTACAGACTTGTGCCAAAGCATGCTGGGAGCTATAATTATAATGTCTAAATTCAACTTTCTCTCCCAAACTCTCCTGAATCCCATTTCCTGTATCATTTCAAGTCTGCTTTGTCAGTTAGCCAGTAAATCTTCTTGTTGGGGCTTCTTATCTCAGGAGCTTTTTTGAAAATCTGTCGCTTGTGTGTTTGTATTTTTCTTAGCTAGTTGTGTTCATTTCATTTCACACTTCTAAAGCTGTCAGCTTCTCCAGGCATAGCTGGGATGCCAGCATCAGGTTACTGTTGTTTCTAGTGTAAGTATAAATTTATTCACTTTGGTGTGTCCCTGCTGCTACTGAGATGTGACATTTATTTGCCATGTTTTTAGACACTTCATTCCTTATTGGCGAGCCTGAAGAGACAAAAAATCTGTTTATTCAAATATAAGGATGTAAGTTCATTACTTGATGTTAGTTCTCAGCTAATAATTTTAGGCTGTAAGAATGTTTCCATAAAGTTTCCTGTTAAGTAACAAACAAATAAAAACATTATTTATAAACTTAAACATTAATTTAAAACTTAAACATTAAGTTTTAGGAACATTCAAAATGTCCAGTTTTTAGACATTGTATTAATAACATTATTTTTTGGTTTTAAGAACGTTATTCAAACAAATTTTAATTCTGTAACTTTTTTGTGTTCCACTAATGTTCCACTAACTACTTAAGTATAATGTTTTTTGAGAACTTTGAGAGAACATTAGCCAACATTTGTGAATGTTCCTTGTTATCTGGGTTCCATACCATTCAAAATGGAATTCAGAATTATTTAAATTCAAATTGAATTACTACTTTAAAATGCTTTGTATTGATTTTGAATTGCAACCATAATGTACAATTGCAGTTTGATTTAATAATTTTGTGTGAGAAAAAGGATCAAAATGTAAATAAATGGTAATGACTGAATTTCTACCAAGTTCTGGAAGAAGGTATGACGAGTGTGAAACACTTAATTAGAGAGGAGAGCGGAGCTGGAGCTGTGTTGATTTTTTTGGCTTCATGTTTGACCCGTGTAATGTTGCACCAACACTGCTCAAAATTTTTCTCCCTGGATTCACACTGTCCCAGCAGTAGCAGTGATCCGTCTGATTCATAAGCTCTGGTTGCTTATACCCGCTGCTCATAAATCGCTCTCAACACTGGCCGTTCCAAAAACATGCAGCAAAATGATGTTACCTCTTAAAATTCCTAATTTTAGCCAAAACCTCGGGCAGTGCTGCAAATATCCCAGAATGCATTACAGATATTTTCCTAGATAGTAGTCAAGTATAAGGCTTTAATTGCTTTATCTGTCTACTGTATTATTGCTTTACTGTATAATGCAGCAAACCACTATATGCCTATAACATTAAAGTGGGACATGTTTAAATTGATAGTTGTTACTGTTTACTTCTCTTTTTTTCTACTCCCCTTTATCTTTCCAGTTGGCAGCTTTAACTTCAGCATTTTTAATGAACGTCATTATCTGACGTGTCCATTGTTTTTGTTTGGTTAAAGGGTGTGATCTGTTGCTCTGATATAGCATGTGAGGCAGTCAATACTTCGGCTGTCTGTACACAAGATGAATAAAACCTTATACTGACTTCGCCTTATGCAGACTGATGAGTGCACTTATTGATTGTGAAGTGGAAAAGATCTTATGTTCTATCAAGCTTCTGCTTGTGTTTGCTAGTTTAAGTGCTTTTTAAAGGTAAATTCCAGGCTGTTTTCAGCTGGAAACTTGTGGAAATGTGATGCTTGTATTTTTTGTTCAACTTTAGTAACAAATGCCTTACTTGAGCTTTAGTTTAAGTCAAGACGGGCCTTATTTTCTAGGTTTTCAATATTTATTCATTAACAGTATAATTTTGGAAGCTAGCAGAACTCCACTTCAGATAAACAGGTGATGCTGCTTGGAATGGAATAGTGTACTGCTGACTGCATACTGTGCAGTATATACTTTAGCTCAATGTCAAACAGTACACAAACGTTTTTCCTTTCATAATATATATGAATAAAGAATGTTGGTTAAAGTTCTCTTCAAGTGCAAGTAACAATAACATTGGTAGAATGCTTTTTTAGCATTATATATCATATATTAAAACAATATTCATAAATTGCTGGTAGAATCATTTAAAAACGTTATAACATAAATGTTTGAATAATGTTCTTATAACCAAGCAATAACTTTAAAACAACATCTAAAAAACTGAACAGTTTTAATGTTCCAAGAACTAATCTTACAAGAATAAGTAGAAATAATAGGAAGGAAATAATCTTACAGCCTAAAAGCTGGGTTGATAGAGGCATGAAGGAACAAACAAATACATTTGCGATAAATGTTAAAATTGTCCATGTTCCAATTTCAATTGTTCTCAGGGTACAAAGGTCAAGCTAAAGTTATACTGATTAATTTATTCTTAGTTCATTTAGCTATTTGCGGATTTTAAGCCATGATGACAGTGAAATGCACTTTAAATCTGTCGCAGGAGTAGAAGATTTGTGTCTTTAACTTTTTAGTATAAGGTCAGACAGCAGTGAGATGTGATGAAGGATGTGTAAACAGATGGCATGTGTCGTGTTAAAAGTGCAGTTTACTAGCAGATCATCAGAGGAAGGAACAGGGCAGGTTCAGCAAATGCCTCTAAACGACCTTATGTTAGAATCTGGACTGCCACACAGGTGATACTTTTAAAGACACTGCAAGTACAATTGACCCAAAATCTTCTGCTTTCAAGAGACTGCATTAAATATATCACTTTTAGTTCCCACGTCTGTTCTGTTAATATAAAAAAATGTCTTTTTCTTAATTGAATGTCTCTTGGAAGCAGAAGTATTTTAACTAAAATGTCTGTCACACATTGACATGGTAATGACCCTTGATTCCCACTGATAGCAGAAGCTGGCAACAGTGTGTTTGGCAGCAGCGTTCTGTTCCTGAACTCTCTTTGTACTGTTGACGTACAGTATACGTCTTAAGCTAATATTGTGCATGTAAATAATTGACCGTTACGAGCTCATGAAACAAACAAATAAAGAAGAACTTTCTTTACTTGCTTCAGAGCGCTTCTGGCTTGAAGTTGCCCAATAGAAGTCTGATGAGGACCGAATCTTCTTACATGTGGAAAGATGTGAAAAGTGTAACAACAGGACGGCCTTTATAAACACAACTTTCAAATCAGCTGTGTCACGGAGCAGAGATAGAGTCACATGGCAGTCACACAGGAAAGGATCCTGGTGCTATGGCGTCTCTTTCATTTCCTTTTTAGTGTGGCGGCTCGGCCCTGGAGGAGTAATTACTTTAAGGAAGCTAATAAAGAATAGATTAGGCTGCAACTTTGAAGAACTCATTTCAAATGGTGCAGAAGAGAGAATAGGCAGACTAAAGGCGATATGGGTATGAAACGCAGCCCGAGGAAGTGTAAGGAGAGAGACAGGAAGATAGAAGTGGAAAAGAAGAGAAAGAAATGAAGAGCAGCAGCTGCTTATTTGGAAACACTGTAAAAGGTTAATTAGATTTGTTTTGTTTTTGGTTTGTTGTTTTGTTTTAGTTTGTTTTTCAATACAGCCAAAATGCCTGTAAGCGATGTAAACAATGGATTCATCATCCAAATGGATAAGCTACCTTTCATGTGAGAGGCACAGGAAAGCATTTGCCACTTTTTGCTAATTGATTTGACTCTGAGATTTGTCAGTGTGCCGCTATAGCAATCACTTAGTAAACGCTAACAGCAGGTTCTGATATTTCTCATCTCAAAATGTGGGGGAGACCCATGGTGCAGTTTGTTGCCTACTGGGCTCTAGTGATTTTTCTTGTGTATGGTTAGACAGGTACATTATAAAAATGAAATCAAGCATAAAAGTTTTTTTACAGAAATTAATGTTTTTTTTTCCTCTGATATTGTATGAACCAACAGATTTGGTGATAATCTGAAACAAAACTTGAATCTGGCAACAGTTCTTGTCTCTAACAGGAGTGTAAATAGTTTTTTCTAACAAGGATTTTGTGAGTTTACTCAAGCAGTGTTTGCTAGGCATGTAGGTCTGGAACTTTTCATTTAATAATAAATTATGTATTCCACCATGAATCTGAAATTAAGCTGAATTACTTTTTTTGTCCTACAACTCATAATTATTTTCAGAGATGATTAATAAGTTTTAGAATCAGTGTGTGAATAATTATTATCAGATTGATGCATCACAATGTAAGCACCATGTTTTAAACCTTTTTTACATGTTTAGCACATTTTACAGGCTTTTCTCTGGAGATCTTCAAGGGTGGTCCAACAATTTTAGTAGAAGGATAGTCAGTGGTGCATGAGAGGTGATTTAAAACAGTTAGAGGTCTTTAAACAGCTAAACAGATATTTTAATAGTGCAACCCCTTAAGCATTCTTAAGCTTTCTGTTTAGAGTTCAGAACCTGCACTATAAAGACAACTAGTTACTTAAAGAATACACATTTCCAATCCAAAAAACATCATCTGTGAAATCAAAGCTGAGTGTGCATTGTGAAACATCAGATTAATTCATAGCTAATGATACTAATGAGTCATTAGAATGCAGTAAAGGCTGCACTGCTGGTGTCTCTCTGAAAATGCAGGAACTGCAGATTAAACTTTGAGCGTACTGTCTCTCCCTCTGGCAAAAGGTAAATAAATCATGTGGTATTGTGCATCAGGAAGGAATTGAGGGGAATTGGGAGTGACGCCCTGTATTTTTAAAGCATTCACCATTTCTCTGGAGTTCAGTGAAGTCTCAGAAATAACAGCAACAGAATTCTCTTCCTCCAGATTTCCCTGCGTTTCTCTGGATGAGTCTCGCTGTTCCGTGCTGCTGACTCCAATTGCTGCACTGCTGCTTCTTTGTACATCGCATTCAAAGCTGCCAAAACTGTGTCAACGGAGTGCCAAACAACATTGAATGAGCAGATGAGCATGGCCACCCACAGTCTCTGCATTCGTATTGTTTCAAGATGCTTTAGAAAGATGCTTTACATTTAGAAAGACAGGGAAAGATCACGTTGACATCATTTTCACATGTTTATTTTCTGCTTAAAGGCAGGGTAGGCGATCTTTTCTAGAAACATTTTTTGTTATGCTGGTTGAAAGTGTCATCACGTCCTGGTAGCAATCACTATGTAAAATCTAAATATATTTCAATATATATAATATAATATATTTAAATATATTTTTTTCTGTGGAAGGTGCAGGGCCATAACATGTTTGTCTAATAATTGCATTCTTTCGGAATGCAATAATAGGATGTCCTATTTGCCTGTTAAACTATGTATTTGCATATTTTCGCACACAATTAGAGGAGGTGTGACTTTGGAGATGGCTGTAAATGGAGGGGGGATCTTATGATTTCAAAGCTAGGTTGTTATTGCTAGTCTGTCTGAAATTGCCTACCCTACTTTTAAGCATTGTTTCTGAAGAGCTTTACTAGCTCTCCAGATTCTTCTTGATTGTCTGTAGTTTGTTTCTAGGTCTCTTCGATTCAGTTTCTTTTCAATTTAATTGTTTTGAATTACTATTGGTATTTATTAGGAATTATCTGGTGTTCAGTATTAGTAATACATTGATTTTGTAATTCTGAGTTGCATTTATACTTGCGTAAGTGGCATCACTTTACGTTTACTTGTTTGGCAGGACTGTCAGGTTTTGAGTTAAAATATCAACATATATGGTGCCTGGTGGATTTCATTATGTCATAGATCTTAACAACAGCCTCTGGACTGCCAACAGCAAAACAGGCCCAAGGCATCAACAATCCACTACTGTAATTGCAACCACAAAATAAACTGCATTTTTTGAAGAAAATGTGAAAACGATACTAGCCCGTGCTGTAGGTGGTGAGCAGGGCTTTGCTATGGAGTTGCTAAGGTGTTCCTAAGATGAGTGGTTGCTAGGGCATCGCTAAGTGTTTGCAAGGTTGTCAGGGCAGTTTCTTACTGGTCCAAGATAACAGCCTACCCCCAAGTCTCTATGATATTCTAGACTCTAGATAAAGCTCCCCCACCTTAAATTTAAGTCCAAGATTTTTTCACACATTTTTCCATCTTCCCAGTCTGACTGCTTTGAAAGGTAATAGCACACCTCTCTTCAGCACGCTGCACAATTTGAGGTTTCATTTATTTCTGTAATGCATGGCACATGCTGTTTAATACTTACATATTTTTCAAAAGCCCTAACCCAACAGCAGTAGTGCTCACCCAGCTAACAGTGAATGTTCTCGGAACATTGGCTAATTTTAAGTTATCAAAATCATTCTTGCAGTAACGCAAGTTGAACATTTTTATACATTTTATATCATATATATTAAAAATGTTATTCTTAAGTTGATTTTTAACGTTACAGAAGAAATGTTTGAATAATGTTCTTATAACCCAGCAACATAGTATTGCAATGTTTCTAAAACTTTCAGAATAACATTAGAATGTTTTTGTTAATTAGTGAATAACCTAAAAGTGTTAGCTGGGCAGACTAACAAAACAAATTGTCATATTTGTA
Source organism: Chromobotia macracanthus (assembly GCA_036877525.1). NCBI lineage: Eukaryota > Metazoa > Chordata > Actinopteri > Cypriniformes > Botiidae > Chromobotia > Chromobotia macracanthus. Next base: position 6,544,463 of record JAZGTH010000067.1, on the reverse strand, counting down.
AAATACAACATACAAGAGTATCTGTTCCAACAGCATATTTAAGTGTAAAATTATCCTCTAAGGTTTTGTTTTATTTCATCCTGTAACTGCTAGTCTGTAACGGATACAAATAACAAATTAGCATGTTTTATTTAATTTAACCCACAATTCTAGAACCTTTAAAAAGTCACGCCAGATAATGTGGTGATTAGTTGACGTGTGGTAATTAGTCATGTCTAGTCTAATGTTGCATAAACCAGAGGAGTGAAATGAAGGCATGGATGCAGCTCAAAGCCAGGACTGACACCGGCGAGGTGAGGTGTGCATGAGACAGGATGAGATGGATGCGAGAGGGGAGGAGGATATTATAAGGGTAAATGTCACACCTGCCTATCACATCAGTGCTGCTGTGTGTCACACAGGGTGGACAGTCTGGCATTTACACACACACACACATAAGTCCATTGACATATATCCCAACCTGGTTTATTTGAGTTCGTCAGGGAGTTATAATTATAGCTGGGAGTTTAATTATGCTTCCAGCATGTAAAGGGAAATAATGTATCAGTCCGATGAATTATACATTGAACCACCATCGAATGTTTTTGGGCAGTTTTTTTTTTAAAATATCTGCATATTCATCTCTCAGGTATACAGGTTTCCCGTACCCACGGCAAATTTAATTAAGTTTCCCACCTTCTCTCAGATCCTTGAAATTAATCAGGCTTTGTGTGGCTGTTGTACCTTTAAGAGTTTTATATGTAAAATAACTATAATACTAATAATCGGTAAGCCAATCGTTTATATTGATGTTTTTTATATTGATGTTTTTTCTATGATTTAAATCCTTAAGACACCATCACGAGTGTTTAAAATAAAGACAGTAAAAACAGATGATCTCTCTGTCTCTTTCTCTCTGTCTCTCTATCTGTCTGTGAGAGGTGAAGCAGACTGTGTATTTGACAGCAATATTTTCTCTGACTCTTACTGCTGTCTATCAGTATATGACATTTAAAGTACATTTCAACAGCATCATTTCATACACAATCTAGGATGTAGCTCTTAATGTAGATTGTTTAGGTTTAGAAGCCTGTTCTGCAGAAGTAGCCACAATTAAGGCTGTTTTCACACTTGGTTCAACTGTCTGATTTGAAGCACAGTTACACCCTCAGTTCAGTTACACCCTCGTTGCCCCGCTGGCCTTTATTCACACTGTAGTATTTGGTTTTTGTATAACATAATATGTTTCTGTTATCAACTTGAACACCAAAGTGAATATTAAAGGCAACTGTTTACCACAGTTGCTAACAGTTAGAAGACTTCAGTTGGACTGTTGGTTTTTAATGGTTATTTATGGTTTTGTCCTTTTGCATTTTTCTACCAAAATATAACACACAGGTACAGTTTTCTCTGTGTGTGCGTTTACCACAGAAAGCCTTGTATATGTTGCTGTATGATTTTTGCCTGTATCATATTCAGTATTCTCTCTATGTCTGCATTCCGCAACTTCCCCCATGTACTCTGAAAAAACTGTGTTTTCCATGTGCGTCTGTGCATGTTTCATCTTTCTGGAGATGAGCGTGATGTGTGTGTAATCTCAGAATTCTCAGAACTCAATCTGTCCTGCTATTGTTGCTGTAAGACCGGTTTGAAGAATCACTCTGATTTTTTTCTTTGCTGACTGATGTGAATATCCGAGCAGGTCCATTATGCCCAAACCCATTTCACCAGTGACACGTGCTTTCTCTTGGTAAAGCTAATGTTTCCTTAGTCAATTCATTCCCTTGACATCCATTTAAATATGCCTGACTGCTTATGTTTGTCACATTTTTACTTTTACTTACATCTCACCTGTTTCCACAATGGCCAGTAGCCCGGTCACTTACTTGCTAATTGGTAATTTAGTCAAGACTTTTAAAGTCACAACATTTATGTTTATACATTTGGCAGATGCTTTTATCCGAAGCACCTTACAGTGTATCCAGGCTGTATTTTTAAGCAGTGTGTGTGTTCCCTGGGAGTCAAACCTGCAACCTTTTGCACTGTTAACGCAATGTTACCAGTTGAGCTGCAGGTACAATACAGGACAATCCCCCATCTATTACAAGGTCAGTCCCCCAGGAGTAATTGTCTTTTCCAAAGACACACTGGTGATAGCTCATTGATCATCAGGGTTTGAACCTACAGGAGCAAACTGTGAACATATTGCATTATGCATCTGTTCACACAGAGCTTTCACCTGTTATCATGTGGACATGTCATATAGTAGAGGCCCATGACTTCATATGCACCCTGTGAAATCAGTGGACAGGAAGTTCACTCACCATCTACTGTGTGTTTTATTTGAGCTGGTATTGACATATAACCAATCTGTGCACAGCTGCTGCCATACAACATGTCTTTACCTTAACCTTTTGTATGATTTCAGAAGATTTGAAATACTGCTTATAAATCATATGTTTCACATATTATGTTGTTGTTTTTGTTGTTGATCTTTTAAAGCTACACAGTCTTGGTTACCCTGAACTCTTGTTGTATGACCACAATGTTTCATTTAAAGCTGTTTTATTGTGACTTTTGTCATTATCGTAAGCAAGACATAATTTAGCTCATGCTATTAGTTTGACAGGTGTTTTTGTCTACTTTGTGTATCTTTAATTAAAATAAGTAGTTTAATATATGAATTCACCAAACCGTATATTTCTAATGTGTGGGTACTAAAATGGTAGCTGGCAGTATTGTACATTTAAAAGTGAGTTTTCCTTGTTAAGACCTAAACACTTATTATAGCTTCTATTATTAAAGGCAGGATGGGCAATTTGTTTCAGAAATATATTTTTGTTATGCTGGTTAAAAGTCTCCTCTCATCCTCATAACAATCACTTTGTAAAGTGGTCTGACTATATGTATATATATTCTCTGAAAGGCACAGGACCAAAAAATGTTCATCCAATAGGATGTCCTACTTTCCTGCCAAACTATATATTTGCATACATTTGCAAAGCTAGGTTCTTATTGCTAGCATCTCTGAAATTGCCTACCCTACCTTTACCTTTAATATCATCATTTTCAGCGGGATTATTTTCAAATTTGTTAATGCCAAATTTGTAGCTGTTTTTATAAAAGGAAAACGGCATTTCCCTATTTACTTCTCTTTATACTGTAGTAATGGAGATTTGAGTTTGAAAACAAGTCTGTATCATCAAGGCATGAAGTCACTAATCCTTTTAAAGGAACATTCTTTAAATAAAACAAAATTCTGTCGTTATTTACTCACCTTCATGTCGTTCTAACCCTTTTTTTTAGAACAGGAGGTAACTTAATATATTTCTGTCTGGGTGTGTTCAGTATTGAGGCAGTACATTAAGACTCACTTTTGCAGTTAAAGCACTCAAGTGTGTCCCTAAGAAATATGTGCGGCAGCTGATGGTTTTCTAAGTACCACCGTTACTTACATGAATAAACAACCAGACATTTAAGCAGTTCACAGTTAAATCTAACTGGCCAGCATGGCACCTCATGACGTCACCTGCGGGACTTAAAAATGGGTCCGTTTTTCACCAAAACCAATGGCGATGCTTGGAAAATGATCAAGAGGCTGCATATACTTATTTTCTGAGACTCTTTGATGCCTTACAGAGTGTTAAAGTGATTCATTTTATACTGCCATCGTACTGAAGTCATCCAACCGCATATTTAAAGTGATATGGGTTTGGAATGGCATGGGGGTGACTGAGTTTTTTGTTTTTGGGTGCACTGTCCCTTTAAATTTGTCTGCAAGCAAATCAAGGTCAAGTTCTTGTCTTTATTTTGCCATAATGTCTCCATCATAAGGATATAACTCTACTAGTGCACATTCTAGACACTTTGCCTCCTCCTCTTCCGTGAAAAGGTTTAATTTCACTTCATAGAAAACAAATATAACACATTTATCATGCTAGAATGCTGATGCGCTTTCACAGGCGTATTGCTCTGCTTAATGAGTTTCAGTAAATGCGGTTCATGGATTTCCCAGGTGGTTTTCCTGCTGTGGTGGGGTATTCACATGACTCCTACAGATGAGTTTAGGGACTGCGTGCATGTTCCTGGTCCTGGTGTCTGTGCAAATTCAAGGAAAATAAGGATCGGCCTAGAAATACCATTTGAGATGTTGCAAATGGAGACTACATTCAGTGTCCTTCAGACATGTGTCTTTTAAGAAGAAATATCGACACTTTTGGATAAACTTGTTAAAAGAGTCTGTACGCCTTGCTGTTGTGTTTACACACCAATTTGCAGACTGAAAATATAAATCTTGCTACCTATTAAGGTACAGATAACAAGATTTTGTACAAGATTTTCAATCAGGGTCTTTTTTCCTGTCAGAGACAGATTTAAAGAGCCACTCAATGGGAGCTGTTTGTCCAAGGTTGAAACGTAACCTCAAGGGACAAACGCAAGTTTAAAAAGATTCAGATAAGAATAATCAACAGCACAAACATAGAACAAAGCTAAGTATTATGATATGTTAAGAAAAATTGTTTGGGAATTGATTACATTGTCAATATGATAATTCCCGCTTATATTGTAACTTACTATACATATATTAATAATTTCTAATAGTTTGACTGTTACAGTTTGACCGTTGTTAAATATACTGCTCTGAGTTAGAAGTTACCAAATCACCAGATTTGGTCACTTTAGCTCTTGCCATTTTCATGCAATATGAGATGAGATGATGTGATTGGATTTTGAGCAGTTTGTGGGTGTGCTTGACTGTACCAGATTACATACCACATAGTCTTGACCGCTGCCACATGTTTAAGTGAAAATTTTGGCTGTTATCCTCAAAGATATTGTCCGTTTATAGTTTCATTAATTCTCCACATGTGCACGGTGCTGGATGGGATCGTGTGCTCTTTATGAGAGAGTACATGACATTGAAAGGTCCAGTTTCTCTTTGAACACCTCCTTCAGTAGTACTGTCTCCAAACACAATTATAAAAATTAATTATCTGCCTTAGTGTGGCTCGCATGAATTTACATGAAGTGAACTGAGACATGGAGGGACGTTTTTAGGCAGGGTCTGTCACACAGGTTAAAGAAACAGATAAAGACTTGAGTTCATTTAGACTGAAATTTTACACCCTATTATGCAGTACCAAAAAAAATATTTAACTCAGAAAGGATCTTTGATTTGCATTATATTGTGTAAAATGATGCTGGGAGCACAATTTTAGTGACTTGTTAAGTGAAATTTGACCCAGTATTTGTTCAGTATTTAAACAATGGGTATATTCACTAAAAGTCAAAGGTTTAGGGTTGTTTGACTGAAATGTTTTTCATGATCTTAATAACCTTTTGATTTCGGAGTGACCGGTAGTGATTTTTGACTGGTAGTGTACATAGAGTAAATTAGTGTAAAGTGGGCCAGCTAATTTGCATCCGGTAAGTCATGCTAAACATTTTCACATCACAACCCATCTAGAATACGGTGTAATAAGTATTGGCGTGACTAATTCATCCTACAGATGTTGTTAAAATATGAAATTTTATCTTGTGTACTTGTTTTTTATCGTCACATATGTTTAATGTATAATCACATTCATCCTTACATTTGGAGTCATGCAGTAGTGGTAAGCGCAGCAGTAGTGAGCTGAGCCTGGCATTACTCCCTAATCCCATCCCTTCGTCTCCTGTCCTGCTATAATGTTGATCTATGATTGGTCTGTCCTGTTTGTGCTCCAGGGTAAAGCACATGGATTGAAACCATGACGTTTCATCACCCAGTTTCCATCCAGGGTAAATTTGCATGTTGATAAGCCAATCCTGCAGCACCAGTGAGTTGATGTACAAGTGGATGTTGTAAAGATGGTCTGGAGAGCGGCTCCCAGTGGACTCCAATTACGCCAACATCCTCTGGCGCTGCCCCCAGTAAAGCCAGTTTGGGTCTGATAACAAAGTTGGCCTACTTGATTGCTCTGCTCAAGCATTTGGAGTAGACTGAGCTGGTTCTGCACCCTCAGCATTTTCAACATTACAGTGTTGAAAAAGTACAAAAAGCACTTTTGCTTGTTCAAGCAGCCAGCTGTACACACTTAAAGACCTGAGCTTGTTCTGAAAGTACAGGCTGACCTGGACCTTCTTGTACTGCACAGATGTGCTGTCTGTCCAGTTGAGGTCAGTTCAGTACAAGTACTTTTGCAGTATTTGCACCTTAATGTTCTCTTTCAGATGTTGGGTTTCAGGGACTTTCTGGCATCCCAGATATCTTCTGCTGACTTGTTTGTTTTGCAGATGTTGACCCCATACCTTCACCATTTCTGACCGGCTAACAGGAACTTTTATAACGTTATATATCATATATCAGAAAAGCTATTCCTAAGTTACTTGTGGAATGTTTTAAAAACAACAAAATCTTTATTTTGTAAAGAAAACAAAAGATGTGCTTTTGAATAATGAGCCAAGACAAAAACATGACATTCATTATTCTGAAGCAATATATTTATTTATTTAGGATCATTACAAGCTTTACAATATTAATCACATTGATTTAATTTTCCTTTGATTTGGGAGTTAAAATATGACCTGGGCTTGTCTGTTTGACTTTATGAGATTAACTGTGTTACGAGACTTTGATAACATTACACAGCATAGCAAGTTTGTTGATGATGTGTCTTATCTACGGTTTGCAAATAATAGTTGTTTCCTGCTTCAGAGATTCGTGTTTTGTTGTGTGTGACATTTTGCGCATATTCTTTCCCTCAATCTCTTTATCTGAGTCACTGAAGAGTGAATCTAACATCTAGCCTGAAACACAAATCCTGCTTGTCTAAACATATATCTTTGCTAAGTGTTTGTGTGTGTGTGGGTTTGTGTGTGTGTGTGTTTGTGTGTGTGGGTTTGCTTAACCTAAAAAATATATTGGGGACAAATGTGTAACTAAAGGTCAGCAAAACCTGACAAATCTGAGCAAAACCTCCTTTTATGGACAGCCTCTTTTGTAAAAACACTATACAAATATAGTGAAAATATTTTTTTATTGTAAAAATGCAGAAAGTTAGAAAATCTCAGGTTAGGGTTAGACTGTGGGTTAGATAGAAGTATAGGGGTGTGTGTTTGTGTGCGCATTTACATCCTCATTTACCTTGTAATACGGGAAACAGAGGCATCATGTCAAGTGGAACGAGGGACTCTTTGTTGTGACAGGACCTTCCCTCAGTTTACGCTTCTGTTTTGTAGCACACGCTTTACTCAGACTCACAAGGCTATGAGGAGATCGATACTGGAATCCCAGCAGAGCTGACCAGCCACCCAGAAAACAGTACAGCATCACAGATAGCACTGGACTGCCTGTGGCATATTATTCCAGGTTTTAGTAAGCTCCAGCTTCACACACTCACACACACACCACCATCAGAATCATCATACATATAAAGACACACATACATTTAGAAACCTGCAGTGTAAAATAATAATAAAAATAATAAGACAAAGACAACAATGAAGAGAAAATAGTTCTCTTCATTGTTCTCTTTACATAAGAGAAAATAGTTAAAAATGGTTCTAAAAATATGCATAATTTTCACTATGCGTTACTAAATATTATTTTTCTTATTTTGGTAACACTTTACAATAACAATAATGTCTTATTCATACAACTTTTGCTTTTACAAATGTATTAGTATTCACCTGGGATTAATGAATGCAATAGAATATAAAACGTATTGTTCATGTTAACAATCGAATCTTGTTGCGCAGTGTTGCCCGTGTTTCTTTCTTTTGATTCGTAGTCTTTCAGTTTGATCTTGCTGTCAGACTTTTGTGAAATAACTTTTGTCATTTCACCACAACTCAAAGAAATACACAAGACAATTTTAACATTTAGTCCCATGGTTCTTTATTCTCCTGAGTCATTTGGAGAGGGAAAATTGTGTTGTTTAAACATGCAACTCTTGTTTAGCTGTGCAATATCTTTCATCGCTACTCACAGACTGTGAAAATAGATGTTATTCCAAGGAAAATGAGTTACACAGCTGCTATTCCACATAGCTGGAAGAGTCTCTTAGTGGGCCTTGTTGCTTTGTTGATTGATTTCTTTAACCTTTTAAGATGCTCGTAACAAGCGCCGTCTAATCGTATTCACCCTCATAATCTCGGTTATGCATTCTCATCATATCTGCGAGCCATTGTTGATAACTCTCTCCAATCTGAGAATGACCACAGAGGATAATTCATCATGATAGTTATTGTGGGTGGACATTACATCAGTGCATGCCAATCATAGTTTGTTTGAGGACAAGCATTTATTCTTTTAAAATGATTGATGCAAGAAATTGAAATGTTTCTCATGATCTTCAAAATCTGAAGTTTGCTTAAATCTTTGAAATTATCTTTGTAGACAAAAATATAGTCTTGTCAACATATTACTTTTCATCACTAGAAAATTACAATTTGATAAAAAACAAAATGTTTTTGAAATGGATAACTTGGACTAAATAATAAAGAATAATCAGCCTATCAGAGCCTAGAATAGAGGAAAACTTCAATACTGTTTAATACCCATCTCAGGGTGATTTCAGGGTCATTACATGACCTCATAAACATCTGAATTATTCACAATTGTGTCTTCACCAAATCAATTTGTTAATGGTTTGGAATGACAAGGGCATGAATAAATATTAACAATGTTTATTTTAAATGAACCGTGGCTTTAAATTTCAGTCTTATGAGGAAACTATATGTCATTAGGTGGATCGAATTTGCGATTAAACAATCATGTGATTTATTTTTTCATGTGTTTTCGTGTGTGTTTTGGAATATAACATGCAGATTCTGGTCATGTGCTACATACTAACCGCTCCCTTATAATCTATGTGATTATCAGCTACTAAAAGTCTCATTCTCATTTTTCTTTAGCCCTCCATCTGCTTCACCGGTCAGCGCTGTTTCAGCTTATTGCTAGGTTACCATAATTACCTCACATCTTCCCCCTAATGAGTAACTTAAGGCCTGATGATGTTTGAGGGAGAACTGGAAGAGAATAAAAAAATGCAAGACAGATGTTCTGAAGAAATAAGAGCTTGATGATCAGGTACAGATAAAAATAGAAGAGCTTATCACGAGACCATCACAAGCTGTGTACTGTTTTTTTTTTTTGTTTTGCTTATGGTCATTTTTCATGTTGCTGGCTAGAGCTGTTGGATATTTATCAGCCTCTTATCGCCTCTTCTGGCCGCAGTGCCCAGAAAGCAAAGCTTTGTTGCACATTCAATTTTACAACAAGTGTCCAAGTGCTCCTCTAGAGAATGGTGTGAGCTCTGATAAAACACAGGCAGATCGGTGTCTCGGGTGGCTCCATACTGCAAGAACAGGGCCCGATAGAGCTCTCTCACTCTGATAATTAGTGTTCTCACTCTTCCTCTCTACTACATTAGAGACGTGCCCCTGAGAGCAGCTAGTTCTTGTCACTCTCTCAGGGCTTACCGGCGATAATTATCACTTGTCCCAGGCAGGGCAAATCTTGTTAATGTGGCTGTGGTCTTCACTGGTGCAGCGCTAACTAGAGCTGGTCTGCTCAGCCACCCAGCAAAATATAATTAGGCCAGATTTTCCTCCGAGTCTGAGACTTCCTGGTCTGTTGGTCTGCGTTTGGCTCGATTTATCCCTTATTGCTCTTTTCCCTTCCATCTTGTCCTTCCATCCATTCCTTTATATCGAATGACAAGAATATCCAAGGTAATTAAAACTCACAAGAAAAGAGGAATCTCACACAAACTGTCTTTAATGTCTTTGTTATTTCTTCTAGGCAGCCATTAGATTAATGTTTGGAGATTTTTGCTCAGGTTTTTTGCTTCTCAGGTCTTTTGTTTCTCTGCTGACAAGCAGATCCCAAATAAATGTGAAAAGAAAGTAGGTAAAAAAGTAAGTAAATGATGAAAAACGATGACAGAAATGTTGTTTTTGGGTGTACTGTCCCTTTAAAAAGCCAGAATCTAGTGAAATCAGATACTGTACTAGATTTCCTTGCGATTGCATTCCTTAATTAATCAATCATTCCTTTATTTAATCAAAGCAAACTCACATTGCAGATGCCCTACGTTATTGAAGAGATTATCTCAGTCCTTGCGTTTCCACTCCCTGCCCCCCTAACCCAGCAGATTTGCCTCTGTCACATTTGCCTCTGTTTGTTTCCTGATTAATTCTGAACAGCTGCAGAGAGGTAAATAAGTACTGTGAGCTGTTTGATTTGGCATTGCAGATGCATCCCCTCCACTAGGGTGTGATTTACTATGGCAGGTATCTGCATGGTGAATCATTTATCCCTGTTGGATGATGGGTAATGCATCTCACTAGCATCCTATTGGCACTCACAAGCTCCTACTGTGGTCATCTGCTTGGCCCCAACTCAAAACATCTAAGTGTGTGTATCATCTGTGTGTGTGTATGTGTGTGTAAGGTAGTCCCACCAGGCATGTTCATCAGCTTTAGGAGAACAGAGGTGCGTCTGCCCAGCAGTGGGTGCCAGTGATTCTCTACAAACCCCTGGTGGAATTCCAAGTATTCACAGGCAAGCTAATGCTGTTCAAGTGTTTGTACAAGCTTTGTCCACCCTGTGCTAGCCACACAAAGCAAGCTGGACAGTGCAAGACCTGCCAAAGATGAACAGAGAGAAGCCTAGCTAATGAGGAGCATTTTCAGAACGTTGGCTAATGTTCCTTAAAAGTTCTCTCAATATTATCAAAAACATTCTAGCAGTGATGCTAGAAGAACATTGTTTTAATGTTATATATCAATATATAGCAAAAGAATAGCATTTTGATATATATATAAGTTGTTAAGTGGAATGTTATAAGTTATATATATAGAATAAAAATGTTTAAATAACGTTAATATAACCAAGAAATAATGTTAATATAATATCTAAAAACTGGACATTTTTTCAATGTTTCTAGAACTTTCAAAACACAATTTTTAACATTTTTGTTACTTAATGGAAACATTAGGGAAATGTTTTTACGACCTAAAATTGTTAGCTGGGTAAGAGAGAAATCAGATTCACAGCAGCAAAGAAACAAGCTAATGCATGCTGCTTCAGTTCAGTCACCAGCTTTTCAATTCAGTTTTATTCATATAGCGCTTTTATCAGTGTACATAGTTTCAAAGCAGCTTTACAGAAAAAAAAAACTATTCTTACCTCTTAAGTCCAAACAGCACAACAGAATTGGGTTGAAGTCAAGAAGCCATAGGGGTCCAGTGAATGATGCTTATCATTTATAACTCCAGCCTAAAACTTGACCCACCCTAGACTTGACCTTTTTTAATGAGGCAACCATTCAATTAAACCCTGTAACAAAATGTCCTGTAGCTTTTTATTTCCAATGTTTTGATTTGAGTTTTTAATGTGAAAAAGTCTGTTCTCAGAACTTTGGTAGACAATCAATACCTCCATGGGAACCAAAGCCGACCTCAGAACCAGACAGTTGATTGAATTTCACAGCAATTTACTCTCTACCCATGAATTAATTGACAAGGTAGATTTTTAAGATAAGAAGTAATTTGTCTGAAACAACATGTAGTATATCTGACGTTTCTGAGATACAACCCTGTAAACTCACCCCTGCAAGGACAGTATACCCAGCTAACAGCAAACATTCTCACAGCATTGATTAACATTCTCTAAAAGTTCTCACAAAGTTATTAACAGCAGTAACGTTAGTAAAAGTTTTTTATATTATCTATCAAAAACGTTATTCTTAAGGTGTTAGTGGAAATTATTAAAAATGTTTCATAATTTAAAACAAAGTAGTGAATAAAGAAATAATGTTCTTATAATCAAGCAATAATTTTCATACCGTCTATCAACGTCTAAAAAACTGGATGTTTTGACCAGTCCTAGAACTTCAAAAATGACATTTTTAACGTTTTTGTTAATTAATGAAAAAAACGTTCTTACAACCTAAAATTGTTAAATGGGTATAGTGTAAATGCTGAACCCTTCATGTGTTCTTGGGAAAGTTCTTGGGTTGCAAATCTGTTTGAGATTCTATTTCTGCCTCCGTAAAACCTGCCTCCCCTCTGAGAAGGTGGCCATTAATGTGTAATGTTCATGAGTTATGTTTGAAGCGTGTCATTGTAGACATCAAGGTGATGAATTCTGCTTCTCATTAGCCGGTCCAAGCTAACGTGGTAACAGCCCTCATCCTAAAGTCTGTGCAGTGCTGAGAGCTCGTGGACACAGTGGGGTTATTATTATGAACCAGCAGCTTTATTTTATTTTTTAATGAATAATAAATGCATGTAGCTTGTGTGCTACTACATTGCCTGAACCAAATAACCCAAATAATCTCACAGATTTTACACAGTAATCAGCATATTTTACAAAGTAATCAGCATTTCCTGAATAAACGAACATATCTTTTCCCCTTTCTTTTGTATGCGGAAGAGAGTCATTATTCACTGAAAATCGTTTGTGTTCCGGTCTTACATAACTTATTAATGTAACATGTTTATGATTTACATGTTATTAGAAACATACAGTACAAAACAGAACCGTCCCCCAAAAGGCAATGCTAAAATCACTTCTACATTTACATTCATGCATTTGATAGACACTTTTATCCAAAATTACTTACAGTGTATATATATATATATATATATATATATATACATTTATTTATCAGTACATGTGTTCCCTGGAAATCGAACCCACAACCTTAGCACTGCTAACTCAACTATCTACCGAGTTGCAGGAACACTAACGGCAAAACAGCTCCTAGTGAACAACAGTGGATGTTTTGAAGAAGCAATAATGAGAAATATATAATCATTGTGAACGTAAAATAAAGCAGGGCTTATTTTCTGCTGTTTCTCAATTCCTGCTGTGGAACTTTAGAATATTTTCTGTGAAATGACTGCATTTGACGTCAGGCACGGCCGGGTATTGCAAGTAAGCAGCCTTTGAGCTTCGGGCCAGTCAGGGCTCAGACTACAGTGTGAAATTAGGCATGACCAAACTGGTTATTTTCTTCATTTCTTTAGTACTGTATCTGCCAAAGCTTTGACGGACAGCTCCTGCTCATAAACCAATAAAATCTTGTGGGTAAGCACTTGATTCCACCCAGGTAAGCAGAGAGAGCTCAACAGTTGTGCTCTTTTTTCATTAACTTTGATATGTATCTGTCTATCACAAACACACTTTTCCTCTCTCATTCACCCTCGCCAGCTCCAAACGACCACCTCACACAAATAACACACACTGGTTTGAGAGTTTTATTGTTTTAGTTTACCCGTGACCCGAGAGAGCTTAAGGGAAGCTTCCTGTCAATCAAAAAATAAGCAACAAGTAATAAAACAAAAAGAAAAGAAAAGCAGAATGCTGGTTTATTTTACACTGCTGGCGAGACCCCATACGCAGCCCCCCTGTGGAATGAATGACTCTCGATCTCTGTACATCACCTGGGTCATTACTCACAACCAAACCACTACAGTATCTGCCATTAGCAGCGCTGACTGACAATTCGAACCTTGTGCTGAAGTGCTTGTGAAGATGAACTGCATATGTGGGTAAGTAAGTGTGCAGGAATGGATTCATTACATTGGAGTGGTATTGCCTAGAAGTTAAAGATCTGGACTTATAACCGAAAAGGAGTTAAACTAATCTTCATCTGTGATTCATCATCATACTGCCCTTAAACAAGATGTGTAACTTTCAACTTAAAGCTGGTTACAAAACTTTGGTTACAAATTAACAAAAATCTGTTATTAAGCAAGTACATCACTGATCAGTGTCTAACACAATATTTAACCTTACCTCGATTCACAACGGTAAGATAATGATAATGATTTATAATTTGAATTGATGGGTCCAATTTTGTCTAATCTGTCTAAACAGAAATAAGTTTTGGCTGCTGTATTGCATGTCTGGATACTGCAGAGCATTTGTTGCAGAGTTTGTAGCTTGTTTAAACAGTAGTTGTGTAGAATTTAAATTTGTTATTCACGTTTAGAAAATAATTCAAGCACTCTGCAATTTTATGTTTTAAACAGAGATGGCAGTAGACGGGCAAAAGTTATGGTCTGCAGCTTTGAAGGAATAACCTTCCATCTTCATGTGATTCCAAGAATGCTTACTTTCTTTTATTAAAATATGATGTGCAGTGTATGAATTGAAAGAATCAATATGTTTTGTGCTCCACAGAAAACGAAAACCATGTGTGTTTGGAATGAAGCGAGGGTGAGTAAATGTTGATGGAATTCTCCATGGTAACGCCACCTACAGCACGTATGTACCATGTAAGTCACAACAACATCCATTAGCTGTGTTTATAAAAGCTATTCTATCAAATCTGTTCTACTAAGCTAAAGATGGTGGGGTAATGTTTGGTTTTGGTTGAAGTCTTTATAGAGTACTATATGTGTCTGGTCATATAACAGCTAACAGGGAGTGTTCTCATAATGTTGGCTAACATTCTCTAAAACGTTATCAAGAAACATTCTTGCAGTAACAAAATAAAAGAATGATTTATTAACATTATCATACATACTGTTTATCAAAAGTGATATTCATAAGCTGAACATTTTAATGTCACAGAATTAAAAAAGCTTAAATAAGGGTAATACAAGCAATAACATTAATAGAACGTCTAAAAACATTTCTAGAAAATGTAAAACAACATTTTTATTGTTTTTGCTACTTAATGGGAACATTCGGAAAATGTTCTTAAAACCCAGAATTGTGGCCTGGGATGTCTCTGCTTGTATTTCTATGTGTGATAGATAAAAGGAGCCTGCAGGAATTGTTTTGAGATAAAGGCAAGATTGCCTTACTGCTCATCAAGGTGAAGGTCACTGTGGAGACAACAGATGATGAGGTGAGTGCTAGTCCTGATTTTGTCATCGCTACATTTGTTGCGGCTGAGGTTGATTAGCTCTGATGCTTTCATCTGACTGCTCCTCCACCTCCGTATCCTGACCACTGAATGTGCCTTCTGTGACCCTGTAGGTTCAAACCTGAATTTGTTCTGAGTTTTGGATGGCGGATTTTTTCCAGTGCTGATTACACAGAGAATCAGGCTGAAGTTTTGTATTTTTCAGACTGATTCTGTTCTATTGTCCCAAGATTGTTTCTGTCCTTTAGTCATTATTTACTCATGTCATTTCAAACCATTGTGCTTTTTCCTTTACTGTGCATGGAATACAAAAATAGAATTTTTGCTGCTTCTGAAGCTATACAACAGGTTTGCGTGATAATTCTGTACTGTGTTCACATCCAGATTTCAGAATGGTGCCCCACTTTTGGTTCTTACAGTACAGACAGAAGGATCAATGCCATTTTCAAAGTCAGTGATGTCAAAGTGCTATCATATAGCATAAGATGATGAAATATATAGCATGTGAATCATATAGATGACTTTTATCAGGCTTTCTTAGTCTGTTGCAGAAACTGACAGCTGGAGTCACTGTGCTTTGTTATTTTTATGGCAGAGAGCAGAAAAAATTCTACTTTTGCTTTATGCAGGAAAAATAATAACAACAGTGAACTGTTGCTTTAAAGCTGCAATCTGTAACTTTTGCTTCTCTATCACCATCTCTGTTTGAAACATAAAATTACAGGTTACAAGTCAAACTGACATTACCTGTGAAATCCAACTTGACAATTTAAATTATTAATCATTATTATAAACTCACCGTTATGAATCAGGATGTAATAAGGAGACCGTTTTAATCACTAATCTGTCATGTGTCTTGCTCAGTAACTGATTTTGTTCATTTTTAATCAAAAAAGTGGGATTACGGCTTTAATGCACTTTTGATTTAAATACTTTACCTTAACATTTGGATATGCCCTACCTTAAATAAAAGCCATGCAATCTATCAGTGTGTCTAAAGTAGATGTTCTGCGTTTTAAAAGGCGCATCGTATCCAACACTAGCAGATTTGCATTAAAAGATGCAGCACTCAGTCTTGAGTGTTGATGACTTTGATTCTCAGCTACATATCTAGGGCAGATCTCATAAACGAGGATCTAGATGCATGTTTCGGCATGTTCCCTGCTGAGCACGACCTGCGCTCATTGCATTTTGCCTCACATCTGGAACTGTGCACAAGGGTTACCAAGATAACAATTTCAGATTTTAAGAAAGCTTCCATAACATTTCCATTAGTTACAAAAATGTTAAAATGTTATTATATATATATATATATATATATATATATATATATATAAGCTAACTTTGAAAGAACGTTTAGAAAATATTCAGCAACATTCTGAGAATGTTTCCTGTTAGCCGGGTAGTCATTGAGCAGGATAATGAAATGCAAGAACACAGTTCTTGTCCAGTTCAGTTCCATGTGTTTGTTAGAGAGGAGATTAGAGCAGAGTTAAACAGTGTCACGAGATTAAACATGCTATACTGATTATGACTAACTTACACGTCAGTTAAATCTGTCATGAAGGTTTGTGCTCTGAGTTTGATAATGTTTAAAAGACTGTTCACCCAAGAATGTGATTCTGTCTTCATTTACTCACCCTAATGTCTCTTGAAACCCGTATGATTTATTTATTCTTTTTCCTTCACCAGAGCTATTAATTCTCATTCAGATTCTAGTGTGTATTCTAGTGTATCTAGTGTGCTACGCTTCAGCTTTTATGCAAACAAAGATATCCCGTGATATGAGGCAGTAAAAATAAAGCAATGCTTTCAGTTAATAAAAACCTAGATTTTGTTACTGTACAGCTTTATAAAACTTAAAAATAGGGCATGACACGCTATATTTTTATGGTGCCTTTTAGGACCCTGACAGCCCCCAGTATGTGCTTTTATTGGGTGGCTAAGAACATGATGAACGTTCATACAGGTCTGGGGGGTGAGTAATTGAATTCTCAGTTCATGAGTGAACTAGCTCTTTAAGGGCAATTCGCTCAACATCAACACTCGAATATGGAAGACACAAAAACACAACATATGTGGATGTCTCTTCACCTGTGGAGACTTTTGGCCTTGTGGACTTTTAGAAATTTTTTAAGGGAGAAAACTCCCTTAAAGCTGCAATCCGTAACTTTCGCCTCTCTACCGCCATCTCTGTTTGAAACATAAAATTGCAGGTTACTTTACGTACTTTTCATTACGGATGTTAAAGTCAAATGAAGCCAAATTGGCATTTCCCAGGTAATCGCACCCGGCACCTCAAATTGTAAATCATTATTATAAACTTACTGTTGCGAGGCGGTTTTGAACACTGATCTGTCATGTACTTGCTCAAGTAATTTTTGTCCATTTTAACTTTTCAGACTTTTCAGGAATTTTTCCCTGATCTATTATGAATACATTTCATTTCCAGCATCTCAAATCACCAGTCAGCCTGTGGCGAAAATTACATTTCAAACATTTTTAAAATTAAATTTTCCTCACTGACACTGTTGTCTACAAGAGCAGTAACAAGTGCAGTGCATTTAAGTGCATTTAAAAACACATTATTGACAAAATTGAGAACATTCATAATTTGAGTAAAAACCAAGTCACTTACACATGCTAAGCATTAAAATGGTTTATTTCAGTATTGGTTTACATTGTCATAGCTCAAAAATATAATAATAGTTTGTGATGGATTTTCATATTTTAAGATGGTGTGAAACCAAGGTAAAACAATAAAATTTCATTATAAACACATTTAAAAGGTAGTACAAATAATGCATAGTAACAAAAAAAGTCAAGTTTTGTTTGAAGATTTTTAAAAAGTTAGAATCTGTTTTTATAATGAAACAATAAACCTCTGGGACATAAAAGTGCACAAGACAAGGTAACCAAGTTCATTTATAATCCTAAACAGGACCTGAGCTGTCTGTTTTCTCTTCATTTCTCTGCAAACTCACCTTGTCTCTCTTCACTGTTCTTGTATTCATTATTTGGGTTTGGCAAAGCAGAGCTCTAATTTCACAGCTGAGAGAACGAGGCTACAGAAGCTCCTGTCATTAGTTAAATACAATAGGAGAAGCATAAATCTCTTTTTGCCGCGTTGCGCTCTGGACTTTTAACAAAAAGACTCAGAGTTTCTCAGCCTTCTTTCCGCGTCTTATACTAAAGCATTTAACACTCTTTGTGGATATAGAGCACAGATCGACCAGCTGTATCAATAACATTCACTATTTCATTGTTTTTTAAGGGTCCAGGCACAGGTGGTGTTGGTGGGTACAACGCCACATTTTCTTATGATTTCTGTTTATCTTCCATTTGGCCATAAAATGCAAAAACTGTTAAATGTAGAGACCAAAATCTAAGAATATTCCCAAATATCACCTGCTACTAGACAAGAAACATCACGTTAAGCACCTTTATGTTTTTGTGTATGACATGTATTTTTCTTGTAATCATGGCTTAACATTTCTGCATTCTGCCATTTAGAATTTTGTGTAAAACCTGCTTTTTCATCAGACTGTTTGTCTGATTCACACAGAATGTTATTCAGTGACTTTTTGCCAAAATCCCAACAATTCACGGCTGATTCAAGAAATTTGATTAGGAAAGCTGAAATTCACCTTCCTTAGATAACAGCTGTAATGTGTTCTGATAAAATTCTGAAACTATTTTCTCCTCTTTTCAAAATGTGCTCGGACCCTGAATATTGGCACTGGGGGCTATATTATTTATTATAGCAGGGGTTGTTTTGTCTGGGGTAATTTATAATGCAGTGCATGTACCATTCCCTGTCTGATATGCGGGACAATTCACAACAGTCTGATTGGTTGTTGCCTCCATTTTTCTCAATGCATATTTTTATTTCAAACAGACAGACAATCAAATCACGTTCCCTGATCGGTTGTCCTTTCTTTACAAGCCTGAACAGAGACCGGCAGAAGGAAAGACAGGCCAACATACAAACACACTCAGATTTCTGCAAGAAGACAAGGTGAGCAAGTTCATTTACGAAGGCCCCTCCGTTGCGCTCAGGGATCTTAGCAAAGGCTAGGCATGTCAGTCAGCTGTTTCTGACACAACTTGTGGAATATTATCTGAAAATAAAAGATTTAGCACAAGTTCACATGTGTATTTGTTTTGTTGTTGTTGACGTTGTTTTTCGATCTATTTTACATAATGAGCTTTCTAGAGAAGAAAAAAAATATGAGGACACAAATGGCACAACCATTTTATGGGCAGAAATTGAGAATTGTCAGCTGATTTGCACACTCAGAAAAGCATTTGTATTCAGCTGGAAAATACATCTTGACTTGTCATAAATATTAAACACTCTCAATTGTCGAATGCTGATAGATTCTCCTGCTCATCATTACCTGTATTGCATAAACCTCACTCAGCCAAACAATTTGAATTATAAGTGTGATGAGACTGAATAGACCATCTAATTGGACTACTTTGGGGCCAAATACAGCTCTTAACGTGGGATTCCAAGAGTATCTGCATAAATTAAGGATAAGCTCTGGGCAGACCCTTATCTACTCAATTCTGAGGGATAACGTGAATTTATAATTCTTCTGACTTAGGGGCCAGTAAGTTGAGCCAGCAAGACTGTTCATCTCTTGTTGATGGTGAGAGAGAGAGAGAGAACAACTACATGGCACTGTTGTAGTCACATGACTCACATGGCCAAAGGTAGAGAGGTGAAGACAGAGTGTTTTCCCTAAAGGCTCACACTCACACAGCACTACTAGAGTGTTAGACAGGAAAACATATTGCAAAAGGGCAACAAGAGGAGTGATCCGTTAAGATGGGTCGGCATGGCTGAGCTGACTGCAGGTTGTGGGAAAATGTGGTTTTTGCACTTTATCTGTAACAAATGAAATTTTAGTCAAGGATAAACAAACACCTAATATATAATCTTTTTACCATAGATCATATATAAATACTTTATTTAGTTAAATATGTGTAGGAAATGATGTTTTCGCAGCTTATTTTACAAAATGTGAGGTAATTCCAAGTGAAACAGATATTCAATAATCAGACTGGGGCTGAAAGTCAAGTTCACCATCCCGTAATATTTAACTTTAAAAGAAATAGAAATTGTTTTCCTCATTGAAATGAACTAATATAGCATGAATGCTGTGTAGTTATTAACATGCTGCAGTAATATCACATCTACAGCTTTTGCCGTGAGTGAAGTCACTTATGTGTTAAATAGCTTTTGGTGAGACCTCTAATTTGCAACTTCAAAGCAGAGAAAAATAAAGCTAGAGGAGAAAGAAAAAACATTAAATCACTGCAAGACAGACATTTTTTCACAGACTATATGACATAGAGCTCAGCTTTTGAACTGCTCCATGCACTGTGGATGTTCATCATCTGCTTAGGTGATTTGGGCATATCAGTTTGACTTCTTAAGAGAGAGAATTAACCATTACCCATAAAAATGGTGCCGTGACCCGGACAGCTCGTCTCATCTGCATTGCAGAAAACAGACGCTCAGATAAAGCACATTTAAGAGCGATATAAAGGCTAGTAATAGGAAAAGAAAGTGAGTGCAGCCACATAAGACTGTTAAAACATTAACAACCCCTGGTATCAAAGTCACCTTACTAAAAGTGTTCTAGTCTTGCTCAGCTACATCAGGGGAATACATAAACATGCAGTGGAAAAGAGAGAGAGAGGAAGAGAGAGAGAGGGAGAGAGAGTATTTATTACAAAAATAAATCATTTTAACACTTAGGCCACCCACTGCCTGAGACTGTGGGTAATGAGTCCTGAGCCGTGAGTGAGAAAGAGAGAGAGATTCAGAAGCTAATTCTCTATTTAAAGCAGAAGCTTGGAGCCCTGTGAAGTGGTGCTCTAATGAAGCTGGATTGTGAGGGAGGCTTTTGCTGGGTTCAAACCAGGGTGAAAAACGTCTCTGTTTGTGACCATTGAGACTCATCGCAGTGCCGATTCCCTAAACAACTGTTATCATGTGTATGTGGTGCGTTTAGATGAATCTCACAAAACCTTTCAAGAACAAGTACAGTTTACATTTAACCCCTAATGAGAGTCTAATCATAGTCCCTGTTGAGAATAATAATCATGAAAGAAAGGTAAAACATCCAGATATGTTATGTAGAAATGTTTTAATCATGACTAGTGTTTTTTTGTGAAAATGTTGAAGAGGGGTTGTGTTGGAACATGGACTCTTGTCTGAAGGCCACCGGTGTTGATGAACACAACGACTGGTGTGCAGAGTTTGGCAGCAACTCTTGATCCCATGCTGTAGGTGAACAAGCATAACAGGATATTTACAGTAACTACTGTTTCCTTTTTATCCTCTGCCAACCAAATATTTCTCTCTGGCTTTTTAACCTCTTTTCTAAAGGATTCTGCAAAGTGTCTTTAGTCTGTGAATGTTTTTTAATGGCGGTGCCCTTTTACATGATTTGGTTGTATTTTTATTGGGAAAAAAACTCTGCTTTTAAACTCAACATAAAAGCATTAACCCAATTTTCTTTGTTGTTTTATTGTGCATAATTTATCAGCACACTCAGAAAAAGTTTGTCTTTAATTCTTTCATTAGAATAATAACTTGCTATGAATCGAAAACATTTTTTTTTCTGATTGACATCACTTAGGTCACGTGTGCTTTTGATCAGTGTTAACCCACAACCAGATAGATATTAGTCATTATTTTAAGCCACTGTTGTAGGAAAAGCAGCTTGCAAATTAAAAGTTGTGGCAATAAATGAAATAAAGAGGTAATAAATTAAGAGTTAATAAATAAGAGTAAAATCAGACTTTATTCTTGTTCTCACTTCAATAATCTGTGTCTTTCAAACACGCAGTAGCATCCAATAATAAACGAAGGCTTGGCATCCTCAGAAACAAGGTTAAAAACCTTGGAGAGCCACAGAGACCTTCTAATGTTGAGAATCTCTGTGTTTCTCTCAATTCTGCTGAGCTGCAAGATGCCATTTGGAGTGCGAGTGGTATGCACATTAGGGAATAGTAGATGGTTTCTCTAGTTGACAGTTTCTCGAAGGACGCCTTTGAAGTTTCTCATTTGTATGTCAAAGAGTACAGCGCTCAATTGTTTCTAGTTTTGGGAATGCCTTCTCCTCCTCCTTACTGAAGAAATCGTTTCTGATTTCCAACATAAAATATTTAAAGGGGCGACAAGATTTGCTTTTTTTCTTTTCTCGTACAGCATCAGGCCTGCTGAACATTTTCATCTTCACTTTCGTCTTGTTAACGTCAACCTTTTACTATTCTAGAAAGATCCTGTAAATTTAATGCGCACCATGCTTCATTCCAGACAGTTTTCATAAGTAACTGCTTGTAGCATACATGAATTGGTTTCAACAAGTTAAATTGGTGAACTTATTTCAATTATTATTAATAAATGTATTAACCATTTGTGATTTCTCATATGGCTTTGACATTATTTTATAAAAGAATTTGAAGCAGTATATTACAATAATTTTACCATGGTTAGGGGGGTAAGGGGGTTTCGTTTTTTGTGGGCTTTTTTTAATTAAAATTGCAAAACCCCTTAAAAAATGTTTGACCAAATTAGACAAACCAAGCATCTGTATGTGAAGCCAGAATCTAATGCTTTCTGTAACCATTTTTCAAGATGCCTGCATTTGCACAAGGACAATTTTGGATTGTTATTTATTATTTATTTATTTAGATTTGTGAATTTCAACCTTGTAAATGCATCACACCTTGAACAAGAGAGGAATGTAATCCTAATTTGATTTCAGCACAGCCTCTCACGGTTCTCATTCCTGTCATATCCTCGTGCCCTCATTGTGCTACCCAGATTCATGAAAAGAGTCACCACTGTCGCCTGGCAACTCAGCATTCAGATGAAGAGCAAATGCAGTTGGCATCTCGCACTGAAGGTGGGCTGAAGTCATCACAATCTAGAACATACTGGAATGATACTGGTGTGAAATTCGGAGTAGAAGAGTTGGCTTTATTTCACTTAATGAATTGAATAGGTTTCCTCACAGGATGTTAAACATGTGTTATGTGTATATAAAGCGCATGTTTCTTCACTAATTAAACATGTTTCTTTTGAACATTGACTGCTAGTTTCATCTAATGACCATATGTTGTGAAACCTTGTTTATGTCAAACTGATAATGTATTGAAAAAAACGTACAGCGGTTCTAAATAATACATTTTATTTCAAATCGCAATTCCTGGATTTTGTAATGAATTCTCAGAGAATTCTCAATGAATTTGACAGAGAATTCTCAATTTAACTCTGAACTGAGCACAATTCTGGTGTGAAACACACAAGTGATAGAGACAAGCTTTAAGCATCTCTCTCTCTCTCTCTCTCTCTCTGTGTCTCTCTGACACCCACAGATACAGAGGCCTCCAACAGCAGGTGCCCAATTCTAGCACAATGACTGAAATCAGTACGAGAGGAGATGGACAGGAATGGAATAGAAGATGATAAGTCCTTCACTCTCTCCAGTCTGCCTGATGTTTTTTCTTCCTTCAGGGATTTCTAAGAAAAAAAAATGAGTTAGTTGCAATGGAGAAAAAACGGAGACCTCTAGCCAGGGAACATCCGTCACTCTCAAACTGTTTTCCATGTTCCTTAGAGGGAGGTTTCCAGGAAGTTCCATGAAAAAGCTTTATCATCTGCTCTAGTTCTGTCCAGAAACTAAAAATTAAATAAAACTAAAAACCAGAAAATAAATTATTATCATAAATTTACCATTGTGAAAGGGGAACAGTCAGGAGACTGTTTTGAACACTGATCTGCTATGTACATGCTCAATAACTGCTTTTCATTTTTAACCAAAAAAGAAGTTACGAAGTGCAGCTTTAATTGTTTAAGTATTCATATTATATCATATCATATTTTTTATACTGCAAATCAGGTTAAGCAGTTAAGCAACTCAGTTTAACTAATGGAAGTTCACTTCTATTTATTTGAATAGCGCATGCTTTGGTATACATTGTATAAAATGGTTTAGGTTGAGCACACTACTTTGTGACATAGTAAACACAGTGTAGTGATAGTAGTAAAGACATTCCATGTATACAGCAAATACAGTATGTACAGTAGTGCCCTATTCTGGGCTTCTGTTCTGGAGGCTGTCTACTCAGCCTCACGTAATGCATACTGCTGGAAAACCATTGCACTTACAAGGTAAGATTTTCAGCAGATAACATGTTACAGTAAATTTCATTCAACACAAAGTCTGACTGAAGCATCCCCTTTTTCTATTTTGCCCCCATTTTCTTGTTCAATGGGAATGTTTCCGGCACCTCCTTTATTTGCTGTTATTCTGCATCACTACAAGAAGGGATGTCATCGCACACTAACCACAGTTTCATTTGGAGCAAATGGGCTTGTTTAGAATCACAGGTCAGGTTTTCCTGCCGACACATGAGGGAAACCCTGAGGGAGTAATTCAACAGAGCGTCACTGCCCCCCAATCCCCTCTCCAATATCCATTTCCTTCATGGGGTGGAGGGGAGTCAGGGGATATGTCCCATCCTATTAGATGTTTCACACCAGAGAAAGGGATAAGATCCCAGAGTTTAATAATTGATCTACAGTGATTAAATATGAATGCACAGTCGTTCTTCAACACACAAGGGAATCACTAATAGGGGCTCTGAAGTGGTTTGGGAAGGCTAGTTCAGAACTCTCTTCTGCTTGGAGATAAAAGCTGAGGTCGGACTCCACAGAGAAGCTTAATATGTGACATTAACAGCAACACAACAAAAAGGAGTCCTATACATATAGATTCCCAGAGATTATTAGATGGATGGAGGGATGGATGGATATATGGATGGATCCATCTATCTATCTATCTGTCTATCAAGAGAGAGAGAAAACACTTATTATAGAATACTGGAGTCTGATTGGTCGGTCGCAGCAGTTCTTTGTTCCGATGTTTCTAAGTAATGACTGTTGTCCATAGCAACGCTGTTTAACTGACCGCTCATCTGGGAAAGACATGCTTCCAAGACTTGTGAACGTACGTTCAGACGGTCATTATTGCAAAATAAACCCAGACAGGGTGATCAGATAATGGCTGTCAGAAACTATCCTCATTACCTGACAGGTATCACTAAATAAGCTGTCACCTGTTAATAACTGAAGAATGCATGCCATGACTCCACCCCAATTTAACTACCATTCATTTTTTAAACCCATGATAGTTCTAATCCTCAACAGGATTCACAATGTTTACATTCATAACATGTAGTTGCACATACAATAGTAATTTCAGCACAAGCGTTTAGGCAAAAGCAAATCACATTTTTCTGAGTAAATTACTTGCTTTTCTGGCAACTACGGCTGGTTTACAGTGCTGATTGCCCGTAATTCATTCACCTCTATCACAGAGTAATATCAGTGCTGCTGTCTTCTGTGTTGGAGGGAGATAATGGCTCAGCGGTGAATGTGATGTATATGACGAGCGCTGTGCGACGCTGACATGCTAATCTCATTTGCTATATGAATATGTGTTTCTGCATGACAGAGAAAGTTCTGCGTAATTACATATATTCCCCACAGCACAACTCTAAAAAATGTGATGGAATTTTCATTCCCGACACAAAAATATGTATATTCTAACTCCAGCTCAGAGTGTTTACTTTCCATTTCCACAATGCTTATTTAAAAAACATAATTGGCCTCTGACTCAACAGTCTGTGACCAGGTTAGGTGTGAATTCCAGGCAAAGAGTGCAGAGAGTTTGTTATTGGTGTGTTTGTGGGGACAACAGATGCACTTTGACTAATGTGACAGAACTCCATGGATTTCAGTGCAGTTTTAATCATTGCATATCATCTGTGCCCTATGGCCAACAGTTTCTTGAATATTGAGGAATTCCTAGCTAGAATTATTATTATTATTAAATAATAATGATGACATCATAGTCACATAGGGATATTTTATTAAGACATTTATATTTGACAAGATAAATTGTATTTTGGGATTTCTAAGGCCCTAAACCAATCCACCCAGCTTTGAGATAACACTAGAGATTATTAGTATTTTTCTACCTACTCAACCCATGAAGCATTATAAATTGCATTGTGTAATCAAAAGTGATGGACCAATATAAAAATATTGACTTTATAATTATTGATTGTGAGTCTAAAAACGTATCAACCATAGTATGCTTATCACAATGTACTCATAACATAATATGAAAGATTTTATTGTGACTGACTCGATTACATCATTTGCAATGCTGCTGAGTCTTCCTGTCACCATTCGGTTTCCACGGCATCAGCGACTTATCTGATTGGTAGATCTGTCTTCAGGCTTAAAGTGCTTGAGTAAGAATAATAATAAAACAGTAGTTTGTTTGATTGTTTGTTTTTTATGATGTTGAAATAACAGATTTGTGTCATGAACCATTGCTTAGCTGCTTAGCAACCTCTAAGCTCATGGTAGGTCTGCCTTGAAAGGTTTATACACTTCCGCTGAAAACCTGTTTCTCTGTGAACAAAAATAAATACGTTTTTTACCTCTGGAACTCTCCTGTTGCGCTCTATTGTGAAGGAAATATGACACTTATGAGTGCATAAGAATTGTGGCGATGTCAGTGAATGAGTGCGTGACAAAGACTAAATGAAAAATGTTCTAAAAGCACCGTATGACAGTTATTTCGCTTGCAATAAGCTTCCTTGTATTCAAACAGGCCTTACATCCTGCTCAGAACCAAAAGTGTTAAGTCTCACAATGGTGCACAGCTTTGTTAAGCCTAAATCTTAAACTCTACCTCAAAATTTCAAGACCTTGCAACTAGAAAAGAAAGTGCGAGAAGAAAGAAAAGCTAATGATTTGAGTGTTTCTAAGCAGAGAGCAAAGAATGTTTGGTGTTAAATGATATTATTAAGTGAATAGTCGTACATTAACATAGCTTTCAAATCTGCCATCCTCACACACATTATAGCGTACTTACGGAGAGCTTTACAATAGAGTTGATTTCCGTTTGAAAGGTACCAATCTTATATCTGGCTCCAGCAGCGGACCATTTTCTGTCACATACCGCTAGGCATTGAGATAAGTAGGTTTTTCTGTCAGTCTGTCATCGAAACAATAGTTTGATCCAGTTCTTTTCCTGCAAACAACTGTCAAATACTGTATCATTTCAACTGTCACATACTGTATCGTTTCAACTGTCACATACTGTATTTTATCAAGAAAGGACAAAACTTTAGGATGACAGATTTTGAATGGGATTCACAGCTCCAAACTTTCTGTTGTGCGCTCACAATCTCAGAGGTCCTGCAGAAAATGAGGCATGGCAACATTTTCTGCAACTTTTCATGTGAATAATAACTTTAAAATTTCATGAATTTTGAATTAATTTCAAGACCAGCAATTCCCAAAACATCTCTGACCTCTGGAGATTACTACTGTAACAAATCTTTTAGCTTATTCTAATCAGCCAGGAAATTTGCATGCGAACTGCAAATTTACCAATTAGTCTGTAAGGCAGACCAAATGATTACCCTAATAAGCTTGTAAACAATAAATAATGTTCCCTCAGACAGGGGTAACTGTACCAGCAAATACACTTATTTAGCTTTTCATATGTAGTGCTATCCAAACATGATATTACCACTCTATATTCCACTTTATATGATATGACCATTTTATCTTCAAATAACTCAAGCAACATGAAACATTATCCACATTATCACACATTCTGGTAATTCTTTGCATTTTCAATGTTATGTTTTGGCTCTCAGAACAAAACTCCACAACACTTTACGATACGAGGGCTATTGAGCCAGCTGTTGCGTATCCCTGCATAATAACTTTTCCAGAAACACAATGAATTGTTATTTACAAGCACCTCTTCAGTCTCCTCTTCACAATATGTTATATAACTAAAAGATTCTATAAGAAATATCTGCACTGTATAAATGTATAATCTTCTTTTTACAGGTAAAAGTGTACCAGCTGAGAGGTAGGAAGAATCTGAAGGTGGACACATTATAAACTGTCGGCTTGGTTGAAGGATACGAATGTCTTGCCAGTTGTTCCAACTCCTTACTACTGTAACTGCTGAAAGACAGGTGCGTGACTTATCCAAATAGTCCTATATTTTAGCCTTTAATAGCCTATTGTATCCTATACAGTAGTGGCCAAAAATTAAGATGTTAAATTAAGTATTCGCTGTTCTTGGCCATACAGGTTCGATTAAACCATAAAAATACTAAAACTAAATTTGGTTTATGTAACGTGGATTTGTTTTGCAGGTATGTACAAAAATGCATAGAAAAACAAAAAACCCACAGAAAATTGCAGAAAAAAGCATACATTTACTACAATGTAATCGCTTATTAATATTCATTTGTCCTCCCTTTTTGATTACAGCAGCCATTGTCCTGGACACTGACTCAGTAAGCTTTGCGCATGTGTGCATGTCAATTTTTGGAAAGCCTCCTTAAAATCCTTCCAAAGCTGAGCTTCAGCTAACACTCCAGGCACAACTATGCAACTTGCATACAAAGTCTTTCAAAATATGTTTGAGGTGAAGACATCAATTGTCCTAGGTCAGACATCTCTTTTGGCCACAATTGAATATCTTGTATATAAAAAAGCCTATTTTTATATAGTAGTTAAAGTCGTGTATAGGAAAATTGTTACAGTGGGTGTCTTTGTTTATGGTTGTGGATTACTCAAGTGTTTGTGGAAGGGGTGTGTCATCAGCTGTTTTTTAGTTTGTGGTGACCTTAGCAGATGAGGTGGCTCAGCAGCTTGTTTGATCAATGAGGACCAAAAATGGCAGAAAAGAACATATCATTCACATCCCAGCTAACAGGGAATGTTCCCATAGCGTTGGCTGACATTCTCCAAAAGTGTCTAAAAGTGTTGCAGTAATATAGATTTTTTTTTGCATTATATATCAAAACGTTGTTAGTGGAACATTTTAAAAGTTACAGATTTAAAAACATTAAAAGAACAAAACGTTCTTATAAACAGGCAAAAATGTTAATACAATGTCTAAACTGGATGTTTTGAATGTTCCTAGAACTTTGAAAATAACATTTTTAATGTTTTTGTCACTTACATAGGGAACATAGGGAAACATTCTTACAACCTAAAATTGTTAGCTGGGATACAGTGTATTGAGGTAGGTGTGTGCATGATTATTTCTGAAAGGAGCGAGGAGGAGCTACAGTAACATGTTTATCAAATGTGATAATGGGCCTTTACATGGTGGCATGCATATATTACTTGAACTTTATGTGCTGTGCTTCATCCCTCAGCCCACACGACATATGGTTCTTATTTCATTCTGTTTAATGGGACAGTTTCTTTAATGTCACTGAACACACAAAGGGGTCAAATCACAGGAAGAAATGGACCGATTTCATGTTTGAATGAATGATTTTCTCGCGCACGATGCACCGCACATGCTAACAGGCTAGAAGAACTGCACGTATGCTGCAGTTGTCAAATGCCCTAACGCATGTTTTCTAGATCACAAGGCCGATAGGAACACAACATCATGGTACGTCATCTCAAGCGAAGGTCTCTCGGATGTGACCTTGACCGCCAAACATGAAAGCTTTAAGTATTTTCACAGTGCAGAACACTTCCAGCCCTCTCACACAGAGCACACACTCAACGGTGGCTTGGTGCGCTTCGCGTTGATTTACGAGCACATCCCAGACCTCTTTAATGTCACGGTAATGTGTCTTTCCGCTTCAGAGCCCCTTTATGCTGCACTCCGCCACTATCACCCGTCATGACATTTCTGAGTCTGTAACTTATTGCCTGCACTTTCCCTCATGCTCACAAACACACACGTTTCTGGAGCACACGATCGCTTGTATTTGATGAAGAGTGCAAAAGTGTTGATGGCATTTACAAATGTCATACGGTGATATCTTTACAGTGACAAAAATAGACGCCTGCCTCATCCACATGACGCAACTCGACAAACCGAAACTCTTTAACCCTGTTTAACCCAGAGCTATTTGTCAGCACATCTGTCACCCTAACAGTCCAAATCACAGACCTAGAGGTAAAGAAAATGAGACTGTTGTTGAATAACATTTAATATGAATAAACCTGTTTAAATATTAACGATAGTACCATTATTAAGATAGAATGTGAAATTGAATGTGATCTTAAGGTACACCGTGTTATATAAACTGATTCTTTAGGAATGATTCCTCATTCATAGTTCATTATGTCCGCAGGTTTTGACTGGGCCAGTGAGGTCTAATGTACCTGCTGATAAAGATCCATTAGCTCCTCCATATATATTAGATTCAGTTCCAGGAACTTTTTAATCTCCCTTTTGAACCAATTACCCAAATTGTAACTGCCATATGACCTATTACTAGGTTTGACTTCCATTGCATTAGATTTTGCATTATTATATTATTTATGGTTATTTATGGTTTAAAATTTTTATTTAATCAGAATAAACATGCTACTTTTGAATGACCATTAAGGGGGAAAAAAAAAAACTCATAACCAGAAATCTTATCACACAGTCAGTCTCATGGAAATTATTGTGATGAATTAAAAGGACCTGAGATTGAACTTTGTTTATCATATGTAAAATCCACTCTAGTTATCATTGTTTCAGCAAATTACACTTTCATAATTTTGTATGGCAATCATTTTAATTCATTTTTATTGGATGCACTTCCATGCCTGTGCAGTGGCGTATGCACGTGCACATTGAGACATGCAGAACGTCAACAGTCGCAATACTTTTTGCTCCACAAATTCAGTCCAACATGCACTGCATGCTATAATCAAACGTGCACAAAAAACAAAAGACAAAAAACATAAGCAAACTGCAGGATTGCCAATAGCACAGCACCATCTTGGGGTAGATCGTGAATCAGAGTGCAATTTTAGACATTCTTTCTATCTCCTTGTTCATTTCTTAAAAGAACGGAAGCCTCCCATGAGTCTGTCTGTTCTCCGACGCCAGTCTGTTCTCTCAGCTCTGTGCTTTTGTCTAGCCCACAAGGGCTGTGCGTCTCTTTCTGTGCATAAACCACTATGTGTGGTATGAGAAGAGAGCAATCATTCATCCATCCGCAGGGAGAAGCGAAATGGCGCATGGGTTTGTTCACTGCATGCAGGTATTAAAGGCAGACCTGGAGCAATGGTCCCCTGAGCGATGATCTATATGGTCCTTCTATATCCCAGAATGCCCCTGGGTTTGATAAAGCCCTTGTTCAATGTCAGTGTGCAGAGTCTCACTCACAGATGAGTGTTACCTCCCCAGGGTTCTGTTACTAATCTCTGTGAGCTATAAATGTATTTGTGTTTTTCGGGAAGATGTCTTCAACTGTGTTCTATAATTTCCAGCATAACAGTGGACATATAAATTTGATTCTGTTTTTATTTGCTATTCCTAAGCTAGTCAATTCCTTAGACAGTAAACTAGCCAAACTTTTAAGTCATGGCATAAAGTCTTATCTTTATTGCAGCTTATTCTGTCCAAGACTGTCTGACTGACATGTAAATCAACCAACCATGGTTTGTTTTGTTTTTATGTGCTCTTTAGGGGTGGGTTTATCTGAAAAGATCTTATTAGAACTGATGATTTCAGCTAGTGCTTTTCACGTATGTGTGCAGTATGCATCAAACCGTCAGTAAAACAGATTGTGGGCATGTCATCTGAGGCTGAATGAGCTAAATAAGCAAAAAACACACCCAGCTGACAATTTTAGGTTGTAAGAACGTTTCCATTAAATAATAAAAGCATTAAAAATGTGGTTTTGAAAGTTCAAGGAATGTTCAAAACATCCAGTGTTTTTAGAATGGAATAACATTTTTGATGTTATTCCATTCCAACATTTTTTATTTTTTCATTTTTTTATAAGTTATATTAACATTACTGCAAGAACAGTTTTTGATAACTTTGAGCTTGATAACTTTTACAGAATGTTAGCCAGTGTTCTGAAAAGCTGGGCAACTATTTTTAGCCTGATGAAAGTTATAGGAGACCTTTTAATCCAGACCTTGGCCTGTTTGTTATTGCCGATCACAGAAAGCTCGCAAATGCCTGACCTCAGGAAAGATGGAAAAATAAGACCTAAACCATGGGGTTCCTATCAACTACAAGTGAGTAAATAAAGGGAATGTCATGTTAAAGCAACACGCCATGGAAGCCAACTGTGTATGTCGCTATAAAAACAGCTTTCTAGATCACTGCCACCTTGGAAAAGTGCTGTTGATAAGTGCGTGCTATGATCATAACCGCTGTTGATGGCACCATGCTTGAAATGGACCGTGGGAGGATTACTCGTCAATGATACGGAGATATCAATTAAACTTAACGAAGGGAGCTGAACATCTGGCCATCATTGTTTAATTGACAGTTTGGTGCATGCGTTGGATGCGCTAACAGATTGCTGCATTTTTTCATCTCTATCACAGTCACACACTCTACACACTCTCTACACTGGTGCGGATTCTTACTCTGTCATGGAGATCGCTGTGTTAATCTTAAAGGACTCAGGAATAATCTTCCCCCTGAAATAGAAATGATTGTTTACTTCAAGAGGGATCCATTAGATGAGACAGCACAATTCCTGGCAGCCTAATATACCTCAAATGGCTGGATTTTAAACTCGGAAAGTCATTGAAAGGCTATATTAGCATAATAAGTAATGTTATATAATATACTGTAGAACCATTTGGCAAATAAAAAAGGTCTGCGTTTACCTGGGTTGGATTAGCAGAGAGCTAATTTACAGCAAAAAATGTTGTGTGTGTGTGTGTGGGGGGTCTGGGGAAGGGGGGTTACTTAACCATATATTATGGACAGCGAAAACTGACAAATCTGAGCAAACCCCCTTTTGGGATGTCCTTGTTTGTAAAAATACTATAAAAATGTAGTAAATAAAGTTTTTTTTTTTAATTTCAGAAAGGGTTAGGGTGCTAACCCTGTGCTTCTACTATAAACACAGTAGAAGTCTCCTGAATGTCCCCATTCAGATGAAGTGAAGTAAATGTGTGTGTGTGTGTGTGTGTGTGTGTGCGTATGACAAAAATGACAAAAATATCCTGAGATGAATTAATGTTGACTCATTCACTTCATGTGTGGGGTATTGTTGAGCATTCCTGATTATAATTTCATTTTTCCTGCCTCGGCCCCATGTGGCATTGAATTTATTTTGAAAGTGCATTTGCATCCCAGAGCATTCCTCACACAAATAATCTAAAAAATATCAACCGGCTCCTTTGTTTGACTGAAAGGCGCATTTTTCTTTCAATTAATCTACAAACTTCATTGTCTGTGGACCACAGCAGTTCAAAGCAGGACATTTTGATTCGAGGCACGAGGAAACCGCAGAGCTGTGTAAAGTTCGGCTTTTGATCCAAACCTAGAAGTGTTATGCTTTATTATTATTCACAGATGGGGATTATGATGCATTTGCTGTTATTATTTCCTTTGGAATGAACAGATGAACAGAATTTACTCTGTTAATAGTGATTCTTCTCTTGCATCGTGTAGTCCAATCTGAGTACAGTGACTGTCAGGAGAAAGAGTGTGTTATTCATTTGTGTACAACTCAGTTTTAAGGTCAAAAAGTGTAGTTCTAAAAAAGTGTACTTGTAAGGGAACAGTCTGTTCTTATGGTAACAGGTTCTGTCTGTAACTGCCCGTCTTTATGACAGGGTTATATTTGCAGTGTCCTTTCATTGTCAGGACTTATTTCTTAGTTTAGAGTTGTCCTGGTGTTACAGGTACTGTTACTATATATTCTCAGTTTGAAGGGATAGTTCATCCCAAAAATAAAAAAATGTCCTCATTTACTCACTCTCCTGTCATTCCAAAACGGTATTATATTCTTTTATGTGTGAAACAGTTTATATAATGCACAAGTTGTATGGGATTGTTTCGTTGTGTTTTTGTCACTTTTGACAGTGTAAATCACCCTCCACTTGTTGTAACAGAAACCTAGTAAGAACCAAAAAGATAATTTAGCCTCTTCCTGACTTCTGTGAAAGAAATAAAAGTTTTAAATGACATGCAGGTGAAGAAATGATGAAATTATGTATTGTTTATTGGGTAATCTGTACCTTTAAGGACAGACGTAGCTCTTGTTCTGTTTTACTGAATTTCATTCTGTGTCTTTGTTGTTTTGTTTCATTCCTGTGTCTTTGTTGTATTGTTTCTTTCATGTTTCAATAATTGAAACTGGACTAGAGCCATTCCAAAGAATGCTGATATATGGACAGTAACTTCAATCTTATGACAAAGTTCTGGATGTGACAGCAGGCATAGCTAATCAGACTCTCTCTCTCTCTCTCTCTCTCTCTCTCTCTCTCTGTCACTTAAACATCTTTTAGTTACTTTTTACATCAGAAATAGCCCAAGCTATCTTTGGATCCATGTTTTCAACTAGCAGATTTTGAATTCGAGGTGTATGAAAGTATTTCCACATGAGGGTTTTTGGGACACTTCTTGTTTTATTATTTTTATATGCTTTTCATACATGTTTGTATAACACACTCTTGCTCATTCATAATGCTGTATTACTGCATCTAGTCCTAAATCATTTCTTTGGTGGTCCAGGAATATATTTGTAGAACTTACTTAGAGGGTTTTGCATACAGAGTCTCTCTGGGTCTCATTTGGTGAATTTTCCGTGATGTGTGGACCCCAGACTTCCATAAAGCAATGTTTTTTGAGGCTGTGGTTGGATGTTTTGCGTTTGATTTTCAATATGGTGGTGTAGGTGATGCTTTAGCTCTCAGGGTAATGTATTATTTTTGTAGTGTCCACAGGTACTTGTGTTTAAAAGTAAAAGAGCAAGTTTTCAGTATGTTCTGGGGCGTAATTTAAAGTTGTACTTTTGGCCTTTACGCCCAAATCATTATTGTACTTGGACTCAGGGCTCAGACTGTCAGAGTCCAGGCTGAGCAGAAGGTCAGAATGCTGTTGTAGACCCACCAACAACAGATCATGTTCAAAGAGAAGATATTTGACTTCAGAAAGTAATAGAGTTAGACTGGATGCAGCAAGCTGTTGTGGAGCCCTCGCCAGCTCTCACCCTGCTTTTCTCTTTTCTCTTCGGTGCCAGGTAACTCATGGCTCCACATGGTGCTGCATGAGCTCCATCTGTTTTGGCGCACGTCTGGTGACAAACTGTGAGAGAGCAGGACTAATCAGTAGCTGTGGGTTGCAGTGTGGTGGAACCGAGCAGCACCTTCCCACACGGCCTAAAGAGAAAGCCCCCCGGGAACCCCTTCAGAATGGCCAGCCCTGAACACACAAGTTCTGTTTTGGCAAACACAGAGCCACTGCACTTCAAGCAGCCCTGACTTTACCCACGATCAGTAAAGACAACAAATAATAAGGGCAGCAAAAATAAGAAATTAAACAAAAATGATAGATTTGTGGTAAATAATACAGCACGCTTGCACTATTAAAGGGGTCAAACCATGAGGAATCAAATTTTCCTTGATCTTTTGAGATGAAAGAGCTCGATGTATGAAAACAACTTTCAAAAATCTTTTTTCTTTCTTTCTGGGGAGAAACTTTCTTCAGAGTCGAAAACAAGCATTTATTTAAACTGAGACTTGTTGTGAATTTCTACAACCTTGTGATGTCACACAGATGAATACTTTGTTCATATGAATATGTTCCTGTAGCTTAACTGGTAGATCATCGCATTAGCAGTGCAAAAGGTTGTGGGTTTGATTCCCAGGGAACACACATACTGGTCAAATGTATAGCTTGAATGCACTGTAAGTTGCTTGGGATAAAAGCCAAATGTGTAAATGTTAATGAATACATGTCACATGACTGTTCAGACATGTTGAACTTCACTTATGCTATATGTCAAAAAAGAAATAAATATGACCTTTTTAAACTCTGAATCATACAAGTTGTTTCAGTCAAGTCAGAATTAATCCTGTCAGCTTAGTCTAATTCTGTGTTTGGGTACACCAAAACCTTCCTCCGATAAACTCTTGACAGCATTTTATTTTAAAGCAAACGCTCTTCCCTGCTGCTTTTGTGGCCATGAGAACTGTCACCTCTATCTTCTTACGACAACAAAAGACAACAGTAGCTCAATCTCTGCTGAGTTTGTCCTGGATCTGACTGACTTTAAGCAGTTTCAGATTTGTAAGTAATTAACTTGTCAAAACAGGCCTTCTTTTCTTGATTTGTACTGTTGTGCACATTTCTGTCTCCCTCTTTCTCTTCAACTCATCATTTTAGCAATTAGCATAATTCCTATTACACAAAATGAGCTGCAGATCCTGGCATTGTTCACATTACGGAGCAGAGGTTCCTTTAATGTGTGATATCAATGCTGTGATGTGTACGGAAACAATTACCCGTGATCTGCTCCAGTCTTTATTCCATAATGGGCACACGGATTTGATTGGCAGAGTAAAAGCTGGAATAATGTTGTTGGAATGACGGGGAGGGGAACGAATGAGTGAAGATGGGACAACGAGGAAGGGAGGAATGGGAGGTGTGGCTACGAAACGTCTGGTCAAATAGTCAAGCTGTAATGAGTTTTTTTAAACTGTTAGCTATTGGAGTGTACCATGTTGATTATTAGGTTTTCCTCTACTCGTTTTACTTAAAAACACAAGAGTCGTCATATTTAGTCACTCACCTTTAGTTACTCACCATCTTGATCACTGAACCTTTCTGCTTAGGACAATCATTCCCGCACCAGCTGAGTTAAATTTCACGAACCATTTCCTGTAGCACACATTGACCTTTCACCATATCACTTATGACATTCACTTGATGTACAATCACAGGTTTTATTGTAGACCTTTCTGTGTTTTATCAGCAGCAGCCTGTGTAGCCTTTTTTATTCACTGAGAGAAAATTAGGGGTAAAATCAGGTGAATTTGAAACAGTGTCGTCTTCTGTAATGTGAAGTATTTCCCATATTTAGGGGCGGGGCTTAATTTTAACCACTGTGAAATCATTGGCTGGTGTGTGTGTTCCATTTCAGACCTAAATGTGAGTTTGCAGTGGATTGTGGGGATAAATCTTTTCTTGAAACACCACCAGCACTATTGAGAAGGCTTTTGGACCAGGACATGGAGGACGAGGATCAAGTTTACATTTGAGGGAGTCTCTGTGGTAACTCTATGGTAAAATCACATTACCATTTGGGTACACATAACATTTGGGTATGAAATACGCAGAAAATGTCATTCATACCACGCTGTCATCAAAAAATTGGTAATAGCTAAATAGCTAATATTGTGCTTCATCTCCTCCTCTTATTGTCTCTGGTGCTTCACTCATCCATTATGAAATTTGGCAGGATGGGCCCTTCATCTAGGGCTGTCACAATCCCAGCTAACAGGGAACATTCTCAGAACGTTGGCCAATGTTCTTTAAAAGTTCTCTTAGTTCTCAAAGTTATCAGAAAAGTT
The DNA here is from genome assembly GCA_036877525.1 of Chromobotia macracanthus. Taxonomy (NCBI): domain Eukaryota; kingdom Metazoa; phylum Chordata; class Actinopteri; order Cypriniformes; family Botiidae; genus Chromobotia; species Chromobotia macracanthus. Next base: position 6,507,188 of record JAZGTH010000067.1, on the reverse strand, counting down.
CTTGCAGCAATGGTTTATATCATTATATATATATATATATATATATATATATATATATATATATATATATATATATATATATATATATATATTTTTATTAAAAAAAGTTATCAAAAAAAATTCTTAGGGCAAAATGTTAAATGCTCTCTTTCTTTGTAATGCACTTTGTATAAAAGCATGTGCTAAATAAATACATGTAAATAAATGTAAGAATTCACAATAAATTTCATGATCTGAGGATAGTTTTAAAAATAACAAAAAATATAATTCTGTCATTCAAATTCATCTATAATTTTGTTTGTTTTGTGTTTTCTTTTTTGACCAAAAATCTGGTATTTCCACGCATATAATAAATTTATTCATTTAGGTACATAATCAGGTAAAATTACACCAAACATCATATGCTGCAGCATCTGTGACTGCGAGCTGTATTCTGATGTCTCAGGCAGTAGATTAATCCACTGTTTAACAAAACCATGGCAACAAGCTCCAAACAGCCCTCGAGTTGATTTGTCAATTGACTTGCTAAGTTCAACATGTGGTGAGAAAATCAGGAGTGTATTTCTGAGACACCAAGTGTTACATTGCCAACCTGTTCACCCCTGCTAGAACAATCAAGAGCTCCTTCCCTCGAGTTCATTTTCCTGGAGGCATTTCCGTCTGTCAGAGATGGATGTCGGCAGGTGAAACAATCACAGGCTGCTGGATGGACAGGATTTAAATAAGATGACAATGCATTTTTGTTTTTTTTACTTTCTTTCACAAATCTGACAAAATAAATGCAGAACCGTTACTCGTCACCTACAGTGGTACCCCTGAGGGAAAGTAGGGTGGGGTCAAAGGTCATTTTAAGCGCACACACTACTAAGCTTGATGCCCTGCATACATTTATTGAGGCACACTTTTACAAAAACTGTGTGCCAATAATAAGCTCATTCTCCTCCCTGACTGTTGTTACAGACCCATTCTAAAACTTCCTTCTCGCAAAGCACATCATAACACTAGAGACCTTAAAGCAATATTGAACAGATTTTCAAAGCAACCACCCAGCTAACAATTTTAGGTTGTAAGAACATTACCCTAACGTTTTCATTGAGTAACAAAAATGTTATTTTTAAAATTAAAGGAACGTTCAACACGCCCAGTTTTTTTAAACATTGTATTAAAATTATTGCGTGGTTATATAAACGTTATTCAAACATTTTTGTTTCAATTCTGTAACATTCCAGTAACAACTTAAGGATAATGTCTCTCATATGAAATGTTAAAAAACGTTACTAACATTACTGCAAACGTTTTTTGATTACTTTGAACTTTGAGAGAACCTTTTTTTAGAGACTGTTAGTCAATGTTCTGAGAACGTTCCCTGTTAGCTGGGTTCTAGGAGGACACCTGTTTTCTTCGTAAATCTGCGTAGATTGGCTAGTCATTTTAGAATGTGTTATGCTTCAGCGAGTACTATGCTGAAAACTGTGCAACAACATTACTTACATATAAAGCTTAGAAAAGAATCAGCAAAGACTCTGGCTTCTCACGTTTTGTTTTTGGCATTTTGGCACCTTGGTGTTGCGTAGGCCAGCCAGTATGGTGCAGTAATTGGCTGCGCTTCGTGACATCAACTCGGCTGATACCCAAAAATGTGCTTGCAGCCAAAACACCCACATGATTTTGTGAATCAAAACCAGGGCATGGTAAAGATGGGGGTGAGGATTACTCCACTAAGGCTGTAATCCTCTCCCAGGCAAGCGAGAGGTCAGTTCCGTTGCATTTATTGGCATGTCCCTCGCTGCCATTTCAGAATGTGTTTAAGGGTCAGATGTTGGGCGACCAGTGCCAGCTGAAAACACAGTTTATTCCAGATGCCCTACAGGTTTGTATTGGATTGCATTTTATTATTTGACCCATTAGATGTTATGATTGTCACCAATGTCAACAGCCTGCAGGAGAGGATATTGTCCTTTATATTATTATCTGACCCTTGAGGTTTCTGGCAATACCATAATTGTAATCCTATTTAAACACAATTTCTGGATCATATATGTGTTTCATATATATATGCTGTGGGTTCTGCAAATATTGGTTCTCTATATGGGTTAGAATATACAAACTCCACAGGGAAAACACTGTTTGTAGTTTCAGCCTGAGTCACATGTACGGACCATTGCCTGAATGTCTGATGCATATGGCACACTTACCTTGAAACACTTCAGGATTTCGAAGTCATCATCTGATTGGTTGATTTCTACAGGTTGTCCAGGAGATGTGTATGTTGTGTTCTTTAATGGTCCACCTAGATGATGCTGAAGAAAGGGAACTGTGATTGGTTGCTTTACATGCCGGTTAAATGGGCTCTTGGGTGGTCCTTGGCCAATGAAAGCTGTGATGAAGTCCAGACCTGCCATCAGTCTAAAGGTCTGCATTGCAATGAAATCATAAATCCAAAAAAGGTATTTTGTAACAGACCCTAAATCTTTAAAATACCGTATTTATCAATTACTGTCACTGTCTCAAATTTCTGAGTTCTCATTTTTACATTTACATATAGGTATTTAACATTTAACAGTTTTAGCCAGAGGTGAGGAAAACAAAATGAATGACACACACACCACATGTCCAGTTCATCATAAAAGAACCTCCAGCGTCCTCCAAGAATGAAGCACATGATGAGGTTTTTGTGAGAGAATGATTGTGTTCTTTCTTTTCTCCAGGGAATGAGAACAGCAGGAAACTCGACACGACAGGCAATGATGTGGACAGGTGGGATCAGTTTAACAGACTGCAATGTGGGACAGAAGAGAATCACAAACTCTGATGGATGTCACTGACAAAACAGTCCAGAAAACACATACAGGTACAATAGCTACAGTAAATCAGCCTGTGTAGTCCAGCGTAGACAATTTGTATTGATTGTTAGCATCAATATACTATGACTTTGCAGAAAAACATACAATATATTTAATTATGAACCTCATTAGAAGTGCAATTAACGATTAATCTGGTTTTAATGATGTGTTGTTCTTCAGGTGGATTTGGCTATTAAGCCTAAAAGCACACTGACTTGTAAAGCACACATCATCACCTTACAATATCAGATGCTCATGGAAGGCCTGTCTCGAAAGGTTTATACAGGTTTTTTAAAATTAATTTCCATATAAAGAAAATGAATGCCGATTTAATGTGGAAACCTAACACTTGCTCAATAGCCACATTACTCTCTCTGTAGGTCTCTCTCTCTTCCTCTCTCTATCTGCATATATCTCTCTGTCTACCAACAGATGGTCTCCTTAAGATCCAAAATGGATCTCCTCCAGCGACCAGCGGTTTTCTGATTTCCATTCTGCTCACATCAACAAGGTCAAATCAGGCAAATTAATTTCATTCACAAATATGTATTGCAGTGTATTCTTTAAATAGATAATATATTAAACAGAAAAGTAATTTTAGGTCTTCAGTCAGCTTTTTTTATACAACTTAATAGTGACCCTGTCTGTTAAACTTCAACAGGCCATAAAAACACCCAAAGAACCATAAAAGTGATGTTTTATATTCAGAGTCTGATAGCTTTGTGTGAGGACCAACCCAGCAGGGAACGTTTTCAGAATGTTGGCTAATGTTCTCAGAAAGCTCTCTCAAAATTATCAAAAATGTTCTTGCAGTAACATTAGTATAACATTTTTTACGTTATATATCAAAATGCTATTTTTAAGTTGTTAGTGGGACATTTTAAAAACGTTACAGAAAACGTTTGAATAATGTTTTATAACCAAACAATAACAAAAAAAATGGATGTTTTGAATGTTCCTAGAACTTTTAAAGTAACATGTTTAACGTTTTTGATACCTAAGGGAAACATACGGGAATTGTTCTTACAACCTAAAATTGTTAGCTGAAGCTAAGAACCAACACACAAGAACCAATGCTGTGCATTTTTATTTTGTCATTGTATTGAAAGAGCTGCGCAACAATTCTTCAAAAAATATCTATAAATAACAGCATGCAGGTGAGTAAATAATGATTTTTTTATTCATTTTTTAGTGAACTATTCCTTTAATATACTCAATAAATCTCACAGCATTTCAATCTCTTTCTCTCCGTTCACTTTCAATCTATACAGACCCGATGTAGACGAGGAGGCACGGCACAATAATCACCATCTCAGGTAGAGACAGGAAATGTAATGAAGGTCTCATCAGCTGGAACTAGTGTTCCTTTCCTCTCAGAATAAAGATGTTCTGAACACAGAGCTCTCTATTTACAGAGCACTATTATTACCTTTCAGCATATCACACTTCCATATGAGGCAGTCTGTAAAACCTGCAGGGAGACAGAGAGCTGTCCGTTAGATTCCTCTTCACCCAAATGGCAGCTGATGTGTTGGTGCTCACATTCCCTGATGCTGCCCTCTTTGCTTCATGGGCTCATATTTTTTTCTACAGCCAATCACCCAAGCTGAAATTGTCATGTGACTGATCACTAGAGGTGGGTAGTAGCACACTACATTTACTATGTTACATTTACTTGAGTTACATATTGTATATATGTACTTTTAGGAGTAAATGAAAATGTGGGTATTTTACTCAAGTATTTTTCTATTAAAAATGTTCTTTTACTTTGTAACACTGCACAACATTTCTTTGTTACTTTATTTTAATGCATTATGAAAAGCATAGTTTATTCCATAGTTTATATCTCTGGTTGCTGGGGCATTCCAAAATCACTAGTAACGCTACTGGAGAAATCTTTTCATTAAGTCATTTTTATGATTATAAGACAGTTAAAAAATCATTCATGCTATGAGCCACCTGATAAACAAAAATCAGTAACACTGGTGAAAGATATACTGTAATTGAATTTCAGCAGGTTTTTAGCAGGTTTGGCTTTTCTCACATACAGTGCGAGCTGACCACTAGCGCCCCCTAGTCAAGCACCTGTGCATTGATGCAAATAGTAACTGACAGCATATGATACGAGCATTGTTTGTGTATGATCATAGACTTTATTTTAGTTTCTGCTTTGTGGAAAGAATACAACAATACGGATGTTGACCATGAGGAAAAATAAGATAAAAGGCAAATCTTGAGAATCCCACAGAACACAGCAGATGTTCTATAAATGAGGCTAAAAAAGTTTTCCAAAGTTCTGACAGGAATGATTTAGAAGACCAAACTGAATATTTAACGGCTCAATAAAAGCTTCATTCTGCACTGATGTGTCTGATTCATCAAAGTGTTTCAAGGGTTGAGTGACATTTGCCAGAGCTCCGTTTAACATCATAAAGCATCTCACTTTAATGTCGCTCTGATTTTCCTGTCTCACATTTTTCCTACACCCCCCCAACCCTCCGTCTTTACCTGTTTGATGCAATCTCAAATGCTTCGGTGTAATTCGCCCCTTGATTATTTTATCTCTCTTTTATGGTTGAAGGCATTTGCATGTTGTGGAGGATTCTTAACCATATATTGGGGACAAATTTGTATCTAAAAGTGAGTAAAAACTGACAAAAATGAACAAAACCTCCCTTTGGGAATGTCCTCAACTATAAAAATGCTATTAAAATATAGTAAATAAAGTTTTTTAGATTAAAAAAATGCAGAAAGTTTTTTGTTAGGTTTAGAGTGTGGGTTAGGTTATAGTATTTAAAACTAGCTGTGTTTAAAAACAATAGAAGTCTATGTAATGCCCATTTAGATAAGTAAACGTCTCTCTCTCTTTGTGTGTGTGTACAGTTAGAAGACCCTGTCAAATAAATGAGATGCTTTGGATAGATGAGTGTAATCAGAAGACATCAGAGAATGCTAATGACATACAGAGCTAATGAACGGTATTTTAGTAAAGACCTGTGACTCAATTCATTTTACTACATCAGAGGACCAATCTCATTTAACTCAAATTGGTTATTCCTTTAATCAGAGCTGAAGGCAGTTGGTATGTGTGTCTGCATGGTGCCAAGACACGCCAGTGTTTAATCTGTCTACATGGTGGAGATTGTTTGGCGTGAGAGATGGTCCAGCTTCATTCAGTAATCTGTTTGTGTGGCCACTACAAAAAGTCTCCCAGCTAAAAGGGGACATTGTCAGAACGTTGGCTAACATTCTCTGAAAGATCTTGCAAAGTTATCAAAAACATTCATGCATTAACGTTAATAGAACTTTAGAATTATATATCATATATATCAAATATGTTGTTCATAAGTTGTTAGTGGAACATTTTTAAAATGTTTTAAAAAATGTCTGAATAAGCAACAATGTTAATACATTACCTAAAGAATTGGATGTTTTAAACATTAATAGAACTTTCAGAATAACATTTATAACGTTTCTGTTGTTTAATTGAAATGTTAGGGAAACATTCTCACAACCTAATATATCTGAGCTATAAGAATGCTTTGGAGCAGCAGTTTGATGGATGGGCAGGCATGTGGTGAGCACATTGTGCTCTTGTTTTAGTTCCTGGATCAAGCTGCAGTGTCGATAGACAGTTTGAATGTATGAGAATTGATTTACAGACGTTACACTTCAAATGACTCATGCTTCTACAGCCTGTTTCTCCTCTGAGCTCTTACGTTGTAACTAGATGTCCTTCTGCATTTCACCTCACACTGACTGACCCCAGAGTTTTGGCAGATAGTGTTGACGGGGAGTGACTGCATGATAGCTGAGTTCTGGGCTGCCTTCCAGAGGTATGCTTTTATTAATTAAAGTGGCTGGTGGGCCTGCCACCAGCCCCACCCGCCCTATACACCGTCACTCATACACTCGTACAGACCAACACACATCTTTCACTCTGTAAGAACAACTGCACAGCTCGTTCCCACAGGCCATGGGATAATGTCCTAAATTTAGTTAAGGGGGTCATTTCTCTTGTTGAAGCAGTAAATTCCCTCTCTCTGTGTCATTTGCACATTTCTGTAAGAAAGGGTGACATGTAGGATGTAAATGTGAAAAACGACTGTCAGAGACTGAAGCGTGCTAATCGGTCGATTTTTATTTGATGAAATGGCTTTCTGAAAGAACGCAATGTGATTTACAGGTGTAGCATAATGGAAATGTCTACGTGTGAAAGTACGTTGTTTTATTATTTCTTTTATTCTCACTGATATCTACTTATAATGTTAGTAAAGTTTTTTGGTCCAAAAATATTATTTAGTTTTTCATGACCTTCTTCCACCTTCTCTCAGAGCCTCTGAATTAAAACAAGGTTTATAACACTGTACTTGGAGAAAACTCATCTCATCCATCTCAGTGTACTACTTGTATGTAATTGCGTATATAGTTTGTGTACCGTTGGTAAAGAATAACAACATGTGACTTTTAAGACAAAACTGATAAAATACATTTACAAAAGTTGTTTTGTTGCATGTTATCAGGGAGTTGTATAACTTTCCAGGAGGACCTGGAGATAGCTGAAGAATCTACTTCCATCTAGAATTGTTGATGATTTGTGAGGCTTCAGAACACAGTGCAGATTTCATTTGTACAATATGTAAATGGGGTATGAGGGTGGAGCAAGAGTTTCAGGTCTCTGTCTAAAATCTATTTTATTCACCTCCCTTTTACAGGTTTTTTAAAAATATTTTGGAATATTTTGGATTGGGGAGGATATGTTTAGTTCTGAAACTTAAAATATGTTTTTGTAGTATAATGAATGATCGATTTTCTCTTTTCCCAGCTGGTTACCTGCTCTGATTTGCAGGTTTTATATGGATTTTGGCTATTTCACAGCTGGCCAGGCCAGCAAAGACCAACAAACCAGTATATAGCCAGCTAACAGTAAATGTTTTCAGAACGTTGATTTGAACATTCTCTAAAAGTTCCTTCAAAGTTATCAAAAACATTCTTGCAGTAACGTTAGTAGATCTATAGATCCTATAAATCTATAAAACTGGACATTCAAGATCAAAGGCAATGGAATCCCTTATGATATAAACCCTTTAGTGTACTTTTGTGGTAACTTCATTTGGGCTGTTCCACAAGACTTAACTGACCAAAGGTTCAAATATGATCTATAAACATCTGTGTGACATCTTTGTGGACTTTCATTCCTCATCTTTTTGTCATTTTTACATTTTTTTACTGTTATGGCACTTTGTTGACATCACTCAAAGTCACATCTTGCTGACTCATGGTCAAAAAAAGGTGAATTTATATGTGTAGTGAGTCAGACCAGTTGAAAGTGCATCAAACACAAGCAGGAATCTAATAGCTGAAGGAAAATAGACTACAAGCATGCAGCAACACTCTTCTGTCTCCGGGGACATTGTGTCTTTCATTTATTTCTCTTTCTCTATGACAAACAACTGGATGTATAGCGAAAAACAAATCTCTCCGTCGCGCATTTATTTCATCCTGGGAGGCAGGAAATTTCCTCTTTAAATTCCCATCTGGTATCTATAAAGCAGGCCGTCCAGCCACATTGGGCCTGTATCTTACAGGATCAGCTGAATGAGTTTTCTTGCTACGGGCTCCCACAGACAATTGTAGAAGCGTCGGAATAATCTATTTCCCCTAATATCAGATAAACTGGGGACAATCAGTCACTCTCCCTGATACCATCTCTGTAATACTTCAGCGAAAGGGGGGCCTGATTATTCCTGTTGCCTCTGATCCTAGTTGACTCCAAAAGTGAGGACCAACCTTGCAACAGTAATACAGATAGCAGTGATGACACACTTTATGTCATCAGCATGCAAATAGTTGGAGTTGATGCGGTACATTGGCAACCTCATTCAAAAAGCAATTAAACCCATTGGAACAGGTGGCTGAGAATATGTGGTTTGGGACTGTAATTTTATGCATTCTGTTATATATAATCTATATTCGATAATTATCACAATTTTGTTAGATCATTTATGAGCTAAATGAGAATCACTATTACAATTGCTAATACATAGATTTAGGGATATTAATAAACCTCTAACCCAAAGTAATTCAGCGTATAGCTCATCCTACATTAATGTGGAGGACATTAACAATACCTGAAATTATACAGATATAGAAAGAGAGTGTGCTATTACTTTTTCATAAATTATAAGATGTACGTTTTCCATCTACAGATGATTAAATGGGCAAAAAATGAATAGACACATTGAGCGAGGGTTATGAGACATATGTAGAGAACAGAATATCATCGGAGTTAAGAGCTGAGCTTTTTTGACTTGGGTGAGTGAGCACCTATAAGCCACCAAGAATACTTCACCATGGTGGTGGCGGGTTTCGTATGGGTAAGCGGCAAATGTGTTTTCTTTAGAAAGCGTAAAAATCTAGTTTAATGGTAAAATCTGCATCTATTCTGTTTTTTATTTAAGTCCCACCGGTGAGCTGGGACTCTAAGTCTCTGCGTTCAATCTTTATTTGATGCTCTGATATCATAATAAAAGAACAGGATGTCTCAATATTTCACTTTGCTTCTTTTTGCTTGCTCAAGAGCAATTTCATCATCCATCCATTTAAAAATGACACCAATCAGATCTCTCGAGTAGACTCATTCTTCTTGAAGAGTCCAACCCAGTTCCGGCTCTGTGGAGAAGCAGAGGCACTTTGTACCCTCGGTGTGAAAACCAGGAACATGTGATCGTTCAGTGAGAGCTTTTTGTGGCTGGAACTTTCTCACAAACACAGAAAGTGTGAGGCTAAAGAGGCTGTTCCCGCTGAGTCTGTGGACTGAGTGTTTCCTTTTCAGATTCCTTTTGATGTGAGGAACTGGGACAGGCATTGTCGAATGCGCGGGTGCTTGAAAATATGCTAGTTGGTATTGCTGTTCTTGTATGGTCGAGTGCAGCTCAAGAGATTTATTTATTTGGGTTAAGCTGAAAGATATCAAACTGACATCAAAATCTCTTAGATGGAGTGGTGGCACGTGAATATAGTCAATTAGCACTGGCACATTAAACATGTGAAAAATGCAAAGAACCATGGGTATTTTGTGATTAATATTGTACGGCTGGCAATGATTTGTTTGCGATTGCAAAATTTGGACACAGCTAATTTAGAAAGTCCCCTTAACTTAAGTAATGACATTTTGATGCATAAATGACACTAGCAATGCCTTATAGCATAACCAGAACACCCAAACAACCACGTAAAAATATAGTAAATTCACTCCAGACACCTTATAGACTGTGTGGCAATCCCCAGACAGCAACCCGCAGCCTGTAGTTTTAATTTCCAAGGGAAAACAGCATCACTCAGTTTCCCTCAGAATTCCTTCTAAATCACTCAAAAAAACTGTAAGGTTTTGCCACTTCCATTATCTTTGCAGTGTCATTTGTACTTTATTTACCACAAAAATATATTGCTGTTACATTATAAATTCTGACCAACCTGTCTCATAACCCAAGGTGTATAGTTGCGTTTCAATGTCATATAATTTGAGGAGGTGCCATATATGTATTGTAAAAATGAACTGCACCTGTAGGAGTTGTAGTATGTGTAGCATGAGGAATGTTCTAGTAAACGTGTGTCATCCTTATCAGTTAACAGGACAAAGATTTCTTTCAGCCCATCCTGAGATTTGTGCTTTATAAACCCCAAAATGCTGCTGGTAAACGAAAATAAATCTGCGCGCTTGAGTGAAATCAATTGTGCTCTTTGTTTGTTGCAGACAAAAGTGTATTTAGATGTTGTCTCAGAGCACCACAGTGGATTTGCTCGCAGGTGCAGCCGACATAAAGTTTGCTATTGTCATGACAACCCTCAAAAATTGTGTCTTTCACAACACAGTAGCAAAGCCAAATATCTGTACTGACTGAAACAAAGGATGTGATGGTCTGATAAAGCACAGGTGTTTTGCCACACAAACAATGTAATTTACGCAATTTTAACCGCCTGTTACAAAAGTCTGGTGGTTTTATAAATTCAATGCTTCTAGTGCTTTCTGAATCAGAACTGCTGGTGTGCTTGTTTTAAGTTCTCATTGTAGCATGCAGCTGTGAAGACCAGCAGATGAGTAGATGAAGACATCTCTCTGACAGTTTGGCAGGACCATATGTAGACATGCTTGTTTTTTATTGTGTTCCTGTCACAGTACAGCCCTCCTTTATATAACCTATATATCACTTTCTCACCATGAGCCACAGATCCACCGCCCTGCTGTTGAACACCTTTCTGTGGTGAATACTGAGTACTGAGAAACTGGCAAAAAAAAAATTGTGCATCATCTTATCCAGTTCTCTTCTAACAGGTCTACTGTATGGTAAATATTAAAAGTTTTTTAAGAATAGAAGGTCAAGAATGTAAAGTAATGGAACTATAGAAGTCATTATTTTGTAATTTAAGTCTGGGTAAGAGATGTATTTTATTTTGGTTGATTAAAACAATTGAATTGAAACGATTGAATTTAATCTGTAACTTCTGCCTCTCTACTGCCATCTCTGTTTAAAGCATGATATTATAGGTTACATTGCATACTTTTTCATTATGTATGCTGAAGACAAATGAAGCCAAACTGATTTTTCCCAGGAAATCCAAACCAGCTGCTCAAATTAAAAATCCATTATTATAAAGTTACTGTTGTGAATATATACCTGTTTTGAAGACTGTTTTGAACACTGAAATCTATTTGCTCAACAACACAGACTGCAGCTTCAATTAAACAATTATTTTATTATTATAGTTTCAGAATTGGTTTTATGTGGCAATATTGCTGTAACTACTCAATCCCATTATTTTACATAATATATTTAATTCTCGATTACCCATTTGTGAGATGCAAATTCTAGGTGCCAGCTATAACACTGAATAAATGACATTTGACCAAGAAAGCCTTCAGGCCAAACTGAGTGAAACAGGAAGTTAGATGTCATTATGCTTACAGTATATCCTGATGGATTGCTCTGTAAATTATTCTAAACCTTATTGATAGAGTCTTGGAGATCCAGGCTAAGGTGTTTAGTGTGCAGGCATTGTGATTTGACCTCTTATACTGACTCGCTCAACATCTAATGTTAGCAGTAGTTTGACCTTCATATTTTGCATTGCATTGGCAGTAAGCTGGCAACAAATTACAGTGTGTGCTTGAGCATCAATTGATATAGTAAAGTACAGGATATGGCTTTAAACTATTAATAAACCTAATCTTATTCAAATTCAGTAGTTGGGGTTTATTTAAATGTGCTGACTGTTACAGGAGAAAATTTGCCATCTTAGTGTGTCAGCGACTTGACGTTCAGCATTTAAAAAAGTTTGATTAACTGACAGTCAGAACAAAAGAACAGAAGGCTTTTAGCTCATGTCGAACCTGTAGAATTATGGAATTATATTGAACCAGTTGCCCATTTTATAAAGCTAGCAACGTCAAGGTGATGGGTTCAGATCTTAGGGAACAAATAAATGATTAAAATAAATACCTTACACTGGATTACACTGTTACAAGTTACACTGGATAAAATCTTTTGACAAATGAATAAATATAATTGTAAAGGAATGAATAGGTCATGTCCTTTATGCTGATTGGTCAAAAGCCATGGTTTATTTACAATAAAGCACAGTTATGACCTCACCACTGTTATTCATAGTTGATTGCTATTTATGTTGCCCAGCAACATTCTATTACTCTACATGTCAGACACTATATCTTTTAACAGATGTATGGCATTGAATGATTCTATTAAACAATAAAACTAATTAGAACAAATATGAAATGAATGATTTCGTAAATGCAATGCAGCACTCGATGCGCTCATATCTTATTCCTCCAGTATCATTTTGGCAGTGAAGGTTGGCACGAAATGTGTTTTTGGATGATTTTAAACTTTTACAAGCTACGTTCTCCACAAGATGAGTGGACCATGAAGGGGCCATCAAAGCCTTTCAGAGATGGGATCATTTCATAGGCTCATGCATTTTTCATTGTAATCTGAAAGTATTTGGATTAACTAAAGTGTCATTTGTGTCATTTTGAAGGTTGATCCTGGACAAATCCACTCGAGACCTCATTAGGCCTGTCAATGCTCCTCTACTTTTTGGTTGACATGAAAAGCCGCGTTCTTCAGGCTTTTGAGGACAAATACATGAGGAAATTGTAAAAAAAAAAAGAGAATTTTGAGAGAAATTTGGTTAGTGCTGTTTGTTCACATGCATGGTTTTCATTTCATTTTAGCAGAATTTCTGTGCAATCTGAAGTATTTTAACGTTACAGATCTCTCTCTGTATATATATATATATATATATATATATATATATATATATATATATATATATATATATCAAAAACTTTATTTTTAAGCTGTTTGTTGAACACTTTAAAAAAGTTACAGAATAAATATTTGAGTAACGTACTTAGAACTAAACAATGTTAATACAATGTCTAAAAAATGGGAGATTTTGAATGTTCTCGTAATATTCAAAATAATATTTTTAACATTTTTGTAACATAATGGAAACTTGTTGGAAAATTGGTTGATTGTACTTGCTTTTCATACGCTCATGCTGTAACTACTCAATTCCTTTATTTTACATAATAAAATTTAATTCTCAATTACCCATTTGTGGGACGCGAATTCTAGGTGCCAGCTGTAACACTGAATAAACGACATTTGACCCAGGAACGTAATGGAACCCTTTTTGGAAAATGGAAAATTGTTTTGGGTTTGTTGTTTTGGGTTTGCCTAGAATATAATGCGAATAACACATTGTGCAGCACTATACCACATGCATATAGCAGTGATAGACTTTCAAACCATGGTTTTCAAATATCTGCATGTTTCAGCAAAGCATTTTGGTCTGTGTGTGAGAGATGAGCATCCACCCACCTGCGCACACGCATGCATGCTGCGCATTAGTGTGTTCACTGTTGCTCTTCGACATGTCATGTGCTGTGTGTCATATGTCAGTTCAGTGAATCTCAGAACACCTGAAACGATCCATCACTGACTCTCCAGTGGGTATGAACCCGTCATTATGTGTTGCCTTTAAACCTTGTCAGCCACACACATGAAGCACTGAGCATGCTAACTGCCTCTGAATAGATTCAGACACATCCTCTAATTTCTAAAACACTTCAGGACAGATGCACAGCTTTAAGTCTCTCATCTCCCTCACCTGCCAACCCCCCTCCCCCAAGCTCTGCACTTTTCCTCTCCACTGACCTAATCACTCAACTTAGCTCCCCAGCCTTCACCTAGCATAGCATAGCACACAGACATTAAAGTGCAGGTTCCCAACTAACACTTTTAGGTTGTAAGAATGTTTCCATTAAGTAACATAAATGTTATAAAGGTTATTCTGGAAATTCTAGGAATGTTCGAAACATCAAGTTACAATTAAGTATACAAGTAAACATTGTATTAATTGTATTATCGTGGTTCTACGAATGTTATTCAAACTTTTTAAAAATTATTTTTAAAACATTGCACTAACTACTTAAGAATAACATTATAATATATAATGTTAAAGAAACATTTTACATTAACAACATTACTACAAGAACTTTTTGTGATAACTTTCAGAGAATTTTAACCCAGCTAACAGGGAACGTTTTTAAATTGTTGGCTTATAATAGCATGTTCATTAGACATAAAATTAAAAGGAGGCAATTCTAGCAGAGATGATGTGAAGACATATCTAGGCTGGATACTTCAGGATATCTAGGGTGACCTTTGGCTGTATATGTCAGCACATAAATCAAGTCCACAAATATGACAAAGGTCAAGGTACATTGAAATCGCATTTACCCACATGGAAAACACATATTTCATTTATTTTCATTTATGAATGTGTCCCAGCTTCGGAAACGTCAGTGACGGTGTGTTTTTAGCTGTTTATTCTCTCTTGTCATCCAAAAAATATATAAATAAATAACAGATCAATGTGAGGAACAGATCAATGTGTTACATGTGTGGAAAAATAATCAGATTTGGGCCACATTCAGCTAGAGGGTGACACGTTTTTCCTTTAGGCCTAATAAAAATCTATATAGTAAGTCTGAAATAGAATGAATCAGATAAATCCAGTGAATCAAAATGGGTTTTCCCTTATAAATGAACAAACAAACAAGATTATTTATTTGTGTTATAGTTTTTTTAAAATAAGAAAGTATACTTTCAGTCTGCTTTTTAATGTACTTCTCTATGTTATGTACTTAAAACATTGGAGTTGCAAGCTAATTGTGTACTCAGTTTAATACTGTTAGACTTAAGTACTTGTATAGTACTGAATACTTTAGAATAATTTACTAAATAGTACTAAGAACTAAAAAGGGGCAATTTAGTCCCAAAGAGTTTTTGAAATAGTACACACATAAGTACACTAGCACTAGTACAATAATACTAGTACAATAAAATAACTTTTAAGTATAGCCCCACTATTTGTACAGTTCTTTCTGGTGGGTGTCCCATATTTGAGGCTCTGATGGATCTACCCTTCATGACCCTCTCAGATACAGAGGAAGGAGATGGCTTTGTGTTCAGTGCTTCTCTTATAGGCTTTACCGACTGGTTTTGGATCAGGCATGCTGCTCTTGGAACCCCTGCTGAGCTCGTAGAGAGTTCTGATGCTAGTCACATCTTCCTGTAAATGTACGTACCGTCTCCTTGTACACTGTCTTTCTCAGAGGGCACCTAAATAAGCTGAATAAAAAAACTAATTCGCTGTGAAGAAAATGTCGCTCTTAG
This sequence comes from Chromobotia macracanthus, assembly GCA_036877525.1. Taxonomy (NCBI): domain Eukaryota; kingdom Metazoa; phylum Chordata; class Actinopteri; order Cypriniformes; family Botiidae; genus Chromobotia; species Chromobotia macracanthus. Next base: position 6,491,581 of record JAZGTH010000067.1, on the reverse strand, counting down.
CTATTCAGCATTTTAATTGTGAATAATCCAGAGCTCAGTAGCTTTGTGGAGAAATTTTAGCTGATGGAACCGTAGCTGCAGGCTCGTGTGATGAAATACGTGGTCTCTCCAGTGAGATGAGAGGAACCAGGGAAGGATTGTCTGAAAATTTCTTCTGTAAATATCAGATGTGGCATGGCTGGTGACGTGCCGTCGACTGTGTGGTGCTAAAGCTGTCATTGTGCTGTAAGCTATTGCTGAAGTAAGCGGTAGCCACATAATCCAAGAGTTCATGAAACAACATTTCACTTTCATAATGTGACATTTCTGAATGAAACAAGATATTCAATGAAAAGTTTGTAGGGAATTTCATCTATTAGACATTTAGGGGATTGTAAAAAGTAGTCGTTCTATTGGAGATTTAGAAAGGTTTTAGCTGCAGATAAAGGCATTACCTTCGACAGTGGCCTGAGATAACAGCTAAATAGATTTTTGGCTGTTGGTCAACATTAAGGAATAGCTCATAAACCCAGAAGGTCCTTTCAGAGGCGGAGCTGAAAAGTTATGACAGTTAAGACAACTGTGTGCAGTATGACCTGTACTGAGAATTTAAATAGGGTCAGTTTTAATTTAATGTTCTCATTAAACATGACCACCTCCTCCCATTACCAGAGAAACCCTTATGTGAAACATCTGGAGTGTTAGTACAGGAGGTTCTTTCTCTATCTCTTTCTCTTAAAGCAGCTGAGACCTTAAAAAGAAGCTTCTGGTTTCTAGGCACCGAAGCATCTCTTTCTCACAGTGAAGAGAGGTCACTAAAAGGTTGAGTAACATTCGCCTTTGGTCTAATGTTTCTGAATTGCTTTGACAGCGCAGAGTTCTTTCGCTAAAAGCAGCCGTCAATTAGTTAGATTTTTTATGATATGCATTTACAAATTTGTCAAAGATTATTTGTCAAAGTGCACTAAGATGCAGACTAAAATGACATGTTTGCATGTCCTGCTGAATTCTATAGTGGACACCTGATGAATTTTATTCCGTTCTGTTTTACCACAGCTTGTAAAACACACACTGTAAATTTCTGCTGCTGGTCATAATTTGTAATTTTATGTTGCCACTTGTAAATACAACAGCTGTGTCTCAGACTACAGAGATAGGGACAGTGCTTTTGGTATTTTAGATGGTGGCACGGATCTCTGGACCTTTACGCCTCTTGTGTTTAATGTCACTTCATGTTAACCTGGCCAATCTTTTCCATCCCGGGAAAGTGATTGAGTGTGGAAAAACAATAAGTATCATAGAAATCTTGGACCACTTGTATGGTACTTTAACTCCAGTTAGCCAGGATATTTACCTTAAAATTCATTTGTGTGTGTGTGTGTGTGTATGTGTGTGTTCTACAGATGAAAGTCAGATGGGTTTGGAGCAACACGAGGGAGCGTAAGGGCTGAATGTTTATTTTAGGGGGAAATATCCCTTTAAAAACACCCAGCCTTGTATTTTTATCTTAATTTTCATTAACTTTCTTACTTTGTTGTGTTATATCACTTTTCTTGTGTTATGTAATGTTGTGAATCATCTCTGAGATGGTTAATTTGGTTTGTGATCAACTCTTTGTTAAGGAAGTTGTTTTTAAATGAGAAAATGGAGAATAATACTGGGAACCAAGGCCACAAGCTGTTGAAAATTCTGCTTTCATCTCTGTGCAGGTTACAAAACCTCTGAAGGTATATGTGCTGCGCTACAATTATTCATCTTCAACATACATCACCTAAAACATACAGTACTGCAGAAGTCATACTGGGGTGGTTTAAAACTAAAGGGTTCGTGTCCCAGAGGAACATCTGTATATGATTTATAAACTGTTATTTGTAAATAGTGCCGATTCAAATGATAAAAGCCAGAGTATTACATAAGCAGTATAGTCACCCACCACAAAACCTTTTTTTAACTTAAGACAACTTTAATTAATGTCATACTTCACAAACTTCATCTGCTTTTGTACCTTTTAATTATTTATAAAAAATATCATTTGCAGTCTTTTATTTTGATGAGGGGCAAAATGTTGTTATCCTTTCATGCTTCTAGCAAATAAAACATCAAAAAGTTCAAGGGAGGTAAACATTTTAATAGCTGCTGTATTTACTCATTTAAGGTAATGATGCTGAAGAGAGACATATTCAGTGTGCATTTATATTAACTTTCAAAGGACAGATTATAACTTCCTGTAGAGTTATCAAAACAGATTAAACTCATAGTCAACCATCTGTCACCATCTCAAATTTAAAACACTAAAAAATGTATTTTAGTAAATAAAGGTCAGCTTAATTGTGTTCAACATAATACAGTTGGGTTGGGCTACAAGAATGATTTTTGTGGCATTGAAGTTACTGCTGAAACTTGATTCTACACTTTAATACTAAAGTGCTATTTTATGCCATTTTATGAGACTTATTGATGTTTAATTATTATTATATTTCCCTCTATATGAAGGATTTTGGTAAAGTTTACTTGTTCATTTTATTAAAGGTATTTTTTCTGTGGAAGACTCAGGACCATAAAAACTGATTATATGATTGCTCACACATAGCTAATTGTTAATTCTTAATTAATTAGAATAGTTAATTCCTAGTAAAAGTAACAACTTAAAAAAATTCAATTCAATCAATTGTCAATTATTGACATGCAGTTATAGTATAGAGCTAGAGTATATGTTTGTCATCAGCATTACACAGATCATTTGGTCTAGGTAGTGTATTCTTATTGCAGTTATGTGGTTTTAAAGCAGACTTTGGCCTTTTGGTAAGTTTGATCGTGTTTTGTGACATTGTTTAGACTCCAGAGAAAGCACATGAATTTACTGGTATCTTTTTACAGAAGTAAACAGGATCCTTCAGCAAAAAACTGTCTAGATAAAAAAAATGGGATAATACAGTAAACTCATTTGTGTGTTTCCTCCTCTGGACTAGACAACATGTTACAGTGGGCAGCACAGCAGTCATGGTGATTGTATGAGAAGATCAGAATGGACATCTTAACTTAAAGTCACAATGTTGTATACTTGTTCTTTCACCTCTGTGTTTGGTGTTTCATCACACACAAGTTCCACAGACTTCACCAGGGTGACACACTGTGAAGTCTTCTAGTCCCCGTGTGCCCTGACAATGTGGTGGAGACTGATCTCTGATCAGAGATAATGTCTGAGCTACTCGCTGGCTTTTGTCATATTGTGTCAGGCATCTCCAAGCACTGCATAAACTTCATGTGAAGTCCTGTTTTGAACTTTGACTGTGAGGCGTGTCTGTGTGTGTGTTTAAGAAGAAAACAAAGTGTGGGTGTGTGCAGAAATATGGAGACGGGTGCATGTGTTCCTGAAGTATCAAGTCTGTTGCCCCTCACACCCTAAAACAGAAGTTCACAACTAGTACTTTAGCTTTAGAAAGGGTAAATACTGCCCACATCTGGCTGTTGCTGCCAAAGGCCATACATCCAATCACACACTTTGGTATTCTGGTGCCATCTATTTGGCAATGTGAATAATATTATATATTATAGTATATTTTTTATACATGACCCAATGTTTGCCTTAGGCTGGTAAATATAACACAATCTCAATTCTTAAAGGTGCAGTAGGCAGTTTTGGAGAGACTACAAATAACAACCTAGCTTTAAAAAAAAAAATTCCACCCTTCCTTTAGTGTTCTCTCCAAAGCCACACCTCTTCCAGCACATGAACTCATACAGTTTGACAGGATAAGTTTTATATCCAAGTCGGATGTCATTGCATTTGGGATAAACATTTTATGGTATGGTAGAAGATAAATATTTATATAAATCTATTTAGACCACTTAGTGATTGCTGTCAGAATGTGAATAGACTTTCAACCAGCATTACAAAAATATTGAAAAAATTGAATACTGTGCTTTTAACATTTTATTTTAATTTTATTTCAACCCCAGTGGCCGTTTAGGTTTAGAGGACCTTCATACTTGCTTTTTTTAATAGTTATGATTTTGTTCATTCAAATCATACAAATTCATACAAAATCTCCAACTCATAAAATAGTTACATTTTCCTGTGAGATTAAATAGTTGGGCACCACAAGGTAATGAGAAGAGAACAGTGTCAGAGGACAACAGACAGAATGAAACAATGAAGTGGTGAAGTGTAGGAGACTGAGATGAGCACAAGGTAAAAAAAGAAAGAAAAACAAAAGGGGGGGTCTCAGAGGAGGGATGAGAAGATGAGATGAAAAGAAAGGTGTCTGGTGGTCAGATGATGCAATTTAACAACAGTCTTCTGGCATTTTGTGCTGCCTGCCTAAAATACAGCAGGTAAACAGACACTATCAAACTGTCCAGAAATCAATTACTCCAGTGGGATTGCTCTTGCCTAAAGACACGCTTTGGATGTGTGGCGGTCCCCAAAAGATCAGAAGTATGATTTTTAGAGTGATATCCAAGCAGAGGTGACCTTTCTCACAAAGGGCAATTCCAGTGAAGTGCAAATCCTGGTACTGAGAGACCGAGACAATTTTATTTACGTGAAAATCAATTCATCACTTTTCCCAAACTCGTTTACAGTACAAATACAGTCATTGCTAATTTGAATTGGTTGTTAGTAACTAAACATAACTAAAATTTAAGAAATGGATGGGTCATATTTTACCAAAAGAAAAAATACATTTGAGGAACCATTAAGCCATTAATACATAAAACATAATACATAGTTATTAATACATTTCAGAACCATTAAGGTTTTTTCCAGTACACTTTGTTATTAGAACAACAAGTTGTGTTGTGTATGTAATTATCACCATGAATGGCCTGTGTTTGGAATAATATTATGACAGCAGGCACTTCAGCTTGCATGAGCTCCAAAAGTTTGTGCAAAACTTGATCTCTATTATTCAGCATGATCTGAGAAGATCCCAAAGATCATCTCGCTTCAGTGGAAGCAAGGAAATCTGACCTTACCTGACCTTAACTGTCATAATAATAATAAATTTACAGTGTAAAAATAATCTAGATTAGATTAGATTAAAAAATTAAAGGCTTTTTATATAGTTACTTTGGTCTTCTTGTTTGGGGTGAAACATTTGGATGTGTTCCTGGCAGGTTTCGTAAAACCTGTCTGTCTGTCAGACTTTATCTGTGAGGGGAAACAGCGATGCACAAGAAACAGTGTTATAAATACACACAGTGCAATCAAAGCAGACAGAGGCAGACAAACACAGCGAGTGCAATGGCATTACATGACTGCATTAGCAAAAGAGAAGTCATTACTCCTTACTGAGGTAACAGCCACGAATAATCTGCAGTTGGACGCAGCAGGAAGAAGACAAGACAACAGTTTATTTTCTAATGGCAGCAGGGAAGGTAAATGTCTAGCTGAGTTTCTTTCAGCAGTATAGTGAAATAAACCAGTGTTTAAAGGAGCACTGATATTATAGAAAGAAATAGCCTATTATGAAACCATTTTCCACTATTCTTTTCTCTCCCAGTGATATTAGTAATGGGTCTGATCTTCAGAAGTACAGGAGTTTGGTCCCGGATTTAAATGCACCACAATCAAAATCTTTTGCAGAAGTGATCCTTAGAAGGCTGTGACAAAATAAACCTAAACGTTAATAATAGGGAAAAATGTTTTCCACTCAACATCTAGTAATAAATATGTGACATTTGGTAGATTACAACAGACAATAACTGTGACGTGTATCAGTGTGTGAAAAAACAGGACACGGAAATAACAGAAAATACACGGAAAATGGAATGTTTGCAACCAACTGGGCTGGAAACGTTTATGCTTGTATTTTTATTACGAAGCTTACAGTGCATGAATACTTCATTAAATAATTTAACTGTAAAATTGTCTGAATTGACCTAATGAGGTGGAACTATTGCTGTAGATGTAGTAACTTCTAGGTCTGCATTACCAAGATATTACAAATGCTTTACCCATTCCAAAGAGTAGAGTTTGCAGAACATCAACAAGGTAGTGACTAGTGCAGTCATATCACACCCTCTGGACCTTCCATTCTGATATTCACAGATACCAATTGGAAGTAACTAGGTTTTACTTTTTAGTTGGTCATGACCTGATTTTAAAGATCGAACATACAACAGGGCTGATAAATGATCCTATCACACCAGTCTTCTGTATTGTTTTGTTACAATGTTATTTCTTGGTTGCAGCCTCTTTGTCTGCTGAGCTTACATTATGTGCATTTACTATGACAGTATAGAATCAACAGCATGTCAGACACATGCAGTACATACACATTAAGCTGAGAAATGAAATATCCATTGAACGTGTTAGTCTTGCTAAGAGTAAGCTGCGGATAAGTTGTCAAGGGGCATCTTCCAGTGATTTGTGTTAGAATACTATTATATTTAGGCTGAGAATAGTTTCTTTAGGGGTCCCTGTGTTACCATAATGTTTGACATGTCTAGTAGCATCACAAAACTTCAGCTGTCTATATGGGAATCCATGATCTAAAAGGTACTGGAGGTGTCCACTTTCTGCACTGAGCTTGCTGCCCAGGTGAATTGGCAGGTTGGTGTTGGAGGAGTCATGGAACACAGTTCTAACTGTGGAACGAGATTTTTCTGCCAGTAAAAGCAAATGGCCTGTGGTGTCTCCAGGGACCAGAGGGGACCCTTCTTGGATGCCAGGGCCACGCAGGAAATCCTCCAGAGCTGAAGGATCTCAATTATTCTCAGAGAAAGAAAAAACAAGTAATGAAGTAATGTGAACCCCACAGAGCTGTCACATGTCCTGCGGGCTTCCTGTGGCTTCCATCAAGACCCAGGGCTTTATCTGTGCAGTTTCTTCAGCTCTCTCCTCTCCTAATCAACACAAATGATCTTGAGCAGAGATGATGTCACAAGGAGGTAAAAAGGTACTTAAAGGTAGGGTAGGCAATTTTGAAGAGGCTAGCATTAGCAACCTACCTTTGAAAGCATACAATTGCACCCTCTGTTCAGTGCAATCTCCAAATATTGTTATACAAATAGTTTGTACATAGTTTGACAACTATTCACTGTGTTACATGCACCTGTTACAAATATGTGATTTTGTTCCATATTTTTGTCGACTTAATGCAGGGAAGTTAATGCATGTAAATTTATGATGGTGGCATTTGAAGTGGAGTTTTCCACTGAGGTAAACAGAAGTTTACTTTAGCGGACATTTTGTACATCATTGATTTGTGTAATCAAAATTGATCATTCTTACAGTTTAATTTAATTTTTATTTATGTAGCATGTTGCAGTTCCTCATAGTTACAGGTAAACCAGCTTGGTGCTTGGTTGTAATTTTAAACCTTTTGCATTCACTTTAATCTGTAAACCTTTACTCAAGATCAGAGTTATTATAGTTTTGTTTTTAGTTTTATGTTAGTTTTACTAATATTTTGAACCAGCTTTTATTTTATATTTTTAGGTTCCATGTTAACTGTATAGCTATTAATAAATTGTTAGCTATCGTGTGTGGTTTTGTCATTTCGTTTATTTTTAATTGTTTTTCCAGTTTCAGTTGTAATATTTTGTTATTAATTTTAGTGCTTCTGCTTTAACTTATTTCGGTTTATTGTTAAGGCGTTCGTTTTATAACAATATTTATTTCTGTAAATAATTATATTTTTATAAATAATATGTATGTCTATATTTTATCTGAAACAGTGAAGTAAAAACTCACATCTAACTCTAAGTTACACTGGCTAAAAAAAACAAGCATTTTTACATCTGGGTCTTAATCCCTTGATTTAATGTCAATACAGATGATGTACAGAATACAGATAATGTCAGCATTACCTTCACTGAATAGGGACCTTTTTCAAAGGCTATTTTTTCCTCAGTGGTTTCTATTGTTCCTCTCTGCAGTACCTGAAATTATCCGTCCATTCTGTTGAAACCCATGGAAACCTTTCGGAAATCACACAGTGAATAGTGGAGCACATCTGCAGAAATTGGTGGGTGGTCAAAATGTTACTTTTGTGCTTGGATTAAAAGTAATTACCAGTTGATGACATGCATTTACTGCAGTTATTTTGTACGTCATACTGATTTGTCCAGTTCAAATGGGTGACAGTATAAAATGAAGAGGCGGTGTAATGGAGACTTTGAGCAGTTCCGAGCGATGGGCAATGTGACACCTGATAGGAGCAGAAAGCTAATTAAAGTATTGCGTCCACTGAAAGCCTCATATTATAATGCTCTGTTTTGTTCATAAATGTCCATAAGCCATAAGCACAGTTTGCATGCCTCATCTGCCTATCCTGCAGCATCTTGCAGGCATTTTCCTGTTTGTGGATGCTGGATTATGGTGCTACAGTCAGGTTTACTATAGTGCATTAGGTGCAGAATTACAGAATTGCCTCTGTAGTTGTGTTCCAGTCTCTTTGAAATGCTAAAGGTGCACTCAGGTCCACGGTCCATCTGGATATGTGCCCACTCGTCTACATCAATTTATGAATTACTTTTTCCACAATCACAGGAAATATACACAAACATCTCTTTTAAATAACATTCGGTTTACCGGCTGCTCCCACAGGCAGTTAAAGTACAACCACATACACACACAGACACAAAAAATGCTAACAGAGCATGTGCATACTGTATAGTAATATACCCTACCATACAAAAGTTTAGGGTCACTAAATGTAATAGTCTTAAAAAACTTTTGATCTGAAAGCACGTCTGAATGTTTTACATAATATGATGTGAAAAATAATTGTGATATCTTTTTAATTACAAAACTACAATTTTATTTACAAAAAATTTGTTAAAATGGATGATGGACTAAATAATTAAAAAGTAGCCAATAGGAATCTGGCATAGAAGTGAACTGAATACTGTACTGAAGTGAATATGGTTTAAAAAGCATCTGTGACGCCTCAATAAACTGGCTGATAAAATGCCAACAGTACATTTTTGCAAATTCTAGACAAAGGGCAGCTATTTTGAAGATACTATAATAAAAAAATTATTTTGGATTTTGTTTTTGTTTTGTCATCATAGTTCTTAATGCTGCATTTGTGTTATTATGTAGCTTTCAGGAGTTATATGCTATTTACCTAAAATGTGTGAAAAATAAAGAATGTGTAAGTGACCCTAAACTTCAGTAAATGCAGAAAAACCCTCTTTACATGTGAATTATTTAAAAATGAATTTACATTCTATTAAAAAATTGTTTTAGCATGAATTATTGCACAGTAATTGTGCTATCCGAGTCATCCACACAAACTGCTAAACCTAAAAATGAAACAAATGTCTATAACACTGATTTAAACCTTCATAGCACTGGGTGAAAATGAACTGGGGGTGATTAGCTAATGTATCCCAGTCTTTGCACTGAACACCACATGCTAAAACATCACCACTCTCTTTAGTAAGTTCGCCCCACAGTGAAAGAGAGTCTGAAAGGATTTGAAGTCTTAAGCGAGGGAAGAACTCAGAACAGCGGCGGTCTGTCAGCCAAAGATGACAGCATTAGCATTAACATGCTTTCACTGTGCTGGCAGGAGGCGGTCGCTAATGGAAACCCTTCAAGGTGGCATTTTTGACTGCCCACTCCTTGATATCTTTCAGTGGTCATAAGATTCATGTTGACAGGCTATTAAAGCACAACTCCCAGACAGAGCATGCAGTGAGGGATTGGCGTCAGATCGAGGGGGAGGGAGGGTTAGGAGGTGTAAACCCAGCTAACAATTTTAGGTTGTGTGAACGTTTCCCTAATGTTTCCATTAAGTACCAAAAACATTAAAAGTTATTTTGAACGTTCTTGGAATGTTTGAAACGACCTGTTTTTAAAGGTTGTGTTAACGTTACGGTTATGAAAGTGTTATTTAAACATTTTAAAATTCTGTAATGTTTTTAAAACATTCTACTAACAACGTAAGAATAACTTTTTTGATATGAGATACATATAATGTTAAAAAATTTCTACAAACATTGCTCAAAGAATGTTTTTGATAACTTTGACAGAACCTTTAGCGAACAGTAGCCAACATTCTGAGAACATTTCCTGTTAGCAGGTAAGATGCAGAAAGGACCTTGTTTAGGGAGGATTAACCTTCTGTGCTTCTGGATGTTATTAATTAACAGCATGCTGGAACAGCAACCTTGCGGTCATGCTGTATTTAATGTTATATTTCTAACAGGAATCTGCTAGGATGTCATAAATATCATTATAGAAATGCAAATGTAGCGTGTCTGCATGCAAATACTTGTGATTGGTACCTCCTATGTTATGATGGAATATATCACTATTACAGTACTGAAGCGCATCATTAATGTTGATGAAAAATGCTGCTGCCCTGTGCCCCTAGTCCTGTCAACATACATGGTAAACCGCTTTATTAAAATGGCAAAGAAAAATGTTCATAAATGATTGTGCATAAGGTTTAAAGAGATAGCTGACATAATCTAGACTGATACCTTTAGGGAGATAAAGTTTGCTGCCACCCGCAGGTCTGGATCACATGACACCTTAAGTGCCGACTTGATGAATCATCCCCACACACATTGTTTTTTTGACACTCTCTCATGGCAAACTGCATCAATCTCTTTAAATGCCTGCAGTTTTTCTATAACACCGGGATTATGTAAAGCACTATAATAATATGGTACATGTAGACATTAAATAACAGCATTTTCAAAAGCATATCATGGCAGTATACACAGAACCATTCAACAGTTTAGGCTCACATATTTATTAATTCTTATTAATATTTATGCCACATTTTAGAGTAATTGTATATGCATCAAAACTTTGGAATAACACAAATGTAATGCTGCTTTGTCCTTATTGTTTGGTCCATCATCCATTTTAAAAACATCTTTTAAAACAAAAATTGTAGTGAATAAATAAAGTCAACCTAAACTTTTAATGTTAATATATTTTCTTTTCTCTGTCTTTTGAGATTTAGGGTGGAATATGACCTAGACATGTTCCTTACAGGGTTTGTGAGACACCCTGTCAGAGCTCGGCATTACAACAGATCTCTGAAATCTAATGTTCTCTCTGTCCATCATAATCACAAACTCAGCCTCTTCTTCTGCTTTCTGACCCTCCGCCCACAATTATGTGCCTCTGACCCTGAGTGGGCCATCCGCCTGGATGACAAACATTCTGCCTAAGGACAGCCATCGAATCTGAGCGTATCAGACAGGCGCTGTTCTATTGCTCATCCTGCCTGTGTGGAATACTGAATTCAGAGCTGACCGAATATGTCTAACACCCCCCATCCCCCAAAACAAAACCTATTATGCCTTTCATTTTAGCTTTCCTCTTTATCCATTTCACTGTTTTCATTTAAACTCATAAATATCAAGCTGGTAAAGTTTAATACCGTGATACAAACTCAAACATTTGCGATCAGCTCAGTGGACATACAAAGGAAGGGTGTGGCTATGAAGAGAGCAAATTCAGGCTAACATGCATTGTAGACAGGCCGCGAGTCGATCAAAACAGCGGTTATCTCAGCAGGTGGGCGTACACTGTCTGCGTTCAGCTCTCATAACCTTTCACAGCGTTCAAGGAACCCTTCACATCTCCTGAGCTCAGAGTATTTAAACAGCCACGATCACAGGCAGGTTTCCGGCTTCAGCAGCTCATGTTCTGTAAACAGTAAGTTGCTGTAATTTGACTTAATTCAGTGGCAATTCATTCCAGGGCTTCACCAAACACCACGAGAGGCAGAAATTAAAAAAAAAACAGCGCATACAGGCGTCTGGTGCCATTCTCCCTCTAATTACAGCTATTGATGAAAAGCAAAAAGCACTTACATGTAATTACAAATCTTTTAGAAGCAACAGCTGTTGTCACGACGATGACTGAACGATAGAGACCAGAAATGGAACGCACGGAATGGAACACACACAGTTATATCATACAGCTATTGATTTTTATTGTATTTAATCTTTGTTTATTTAGAGCCCTGGAGGAAGTTAAAACGCTAATCTAAAAAAGTCTGAAATATTTGTGATATAAGAACCAATATTATAAAAATATAATAATACAATTATTATATCTAATTATATATAATTACATTCTATGATATATATAATTAAGTTATAATTATAACTATATGTTTGGCATCTGATAACTGTGATATTGTAACATCTGCAGACATGTCAAGATTCCTGATGCTTCATAATTTATCTCTCACATCACGCCCTCTTTCACTTTCGTTATTTGGAAACGCAGGGCCAGTATATTCCACAAAAGGATGAGTAAATAATAACAAAATTTTCAATAATGAACAATAGAGTGAGAAAAAACGCTGTTTGATAAAAATATTAAAGAGTAAATATTAAAGCTTTTTCTGTTGAATTGTGAAAACTGTTTTGTTAAAATGCATATGTTCTTTCAGTTTTCACTGTTTTGTTGAATAAGTAGTTGCAGTGCATTCTTCATTGAACAGATTCTGTCAATAGGCAATTGTCCTGTTATTTTCTGTCTATGTTGTTTTCCCCAAAACACATATAATGACAGAAAATGTCTTTATAAATATCAAATAAATATGTAAGAAGTGATACTGCTTTTCGGGAGTCCTATTCATAGATTGGTTCACCAAAAAATGAACATTGCCATGATTTTTTCATGTCATTTCAAACTCGTATTATCTTCCAGCATACCGTCTGTCTTACATCACTGTATGTGTCACAGGCACAAGGGCAGCCACATATTACATGTGTTCATGTTTTTATATGTGTTTCTATTCAACAGCTCATAACTGTACAGTTGAGTGTACAGACTGAGTGAATGACATCAGTGCATATACATAGATTACTTCACTCGTTTGCTGTTAATTCATTCCTCTTCCTCTCTCATTTTATTCCTTCCTGTTCTCAATGTGTCCCTCTCCTGGGTCCCCGGGCTGTGCATCACAGTCCTTGTTTGCCTGGTTTGATTAAGATGAAAATCAATCACACTACGCTTGTGGAAAATACAAGCAAAGAATGTTATAGAGGGTCTCTCTCTCTCCTGAGTGTGTGTCTCTCTCTTCTGTGTGTGTGTCTCTCCCTCTCTCTGTTTACCTTTCTGTTTCTCACTCTCTTTCTTCTGAGTGTGTGTCTCCCTCTCTCTGTCTTTCTCTATCTCTTCTGTGTGTGTGTCTCTTTCTCTTTTGTGTGTCTCTTTTTTCTCTCTCTCTGGTTTGGCTATTTTCTACACGCAACGTTTACAGATTTTTCTATTTTATGGCTCAGAATTATAATGTCACACAAAGAAAACGTTCCTTCATTCCTCTGTTATTACGCAGAGTTAGTTAAAAATTAAGCAGAAAAAAGTGTTAAAATTTAACAGATGTTGTAATTGAGCCCTGAGAGAGGAAGTGTCTTGTTAAGTAGTGCTCATAATGAGTAACACACTATTAAAATTACAATACTGTCTGATCTGAGGTGTCACTCATGTCCGCAGCACAAACGTGTGGGATTAGTTCACATTAACATCCTGGGCTTTAGAATGAGCAAATGTAATGGAGACACCACTAATAATGTAACATGACCATCAGAGCCACGATTTCATCAAACTAATAAAACAGTGCAGTTTGAGCAGTATTTTTAATTATTTCTGTGATTAATTCTGCATTTTATGTCTTGCGTTAACCATCCTTTAACACTGGTGTTTCTTAAGAGATGTATATGTCTATAGATCTGTATCTACATTCTTGGCCAGTACTTTGTTCTTTAACCACGGTATTAGCTACATTTATATTTAGCTATTAAATAAAATGCATTACATAAGTAAAAGGAGACAAGGGGAGAATGTGTCACACATTGGGGGCACAAATCCTTCCTAAATACAGTAAAACACTATATGTACAACTGCATTGTTATCCCAACAAACCTTGTGTTCAGAGAGCAGGAGGAAGTGGACACACACATAGAGTGGAGATGCAGCCGGCACTCTGGAATCAAGGCCTTCTGTTGAGTGTCTGATCTCTGTCCAAAATCAGGTCCAAGAGTCTGCAGAGGCCCACAATTTTACACTTCACATTTGCTTGTCATTTATTTCTTTGATCGTAAATCCAAGCTCAAATCTGAAAGAAAAAGGAGAAAAAATGTAAGCACATGCCATCTATGAGAAACTGTAAACCACACAAAGCAGAGATGGGTACAGTTCCAGCTAACAATTTAGGTTGTAAGAAACGTTTCTGTAACGTTTCCATAAAATAAAATGTAAAAAAAATATATTTTGAAATATTGTAAGAACATTACTCAAGCTGAGACGAAGCAGAGAGGGGTACAGTACAGTATCTCATGTAAACTTATTTTTCCTCCACATACACACATCAGTTTTGGTATAATATGGTGTGAAATAAGAGTGTGAACTTGCCAAAGAAGATGAAGAATGTTAGTAAAAACAATGGAAGTGCTGATAGTTCAAAATTGATTGTAGGAAACAGGAACACGGAAGCTCTTTGCACTTGTATGGATGGCTGGTTCTCTGATCAGCACAGCCTGGCACCTGTCAGCTCATTCGATCGATTGATGATGAATGAATGCTGCACTCATGGCTTTTAAGAACAGGGCTGGTCCTCCATATCATAATGTGGATGTACAGATGCACTTCCCACAAAGTGTTTAGTAACTTTTAGGACAATCATATTGTTTTATTACATGCCCCGCTGGAATACATGATTCTGATTGGTCAGTTGCGACATTTTGGGGTCAGTTATTCCCTGATAATGACCACTGCAACTGATAATGAATCAGGTACTCATCCAGGTACTAAGTCATCTTGACTGGTACTGCTTTACCCCTTTCATCTGTGAGTTATGAATTCCATCACTGATCCCTCGGTGTGAGTTATTATTGCATGGGAGTGAAGTGGGAACAATGCGCTGATGCAGTGCCAGCTGACAACTGCACTGCAAAGTCTACATATTGTATACATTAGAGTATGTGTTAGAAACAAGTTGATATTATGTTGATAATGTAATCTAATAGTAGGTGGCAGAAAATGCACTATTTAGGGTGTACGTTGAGGTCCTACCCTGTGTGGTTTATTTTGCAATAACAATTGGCTAGATAAATATTATCCCATACTTAGTTTTCTCTACAGAATAAAACTATGAGTTTTAAATTATTAACAGTCTTTGTCTCTGACCTAAAACTTCTTGTTTTTATTAACAAACACATTTAAAAGTATTACTTCATCTCAAGAACAATTTGTCCACTAGATTTGGGGGTGATTTTAACGTTATTAGAATTGAATTAAGATGAAACATATTGCTATACTGTATTTTTAAAAATATGAAAGCATGATTTTGCATTTGACTCTAATCCATCAAACTAAAGACCTTATCTCTATACAATACACCACAAAATACCACAAATTCTCATTAATTTGAATCAGTGATGCAAAATGTCCCATATTTGTTCCAGTCCTTTCCATTAGACCGTCAAACTGCATCTGTGTTCAACATTAAAAATAGCAAATGTCTGCCAGGTATCGCCAAACTGTCTAACAAAAACAAACCAGCATTAAATACAGCACAATTACTCATCAGTCAGACTGTATCACACAGCATTGTGCTTGCAAATATGCAAACAAACATCAGCCGTTTAGCAGATGCACAGTTAAATTAGACTGGATCCAGTGCAGGACTTCTGAAGACTCACATTCCTGATCACGTTGTTCATTGTCGAAACTGCATTGTTTAATATCAGTACATTTATGGATGTGATCACTCATTCTCTGCTCTTATTGGATGGATTCAGGACAGGCATGCTGCATTATGACAGCTTCCAATTATGAATCTCTCCAAATACTTTTGCATTGGTCCTAAATAGGGTTTTAAACTCACAGATATTTCCTGTATGATTGAAATGTGTTCAGAAAGTTTACCTTTCAACTCTGAATAATCCTGGAAGAGATCATGGCACAGGTCATGAAGAAGTCCTATAAAGTTTGAAATTTTCCCTTTTGGAGTCATTGCTTTTAAAAGAAGGACACTGCCTTTAAAACCTACTTCAAGTTATTGTTCTTGGGATGGATTCATTCAGTTTTAG
Organism: Chromobotia macracanthus; assembly: GCA_036877525.1. Lineage (NCBI taxonomy): Eukaryota > Metazoa > Chordata > Actinopteri > Cypriniformes > Botiidae > Chromobotia > Chromobotia macracanthus. Next base: position 6,475,579 of record JAZGTH010000067.1, on the reverse strand, counting down.
AGATACTGTGGAACGTTTATTCTCTGTGGGTTATCGAGCGGCCCATTTTGACAAATGCATTAAAATCAGCTCACGTAGCATCAGAACCAGTTAATCTTTTCATTAGCTTCTTTTCCGTTTAAATAACTCTATTTTCTCTCCACTAATAGTGTATTTTCATTTGCTCAGTGTCTCATTTGCTGAACGTTATTGAATTTAAGAGGAACAGTTTAATTTCTGGCTTTGCGGACGGATATTTTAAACTGGCCTGCTGAGAGACCTGTCAAATGAATCTTCTGCACAACACACTGGTCACCGGGTCTCCTCATTTTCTGCATTGTTTGCCCTTTTAAGTCTATTAAAATGGAGAAATGTGTATTTGGGCAGAAATATGAATCTGTCAGTAATGCTTTTGATTAAACAGGCATGTTGGATTTGGCACAGGCCAGCTGTTCAGGAAACAGAATCTCACAAAACCTCAGGATAGGAGTCAGGTTATATTTCACACAAAAATAAAAAAAAAAAAATATTTTGTAGATTATAATTAATATACATTATATTATAAAGATAATAAAGTTAATGTGTAGGTCTGCTGATTTTTAACAATTAAATAGACCTAAATATTCAAATAAAAACAATCATTGTATTACAGTAGTGTTGTTGTTTTTTTACAGTATAGAATGAGAAATTAAGAATCTAATGAGAGCAATGAAATTAAAAGCACTTTTTTGCTGTGATGCTTTGGTCACAGAAGTGCTGTGAAAATTACTCCATAGGAAAGAAAATGTCTCTAATATCTCAATTATTTCTTCTAGACAACCATGAGATTAAATGAAGAGCAAATGGAAACTTAAGTCTCCTGTGTCTCAGATATTTCTAAGAAAAATCTCACAAATGTCTCCAATAGAGTTTTAGAAGAGATCTCAGCAATGTCACAAACTAGGATCAGATTTGTCAAGTCTGCAGTCAAAAGTCAAGATTATTGTTGATTTTAATATGAACTACGATTATAGGGCTATAAGGCTATAAGACTTTTATAAAATTATATGCCTAATTATACTCAACAATTATCTCATTTGTTTCTGTTTTATTTTTTCCTAAGCAATTTCAGGAGAAACATCTGAGACAAAGTCAATACTGAAACACAACTGAGATCTCCATCAAATCTCTTGAGCTTTGAGAGAGCAGCCTTGGAGCCATAAAATTTTACTCTGGGTTGTGCCATATAGAGGTCACTTGAGACTTCATTAAAAAAACTGTCCTTGAGCATCTGTCTCTAATAATAAATTCAAAAGCAACAAGAGTTTATGTGGTTGTGTGCAGCTAGCTTTAAAGTGCATACGCTTCCGTGTTTAATTCATCCTCCAAAGTGACAGTAATTGCTTGACTCACGGTTTTCTCCCCATACACAAACTCCAGAAGTGACCAGGCACCTGTCACATCAGATCTGCAGACGTCTGTGAAAACAAATGAAAGCAGGACATTGGCTGCTCTGAGCTCACTAACTGGGATTAGAAACATCTTGGTGAATCTCTAAGGAACAGAAACATGTGCTTTTTCCCTCGCATCTCACCCATAGAAGCAGTGGAGGATGTATAAGGATGGTTTCACTGGGACTGCCCACCAAGAGCACTTCACGCTGCTGAGATGAAGACAAGATATGTAAAATGCATTTGAGAGGAAACATTTAATCTCCCCAGAGAGAGTTGTTTTTCCTTATAAAGTTGATGTGTGATATGTACCTGAATGACATCACTTCCTGAAGTTTTGACACATACACAGGTCACATGAGCAGCTAAAATCCTCAAAAATGAACTATTGTATGTCATTGCATGCCATTTAACAGACAAATAAAACACCAGTGTTATTAGAATTGCCTGTCTACATTAGCCGGACATGAAGCATTATTGAAATATCCAATAGGGGAAAATGGGGATAGATGTCACAGTTTATTACTTTTTACTTTCTGAATATTTTTCAGAATAGGTTGTTAAACATTTTGACCAGTATAATTGAATGGCTGCACATTCTTAGAAGTTCAAAAATACTTTTACATTTTTTAACATATTTGGTATTTAATGGAAACATGACAGTAACATTCTTACAACCTAAAATTGTTAGCTGGGATGGTAATAAACAGCATATTTTGGCTTTTCAGCTAAATTTCAACAGCAAAAAAAGTAAGAAACATAAAACAATCCATGAAATATGTTTACCCGACATCGCCCCCATCACGTCACTGTTGGTCATGTGACTTGTGTCAACTCTCTATATGATCAATGACTTCTGCTTCTTTTAAACTATTGTATAAACAACACAGTCGAAAAGTTTGGGAATTGCAAATGTGCACATGCTGGAAAACTATCACATACAAAGCCAAACACTGACAGGTCCTGCTGAATGATGTGGAAGAACAAGTTCTCCATGGCACACTGATGAGGATCTATGAAAGATGGTCCTGAGGTTGACACCTCGGCAATGGTCTGCCATGTCCTGTCAATCTTCTGGGCACAAGTCCAATCATCCAAACATACTGAGGGCAGAAACAGACAAAACATAAAAAAGAATGAGGAAACTGTTTTCTGCTTGCAAGAGATTTTGTAGAGGTACAAAAATGTGTTAAAATACTTTTATAGGGATTGTGACCAACAATAGGCAGCGTAGAAGTACCATTGTGCTGTCTTCAAATTGTATCTGAAGTTAATTTCAAAATGAAATAGGACATAAAAGTGAACATAAATATAAAGTTTAGCTGTCCTAAAACAGCCTTTTTCTTCCAAACCCTGTAACCTGTAAAGTCCACACTAACTAAAGGATCCAGTTACAGCCACAAAAGTTATAAAACCACAGAAGAAGCTCTTTAGTCTCCGGTTTAGCAAAAAACATCTACGGTATGTACTTGTTTTAAGAAGCTAAAAATCAACAGGCACTAGCAAAATTTTAGAAAGGCAGCATTTGGTCATATTTGGTTTGAAACCACAAAATTGCAACACTAAATATGAAATATCTCATAATGTTTCGCACGTACACAGTCATACACAAACTTTATCTTGCCCTCCTGTCTTCTGTACTGATGACATGCTTCTGATTTTTTACCTCCCACCATTCTCACCATCACTTATTCTAAGGGCTGAACCTTATCTAATGATCGCTCCCTGGGCAATAATATTAGACCTGCCTCTGAGCGCAGGGATTCGTTTTGGAAAGGTCAAGTTTTGCATTTACCGCCCCTTCGTTGTCGCCGGGGCACGAGAGTCTTCCGTCGTGGTAGGATTGCATAATTATGTGACGGGTGCTGGAGGTGCGGGTGTCACCACGATGACACCTCTCTCAGATACGTGATATCTACCTCACACAGGAAGTGGCCAGGGTTAAGAGTCTAAAGACTGCTTGTCCCAAACTCCAAGATTAATTGACTGTGGAAGGAGTGAGATAAAGAAACACATTAAGACTAAAGAAATCTGCCGGTATCCAGCTGCCCGCAAGATCCGCTTCGGGTTTTAAACACTATTTTTAAGTCTGTTTAAATGTTCCAGAGCTGTCCAACAGCTCTGTCAGTCTTGTGGCACCTTCTAAAATATTTTGAAATTGTCATTTTAAAACAGTCAGCTCACCTTGACGCAATCAAAGGCTGTCTGTCACCCAGAATATCTTTTTGTTTAATAGAGGCCTATTAAAGAATAATTGATTCTCTTTCACTTTGGATTTCTCTGTAGATGCTGTGTTCTGCTCACATTCATCCCCCGGCAGTAATCTTCAGACACAAAACAAGAACTCTGTGGTCAAAGACAGTTTTATTCCTCATTAGAGTTGCCGATGATGGACAGAGCTTAATATAAGATCAGAGAAGAAGTGCTATCATGTGGAACAGGTTTGATCAGCATTCCTCATCTCCTCGCTGTCTTCTCTTATATGACCCCAAAATCTATCATCTCCAAAATGTACGAGTTGACAAAACCAAGATGTAAATGATTAACGGTCAGGGTTGAGAATTTTTTCTATCTACCAAACATCTATCATGAAATTTACCCTGTTTTGTCCAATTCATCATTCTTCAGCAGGAAGGAAGCAGGTATTTGGTCTCCTGTATGAACAATGAATCAGATAAAAACATGCAGAGTGAGAGGAATAGCAAACTGATGACAGATTACGAAGGCAAACATTTTCTGTGGAGTAATGTGGTCTGATGAATTGTGGTCAATGAGACCAGAAACATGCATTACAAAAGAAAACAGTTTCCTTTCGATTTCATGTTGATGCAAGATTAGTTCTACACAGGATGCTGAATTTCTGTTGTCATGGTAGATAATTCAGCAGACTCAGTGTTTGTTACATTGTAAATTGCAGATACATTTATAATTTCAGATGTCATGGTGCCTCAAGGATACTAATGCCTAAAAAACTCCAGGAAGTGAAGTGACTTCATGGTGACAAAGACTCATCCTGGTGGAACTTCAGCTTGTGTCATTCTCCTGTCTCACAAAAGCTCTTTCTCTCTCTGTTAAATATTTGAATAAGTCTTTGCACGTGGATGCAGGATTTGGCCTCATTGCTATTCTGGTAATGAGCAGAGATAAACACTTTGTAATCACCATCACATTCAACACACTCTGGATTTCATTTCCACACCCTTGCTCACAAAGTCCAGCATTAACCAGAACTTCAGTGTGTTCACCAATGAACCCTTAGCATTTAAATACATGCTAAAATCAAACTTTTAAATCACAGTGTTCCCTAAAGCACAGTGATGTTCAACAGCCCAGGTGATACCTGACAGTTAATGATCACCTGGGAGCCATACGTTTGCATGGGAAGATGTCTGAATCGCATCAGAAGGTCCATGCGGAACCTGCGGCCACAGAACTCCACAGCTCAGAAACTCCCCGCATTAATACGTTTCGACAGATCCTTTGCCTCTTGAGTGTTCTTTTAATAAATATTTGAGTTAAATCGATTATGCCTTTAGCTAGCGATAAGAGTGAAGTACTCTTAGTTCTGCTCAACACGCTTTACTGTATTTAAATGCATACAGAGTTAACTCTGCAGTTCTGTTTGGAATATAAAAACCTATCATGAGTTTTAGTAGAGTGCACTACAAAACATCATTTAAAAATACTACTTTTAAATAGTACTTATCCAGCCGTCCATCAAAAGTCTTACTAAGAGCCCTTACCAAGCTAACAATTTTAGACTGTGATAACGTTTCACTAATGTTTCCATTAAGTAACAAAAATGTTAAATGTGTTATTTTGACCATTCTATTAAATTTTAGACATTATTGCTTGGTTGTAAGAATGCAATTTAAACTTTATTTTTTTATTCTGTAATGTTTTTAAAACATTCCACTAACTACTTAAGAATAATATGATGTTATTCATAGTATTGATATATATGATACATAGCAATAGAAAAGTTCTACTAATATTACTGCACAAACATTTTTTGATAATGTTGACAGAACTTTGGAGAATGTTACCCGACATTCTGAGAACGTTCCCTGTTAGCTGGCTAGGACCTCAAGAACAGGACAACATGAAGACTTAAATCTTTCAGTATCACAAGCACTGCCTGATAACAGGATGTTGCCACAAATGAATTCCTATACTGAGTCAGGTTAGCATAGAATTCATGTTTGTGTTCCATCACATTGCATTGCACAAAAGTTGTGACAAACTGATCAATGGTGAGTCATTTGGAGGTCTGACTGTGATGTGGATTGAACATTTGTCTTTGTTACCTGTGCTTGTTTAACAACAGGGATTTCTACAAAACAGCAATTTATCAGAGGCAGAGAGAGCGTTGGTCGCGCAGCTGAAGGCGATGCTGCCTTTATTAATTATCTGCTTAATGACTAATTTAAATTTTAAAAGCAGCAAGACTGTCTTGGGAAGTTCAAAGACTACCAGCCCATTAGTTTTGTGGTCAGTGTCGCAGAAATAATGGCCTCTTGTGAAACTGGGTCTGATTTGAAATCTGTTCCCTGTCTCCCAAATTGCTGATGTACATCAGTAAACATTCTGAAATAAACATACATTCTCCATAATAGGAATTTGTATCAACATGGCAGGAACAGCACTAGCCAATTAGGATTATGAAAATAGTGTGTCTATCAGTCAAGCACACACACTAACACACACACACACACACACACACACACAGAATAATCAAGAAAATCTTAAACGTGTCTGTGTTTGTGTTGTTGTAGTTTTAAAAATTCACTGAAAATGCTGCAGCATTTAAAAATCACTGTAGCATGTTATGATCACAAACAAATGGGTTGTTACTGTGGTACGCACAAATCCAGTTCATTTTCTCTTTTCACAAACACGGTTTTATTTAGAAAGTAAAAAGCTGCGGCTGTCCTGTTTCATTTCTGCCTTTTAGCTGAAAAATGTCAAAACCACTATGTTCAGGTGCACAGGCCATGCTGAAGATACTGGTTTTGACACAGAGAACATCTTGGCATTTCTCTGGTTTAAAACTGTATTATTTGTATTTTTTGCATGTTTTAAACGTGGCAAGATAGAACAAAATCAAGCGAACCCAAATAAGAGCAGTTTTGGAAACCATGCATTATGTAAATATGCATTTCTATGCAGCTAGAATATTTGTTTAAAAGGATCAAGTTTACCTGAATTCACCAAAAGCAAAGCAAACTAAAGAGTGCAGGGAAAACTAAACATCATCCAAAGACTCGGGTGTGTGGGGTGAAAAACAGATCAAGAAATAAATAAAAACGGCCCAAACCCACAAACCTTGGGTGTGACATTTGCTTTGAGGTATTAATGGCTCCTTTCACATACTCATGGTCTAATCCAGACTGCAGCAATGAAGGAAAAGCATTTCCATAGAATTCCACTAGCAGGCAAAATTGCATAAATGCAAGTTGGTGAAAAACCCCTTTCATCACTCAGTGGGATTAAATCGCCCAGCTAAACCCAGATCAAATATTGGATTGTTCAGGCTCGTTCAAGGTGAGATGGAAGTGAATGGGAAAATATATGCATATCTTTACAGCAAAGGGTTTAAATCGATTTGATTGGTGGATCTCTCTGTGTTCTTTCTCATCATCAACACAATGAGGCACTGATTTGCTTACAGGTTGACATGCATGAGGATGTTTCACTTTTCTGTACTTGCCTTCATTTGCATACAGATGTAATGTAATGTAATATTGCTATGTTATATTGTACAATGCAAGTATAATCTTAAATTGTAAATGAAAGTAATCATGTAGAAAATGTGATATTAAAAAAACTCTCAAAGACTTCCATTTTTCTGCATAACATCCAGGTTTATCAGCACTCTACAAGATCCTCTTGTTTTTTCTTTATAGTTTTGACCATCCAATTCATCTTGCACAAGCCTTAACAATAAAGTGTAAAGTGGATATTTCTACAAATATCCACTTGTTAATTGTTTACCACACAAAATCATGGTAATGATGTTGACATTTCAAGATCAACCCTTAATGACAAACACAAAATATTAAAATGCTGAAATAGAAACCTTGGCACTGTAACCTTTTTTGAAAGGATGGTCATGCCATTATGACATTTGTATATAAAGAAAAACATTCATTATTTATATGACAATAACCTGTCAGCTAAATTCTGAAAGTATATGAAGAGATAAAGAAAAAGCAGCCAGCTTTGCTTTTGTTTTCATCAAAATGTGCATATTTGTTAGTAGGTCAAGGAGAGCTTGGAAACAGAGATGGGGACGAAACAAACCAAAGTGTCCACATCATAAAGAAAAACATATCAATAAATACATTTCCCATATTTTTGCTTATGCCTTTGGAAAAGTCAAAGGATGCATAACTGTTCATTTCTAAAATACAAAAGACATGTTTTGTAAATTGACTCCATTGGCGTTGGTTATGCATATATATATATATATATATATATATATACACACACACACACAAACACACATATTAGTTTAGGCAAACCAGCCATATATATATACACAAACACACATATTAGTTTAGGCAAACCAGCCATATAGCAATCAGAAATTAAATTTTTTTAGTAGAGCCCATAAAACGAGATATAATTCTGATTTTTTTTCTGCAAATTTATCTGCTTAATTTAACTAATGGAAAAAAAACAGTAAAATGTGGCATGTGATAAAGTTTAAGCACCCTTTCAGTCAATAACATCACTTTTGGCAGAAATCACAGCTTCTAAATGTTTCTTGTAGCCAGCTAACTTCTTTTCTACTCTTCCTTTAGAAATATTAAGTTGCTTTTCCTTACAGAATGGCTAGGGACCATCAAGGCTATTCCAAAACTTATTTTCATTTCTTGAGACAGTTCATGGTTGTTTTTTATGGTTTTGTTAAAATATCCAGTCTCCTTTCAGCTTTAGTTTACAATATCCTAACAATAATCATAATAATTTCCTGTGCCAATATTATAGTATAATAGATCCAGCCTCCTGTTTAAATGTTGACAGAGTTCGTTTATTCCAAAGCTCGTTTTTCTTCTCCAAACATACCTGTGATGATTGTGGCCAGAGTTCAAATCATCAGATCACAGCACTTAGTTAAAGAAAGACTCTGGGAGATGTAGTCACACAGTGTTAGAGACTGAGAAATACCAAGCTCTAAAACTGTCCACACCTGACTTATTTCAAAGACTGATGAGACGATGAAGTTGAGACCTTACTAACAAATAGCACTAGCGAATTAACAGAAGGTGGACAAACTTTTGCACCTGCCACATTTACTGTATTTTTCCCAGCTGTTAAATTAAGCAAATAAATGTGTTAAAGTTGCAGTCACATCTTCTGATATTTTTACACACTTAATTAAAGAAAGCAAAAAATAAAGCACACATGCTATTTTAGTTGTACGTGTGTCAAAAAGTTAATGAAAGCTGTACAATTGAAATGACCTCAAACTGTTTTGGTTTATTCTACGATGAAAGCTTAAAATTATGATGGATAATAAATGCTGGAATCTTATACCATTAGGAAGGAATGACAAAAACAGAATAGAGAAAGTAGAAAGGCGGAGAGGCCATGATAAGTGCTCTGGCCGCTTTGAAGGATATAATTGAAAAATTGTTCACTGACTAAAGCAAATTTACACAGAAAACGAAAAGAGAAAGAAAAATATATTGTCCTGATTGATTTCAGGGGAGAAGTGTCTTCAAAGGCAACTTGTCTTACTAAATGATCTTTTGTCACATAAAATACATAATGACGTGACTGCTGATGTCCACACTGTGAAACTTTTAATGCTGTTAATAAATTATGTTTGAAACAATAAGATCATTTTGGAGATTAAACTTCTATTTGTTCTAAAAACTCTGATTGAGGTTATTCAGTTATTGCAGTTTTTGAGTGTGATCAATTGAAGAGTGTGTTTTAAATTAACTGTTTGTTCTACACACGGACACGCTGTAATGGACACCCTTCATCATTGTCATCTTAAGGTATTATTTTACAATGATAAAATCATCAATAGTTTCATTACAATCATAATCATTCATGGGCTTTTTTGAAAAATTATTGAATTATTGAATTATTTAAAATGCGCAATAGATTTGTAGCAAAATATATTCTTTTAAAATATAGGCAATTAAAGCATAATTTTTGTCATTGTTTTATGGACAATGATGTCTATATAAGATATCTATATAGGGGATGGATGCTTATATACAGTGTGTGAATATATATATATATTCTATATATATTCTATATATAGTATATAGAATAGCTTCTGTGGTTCCTAAACTAGTTTTGCCAAAATCAAAATTAATCAATCTGCAAGGCTGCGAAGTTATTGGGATACTGATGTTAGATTTAATGCCAGCATTTGCGTCTGTAGAAAACCATACTAATTTAACAAATAACTAAAAACTGTCTACTGTCATTAAATGTCATGTCAAACATTAATGTCATAACTGCATATTATTAGTGAACTATTAATAGCAGCAAACTGAGGATGTACAAAATCACGATGAACTTGGGCTGTCTGAATGACTCGGCTGTGTTAAGAAAGCCTCATAATGAGGCTGATTTACATCAGACCAGATTTACAGCAAACAGCAATATATTTTGTTTCTTAGCGATATATAGATGCATTTTAACACGGTTAGCAACAGATATTCGACAAATAAACAGGCTAAATAACTATAACATTTTAATACACATAACTATTATAGCTCTGACACAAAAATCTCTGACTTTTCACAGTTTTTTCATAACAACAAGCACATTGCTCACAGCAGGAAGTCTGAAGTCCAACTGTAATTGTCTTCAAATGTTTTGTTGAAGGCGATAAATTTGTTAAACAAGTTGTGCTTTGATGGTTGTTGAGGCAATGCCGGGAAAGGGATGAATTTAGAACTTCTCTTAAAGGGTTTAACATGCGCTCTCTCTCACGCTCTAGAAGTCGCGTTTTTAAATGATTCCCTTTTAAGCCTCATCAGTGAAAACTTTAGGGAAAAACGTGAGAAAAACTTACTACTTGACCTCACCAATCAACTAGTTGGTTGTTGGCACCTATCCCACCATCCTGAATCATCTCTGCACCAAGCAGAATTGCAAAAACAACAACTTTTTCCAAACAGGCCTCCCAAACACTCCAGCCACCCCCATACAGGCTACCCAGCTAACAGGGAACATTCTCAGAATGTTAGAAAACATTCTCTAAAAGTTCTTCCAAAGTTATCACATTCTCACTATATATCAAACACGTATTATTAAGTTGTCAATGGAATGTTACAGATTAAAAAGTTTGAATAATGTTATTATAACCAAGCAATAACGTTAACACAACGTCTAAAAATGGTCATTTTGAACATTGCTAGAACAATCCGAATAACACGCTTAGGTTTTTGTTACTTAATGGAAACACTAGGGCAGTGTTCTTACAACCTAAAATTGTTAGCCGGGTAATATCAAAGGCTAATGTTAACAAAACCAATAATAAAGGCATGCTTACCTGTTGGGAAGAACTCAAGAAGTTCAGCATCGATTCTTTTTAGGAGTTCTTTCATAATGCTCCACCCTGTGCACATCATGCAGACATTTATTCATGTTTAATCCATGCTTAGCCATACCTTACCATGTCAAACTGTTCAAAAACAAACACTAGCACCAAAGTGTTTACACTCGAGACACCGTATAAAAGTATAAAAAGTACGTTTTTTAACAAAGAAAAATTGAACTTTACTTGCAAGCGTTCAGCATTTCCAGACACTCACAAAACGTCCATCATTTTCCTGTAAAGACTTCCTGTGGATGCCAGAGTGTCTTCGCTTAAGCAACTATGCACAGACACATCAAGATGGCTTAACGGCATGCAAGCAAATCTCCTGTTGAGACAGATAATGAAGCACTGTCAAGCTAATAAAGATTCAGGGTGAGCGGAGAACTACAGACGAAGGCATGCAACTCTAATCTCACTGTGAGCGTGTGCGTTTCAGAGCACACACGCTTGTTCTGATGCGCAGGAGAACGAGGGGCCACGCTGGTTTGGAAGAGCCATGACTGAGCTCAAACTTATGTTAGATGATTCAAAAACACACTGGCAGAAGCTACAGGACTCCCTTAACAGTGCAGATGAAGCTTCTCTATTACTGACGCTGTCTCTACTTCATTATTAGTCCAGTACCAAGATAATGTATTATTTTAATGCTTCCTCGGATATATACTGTAAATGTCAAATGAAATATGTGGATATATTAGCAGTGCTAAGGAATTAGTGTTTTTCCATTTCCATTTAGAAGTATTAAGATTATTGCTTGGTTGGACATTATTCACATGTTTTTCATATTTTTTTTACTTCTGTAGCGTTATTAAAAGATTCCACTAACTACTTAAGAATAGTGTTTGGTTATGTGATTAAGATTAGCCCATAAGTCTTTTAAAGACTGTTATACTGTAGCCTTAGAAATAAATGTACAGTTGTGGTGTATACTGTAACCGCATGCCTGCATTCATCAGCTGTTGCTGGTTCAAAAATGTGCACTACACAGGGAGCAAAATTAGGACAGTTTGTATCTTTAATGGATGCGTGTGGTGTGACATAAAAAACTAGGTCGTTAGCATAGTGGCATTGCTACTTTAATTATTCTCCAATGCTTGTTAGACTGATTAGTAGACTGATTACACTTCCTCTAATACCTGAGAACTTCTCATCTGGAATATGTTCATACCTGTCAAAGTTCTACTAAACTTTGCAAACTAAGGAACTTCATCCACGGTGTTTCGTTACAAGCGAGATAAAATCACAGCAAATCTAAACCAACACAAAGAATGAGGCACACAGAGGGTAAAGAAAACACCATCAACAGCGAGCCGAGTTTCCAGTGCTATGGTGATTGATGGGCGGTCGCTTGCATTCATTTCCATAAATTTTCCAGCTCTGTGATTTGACTGACCAGCACATGTTAATGGTTTATTGGACCCTGGGTTTGGCTGCCTACTCAAAGACTGACAGGCTTCCAATGTACCACTGACAGAAATCAAGGACATGCTCGACCCTCAACAAATGAGCATCTGAACGAGTCCCTGGAATGAAACACAAAGGTGTTTGACTTATGTCAATAAAAGCGCCAAGAGTACAGCCCCATGCATTGAGTTGAAGGTTAGATAGACCATTAGCTCCACCACACATCCCTCAACTACATAATAATGAGCAGGATACACTCGTCAGGGGAGATGTGTTGTTTAAATTGGCTTTTGAAGTAATTTCATGCTTCAGAATTAAACGAACTAGCGTGTTATCCAGTGTTATCACATACATGCTTAAGTAATAACATCCAATGAGGATTCGAAGTGCCTGGAAGGCTGAATGCTTATGGTCAATCCTTTACGAATACTTTTGGTTTCCTAATCAGTGGTTTTCAAAATAAAGCTGCTCTCTCTCTCTCTCTAGAGAGAGAGAGAGAGAGAGAGCTTACTGTATGAAGGCAAAGATATCTTTAAGTTCTATAATGTTTTATAATTAATAACAATATTAATAATACAATATGCAATTTCATTTATAAATGCTATTTCATTAAATATATTCTAATTTAATATATTATAACTATTATAATTAAAGCTATTAAAAAATTAAGATGTTGGCTCTATTAATTCTACAAGTTGGCACGACACCTCTCTCTACACACACACACACACACATATATATATATATATATATATATATATATATATATATATACATATTGATTTTTGTATCTAATTTGTCTTATACTATTGTATATCTTTTAGATTAGTAGTGTATGTGTGTGTATAAAGAATTTAAAAAAATGAAAAGTTGTTGTCATTTGCTCACCCGTACTGGCATATATTCAAACCCTGCATGTCACAATCAGTTACTTGGCATGCAGGAACCAGTGATGTGTGGCGTGCAGCCTGGCGCAATGCGTTGGATCTCAACAGCCTGAGTCTTTGTTCATTTACTGTATACACAAGGAAAGAGCAGTTAGACATTCGACTATACATCATCTTTTGTTTTCCTCAGAAAACATGCAGGCTTAGAATGACATATAGGGTGAGTAAAAGATGCCAGAATTTTTTCTTAAAAAATTCCTCTAATATTGTGTTGAACTAAATGATCGGCACATTTGCTTTAAATTAAACATGCCATTTACTCAGACTACAATCTATTAATCATTTCTCTGTTTACAACATTTCTACCTTCCCTTGTGGAGATTCAAACCTTTGAACATACAGTTACACACTGTAATCACCCGTAAATACATTATGTATTTTATAATCATGGTTCCCTAATGTATTTACTATAATTCATAGTTGTATATACAGCACATTGCATCTGATGGATTGCATGTGTTTTTTACAACCCAGCAGTCTGTAGTGTTTTAATCTAAATGATATCTTCTGTGGTTATTTTTTTAGATGGGAAATATCCTCCTCAAGAGAAGACATTCTGCTGTTTTATGTGCTGTATTGTGCGTCTTTTATGTGTTTGAGTGTTTATGTGTTCAATTTAGTTGTTTACAGTTATATGTTTCTAATGTGTTATTTATTAGAGGAACTGTTAGTTTCTCTGTGAGAAAGACAGGTGAGTTAATGACAGAATGCTACAACAACACATCTTATCATGTGATGCTGACTGCAGTGCAGTTATTGCAATTCTTTAGCTCTGCAATGCTACAATTAAGCAACAACAGAATATCAGTACAAAACTTCCAAAATTAAATATGCTTTTAAAGCACTGCAGGTGTCATACTTCCAGTGTCCAAGTGTTAAACAGGGTACTTTAACAGGGGTTGGTGACGTGTGTTCTTGGATCTAGGCTAGTAACGTAAAGGTTTAACCGCTGGCAGGAATGACCTGTGATGTGACTGGAAGACATCCATCACATGAAACTGTTCTATGGGGACATTTCATAGACATAATAGACAATTTATACTGTACAAACTGTATATTCTCTCCCCAACCCTAACCTTACACCTAACCCTCACATAAAACTTTGTACTGTTTCAGATTTTCAAAACAGTTCATTCTGTATGATTTATAAGCTTGTTTCCTTATAGGGGCGTCAAAAATGTCCCCACAGGGTCAAAATTGACTTATATTATTATACTTGTGGGGGCATTTGATCTCCACAACATAGTGTATACCAGTACACACACACACACGCACACACATACACAAAACATTCATAAAGAGATTTATAAAAAAAGGTACAATGGTTAATGTGTGTTTTTCCTCTTCATCAGATTACGTACTACACCAGCTATTCTTCATAATTCATAAACAAAGAATGAAAGGATTGTTTTGTTTTTTTCAGACTTTGCTTTACCCCAGTAAATACAAAATAATAAGTTCTAGAGAAGAAAGCACATAAATTCAGACTTTAAAATATGAACCCACATGGAAATGAGATTCAGATCTTTAATGGGGGTAAACAGAAAGAGAATCAGTTATTTACACACAATACACATATTCATAAATCAGATTCTGTTCAGATTCTGACATCTTGTTAAAACTACTGTAATGTACAGCTTTATAAAATGTGGCTTTTCTAAGTCTGGATATGTTCAAGGTTTTTGTGGAGGAAAAGTTACCTTTTTCTCAGATTTATCGCTTTTCATCAAGGAGAAGAGGTCAAGATGAGCAGACAGCAATCTCAAGCTGCTTTATACTGAAGAAAGGCCTTCATTTTAATACAGAATGACAGTTTGACTGTGGTAAGCCTCACCTTTGTCTATTATCCACCGTCCAACAAAGGCACTGAATGAACCTCTACTTTCAGACCTGAACTCTCGGTGACCAACATGATGAAAAGAAGCTCATGCTCGGGGTTTGCTTAACGGTACTGAGTATCAGTCAGTGAGCCAAACAAGATGTTAAATGCTGTTGGTTAGGTTAATCAACACAGGAAACTGTAACCTGTAAAGTTGCGTCAAAAATGGTATTTAGGTTTGAACCAACCAGTCTGTGAGGGATTTTTCAAAAGGGCTAATCTGTAACTTTGTATTGATAATGACAATATGTTATATGTTATATGTTATGTGGAGTCATTCTCTTGCACAGATTCTTCAAAATGCTTATTTTTTTTTTTTTTAAATGTCAATGTTTCGGCAACATAGAAATAATGTAAAACTATATACATAGTTATATTGCCTATGTGAATTATTTATGTAAATTGATTAACACATCTGTTCATTTCATCACTTTAGATGTTGTTAGTTTTTTGTTCAAAAGTATTTAAGGCTCTGTCTTACTTTGCCTTCTCTGAAGGACCGCCACCGATAGGTCCAAAACGGGCTAGTCATCCTCATTATAGGGATGCTCTCACTAAATGTTATTAATAGCCCATGGCTGAGAGTCAGCACACCGTGAACACGCCGCTGCCAACATTTTGACACACATATAAACAAGGAATCACATTTCCCACTTTCACGATGGTCAAAATCTATTGGATAGGTTTTTACATGATTTAATGTTAAAGTCTAAACTACAAAAAAATTTATAGTGTAATTTCATTTATGGCTTAGTACATCTGTCCCATTATTTGATCTTTGCCCACTAAACATATTACGATAACTTCTCTGTGCACTGTAAATATATTTACATTACACAACTCAATGTACTTTGTAAGACTGCTACAGAACAGGTAAAATGTACTGGACTGCATGTGCCCTGGGTTAAAGTTTTGTAATGCACTTGCAATCATTTTCTTCTGATTTCCCCACAGGATTTGGCATGTAAACATTACTTAGCTACAGTTTACATAGAGAAACTGGAAATTTATTCAAACTCTGAGGGATGGAAGTACAATAAGGGTTCATTTTCAAGGCTCCCCGGGGTACCAACAGGTCTATGTTTCAAAATGGCTAAAACACTGTTAGCTTAGTTTTTTCCCTGTCAGACTTTGTGGCACTTTTAAATGTGCTTAGCAAACCTAAGAAAAGAAATTAGCCTAAACATGTTTCAGGAAAAGAATAAATTTCACTGAAATAAAACGGTATCTGCATAATGACAACAGGCATTTTTGACAGCTTAGTTTTACTACATTCTGATAAAGTAAAATTGCTAAAGCTTCAAATGACATCTAATTTAAGTATATTACTATATGTAAAATAAGATATTTAAGCAAGATGAACCTTTTTCTTACATTTAAAGGTGAAGTATGTTATTTCTACATCACTAGCATCACAAAATAGTTAAAACCTTTAATTACATTTACTCTATACAGCAACCCAGCTAACAGGAAACATTGTCAGAACGTTGTATAATATTCTCTAAAAGTTCTCTTAAAGTTAGCAAAAATGTTCCTGCAGTAACGTCAGTAGAACTTTTTTAACGTTATGTATCATACATATACATATCATACTTTATTCTTAAGTTAGTGGAAGGTTTAAAAGTGTTATAACATTTTTAACGCTTATACAATGTCTAAAAAATAGAAGTTTAAACGTTTCTAGAACATTCAAAAAAACGTTTTTAATTTTTTTGTTACTTACTTGAAATGTTAGGGAAACATTCTTACAAACTCAAATTGTTAGCTGGGGAAGGCCAAAGAAGATTCCTCACTACTCAGAAAGTCTAGGAGACATGCATAGCTGTAGAGTCAATGACAGGAAAGTGAAGAAAGAAAAAAATGAGGAAGTACTGTAAGCTCAGGCTAGTTCCTGTCATCCTCTGCCTCAGGTAAAAGGCTTTAACCAGGAGACTGAAGGATGAAGAGATTAAGAGTAATTACATTGAGGGGAACCTAAAGAGCGAAATGAACAAACTCTGAGTTGAAGCTCTTAACCACTGAAAGTTCAGTGAGATGAGAAAAGTAAAACCCCACAAAGGGTCAAGAGATGTTGTTAATAATGTCCGGCTGAAATGCACTTTTTACCTCAGATGGATGTTTCTGTATAATATAATGAGCATTTGTCAGGTCCAGGTTTCTCTAATGTGATTTAAAGAGGTCACATCATGAGGAATTAAACGTTCTTTCATCTTCTGAGATAAAAGAGTTCAATGTAGTTACTAAAAGAACACGCTGTAACTTTCAGAACTCAGCACTTCCTCTTCATTGCAAGAGCTTTTACTGAAACTAAACTGCAAAAAATGAACTTCCTCAACTTTGTGATGCCGCATACATATGCATTAGCAGATAACCACCCACATTTAGAGCGCAACGTTGCCTATTGTGTGATCAGAATCTCGACCCACCCAGTCACACTGAGATAATCAGAGGAAAATGTCCTAATCACAAGAAGAACTAACAGATAATACATAGGAAAGTTTGACCCCGTGCTGTTCCACTTTGTGTGTGACACCTATATTTCATGTTTTTCAAGCTTAAAAGGACAGGGCATTTAAAAACGTTAAACTTATTATAAAACTGTAAACAAAATAAAAGTTAATACAAATACAGCATAAACATTTTTATTGCAGCATGCCCCTTCTCATAATTTATAAAGAAAGGGGCATTAACCACTAACCACAAATCCCTGCGGTTAGTGACCCTGACCTATTATATTTGTTAATATTTTAGCTGAAAGGATATGTTTTGTTTTTCTTTTTTAGTTACATTTTACGTTGTATCTAACAGTTAATCTGTTAGCGTTGAGTCATGTTGTGTGCGCCCCTAATGATGTTTTGCCAGAAAGTTAAAAATAAAGACGTGGCTCATATCTGACTGGTAATTTCTCAGCAGATATGAGCGGGCACGAACATGGCAGGGTCTTCTTGCTAAGCAGCTTGAGGGTAATGTAATTTGCTATTGTTTAACCTCGCGCTGCCAGGTCTCTTGTTTTAATGGAGTCTCAGATTAGTTTCCTCTAACATATGTAATTGGATAAGTGATGAAACATATTACTGCTATCCTATCACTAAACAGTAAAGACACATCAACTTTTTTTTCCACTGCCTTCCTGCCTTCTCTCACATTATGGTTTTCATCTCAGAATCTAGCGGTAATCTTTTACCCAAAATTATTCAAAATTTGCGAGGCAGGGTAACGTGGGAGTACAGTGTCATTGTGAAAGGGGCATTTTGATAAGGCTATTCAGATGATGGTTCCTGTGACACTTTGGCAGCAGTTAATGTCTGTCTTTGATGTTTCCGAGCCCGTCATGCAACGTCGTTTGTCATTATAGTCAAACTGCTCTATCAAATTAATCATTCTACTATTATATAATATTAGCTTAAACTGCACTAAAGATGGACTCTTCGGTGCACAACGTGAATGGAATTGGGAGGAAGCTATTGAAAAGACAAATCTGGTTGTTATGGAAACAGAGCGAGTTCCTCTTTCCTCTCTGCTAACAGTTGGAGGGAGTCAAAGGTCAGTCTGTCAGCCTGAAAAACCAAGGTGAGGGCTTTTACTTGCTCATCTCCAAACCTGTTGAACAGATTGTGTTGTGGTGATCTGTGTTGTGGTGAACCCACAGCAAAAAAATCACTTTGGCTGCATTTAGACTGCAGAGACATTGCCCAGATCTGATGTTCTGACAAATATCTGATGATTTTGTCCTGTGTGTTTACATTTACTTTAGACATAACCGGCTGTGCTTACATTAACACTCTGGCAGGCAGTGCAGCGGCGTGCTATCAGTGGATAAGACGAGGAAATGTATGCGTTTGACGCTGTGTGCAGAATGTTTGGCTTCCCACACAAAATATTCCCACACTAAATAAAACATGCTGCGTAACTGTGAGGAAGAATTAATGTAATATGTCATTTGACATAAATAAATAAACAAGTAAATACATACATATAATATTAATATCTCTACTGCTCTTACTGCACTGTTGCCAAAATTGGTGTGCATGCTTTCTCTCAAGGAGTCAATTCCATGTTTTCAGTAGTTTTCCTAGACGTATTTAAATTAAACGATGAAAATTGTAATTCACTATGTGATGATTCCACCACATGCATAGTGATCTCATACACTAACTTGAGACATGAATGAAAAACAATAAATTAGATAGATGACTTTTACTTGATATACAAAGAAATAGTGAATATTAACCTCAGTAAGCAGTTATAATGAACAAATCAGTGAAAATAATGACACTGAAAAATTGTTGAATATAAATGTTTGGATAAATGTATGAGTATAAATGTTAAGATAAATCTGATATTTGATATATACTTTTCATTATTACCATATTTACACACATGGAAATAATTCCTTAGTATTACTATGGTACTATCTCCACATGTCCAAAAAACATGGTATTAGCATAGTACAGTATGCCACAAATTGTGGTATTACTGTAGTAGAATTTACAATAAAAACATGGTATTACCACTGTAAGTGCCCTCCAAAAAACAGTGAAACCACAGTCATTTTGGTATTTGTGCATATGAAAGACACTTCAGCCCTTCATGAGAGAGAGCAAGGTGTCACAGCGCTGTGACAGACAGGCGAACACTGCCTGCTGCATTGACTAACTCTCGAAAGCTCCAGTGGATTTTACCTGCTCAGCAGAGGAGAACGCTGACCCGGATCTCGTTTCAAACTCAACTGCCATCTATTCCCAGAAAGGAGAGCGATAACCCAGCTAACAATTTTAGGTTGTAAGAACATTTCCCTAACATTTCCATTAAGTAAAAAGATTCTAGAAATGTTCAAAATGTCCCATTTATTAGATAAAGTATTAATGATACTAATGATGCTTAGTAATACAAACGTGATTCAAATAACATTTTTCCACTATATTCCACTAAATATTAGTTGTTAAATATTCCACTAACAACTTACGAATAAAATTTTGATATATAATATATAACACTAATAAAACATTCTGCTAATGTTACCCCAAGATCGTTTATGATAACTTTAAGAGAACTTTAAGATAACATTAGCCAACATTCTGAGAATGTTCCCTGTTAGCTGGGAAGGTCTTTTACTTTTGGTTTTGGAGTATTAAGTATTGGAAATCTGTCTCTGAATGTTGCACGACTGAATTAACACATTCACTTATTGTCATATGCACCATTTATTCTAACATGTGCATGTGAATGAGGTTGAAATTGGGAATTAGATGGTCCTTCAACAATGTCACATTGTAACTAACATCTATTTTCTCAAATCTGTGTGAGTTCCAGATCCAGATTTGTTGGGGCCGGTGTGAGCCAGTGTTTTTGGACTGACGGCTTGCTGTGTCACTATAACAAATGGGATATAAAAAGGCTTGTCAAGCATCACAAATTGCTGCCTCAGAGGGATCTAGGAAGATGTCACTTGCTGGTAATGAGACGTGAACGAGAATCTCACATGTGCTCCAATAGGCAGGTTTTCATCCAATGGCTGCAAAGGCACATTTACCGTAATACACAAGCAGGATGGCAACATGATGGAACTATATTCTGTTCAGCTATGTTTTATACTTAATTAACTTAAACATTAATCATCTTAGCTTTGTGATTAACCAAAAACAAGAGTGAATTATTTATGTTTTTTAAGGCAAATAAAGAAATTGTTGACAGAATGCTGAGTTAGAAATTACACCATATTTTACATTTAAGTTTATTTTACCAAAATACTATGACTTTATTGGCATGTTAAAATCAAGCATGGTAAAGGACAAAGACCGCAATCTTTAAAGTGGTTACACACTATACATTTAACAGACACACCTGCAAAGTAGCATTAAACAAAATTAATGCTAAATATAATAAATATAATTTAAATTATATTTATGTTGGGTAATACATTTCCAGGACACTGGAATTTTACCTGATTTCCAGGCCACTGAAAGAAGTGATGTACAGTAAATGAATGAGAGAAGGCACTTGCTTTGTGTGACTGACAAATGATCCCACACCTTCAGAAGATCGAATCCCTGACAGGAGAGCCGAACTTGTCAAGCTGTAGCTCCACTTCACTCAAGTGTGTGGAGACGCATTATGAAGCCTAACGCACTGACTTGTTGTGTGTTGTTTGTCATTTCGCAGTGAAACCAGGCACCACCCAACAGTTTTCCACACATGCATGCTACAACTACAGGGACGTATTACCCAGAGGAAGTGGATGTTGGAGAAGAACAAATTGGGCAACCAGAGAGGCTCTCAGCATCACAGAATTGACTAAAGCAGGTTACCGCGGTACACTGGGAGAGTAGGCCAGCCTCCAGTGGGACCTCATGTCCCTCACTGCATGGCACAGTTAAACTTCCCTGTGAACATGTTATGAAAGGCAACATGTTATGAAAAGCAACAGAACTGAGATTCCACTCAGTACTTTTACACTGTTGGCATAGAATGACAACATATAATAATGATGATGTGTTTTTTTAAAGACTATTTAAATAATAGGTGGATCAGAGAGCGCAGCCCACTCATCAGAAATGAACTATACTTTACTAACTGGATAACTAACTTGACTGACTGAAAAACGTGAGTGCTTCTCTGTGCAACACATGCTGCAAAGGTGGTTGCTAGGGTGTTGCTAAGGGCATCATACACATCTCACCAGCCATTATGCTATTTAACAATATTTAAAAAAACAAATAATAAGAATGTAAACATAAAAATACAGTATGATGGCCAGTGAGAAATATGTATGGCCTATACATTTTCTCAACTCATTCTCCATTGATATTTTCTTAAAAAGATAATTTTGGAACCTGCCCACTTTACTAATAATGCTTCCAACATCAGACACAGCGTCTGTCTGCACCAGTGAGACGAAAACAAACAAAGCCAAATAGAAGCTTAGGGTGTTAAAAGATTGAGAAGACTTTATAGACTGTGGTAGAGAGGTTTGGAAACGTGCCCGACAGCCCCAGTCAAGACAGAAAAGAAATGAATGAATTTTAAAGGAGATCCAGGGTGATAGTGTGAATAGAAAAGCACTATAAATACCCTCCATCATCAGGCCACTGTAACGTGACCCGCGTCCCAGAGGCACAGGCAGCCGAGGTGTCTGTTGTGCAATTTAGCAATGCGATGTGTAAAGAGACCTGCTGAGCTGTTTGTGTCCCTGATGAGATCTGAGATCAGGTCTGATCTCTTATGCGGTGAAGTCATCAAGGCTTTCCTGAATGGGACATTCTGGTAAAACATGTTTCACATGCAACTATCAAGCAGATGTACCCCAGCTAACAGGGAATGTTAGGGGAAGTGCTCTCAAAGTTATTAAAAACGTTTCTGCAGTTACATGAATATAACATTTTTAATGTGGTTACAAAAAAGTGGTTAGTGGAACATTTAAAAAAAATTACATAATTACAAAATAAAAAAAGTTTAACATTTATAACGTTTCACATTTATAACATTTTTGTTTAATGGAAACATTAGAGAAACGTTCTTACACCCTAAAACTGCTAGCTAGGACAGCATAATCTAAATATTTAAGATCCACAAAGTAACTTTTAGTAAGTAAAATTATGAAATGAATACTTGTTAAGAAAGACATGTAGGTTTAGGTGTTCAGTTTACGTCCATGATGATTTGAATTGATGTATACTCACATGAGCTATAGACTCGTCAGAATACATAGCTACTGTAAGTGGCTGTCAGTAGGAAATGATGCTTTTTTGCCTTTGAAAAGTGCAGTTAACACCAACCAGTTGTTTTGTGTCATAAACTGTGCAAAAAGAAAGCAACAAGTCTTTAAAATCAATCAGTCAACAGAAATACACACTTTTTATCCCCATTGAACTGATAATTGTTAATCTGTCTTTGAGAGATGTGTACAGTGGCGACATCAGGTTTAAACAGACTTATGAAAACATCTTTCATTTTACCATTGCAGAAAAAGCTCTGCATTCTATCTGAAACCCTCATCTGCCTAAATCATGAGAGATACTCCTATTGTTGTGAAATACACATTTCTTTTAGTGTAACATGTTTTTAGATTACCACTGATGGCTGGCGATTTCTAAAGTAACTTTAGCTCGGTCATTGCAGATGCCTTGATTTTTTTTAAGGAAATTGCTCTCTGGGAACTCTCTTAAGATGCATGAGCAGGCTGATGGGAGAACAGTGTGTGCACAAACACTCAGAAAGTGTACAGGCCAAGATACCCGATAATAATACAAAAGCAGTAGACAGGAAGAGAGGCACAAATCAGAGGAAGTTTCACCGGCGTCTTTTTATTGCTGCTTGTAATGGAAACGAGTGGATGAGCTAGCTGATGGATTTGAAATTAGATGGAGAAAGATTTTTCTTTAAATGGATGTTAACAGCATCCTGGTGTCATTAACACAACAGTTTCCTTTATTGTAGCCAATGATTGCCACTTGGCTAATGTGTTTCACAAAACACTTTGTTTCATCAATCAAAATTTAAATAACTAAAGATCAGATATATTTGTCCAAGAAATGGATCCAGGTTACTAATTTAGAAATATTTTTCAGAGGTCATTGTGGTGTCAGTCTGAGAGGAGCTTCTTTTGGAAAGTTTCCTGGAAAGTTACAGTAAATGATGGTGAATTCTTTTAAATGGACAGTGAGGTGCAAAACTGTAGTTTGTAATTAAACTTTTACTTTAGAAAAGAATGCAAACAATTTTAAATTAAAAGATTTCACTAGTGGTCTCAGACTTTTGGAGTCTGTTATTCTTTACATTTGCAAGACAATAGGTTGCAATTGCAACAACATTCTTAGCACATTGTTTGTCAGACTGTACAACTGTGAAAACAGTGATGACTCAAAGACGGCTAATTGGTGTTTTGTCTTGCCCAGTGCATTAGTCTCATTTCCTGTCAGTTTGATGAATGATTGGATGATTGATTCTCCGTTGCAGGATTTTCCAGAGTGGTATGACATGCAGATTCCAGTTGATTAGACACCAGAGGGATTTTGCTGCATGGCAGCAGGAACTGTTCTTTAAGACACGTGCCACCTGAAGATTGTAATCAGATAAGACGTCTCTCGCAGCGCGGCCGGCGTGTGGCTGCCACCAATCAGATCCTTGTCATGGAAGGTTTATTAAATCAGAACGACCTTAACTACGTCTGATTAAAAACGAAGGGAAAGAAAATAAAATCTGATCATCTGTGAAATTTTTAAGGATATTTATATACTGATAATCAAATCATCAGTGGCCCGCCGTGTTAACTCTTTATGCTTTCTGTACAATGGTCACGAATCCAGTCAAAAACAAAACTGGTCGTAGTTCACCTCAAAATCAAAAGATAAAGATTATTATTAAATTTGCATTAAAGATTAAGGGTTTTGATCATCAAATTGATCAAAACCCAGATTATTTATATTAGTTTAAATTCAGATTGTATTTTATTGCTTTATTTTATTGCTCCAGTTGTTATAGTATTCTTACATCATGGGAGCATTTGGTGTACTCCCTGAATGTTTTGTTGATTTTAATGTAAAACTAAAATTATCCTTTAAAATTAGTCTGTTAAATCGCTCCAGGACAGATGCCGTCATAAGTACATTGTCATAAAGGAAAAACGTAAACAAATACAAACATACCAAACAAAATGTGACATGAGCAATCACCGATTTGAGAATAAGTACAGTATGTGATATGAAATTAGATCAGGAATAATCCAGCATCCTGCGGAAAAGAATGCCTGAAACACAGTCGCCCCTTAAATAGAAAAGCCGATTAAAAGGAGTTAAAACAAAAACTAAAGTGGTTTGTGCAAACAAAACAAAAACAGAGAAACAAAATTCAAGAAGACTAAAAATTCATTGGCCACAAAGATAAATTTACAGTAACATTAAATGCAGCTAGAATGACTGACATAGAAAATATAAGCATGTCAGGTCTTATCAGCTGTGACTGACACTAGAAATCTCACATATACTTGTTTCTGTATCTCCATCTGCTGCATGTCCACTGCTCACTTATAGCCTAAAGGCTGAATGGTGTATCATCTAATTAATATATAATTAATATTCATGATCCATACATTCATAAAAAAAAGATTTTTGGTTTGTAGTATGGATTTCTTTTGTTAAATGTTTTATTTGCTACCACCTTCCTGGTGCCTTTACCTGAACGTTGGGATACTTAATTGAATGCCAGTGAACCAGCAAGCCTTTTTGGTCAAACCGCAGCAGACCAGCATACCAGCTTGGATCAGTATGGAATATCATGCTATTGTAAGCTGGTCTTTTCACCAAGAATGTCAGAAACACTGCTAGAGAGAGAGAGAGACAGAGAGACAGAGAGAAAAAGAGCAGCATAATCATTTCACTTAACACAATAATGGGATGAGAGCAAAAATCAATCTTGAGATAGAAGTGGTTTAGAAGTCTGTTTGAAATACGTATTCCAGCTGCAAAGAAGGCTTTTGAATTCAACAAGACAGAGCTGAAGGCACAGGAATGCTGAATACAAACATGCCTAATGTATATTTCATGAGAGTACAGTGAGTAGTGCTTTATGTCCCCATACATGCTGAAAGGACACAGGTAATGTTCACCGACACGTGCCATAGTGTGTCTTCTGTAAGTGTGAAAGAAAATACGAGAATGTTTTTGGAGAGATAGAGGGCAATGCGAGGCCAAAGTCTTTTTTTTTAATTTAAAAGATTTTTAGGTGGATGACCTGTTGTGGATGAAACTCATCTGAAGTGTTCCAACAATCACCAGATTCGTTTATAAAAAGTGTCCGAACCATCACTTTCTGTTCGGCTTGCAAACGAAAGTCAGAGCCCTTATTTAAAATCATAAAATCAAACCTGGTCCTATTTACTTCCTGATCCTATTTCGCACGATTAATCATCATTTTGTTCTATAGAGTATAGATGTTTTTTTTAGTAATTGTTTAGCAAAATGTAACACATTTGCATTGCTACTAAAATGATCTGTGTTTGGCAATGTCAATAATGTAAAACACAGTTTCAGGTTATTATTGAAGATAATGAATAGTTAATGTAGTAGTGTTCGTTTAGCTCAACTAGTACAGCATTGAAGCAAAGGAATGTGGGTTCTAATCATTGGAAAACACACACTGATCAAATGTATAGTTTGAATATACTATAAGATGCTTTGAATAAAAGCGTCTGCCAAATGCATA
This sequence comes from Chromobotia macracanthus, assembly GCA_036877525.1. Classification (NCBI taxonomy): domain Eukaryota; kingdom Metazoa; phylum Chordata; class Actinopteri; order Cypriniformes; family Botiidae; genus Chromobotia; species Chromobotia macracanthus. Next base: position 6,449,167 of record JAZGTH010000067.1, on the reverse strand, counting down.
AATATAAATACAGTAATTTCATTTCAAGTAATGTTACAGCCAGTAAATATGAGTAGATCTGAAAAAAGAAACATTACAATACCCTTGAGATGCTATTGAGGATGAATTGGACCTTCAGCGTCAATGTCTTGGTCCAAAAAGCCTCCTCAGAAGTGTGCTGATGGTGTTTCAGTAGAGCAGTTGTCCTCCATAATCCACTTCAAACTTACATTCAGCTCCAGGTCTGTTCTCATGATCCCTTATTCCATTCTCTTAGGATATTCTGTTTCACACTTTATCAAGTGAAATCAACTTTACAATCAGAACACTTTGTAGCTTGCGTTTGTTTGGTAGGTGATAAATGTGCTGCAGTAAAAAATGCTGCAGTCCTGTAAAATCAAGAGTCTGGTAATGGGATCTCACTTACACACACAGACAGACAGATATCTGCAGTGTATCTGCATTAAAACACAGATTGGTGCTCCATGGTTCTCATTAAAGTCAACATGATGTCACACCACCAATAACCGCGGCTACTACAACCCGAACACCGCTCACCCTCATAAACGCTTCCAGACAGCTCACAGTGACTTAACAAGAGTGTTTATAATGACCAACATTAAATGACAATGATGCAACATATTGACTCACCTGATCCCATAAATCCACTAAGTCAGTGTTACCTCACGAGTTTAACTTGGAACATTACCACTAAAGCCAGTTATTTCTCAAGAGGCAGTTTAACACTTGTATGTTACTGTAAGTATCAATTCTTTAAAAAAAAAACTTGAGAGAAAATGTGATAATTGATAACAACATGAGATGTTTTCATTATTTCAAAATCTGTCTGGAATCAAGTTTCTTTTCAATAAAAATTGATGTCTCGCAAATCTTCTCAGACAACACACTTTGATCGATAGATATTTTGCACAATGACAGTTTTGAGATGTGTAGAAAAGCAAGGCCTCTTTGAAGATGGCTCTTATGAAACACATATGTGAAAGATTATCTTCTTCATGCTGCGATGGTTGCCACAAAATGCAAAAGAATCAGTGAGTGTACAAAAAACTCAATCGTCGCCAACAAAACTGTAGTTTAGATCAATCAGCAGTGTATGTAAAAGTGTATACATATACATTTATATATATATATATATAGTATAGTAATGGTAAATAAAACTAACCTGTAGCATGTAGAAAACTATTTCCAAAAGACATTTTGAATTTTTAGTTGGCTTGATAAAGATATGATAATTAACCTGGACTCACAACAAAAGACTTGCGCTAAAATTTGCATCACAAACTTATGAACGTCTGTTAACACAACAAAGCATCAGTTTTTACAGTTATTCTGATAAAGGCCTCAAAGACAGTCTTTGAGCCTAATGCTGTTCAGAAACAACTCCAGCTTTTTCTAGCTGTATCAGTGGGTCCAGATGATCTGCAACAGTTTGGTTTAATTTTCAACAATCCGACACCGCAATTTGATTTGATATATCTTTCCTGTCTCCCTAGTAACACACAGCTTTTTCTCCACTTGTTGGATTTTCAGAACATCTTCTGACACACTTGGGAATACTTTACTGTTAGTAAACTCTAGTTTAATGGGTAACCCTGGGCCCTTTTATATCATCTGCACAACCTGATACTGGCATCAGGTGCAATGTGCAAGTTTGTACACAAAATTTGTTAAACCTTTTTTTATTTCATTTATTTGTGCCAATTTATGCTATTTCACCTACACTTAAAATACAAAATCCTTTACCAGCATTAATAAAATGGCTATTGGGAGCAGCCTAATTATCATGAAATGTTAATTTGCACTGATTTTCCAGCAGGGCTATAGGAGGGAGAATCATTCTTAGCATCAATATTGCCTTTCTGAGTGCATGTAGGCTTGCATGCATAAAAAGATTACCTGTGCCTGTTTGAGAGTCATAGCTTTTCTTTGTCTGTTTCATCTTACCTTTTCATCCTACATTATTATAAAGGCATCATCATTTCCCATATATGTGTGTTCAGGAACAGAGAGACTCATTACGTCCTGTGCTGATCTTCTGTTCTTTTCTTCCTTTGCGTTTGCTTTTGTTGCTCACTGTGTGTTGACATTTCCTGCCACATGTTCAGTCTGCAAAACAGCATGAGAATCCTTGTAAGACCTGCCAACCAATTTGGTTCCCTGTCGCTCAAATATCATCAGGATACTTCCGTGTATAGGCTTCTTTGTGCTTTGCATATGATGTCCGGGATCTGTAGCTATACTTCCTGTCAGTCTATGATCGAATTAATATGTTGCTTCATGCTTGCTTCGTATCTGCTTCCTATTCCTTTTGTTCATTTTGGTTTCATAACCTCAGAGAAACACCTTGCACTGCTCCTAAAGCAACTGTAATTGGCACAAAATATCCATTTTATGAATAATGAAGCTTCAGGAACTATCTGCTCGGCCATTATGTTAAACACTGTGCAGCGAAAGAGAGAAAGAGAGAGAGAGATTAATACAGTTCGGAAATGGGGGGGATGCAGGCATATGAATAACAGTTTACAAAAAAGGTTTTTATGTCCTGCGTAAAAATGTGTTTCTTGCTTGTGCAAAAAAAGGTGTTGTGGGTGGGATCCAATACGTTATACAGTTATTACCCAGCTAACACTTTTAGGTTTAAGTATGTTTCCCTAACATTTCTATTTCTATTGCCTCAACTACTTAAAAATATTGTTTTGATATTATATTTAATGTTAAGAAAACATTCTACTAACCCACTGTAAGAACATTTTTAGAGAACAACTTTTAGAGAACATTAGCCAACATTCTAAGAACATTCCCTGTTGGTTGAGTAAGATGTTTCACAGTAGTTTTTAACCTGTTGCTATGTGGTTGCTAGGTTTTTAAAGGTGATTGCTAAAGGTTGCTTACTGGCAACTTACTGTCAAGCTGTGATTGTTTTGCCTGCAATCCTTTGTGTATTCTGAGAGCTTTATTTGAGTGGACCCAGTGAACTAGTCAGCGATTGCTAGGGTGGCAAGATAGTTATAGATATGGCTGGATATGGCTTGGGTCCCACACTTCAATAAAGTATGAGCAGTAGTTATAGTGATTCTTGCCTTGGCCAAAACTACTAATCCCCCACAATGCTGATAAATGTACCTAGAAGACACTTTTATCCAAGCTGCAGTTGAGAGTTTTATTGTGTTTATTTCATAAAGACAGATAGCGCTATCTGCTAAATGTTACTGCAATCCTGTATAAAAATTACTGTACATATATACGCCTTCACATGCGTAGCAGAGATCCACTGGGATCCACTGTAGAAAAAGATATGCCTACTGCAGGATTTGACGTATGGAGTATGCATTCTATGTGTCAGGACTCAAGGGTGCACTTCTTCTTAGTAATAGGGCTCTACGATGATCCTGGACTATGTCATGTCTACCTTACATAGTGGTTGGTGTCTCCCAGCAGAATATATTATTAGAGTTATCCATCACAGACTCAAGCCATTTTGCTTCATAGCCTATATAAATGAGTGAATCTCACAAAGAAACGTCCAGCCTACTCTAGTTTGTGTATAGAAAATAAAGACTATTTTAAGATCATTATGATTATTTGCACCATGACATTTTTTATGACAATTAAGCACAATCACCGGCCTCCAAAATGTCATTACTGTAATTCAAAACAAATTTGTGAAAATCATCTCGTCACGGCACAGCAGGGGAGCGTAATTGTCACAAAAATATTAGCACAATGTTCAGCATCTTAAAGGCCCCAAGAAATCAGACGGAAATCGGAGTGTGGTCTTTGTTAGCTTTGAGGCCGTCAGTATGCTAGTGTAATCCAGGAAGTTTGCTACACTAACTTTTCTATATTCAGCCTCTAACACAATTAAAGATCAATATGCCATTTCACCAAGTTTGTAATAGTTTGAAAAACAAGGCTATGCAATTTTTTTTTCTTTTGATGTTGGGATTGAATATGACCCTTATTTTTGACAGCTGTCATGAGAATCACTCAACTGAAAAGAGAATAAAACTGAGCAACGTTTAAACAACAGAAAGCAAAAACAAGTGAAAACATTTGTTGTTTTTCTGTGATTAACAGAAGCTCAAAGTTCTCTTTATAATTGTCTCTGCTCTTATCTGTGCGGCACTTTAACATGACCGTTAAAAAAACTTTGCTGTGTCTTTTCAGCTAAATGGCTAATATCCTGCATCTATTCCTTCACGACCCATCTCTCTCTCTTTCTCTCCCTCAATGCACCTGGTAGTTTTCCAGTAGTTGCCGTAGCTTTATTCTGCTCCTCTCATTTATCACTTCTGTACCCCTGCCTCTTTTCTTTCGTTCAAACGGGCAGCCCATCCTCTCCATGCACATTTATCTTCTCCTTTTACTCTGCATCTCTCCTCACACAACCCTTCAGCTCCCAGGACATCTTTTTCCTTGCGTTCATGACCCCCCTTCCGAGACGAAGGGCCACGTGTACGTGATTAAGAATCTGTGAGTGTGTACGTGCCTGAGTTTTCCACAGTCTCCTGCAGAGTGGCAGATATACTCTTCTGTGCTGCTGCACACAGGCATAAACTAAGCTAATTCTCGATTTTTCTACCAAATTTCATTTATTTTTAATGTTAGTTATAGCTCATTCCAGAATTAAAGTAGAAAAGAGTTTCCCAAATGCTTTTGTTCTGCAAAGTGTATGATTTAGGGGGAATTTAACATTATAAAAAGTAGTTATTCATTTCCTGAATATATCTGTGCTTGCAATAACAGTGTTAAAGCTATACTGTATAAATGGATTTATAGTTATAGTTTGACTCATTGATAGTATATGGGTGAAATATGTGACAAGGTTGTTTTACCCCTAACTTTTAGAGAACACCAGCTGTGTAGGTTTATTCCCCACAATGCATTGCAGCCAGTCCCCCTGGACTATGGTGCAGCACTGACACCTGCAGGAGAGGTACAAAGTCAGAAAAGAATCTCTCTTTCTCTCCCCCCCCACCCCCCCAAAAAGGACAAGTGCACAGTGTGATCTAGGGCACAGTGGGTCGCCTTTCTTCCTAATTAATATGCACAGCAAGGATGAGCTAGCAGAATCCAATCAACGCTGAAAGAGAGCAGAGCGGGAGAGACCGCAAACATGCATGCACACAAATACATACAATCACTTACAAGTGCAAAATAAATTGATTTTCTGTGGAAGATTGATGATTATCTCTCCACAAGCCTGCCTTTATCTGCACATATGCATAAATGTAAATGTGATTGTCCGTATTGTTGTATATTACAGCAAAATGTGTCACTGCTTATCCTACTAGAGGCCTTTTAATGTTGCCATAGTTACCTCTGTGAGTGACAGATTTTGTAGCCCCTCCCTGGTAAGATGGCACTCCATAGGTGACTAGAAGTCCTGTCATTCTGTCTGTCTGCATGAGATTTTAAAAAGCAAATTAGATGTGAACTGTGCTATGTTTTTTCATAACATTATAAGACATTCTTTAATTGACTTCCTGAATGTTCCCAGCTAAAAACGTTAGGTAGCAAAAAGTTTTATTAACATTTTCATTAATTGACAAAAATATTAAAAATGTTATTTTGATAGGTCAAGAACATTCAAAATGTCCAGTTTTTTGAACATTGTATTAACGTTATTGCTTGGTTTTAAGAACGTCCTTCAAACATTGTAACGTTTAAATAAATACCACAAACAACTTAAAAATAATGTTTTTGATATATGTAAAAAGTTCTACATAACTTTGAGAGAACTTTTACAGAACATAAGCCATGATTTTTAGAAAGTTCCCTGTTAGCAGGGTAGGATCCATGAATTCACAGTCTAATAAGTCACCCTCAGGATCAACCAATTGCATGAGTTTGGGGCGGAGCTTCCAGATTTTTTCTTTTTCGTAACATTGGAAGAAGTAGCTTATAGAGGAGAGGTACGCAATTACTTTTCTGAAAAAAAGTGGTGAAGGAAGAGATGAGGAATATAATTGGAGGTATTTCCTGCCCACTACCAGGACTTGTTGCAATAACCATTATTCTGTCCCAGCAATTGTAGGTGCTAAAAATAAACCATTTATTACTCTTTCACTGCGGGTTTCTCTGCAGTTTAAGCATTGCACTCGTTGCTTATACCAAAATTTAGATTCTACATACAAGACCAAATATGTATTTTCTTGGCCTTATATGTATGTTCCCCCTATCCAAGCCCCCTTCTACATGTCTTTGCCCTCAGTGTTCTTAGCATTTATTTTACAGTGTGCTGACAACCTTTGCTTTGTTATATTGTGCTTTGTTTTTCTTCCTAGTAATTTTCTGATATTAATTGGACTTAACATACAGATAATTTCAGCCATGAGTGTGCTAATTAAACAGGAGTTTTTGCTTCCACAGAACCAAAATTTAAAACATACAGTATGGTTTTCATATATCTTCTATTCTTTTGTTACCATCTGAAAAAACAGCATTGTACCACCATGATAACAAGGTAAACGTAATATTATTATGCACACTATAATTCTGGCCACTGTTCAGCCCTATACTGGCTAGACTGTATAACATTATTTATTCTGTATTGTGAAAGTTATCGATCTGTTACTGCAAGGTTACAGGCGTATAGATTGTGTTTTTTACCAGCCAGTTTATAATACATAGCTGGACAATTGGAACAACCCAAAACCGAACCTGTAAACATAAACAAAGATCGAATCAGTTTATAGTGCATTTGGTTGGAATTTACGCAGCAGGAAGCCAGTTTAATTAAGCAATAAACATTTCTCACATATGCCAGTTTAGAAATAGCTGTTACTGGAGGTGTTTTGCGAGACAGTGTAACAGGTTTGGCAGGTGTTTTGATTGATCTATTAAACAATGAAACCCATTCCTTCGGGAAAAAATTAACAAACTTCATTCAATAAAAGTTTATATGGTGTGTGACCACAGAGAGGTTGTGACCTTTGTTTGCATACACTGTTCTGGTCTATATTGACCAGACATTTGATGAAATGAGACATTTTATTGACACACAGACAAACTTTATGTGAATTACATAAACTGTACTGAGTTGTCAATTGTGTTCAATGGCTCTGTTCCAAAACTTGTGAGCTGCCTGAACAGACAACATACTATGACGTCATACTATGACATCTTGCACTCCAGATGCACAGACTGTTCCAAAATGTAGGTGGCATAATTATGCTGCCTTCCAAAGCACCTTTTTTTGGTTAAATGCTAACAAATACAGGGAACATTCTCAGAATGTTTGCTAACGTTCTCTAAACATTCTCACAAAGAGATCACAAATGTTCCTACAGTACCGTCAGTAGAACTTTTTCAATGTTTTATATCATATATATCAAAAACAACAAAAGTTGTTAGGGTAACATTTTAAAAAATGTTACGGAATTAAAAGTTTGAATAATGTTTCTATAACCAAGCAATAACGTCAATATAAAGTCTAAAAAACTGGATGTTGTAAATGTTTCTAGAACATTCAAAGTAAATTTTTAACATTTTTGTTACTTAATAAAAACATTAGGGAAACGCTCTTACAGTGTAAAATTGTCAGCTGGGGTATCTTTCATGGAGAAAGCAATCCCACAATTTATCGCAAAACAATAGCCTAAATGGCAGATAAAGCAAATAAATAAGAAAAGAAATATAATCTATAAAATAGAAACAGTACAATCAAAATAAAAATGAACTATTCAACAAAATTTGTGTGTGGTATTTTAGTACAATTTCACTGAAGGTAGAATTCTGCATTAGAAGGCAGCTTCAAATGTATGCAGGCATAAAGTAAGGCAGCTTACTAGGTTTGGAATATAGCCAATAAGAATAAGAGACAGAGAGTGAGAGAGGATGTGTATAGATAAAGCTGTGCTGTAATTGGTTTCATAAATCAGGGTGGAGCTTTTTCAATTGGCTTTGTTCATGAAATTCAATGTTTAGATCTCTTAATTCCACAGAGTGCCTATGGACAGAGAAAAGCCTGGTGTCAAATGTCAAATAAAATTTGATTGTGTTTGACTGATTGATTGCTTTATGAGGAGGGAAAGCATTGGCCGTTGAGACTGTGGGTTTGTGTGAATGTGTGTGTGTTTGTGTGTGTGTATTTCTATGTCCTGTTACCAACAGAGAGTTCTAGGAAGTTCCAGACAGATGCATTAAAGCTGCCAGACTCTGAGTGGAAAAATCCTTTTAGTGATGTATGGCAAATGACATATGTTAAAAGTGAAAATGACAAGAAAGAGGCAAAGAGAGTCCATGTGAGGAAAAATAAAAGGTAAACTGAGAGTTGTTGTCTTTTCAGTTTCAGTGGATAGTCACTGTGGAGGACGCAGATCATCTCAGCAGACTCAAAACTCATTAAAGAAGATCAAGCCCCTGTAACCTCTCCACAACCAAATCATTCCTCAGTACAGTGCTCACCAGGATGTACCAAACAGGGGTGCCACAATGGTGGGTAGGATTAAGACGATTCTAAGGGTGAATGGACCGGGGACACTGGCCCCGGAACGCAGGGGGAGAGTACCACAGACAAAATTAACCTGAGGGCCCGGACACCCTAGTGGCACCCTGATACCAAGTATGGAACCTACCACTAAGACAACAACTGATTCAAAAACATTAAATAAAATAAAATAAACATAACATAAATAAACAAAGTAAAACTTAACTAAAACAACTGTTGTTGAAAAACTAAAAAATATATTAACAAGCAAAATAAATACAGTTTTCATATTGAGTGAGCTGAGGTCCCAATCATGTGACCTGTGTCTGAACTGTATTAGACTCCCTACCTGCAGATGGCAGCATATTTAGTGATGCATAATATTTTCAGAATTGCCAGGGTACAGATAAACAGGTTAAAAACAATACTGGTTCCTCTCGCTTTTAAGTGCATTTAAAGGTTTTACTGGCTTATTCTAATGTTAATGTGATGCAAACACATTGATTCCTCAACTGATTTATTAAAATATTTTTCATATATAAAAATATCAAACTAACATGTGTCCATGGTAAAACCCATTGCTAAAGCTATCGACATTTTTAAAGTTAACTTGAAAATGGCATTCAAATAAAATACATTTAAAAATGCAAACCTTATGATAACCTTGTTCTGTACCTGGAGATGAACAGATCTAGTCAATGTGGAGGTCTGTCATATAATTCAGGATATGCAGAGCGTTGATTCTCAAGGTCTGTATATTGCTGTCTCCCTCCTTTTCCGAGGGTCACACATATACCTGTTACTCATTTTGAATGCTTTCTGCCTCAAACCAGAGGCTAGATTAGCATCACTATCACACCTGTAACATACCACATTCATGAGCAAATTCATCAATCAGTTCACTGCTGTATAGCCATCACTGTCACTATAGTAATAGTAATGCTATCCATAGAACAGAAACTAGTATGTTGCTTTGATCTTTAGTGTATACTGTTGATAGACCCACTGTGAACAGCTGAATGAATCCATTACACTGAAAATAACAGTCGCCGCTGCTGGAAAATGCAGCTAAGCCCAGTTTCAGCTCTTTATAAACGTCTCTCTCTTGCTTCAAGCTGGTCAAGATAGTCCATCATGGACTACTAGCTGGTGAGATACTTTAAATGGGAATTGAATTAACACTGACTACTCCCATTTCAAGCAATGTATAAAAAAACAGGGTGGCAAAATAGTATATAGATTATAGTCGGGTGTAGTTTAAATACTTTATGATGTATACAGCGTCAAGTGTTGTGTGGTTACTGTGGTTTTACTATACAAAATCTGCAACAATGGTGCTACTTTTACAGAAGAGCATTTGCACAGTAGGATTAAAGGCTTTAAGACTTTGAACCGCCATAATTCAAAGACCAAGCTCACAGTTTTCCTCCTGGGAAATGTGCTCTGTTTTAATGCTTTGTTTGCCTTAAAACCTTAAAATCAAGGATCTTGCTGACCATCTGCAGTACCATGATTTGGTAGAGCAAACCAGCAACCATGTTCATAAAAGCAGCTTGACAACCTAAGCTGATTTCTCCAGCAAGATTGTGGCTTTTTTCAGCTTATAAAATCATTATCATTCTATTAAGTGTCTTCTCCTATTTTTACATGATCTTTCTGTTCTTCTCTCTGTTTTTCTCTCATCTGCTTGCGTTCTGTTTTGGCTCACTTTGAAGAATCCTCATCAAGACTGAAAATGGTTCGTCTTTTTAAATTAGATTAAGCGCACTTCACCATCCACACTACATACGAGACATGCCCTTTTCCCGACAGCACGCATCCAAGAGGGAGTGCGGATAACAGGAAAGAGTTTTAAGTGCTCTGAATCAGATCAAAGGCAGATGGAAGTGTGATCAAGCTCAGCAGGAGGCGGCTGGCACGGATTATACGTATGTTGCCCTTTCCTCTGCTCACAGGTACATGTGTGTATTAATGGCTGTGGGCTGAATTTCAAACACTAAGGAGCAAGGCCACCCATGTAATGGTGTGCCTCTCTGACCTCAGTGAAAGATCCATCAGCCACACAATGCATTTTTCACTATCTCTGCCCTTTATTGCATTTGAATGGAAAAGGAGGCAGATGGATGGAGAAAGAGAATAATAATAATGATAACAGAAATGAAGTTAGAGGAAGTTGAAAAAAGCTGAATGATGCACAGTTCACATTCACGCCAACATCATAAAGAGAATGAAGACTACTGTATTTTAGAACCATTGAGAGTTTTGTATTGTGTCATTATTGTGACAGTTAAGCATAGTTCCCTTTCAGTTCTTATCACCATAATGCATCCAGCTTTTTTGTACATCGTCTTATTCTTGTTGAAGTTTGTTCTTCCATTTATAGACTGGGACAATGATGACATCATCAAACGTCAATATACACAATTTTGTCTTGCATTCATTGGCACATTGAATCGTTACTGGTCTTCTATTTCTTGCATGTATATAAACATTAAGAACCACATTAAACAATGTTTAATTGTAATACGAAAAATGTCGAAATCTCTTAGTGGCCCTAAAAGCAGGCTTAATTTCTTAAAGCCTGTGCAATTTTGGAGTGCAATTTAAACCTGATAGGTTCTCAGCAGGTTTTGTGAGATTCACAGTCAAGATGTGCACACACACACACACACTGTGCTGAGCTGTGCGGTCAGAGAGAGGAGTAAGAGCTCTTGGAGGGAGTCTTTGGGTAAGAAGGTAACACAAAGAGACTGCAGCATCCATCATACTCTGCAGAACAGCCAGCGCGATGAAGAGAGAGAAAGAGAGAGAGACTAGAATAAAGCCCAGCAGGACCCAGAACTTACACTTTTCAAATACCAATGCTTTTATCTTGAAGGTTTAGCTGTGGAGGTTACCATGGCTTCTGTTTTTTCACCATCATTCAGCTGGCACTCCACCCTTTCCTTCTGGCTTTCTCTCGGGCACAAAAAACATGTGTTAGTCATGTTGCCCTGTGTCACAGAAATGTGTTCCGAGTCCCAGCGACCTAAAGGTGAAAACACAGGTGACATTGTAGCTATAAGAGAAAACAATCATAGCATGTGGACAGTAGAACCTCCACACCTGTTCAGATTTACGTTTGACTTGTCGCTGAGTTAAGTAGCAGATTCGGTTTTTTTTTACTTACAAACCTTAATTCTTTAGAGGATTTGTTAATAGTGGTTCTGACTATGTAGCATCAGCTGGTGGCAGAACTAATCAACTAGTTGTACTATTGGTAGAGGACACACAACATGTGCTTTCATTACCTTAAATAAATAAGGGAAGCAAACTAACAGTCCTCACTTACAAAGCGGCTTAACGGCACTAAATCTTCATATCCCGATTTTCGACAGAATCACGCCCCGAATCCCAGCTGTGAAGCGTGACCTCCCCGCGTCGTGGCCGCGACACGCAACTCTTTCTCCTCATTGGTGTTGGCATGCTTGTGCGGATCCTATTAGCTCTAGCAGTAAATCAATTTGAGTGTGAATCCAGGGAGAGAATAGAAGCCAGGTGAAGGGGTGGATGCTGCTGCGCATGTTTATGTGGTTGCGGATGCAGATAAGACAGCGGGCAGCGTATCAAACTCTCTCTGTGTGAGGAGCCTGAGTGTGTCTGGAAGGTGAATATAGCTCACCCCCTTTGGCAGAGCGAATTACCTCCCCAGCATGTGTCGAATGGGTACATGGGGTGTGGAGTGCTTCTGGCTTCCAAGCTCAGAGGTTGCTCTTTCATGGACTCAGACATAATGGAGTTCTCAGTTATGATTAACTCAAGTATCAACTTTGTCTTAGGGGTTTCTCTTAAACTTTAAGAAATGAAGTCTGTAAGAAGTTAATCTAGATTTATACATTGGGTTTATGTCTAGGTAAAATCATGCCTACAAAGTTACGCTCCTAAGTTTTTATTGTTAAAATTAAACAACAACTAGTTCTTAAGCAATTACACAATGTGTTTAACACAATCTTTTTACCTTACCCCAATTCACAATGGTAAATTTATAACAGTATAAATGATATGACAGCAGTTCTTTAAAATTAAAATTTGTCATCCATGTTAAGAAAATACATTTGTGAATACCATGCAATTTTATGCTTCAAACAGAGATGGCAGGAAAGAGGCAAAGGTTACGAATTGCAGCTTTAATACAAAAAAATCATATTATAATATTGTTTTTTTAATTGCGATTTTAACTGTGATAACGTTTCATAAAGCTGGTGCTTCAATTTCAAGGACAAAATAAAAAAACAATATATTTCTGCAGGAATGTATTACCTTTAATGTACCATTGCTATGTGGTACAGTTAAACCTTTGTGCTTTTATTTTGGTAGAAAACTGAAAGAACTCCTTTAGTTTAGGAGTGAGGTTTACAATGAAAAGACTTGTATTAAAAACCACTTCACACATGGAGAAATGCTCTCATCTCCTCTTCTGTCAAGTACTCTGTCCTTGATTTATACAATATCTTAACTTGTAGCTGCAAGTGTTTGGAATTACGAGAATTTGAGAATAAGGTGAATCTGAAGTGTCTTTAAGAAGGCTAAAGAATAAATGCAGATTGCGAAACCTGCGAAAGGTAATTTGGTCTTAAAAGAATTTAATGACAAACATTTAAGTTCATATTGCAATTTCCGAATTTTTAATTCAGATTTAAGTATCTTGGCAAGTCCAAGTCCAAGCATAGTTTGATAGATTGCTGACATCTCTTTATTTGTAAAATGTGTGCCTATTTTTCTTAAAAGAGGGCACAGTCAAAAGTCTACATAAACAAAGTTTCATTAAACTAGCTAGATATTACAGAAAATCTTGTGTAATATTTCTTTCCTATGTTTCTCTTTCTCATTGATGGATGAAAGAGAATGTGACATAGCTAAAAGTATGAACTCAGACGCACACATGCGCAACCTATTTCTGTAATGTTTCTTGGATGGCCACCACTTCATATAACATCAAACAATCAAATTCCCAGTGCTCAGCTGTGGATGCCATGTGTTGATTTCAGTGAGCCAGAGGGGCCATGTCACAAGAGCGTAGCTCCTCTGACGCCACCTCTCGTATGGAAGCAGAACTCATTTCACCCCTGACCGAGCTCTGTGCGTCTGCCTCTCTCAGCCCGCTGTAGGTGAGGAGATATTAGCAGTGTTCATACTCGACCACTTTCTCCCTCACTGTAGAGTTTGCCATAAACCGCATCTCTTGTGCCACACGTGAGGAGCAGGTTAACCCACAATCCACTGCAGCCTCTCTAACCGGCTGTTAGAAAATGTAAAGAGAAATACATATATATATATATATATATATATATATATATATATATATATATATATATTTAGTATATATATATACTAAATGTATACAAAAATCACTTGCCTGAAATGTCTTTTCATCTTAGGTTATTTGCTTGAATGTTTAAAATTATTGTTGCAGACAAAAATATAATTGTGCCAACATATTAATCAGTTATTAGAAAATTTAATTTTTCAATATTTTTGAAATGGATGGATTTGGACCAAATAATGAAGAAAAAGCAGCCAATAAGATCCCAGCATAGATGAAAACTCCATTACTGTTTAAAAAGCATCGCAGGGTGATGCCTCAAGAAACTAGATGTGCCAAGAGAACATTCTTGCAAATCCAGGCAACGTGTGGCTACAAATTAAAATTAAAATTAAAAATGCTAAAATTTACCAGTTTGATTTATGTGAAATTTTCTGTATTTGGAATGTTCTTTAAGTGTATTTCAAAGCACATTGCAAATATATAGTTTTCTGCCTTATGATCAGTTTAATCCTTTGCCAGACCTTTTGTCATTAAAACAGGTGAATTGAGCTACATACCACGAGCCAAGCACCATCACTAGTAATTGAGAGTGAATGTAACTACCAGCCATGGGAACAACATTCAACATTCAGGTCCAGTGGGGCACATTCAATTACAGGAGCAACTTCAAGCCAGAGAGTGGGTGTAAGGAGAACCTGAAGAAGGGAATTACGGGAACACACAATGGCAATAAAGGTCAAAAGGACATTGTGTGGACAGTGGAAAAGTGAGAGAGAGAGAGAGAGAGAGAGAAAGAGAGAGAGAGAGAATGTGTGAATGGCATGAGTTACTGCCTAAGAGTGTCTCTACAAAGGATGATACAAGATCATATAGTATAATGGCATATGAATTAGATCAAATATTGGGCAGTAACTAACTAACTAAAACTGACCCTCTCAACTGTTTGTTTATCATAATTTTTTATCAAAATACAGCAAAGTTATGTTACCAAATAAGCTTTGTGTTACATGTTCAAGGTAATGTAATTAATATGACACAGCACAAACAGATTGAGAGATCTGATAAAGAAATATTACTATTAGACTGAGCATTAAGATGCTCTTGAGGATAAATCTGACATCATCTGCTGCAAACACTGATTAAGTTCTGGCTCCATTCTGGTATGAAACACCCACAGTTCACAAACCAATTCCTGATGGGTAAAATTAAGTCTTTCCTTTCTCACAACCCCCCCCCCCCCCCTCCCATATTGAGTATTTAGTTTAACTCTACCCAGAAATATTAAATTAATTAATTATTGTATAATTCTGGCAAAGATCTGATTGCCATGTAACTGATAAAGATATTTCTCTTCTAAATAAGCTTCAATGTGCTTTTTTGCTTTTTCAGAAGGTTAGTTTACTGTAGTTTAACTACCAATACCGTTGAGATCCTAATACATACAGAACACACCCTCACTCACAGAAAAGTACAGTACAGCATCTCCATCATTTCCTTCCAGAATAACAGAGCTTCACATCCTCAAGTTTGTGTTTTATTGACTGGCCTTTGGAGGTGCTAAAACCCATTTGTTTAGGATCTAATCTATTTTCCTGCTTGCCGAAAACAAAGAAATGATTAGAAAACTTTTCTAAACACAGCTATGTTTGCTCTCCCATCATTCTCTAATTTGATTCAACTTCTCAAACAGAGCATGTAATTCATTTAGAGGAAGACAATGTCCAATTGCAATGTAAAGCCGGTGTGGCAACGCTTTGCGTAAACAGAGGCAAAAAACGGCTTCACCGGGATCAGACCATTCTCTAATCCTCTCCCTCATCCACGCACGGTAATTCCCAAGCTGAAAGAAACTCCTCTCCGCGTTATTTTAAATAATGAGCCGCACAATAGCTGAGGGAGACGCTATTCTTCAGAGAAACATCTTAGTATGGCCTACTGAGGTTTCATAAGCAGCGTTCTGGCTCCAGTGGAGAACACAGAGACATGTCTGATCAATGGACGCTTCGGTGAGCTACAGGGAAGATGCCTTCAGTCCACTTTAAAATGAGCTTCTGCATAAGTGGACATTTATGGTAATATAAATGCACTACTGCAAAACTTACTGTTAACTTACTGCTAAGATCCTGGTGAGAATTAACACCTGCAACAGCAATATGACAGAAGATGCAATTTAGAAGAATTTAATCAAATTAACAATTATCTTATTAGTAAATGCGGTTTACGGTTGCTAAGCAACACAGCAGCTTCTATAGCTTGTTTGGTTATTTAGCAGCTTTTAATAGTGGCTTTGGCGGCACCTCATCCAATCAGAATTTGAATTATATTTTGTTTAAAGGTTCCCAGAATCCAAGTTAGCTTTAAAAGCTTTTAAAAGCAGTCCTCCTCCACTACACATGAACGCGATGCAAACACAGTTTGACAGGCAGGCAGGACATCCTACATTCGACCGAATGCCGTGATTGGACAACCATTTAATGATCCTACACCTTCCACAGAAGATATAAAATATATAAATACATTTAGACCACTTTAATTAAGCAATCACATTAAAAATATGCCATCACTTGCTCCGTGGTCACATAACATTAATTGTACTGCATGACCTCAGGGGGAGTTACATTTCTAAGGAATTAGAATGTATAAACTTCAGAAATTAACAGAATTTAACCAATATCTGTTCACAGGTATTTACACTGGCTATTTTAGAGCGTGGCTCATCCAATCAAAATTCAGAGTCAGAACTATCCATTTTATTACTCTTTTTTTATCTTTGAAAGAAGCCTCAAGCAATCAGTGCCAGCTAAGCTGCATGGAGTCGCGAAAGGCCGTTTTAATTTGTGAGGTGCTCAAGTATCTGAACTCTGGAGACACAAGGGCCCTTTTGAACATGCAGGGCGGCACGTCTGGTGCCTGGCCACTATCATCCCTGCAATTACAACACATGCAACATGGCCCAGAGCAACTAATCCACCCTTAATCTGCATCCCAGCCCTCAGAGAGAGACAGCTGCTGAAAACATCCTTCAGAAGGAGAAGAGCAGAACAAACTCCTGTTGCCCTGATACAGAGTGCCCTGCTTTACATCAGAAAGACTTAGTACTAATGTTAGTACTTTTTAGTACAACTTTAAATGAACGTTCTCTATATAACACATTAAAAGGAATAAATTATAATGCTATATAATATATAGCATACAATCTATATAATGGATAATGGAGAAAGATGTTGATAAAGGCCTATACATTATAATGTATTATATATATTCATACATAACAGTAAACAGACACTTCTTGATCTATCAAATGCTCAATTTTTTTCTTGTATTACATTGTGCCAGTAAGAAACCACTCAGAGTAGCCTATCCAACTGCACAGCACCCTAGAAACACTCTTATTTCTCTGCAGAGAATCTAGTTATTTAAGTAATTTTTCTAGTAACTTTTTTGTACAACATGGTCACATATCTACATATGACCCATTTTATTTGTCTCATGTTGTGAAGGTGCATTTACATGGTAAGTGACGGTTGGTAGAGCTGGCTCTGGTCAGGACCCCAAACACTGGGATTTTCATTACACTTTAATCCCTTCAAATCTCAAACATGGATTTATAAATGTGAAAAAGCTTGTCTACATCTCCAGAGATATTCCCCAACTGCACACACACTACAGCTCTGCATAACCTTACAGCTCACCAGGTCAGAGGAGCTTTTAGCCATGACACTCACAGCGCTCCACTGCTTCTCAAAACCATGTACTGTGCTCCCTTCATGGGTTTTATCTTTTTACTTTTGCTCATGTTAAAAAATCTTAAAAACAATCTTAAAAAATATCACATCTGACATGTCTCCTCTCCAGTTACAAAACAGACTTCAGCAATCTTCAAAACTATGCTAAGATTTGCCAAAGCATCAAAGAATGTTTGCAATGAAGTCAGAAACTGCAATACAAACCAAGCATTACAAAATTAACAAGATGCCGCAGTTCTGTTTATATTTAATGGGGAAAAGTTAAGTCTGCTGTACAAAAACTTGTTTTATAGAACAATTTGAGCTTAAGAAACAGAGTTTATGGTACAGCTGAAAAATATTGTTTAATTGTGACCTAAGCCAGCGATTTTAGAGATATCGGTCTTCCCTCATTCAAGTAGACTGGACTTGGTCTTGTATGACAGAAACAGCTGCCTGGGGGAGTTGCAAAGATGGGTGCCAAGTGTTTAGACCCTTAAAGGGCCTTTACAAACTCAATATGATCTCCAAATTTTAAAACAACAACAATCCAAATGTTCCATTTCAGTTTCAGAATGTTACCTTCCTCAGAATGTTGGCTAACATTCTTTAAAAGTTCTCCCAAAGTTATGAAAGGTTCTTGTAGTAACATTAGTAGACATTTTTTAAACCATATATATCAAAAACATTATTATTCTTATAATTATTCTAAAGTAGTTTTCTTAAATGTTACAGCATTTGTTTGAATTTGTTACAGAATGTTACAAAACGTTTGAATAATGTTCTCATAACCAACCAATAACGTTAATATAATGTCTAAAAAACTGGACATTTTGAATGCTCCTAAAACTTTCAACATAAAGGAAACATTATGTAAACGCTCTTACAACCTACAATTGTTAACTGGGTATGTAGGCAGCTGAAGGTTTTGAAACTCCCCATCATTTCCAAAATGTTAAGTGAAATTTAGCCTAGCATGCAGGTGGTCTAAACTCCTGCTTCAAGGCATCTTTGTATTCCACTACTGCTGGACTTTCTAATTAGCGGTATTGCCACGTGGCACCTTTGTGTGCT
This sequence comes from Chromobotia macracanthus, assembly GCA_036877525.1. Taxonomy (NCBI): domain Eukaryota; kingdom Metazoa; phylum Chordata; class Actinopteri; order Cypriniformes; family Botiidae; genus Chromobotia; species Chromobotia macracanthus. The sequence goes on along the minus strand of JAZGTH010000067.1, from coordinate 6,430,632 downwards.
TTTTTTTTGCAATATGGATCCCATGGTGTTGACATTGTAAGAATTCTGGGTACAGCCAACCGACCTCAGAGATTATAAAGAGCTCACATCGAGTAAAGCAAGAAAGAGAGTAAATCAGCAGAACCTTAGTTAACAAGCTTGTTCTCTATTAGGAAATTAGAGCAAATTTATTTTTCTCTCCTCAGCTCCCATTGGGAGATCATGGCCCTCCCTGTTCATAGTCTTCTCTAATTCATTGTTTTTAACGGCCTCTGTTCATTTTTTCCCCTCGTCTTGCTGTCATTTCGGCTCTCTCTAAGGCACTTTATTAATGAAACAGAAGATTGTTATTTTTGATACTCACATCCACCTTGAGACAAAGGAGGAGAGAGAAATAAAGAGAATTCATTTGCATCAGTGGATCTGAGAGACATTGAGTGGACTCTGAATGCTGAGGCTGACTGACATTATACCTGAGGCAAAATCTTTCCCGAACTTACAAACACAGCAACATTTAAACACCTGTATGTGTACTTTACTAACGCACCAGCCACTTCCCTATTGTAAAATGCTATGTTGAAAGTGTGCTGTTATTAAATGACTAATGCATCAATTAGTCATTTAAAAGCATGAATGTTAACAACAGGAATCAAAGATGACAATACTGAGGTTTGCACCACAAAGATAAACTTGATGGTTTATCCCTGATAAAAATACTGGTAAATTATGGATGAAGTTAAATTTATACTTTACCGATGCATGCTGTTTACACACAGGTGTGTGTAAACTAGCAGTTTCACAACCACTTAAAATGCAACTCAACCAATTTAGAATTTAGAGTCTGAAATGTTCATTATATAAACCATTAATGAGATTCATTGTACAGCTCTTCAACTACAGAAATAAGACTTTATAAATTATAAATCATTAAGCAACATTTTAAAAAAAAAAGTCTGAGCTTGCCAAGGTCATGGGTTCTACTTTTTGGAAATAAATTTGCTGCTCAAACGTGTACCTTAAATGTACTGTAGGCTTCTCTGGATAACAGTTTCTGTCAAATTAGGTGGGGGTCTTACCATGGCTCGCAGTAGCAAATTTCTAAAGAATGATTCTGCTGTCAGCGTGTGGGCACAGTTCAGAACTGATGCCACTGTGAGCCTGATATTTTCCATCTGTTTTATCATCAATAGCAGACGGCATGTGCAAAAGAGCAGGATAATTACACCTAGAGCCGTACAGCAACAGAGGTCAAAATCAATGTCTTAAACGATGTCTTAACTGAACCCTTCCCTCCCTTCAGCTGGAGCTTAACTCAGCCCTTGGGAATGGTAAGACAAAATGATGTAATCAAAACAGAGAAAACTGACAAAATGAAAGATTTCTTTCAGATGGACAGTACATACTCTCATTGACCTCTGTGAATGTTCTCTGCTTCAGGAAATGATGTTTGCCCAATCATCACCATCTGCTTCTAAATCAGCTGTTGTATGTCTGCTGGACAACAGGGCATTCTCTGTATTATTATTTCATTACAAAAACCTATGTGGCTAACAATTTTAGGATGCAAGAACATTTGTGTAACGTTTCCATTTCGTAACAAATGCAGAAAATATTATTTTGAACATTTTAGGAACGTTTAAAATGTCCTTTTTTGAACATTATAGTAACATTATTGCTTAGTTAAAAGAACATTATTCAAACATTTATTAATTCTGCAATGTTTATTAAACATTCCAACCACTACTTAAGAATAACATTTTGATATATATGATATATAACATTACAAATGTTCTACTAATGTTACTGCAGAGCTGCTTTTGATAACCTTGAGAACATCCGACAATGTTCTGAGAACGTTCCCTGTTCAGCTGGTTATGGGATATGAATGTTTACTTTCTATCCATCTAGTTAGGAATAATGCAGGTAATTAATCAACAAAATTTTACTCATTTTCTTGTTCAGCTCTTTCCCTCAGTTGTCCTGCAGCACACAGAGCTTAATGTTGTGGCAGAAACAGCCCTAAAAGCCTCTTCATTGATGCATTGATACACATTTCATAAAAACATGATTTGGATGAGTGCTGATTAAGCATGTTTAAGTCTATACTAGCGCTACACAACACGTGGCCTGTGTGATGTTGTCAATGACAACCACCATCTCAGTAATCACAGATATATATGGGCGGTATTCAGTCTAATTGTTAGTATAAATACATTTATTAAGACTAGTTACATAGTACAAATAACTAACCACACCTCAAAAAGCATAAAGTACGACATCTAAATATGCTTTAAGCAAGATAAGTTTACTTCATAAAAAAGTAAAGAAGCCTTTTTTAAAGAATATTTCCTCATTTTATTTACCCCATTGGCAAACTGATAAACACAAACATTTTTTAAACACAAACATCATAAATTTGGTTAGATTTCTGCTTTAAACAAGAAAAAAATCAATTTGCCAATGGGGCAATGGAATGAAAATGATTTTGCATCTCAAATAGAATTTATCTTGCTGCAATATCTTTTCTGTTGTTTTTTACAGAAAAGAAGAATACTGTTAAAATGTTTCGCACTTCAACAACAACCTATGACAGCATTACACTGTTAAGCCACTGTTAATTACGCACATTTATAAATGTATACACTTTATAATTTACATGCGTATTGTGTATGGCTGCAAGTTATTCAGCAAATGCATTTTTATTTATGTGTGTTTACATTTACAATAATAATCCACGCGGGCATTTTCTCCCGCTTCAGTTTCTCATTTCTTTTATTACTGGTGAAACGGTCACAGCATTCTCATTTACCAGTAGTAATGAGTTTTAAATTAAATTCTTGTACTGAATAAATAAAGGGGAACCGAGCGGATGAGGTCATCAAGTTGTGACTAAAATATTGTGAAATAACAACCAAATGTTTTTGATGAAAAACATCACTTGTGTGCATAGCGAAGGTAGGAAAAAGTACCTAGTGGGTAAGATCATGCGAATTTTCACATTTTTCAATTTTCTAAATTAGATTGTATTACTAACTGTAAACAAAAAGATAAAGAAGCAAATAGCATATATTATCACTGCATTATTTCATAATACAGGTATAGGTCCCAAAATAAATTTCTCCAATAAGCATGTCTTTTAAATTGGGTAATAACAGTAAACCGATTATGATAAAGACTCGCTGCTTTCGCTGAAAGCATTTATAATCATTTTACATGGTAGAGTTGCCATTCTTTAAAACTTTCTGAAGTGAGACATATTTTAGGGCTCATCTGTATCTTTGGATGGTTGTTGTGTTCAGTTGTTAGAGCAACTTAAGAACTTAACATTTAAAAAATGTTACAGAACTTGAATTTGGTTTATTAATACAACATTTAAAAAACCCTAACCCTAAGACATTTTGAACATTTCTAGAACTAGGAAATCGTTCTTACAACCTATAATTGTTAGTTGGGTAGGCAGAATGTTTACATTTCTTTTGCATTAAATTAATGTAAATGAGAACAGATGCTCCAGAAATGATTATAAATGTATCATTTAGTCAATCAAAACAGCTCAAATGTTATATGCTGCTGAAGTCTTCTGAAGACATACAACATTTAAATGATTCCTTTATATGAATTACCTCTTCAAATAATGGCCCAGTTCTGAGATTTCTGGCTAGAACAGAGTTACTACAAAAATAATCCTAAATCCAATATGTTATATAGCGCAGAATAATAAAAAACATACAAAAACAATACAGCAATATTATGAAAGCATGTCTCTGTACACACAGCCAGGGCTGGTGTAAGTGGGCATAAATGTGTGTTTACGAGCGAGTGCACAATCTCTCACACATGCGATTATGGGATTCTGATTGTTACCTTTGTACAACATCAGATAAAAACTACCATGAGCAAAGCAGTCAAGGTTGAGGATGATGCTGCTCTTATAGCTTTTGGTAGTGTAGAGGTGGGGGGTCTACAAGTTGCCTTTATCCAACAGTCATTTGTGCAATTGGGAGGACAAGAGCTGGTATCGATTTGAGCCTTCAGATGGGAGCACACATCATCAGAAAACATCAACCAGTCCAAGTGCCCATCACCTACAAACTGACCCCAATCCCAGCAATAATGATAATAATGACTCATGCTGAACATTTACTTCCTCATTCTCTTCCTTTCTCCGTTTTCCTCTTTCCTCAAGAGAGGAATTTACCAGACCACATTAGTCTGGGGCAGACATCAGATCTTATGCGAGTTTTCCTTTTATAATAGTTCCATTTTTGATAGGCGGAAACATCAAAGTGTTGACTGCACTGCAGGCTGTTCTCCGGGGCGCTTCTGGGGTCAGTGGATATTTGGGGCTTAGCCCGGACATCTGTGGGTTGCTGTGGGGCCCATCCTTTGATGTAATATATACAAGTTGAAAAGTTACATCTGTCAAGGAGTAGTTTTAATTAAACTGATCTTTTTATAAATGGAGCTAAAACTAAAAGCTCCCACTTAGTCATTTAGCCAGAGGTCAGAAAAACAAGAAACGCTCAAGAATTGATAGAAGTGAAAGTCAAAAGTCTGGCTTGTAAGAGAGCACCTCTGAAGTACAGAACATAACTGCAACCCTGAATGATTTTAACAGTCACCAAAAACTATCAGATGTCAAAAAGTAGTGATAAAGACTAAAACAAACTTCTTGTGGCTCATATTAACTGACCCACCCAGACAATATACAACGCTTATAATTTACAAACGCACAAATATGAATTTAACTGAAAAACATGTTTCTAAAAAGTAGGCCAAAAAATTGATGGTCCTGGATGGTCTGTTAATGGTGTCAAAATTAAAAATAGTTATTAAAGATAACCATTTCAGACACCAGCGCCCACTCCGGTAACTTCTCTGTACCAATCTCTCTGTCTGTCTCTCTCCCTCTCTGTCTGTCTCTTTCCCTCTCTCTCTCTGTCTGTCTCTCTCTCTGTCTATCTCTCTCCCTCTCTGTCTGTCTCTTTTTTTGTTTTTATTTTTCTTTTCGCTTCTCTTCTTTTTCTTCTTCTTCTCCTTTTCTGTCTCTTTCCCTCTCTCTCTCTGTCTGTCTCTCTCTCTGTCTATCTCTTCCTCTCTGTCTGTCTGTCTCTCTCCCTCTCTCTCTGTGTCTGTCTCTCTCTCTCTCTGTCTGTTTCACTCTATCTCTCTCTGTCTCTCTCTTTGTCTGTCGCTCTCTCTCTTTTTCTGTCTGTCTCTCTCTCTCTCTCTCTCTCTCTGTTTGTCTCTCACTCTATCTCTCTCTGTCTCTCTCTCTCTCTGTCTCTCTGTGGAAGACTCTAGCTAAGAGTAGGCGTTGAGAACAGGAAGCATTTTGACAGCTGAAGAGCGAGAAGTCATTATTGGATAAACAACAGTTTGTCAATAAGAAAACATATTTTCATTTATTTTTACTTTTTTGTCTGTAAGAGGGTTATTCAAGGTCCTGCACTGACTCAATAAATCCTTACCACCACAGTCATTAGACAGCGGAAATTGATCCATTATTCCAAAGGCCTCCATTGGCAACCGGCCACATCTCCATATCCTGTGACAGAACATGAGGCTCTCTTGGCTGGATTGTTCCTCTCGGGGACTCAATGACATCTTTTTGTTGTTCTAATGTTATTATACCACTCACAAGTAAATAAACTTCCCTAGTCCGTTTAACCTGACGTACAAACAAAAAGTCTCCACTTGAGGTATAAATAAATTAGAAAAGTTTAGGAAGACAGCAAAGCAAGGAAAGTGCCTAAATTAGGGTCAGTTTCACTTAGCATTTCTAAAAGAGAAGTGAATCTAAAATAAAAGACTTTTTGTTTACAGTTTTAAATGCATTACTGGCTTGGCAAAGAAAGCAAGACATGTTAGAGTTCTTTTCAATTTAACACACTTTAAGTAGTCTCTTCCTTAGACATCAAGCCCATGTGGTACCCACAGTCAATTATGTAATGTCTGATGCATATTGCAAACAAAAACGGCAATCACTTTTGTAATCTGGCATGTCCTAATTAAATTGAATGGATTTACACAGTTTCCAGGAGTTCGGGTGAACAGTTATTTAACCTGTTTTAGGTATTTATCATGCCTAGAAAGTTTTGTTTGTAAGATTGCTACAATAGAAGTTGTTTAAAGGTAACTACACACTGGAGTTGCCAAAGTTTGCCTGGTTAGTATCAAAGTCTTAGATACAGTACTAGTTGAGGTAGGTAACAGCAAATACACTTGATACTGCTGCAATTATTTTGATCAGTATCAAGTTATTTTTTTTATTTCGTCCACATCAGTCCATAATTGGGGTATCATCGATTTCAGGTAAGCCCATCCCCCAAACAGCACAAAAAACAAAGCAAACTGTGATTGTTTTTTTTTTACATGTTACAATCGGTATCGTCTTTACTAAAAGGGTGGTCCTTACTCCAATACTAAGACATCAAGTTAAGTGAGACCTAACTTCTACTACTCATTTCATAAAGTCAGTGTTAGCCAAAGTGAAATAAAATATGCTATAATCAATGAGTCTCAAAAATGCAGAAATAGAACCATAACGAAGAGATTATTCTGTAAAATTATTCTGAAAACCATATTACAGGATCAGCTACTGTATAAAAGCAGACAGACTATACAGGCCTTACCCCTTCAAACCATTAACACTGACAGGTTAGCGTGATTTTACCAAGTAGAGCGTGTTTCTGGATCAACACTGTTGGTCCTGGAACATCATTTAAATCAACCAATCAGATTGTAGGATTAGGTTTAGGGACAATGTTAGATTTAGGTTTGGGACTAGATGAAGGCCTTATATACCATTCATATCAACCTATTGTTTCCCTTATATTTTAAGGGTAAGGTATGATTAGGGTTTAGGTTAGGATTGTTTTTTGGGCAGAAATGTTGTTCCAGGACCAACAAAAGATGTTCATCCAGGAACTTGTCTTACTTGGCAAAATTAGGTTGATCAACACTGAGAATAGACACACAAACTCTGTTTACACTGTAAATTAAAATCTGCCTGTCTCGCTACTTAAATTAACCACTCATGACATGACAACACTACTCTAAAGATATTACAGCCTTCTGGCTAGAGATCATTTATAAAAGTTTAAGCCACAAGTTATATGAGGACATCTAATACACATGCTGTCACACTGAGAAGCTGGGAGTAGGACTAAACATGCAGTTGCTTGATAGGCCATTTCATGCAATCAATCATTTCATGTCAGCTATAACAGGATACGAGACAGTCCCACCCACTTTCATTGTTGGGATCCAGAAATAATTCATCAGGGAGGAGTTTCACACAGACTGCCTACAGAAACAAACGAGTGGCGGGGAAGTGATGCATTATGTTGTAACTTATCCGATGGCTTCGCACCACGTCCCTGTAAAACATATGTGTGGTAAAGACACTGTAAGAGTCTGTAAATCATACAAGCTGTTGGGTAAACTGGGAGAACATAAAGTGAAGTGGATTAATGTTGTTTTTCATCACAGTGGGTGTGCTGACAGGAGAGAGCTTGTGTGTATTGGTGTGTGTGTGTGTGTGTGTGGGGGGGGGGTTAGTTTGCTAGTTCTGACAAAGATGTATTAACTTCTTATATGGTGCTCAAAGGCTGGGGCCAAGGTTTGATGGCCAAGTTACATTTTATGTTTATCATCTCTCCAGGACAAAGCTATGAAAAGGTCTGCTGTTAGGGCCATCTGAACACACCTGAAGTGGATGGGGCTATGTTTTAATTTGACACGGCCCTCAGGCTGGCCTGCTTTTTAATGGACCGATGCAGAGTGTAGCTATTTATGAGCAATAAAATGGTGTCGGGCCCCCACTGAGGCACTGACTGCTCTCCACACTACAGTTTAACTAGTGTTGTCTGCTAATTAATTCAGTCCCGTCCTGATTTCCTGTCAGGGTGGTTAAGTAGAGTTTCAGAACCACTCTTCAATATTACAAAGGTAAAGCATCACCTTTTTGTATGACTAAATGATGATAAAACTGGCAAAACAAAATATACTTAAGCCAAGTTTGCTCTAATTAACTCGCTCCCCCAAATTCTTTTTAAAATAGACCTGAAAGCAGATTAAAAAGAAGTTTATGTCTGCAATAGCATAGAAAAACACAATTCATAACATAATATACGATCTACAGCTTGCGTACCTAGATGTTTAGATTATGATCTAAAACATATGAAAATAAATCAATTTTAAAATACTTTTAGACTAACCAAACAGGTAGATTTCAAATGAAGAATATCTTTAGAGACCTTTAATTAATTTGGAAAAAGATTTTTGTAAAGGAATGTTAGCAAACAATCCTTAAAAAATTTATACGGATGTATTGTGTGTAAATGTGATGTCTTGAGAAATGAACAGGTTTGCTTTGAGCATGATGCGCGCATTTAAATTGACTACAAATGTATCTAATTAAAGTATCAAAAGGTAATTCAAATCAAGTTACCACATGAGGACTCAAATACACAAGGCACAGATCCCTGCAACTAATTAACACTGGCAAATTTAAAGAATGTGTGTATTCGGCCTTCCGAACACAAATGTATTCCGTCTCCTTTCCCCAATCGTCCAATGGCAACACAATTGTTCCTATTCATTTATCCTTTAAAAGGTGAAAAAACTGGTCCGGTTTGACAGTGGATTAGTTCAATACTGGCAATTCTGCCACCTTTGTTCTCTCACACGAACAGCCCACATTAACATTCCAAAGAAGAAGAAGCCTTTGATTTGTGGAATATCTGTATTCAAACTGGGAAATGCTTTTTACATATTAATTGGGATCAGCCAACTGGTGAGAGACGGACCTGTTCTGCCTCTGTTGGCCCCTTGGTCTCTGTCCTTCAACCTCTGGCACTCTTCCACCCATTACACGCGGCACATCGCAATAATAACATGAAAGGGAAAGAAGGGATTCCGAAGACAGACATTTCGCTGATTTTAATAAAAGATTAAAGTCTCGGTGGTGTAAAGGCAGGTTTTGCTCATCACAGGATGTCTGTAATGGAATTCACAGATTTAAAGTTTAAAGCGAGTTTACCTGTCCTCCTTTGCTCAGATATCATAAACGGGTCATGCGCACTGTGTAACCTTGAGAGTGGCCATCTTTGTTCACTGGTTGGAAACCCAGCTAAGAAGGAACACTGGCTAACATTCTCTAAACATTCTCTCAAAGTTATCCAATAAAGTTAATATATAATTATATAATATATAATGCAAGTAGAACTCAAGTAACATTATACATCATATCAAAAAGGTTAATGTTAAGTGTTTAGTAACGTAACATTTTAAAAATGTTACATAATTAAAAGTCTGAATAACGTTCTCATAACCAAGTGTTAATACAACTTTTGAACATTTTGAACATTCCTATAACATTAAAATAATATTGTTTTCGTTACTTAATGCAAACGATTGAGAAATGTTTTTACAACTTAAAACTATTGGAAAAAGCTCATAACCAGCAGCATTTTATTTTGTTCCCCTGTTGGCTGGAGAACTTCTCTGCAGCCTCCTTCAGCTGTTACTTGGCGACACTTGTCGAGCTACATAAATCAACTGGAGCTTGGTGCCAGCACTCTGTATTACCATGCCGAATGTTCACATCTAAATAAACAATATATTCTCATGCTTATGATAAAACAGACAAAAACATCTCATTGAAGGAGTAAGCCTATCGGGAGACTTAGGGATGGGCTCTGTTTATTTGGGCCAATTAAAAACGAACTACTAGCATCCAACAAGAACATCCTAGAAACATGTTAACAATCATTCAAAACACCATAGCAACCACATAGCATTGCCATGGCAACCAACCACAACATCTTAGCATTGTGTTAGCGACTTGAACAGGCAGGCACCACTTTACTTTTCACTTTACAGAGATTGTGAATGTGTAGCCATTTAAAATACATCTGTCCACTATATGCTTTCTGTTTTATATCTGTTTATATAGCATATGTATATAGCATATATTCTCCTACATTTTTGTTGGATGCATGTTGTAAATGCCTGGGTTTGGTGCTAATGCACCACAGTTTCCCGCATTATGAGATTAATAAAGAACCTGCCTACCCCCTGAGCTACTGTCAAGTGCACTAAAAAAAGTGTTCTTTACTTCTATACACTGAACTCCTATTTCCTGCGGGAACTCGGCACCGCCACAGCAGTGATCAAAGAAATAATTTGTAAAATGAAGGGAAAGACTGAGCAGAACACTTTGAAGGTGACCCCTGTACAGTACGTGCACTTTTATCATGACTCAGAGGGCCCACCTAAAGGAAGTCCTCCAGAGGCCCCGCCACAGGACAGGCTGACAGATGAGAGTTCAAACAGAGAGGAGAGGCTGTGTAAGACAGACACAGGGACATCAGGCTGGTGAACGCGGGTGCGTGCGGAAGCAGCAGCCATCAATAATAAGTGAGACGCACTTCTGACAGCTGCAGAGAATCTTATAAGAGAAAGAGGAAGCAGGCCTGGGTCATTCCTGCTCTGAAGCACATTCTGAACAGTAACTTCTGAAAAATTAATAGTTTTTTTTTTTTTACTTTTATAGAAGTATTTTTTTATTAAGGACATAAGACTTTTAAAAATTAACTTGGATCAAGCTTTGGAAATTAAACACCATTATGTATGGAAACTAGCTAAGGCTATTTATTGCCGAGTGAGAGACTGAGTCTCAGCGTACATGAGAATGATGACTACCAAGCTATAACCCACGATAATTCAACTAAACAAAATGAACATTCCTAGAACATTCAAAACACCATTGTTAACATTTTTGTTACTTAATCGAAACTTGCTCATTAAACAGGATGATTTAGAATGACACAAAGCAATCACCACAAAATATCTCAGAATTCATTAAATCAATGTTTAATACCCATTATATTTTGTGCTGATGTTGTCCAGCCAAAAATGATGTCACTTCCTGAAGGATGATGTCATTGAAGAGCTGGTTTCTGAATGGAAAGTGATATTGGAAATAGGAAACTGGAAGTGACGCTGGGGGAAAAATAAATGAAACTGATTACCCATTTTTACCCATTTAAACAATATTTTCAGCAAGCCATCTTCTGTTTTAAACATTCTGATAGCAGAAAGGACAAAAATGAAGAAATATTCCTTCATAAATTGTGAAGGTTTAATTTCAGAGAGCAGGGCATAGCACCTGGGACACGGCTAAGTGGCAACATCCGCTCAAACCAAAGAAATTAAGTTATGTAAATTTACCCCTTGATCACTTAATTGTGATATTCTGATAAAAGAAGAAAGGTAATATGATTTCCGTCCTTAGAAAAGCTGAATTTAATATTGTATCCACAATATTAAGACATATGTTATGGGCAAATGAAATTGCACAGGGTAGATGTGCCTACAGCCTGAAAATAAGAGGCGTAAGAAACACCTACAGAGAGAGAGAGAGAGAGAGAGAGAGAGAGAGAGAGAGATAGAGAGAGAAATAGGCGTGTTGAATAAAAGAATATGAGTATACTAATGATCTTCTGTCTCGCACATAAATAATCTCGTCTACTGCATCAAACTTTTTTTGTGATGGTGTTAAAAAAGTAATTCATAATGTTTTGTCAGACATTATACTGACACAGCGCTTTATCAGGTTGAGGAGTGATTTCCGTCTCATGAATACGATGACAATAACAACTACAGTATTGTAACAGCTACCGAATGATAGCACTAATATAAATATTAAGAAACCACATCAGCCATTAATCATTTCCCCTCAGCTCATATTAATTTAGCGAGCAAAACGACAGCTGAAATATGTCAGCGCATTGGGCAGATTTAGGATATACATCTTTGGTAAAAGGGAGCATGGATTACTCTGAAACCTCACAGTCAATTTGTGAGGAGGGCTGGAATTCATTCATCTCAGTGGGGCTCAAAATGGAAGAGAAGCAGATTGAAAAAGTGTTCAGGAGAAGGCATATGAAAGCTTTGCTATGGGAACTTCTGTGTTCTAAAAAAAGTGCATTGTGAAAAATAATTCATGTTTACGAATTCTGATTATGAATTTTTGTGGGTCGGTAGAGAATCATTTGAGAAGCATTGCTATTTTTGAAGGAATAGCAATGCTTCAGTTCATTGTTTTTGTTCTCCCTCACTCCAAATAAACACCATGCATGGCATTCACATACCTGCTCTACAGATCGAGACAAATTTGATAAACGTATATTTGCGTTTATACAAGAGAGGCAGAAATGAGATTCCTGTGAAACGAAAAGTGCTGCCTCGCTTTGCACCCGACGCACACCGTCTTTTCCTCTGATTCACAGAAATATTCTGTCAGTATAATTGCTCTTTGATGATCAAACTGCTCACAAAATGAATCAAAATCATATGAAAAAACAGACTAAGACAAAAGGTAAATAATCTTCAGATGGTAAATTGTCGAACCCTAATTCTAAACCCTATAAACAGTTTGCTCCATTCTCAGGGGCTTTCACACTCCTCAGTCTATTTGACGTGTTATTTTGTGTGATGGGTTCAGAACTGTGCTCGCTGTGCAAACTGCACTTGAACTTTTATATTGCTGCTTGTGATGCAGAAATAGCCATATTCTTTGAGGTAGGCTGTGGTGTTCTACTGTAGCCTCCACAGTCTTTGCATGCAGAACTAGCCTGCAAGAACTGCAACATGCATAATTCCTAAAACAACGTGGTGCATGCAAACAAACTGCGCTCCCTGCAATGCATTTATGACAAGTCATAAAAGTGTTGTAGTAAAAATTCAGAATTTCAAAGACTGTGATTGGAACCAAACATCATGCAAATCATTGCCTGCCTATATTTTTTAATATAAAAAATATAGACAGGTAATATACAGGTCCATAAAAATGGACCTGGTTCTGAAGAAGTCGATTTTCAGCCCTAGTCAGTGTGCAAAGCAAAACAAAGACGGACAACAAGAATGAAATGCATTGCTTTTTCTTTCAAGATTACCAAGTGTGTTTGTGCGTGCAGGTGAATTCTTCTCATCCCTCGCTTGCTGACTCATCGGGATGTTCCAGCAGCATCTGAGCGCTCCATTATGGTAAAGCTGCAGGAATGACGCATTCAGAAATTGAGCACACAACACTGACAGAGAGAGACAACAGGCAGATGGAGAGAGAAACACATGGCGGGACTGCACAGCGGTGACACACACAGATATTCACCATTAACTCGGGAACTAAGAAAGTTGAGACAAAGAGAGAGAGGGAGACAACGTGGACGAGAACAGACATTAGAAGTATGGAGAACATTACGGAATGAGTTATTATGGAATGAGATCATCAACTGACATCATAATCTATATAGTGGAATAAAGGTTTTGAAATGTTTCAAGTTTTATCTCACACTTGTGTCATTTTCAGAATCTGCTTCAAAAAAGAGGGCGAGGAGGTGGTTTCTGTGTGTGTGAACTGCTCTACAACTTGATCAAGTGTCACCCACAGGCTGACAGAAGCTATAAGCGAGTGAGACACGGTCGCCCCGTTCATAACAAACTCAGCAGCATGAAGGAATCTGACAACAGAGATGTGAAAGTTTTGTTTCTTACCTGTCACAGCTGCACAGAGATGGCCTCCACTCGCACACTTACCATCAACACAGAGCTGACCTGCAAAAATCACAAAGTGTGTGTCATTTACATTTACATTTAGCAGATGCTTTTATCCAAAGCGACAACTATGGCATACTATTTAAATAAGGTCACCACTGGCCGAACAACTAATCAGCTACTTTCCTGGATAGCTGGTCAACTAGTAAAAATAAGATGTGCAAGCTTTAGTATCTACATAGGTTTCCTATACTGTAGGTTATTTGGCTATGAGCTCAGAGCTGCAGTTATTGAGCTAAACCTTCAGCTTCTCTGCAGTAATTATGAGGAGGTAATTCATGAGGTAAATGTTTCACACCTGTGTGTGATTCAGGGAGGTTAACACCACCAGTCTAAAGACAGGCTATGATATGAAATGAACAAATGTAATAGTTATGCTTGCCCTAGCAAACACAACTAATGATTGTTCCCAGACAAGTTGCTCACAAAATCCTACTGCCTCTTACAAAATATTTTGCATTTTACAGTATCTTTAAAGTTTAGGTCTCATCCGGGGATAACAACACAATTTACAAAACCAAAGCTTCAAATTTAGTCTAATCAACCAGCGTAATTGTGCAATTCATTAGTGCACAAAGAAACGGCTTTTTCTTGAGCATGAAATATAACATTTTGAAGAACATTGCTGAAATGGGGAGAGCGTAGATTAAAAATGTCAAACGCTCTCACACTTTCTCTGCTCAGCATGAGGCGCTCTGCCATTACTAAATTAGCTCTAAATGAGAGGTTGGTTTCAGAGATGGCAGCCGTTCCGCTGCGTCTTTGCTAATCCCCCATTACACTAGCTAACTTTTATCATCCACCGTTCCTAATTACTCTAAGATTGTGTAATTACCAGGAGACTGTTAATTAAAACCCAGAATGCCATAATGAAGGACCCAGAGAAGAAATAATTGATTGAATAAGAGGGTCTTGAAAATGAGGGATGTTGCACCTCAACCTAGCATGTCTCCTCGCAGAAGGGTCTCTAATCAGCACGGTGATCACGGAGCATCTGAATACATTTCGATACAGTTGACACGATGCATATATTTGTCAATGTGTGTACTGGGATATCCATCTGAAGCACCTGTGACATATCTGCTTTATGTGGACTAAAACAACTAACAGCATTTGCAAAACATCAAACGCTAATTACTCATTTAATCACTAGTTTAACTCATGCTAAAGTGGAGTGGAAAACTGTAATTGTTGTTAAAAAGTAATACTCTTTATGCAAAATTAGATACTTGGTAAGCTTAACAGCAGAAACAGGGCATATTTAGATTTTTAGTTAATGGTAAAGGTTAACTGGAAAGGTTAACCTTAAAGGTTAAGGTTATTTATTGGTTAATTGTACACACCTTAGGAATATGGGACAACTGGTCACCCTGTATGTTAACTGCAATTTTTTAATTTAACAATTTTTGGTTGTATGTGCTACTTTACGTTAGTGCTGGGTTATAAGAATGTTTTTGAAACTTTTCTTTAATGCTATAACATTTTAAACACTCCACTAACAACTTAAGAATGGCTTTTTTTAAATACATGACACATAACATTAAAAAAGGTTACCACAAGAGCGTTTTTGATAACTTTGAGAGAACTTTGAGAGAACATTAGCCAGCGCTCTGAGAACATACTTCATACTTACACTTCGTTTCCTGTTAGCTGGGTATGCTTCAGACAGAAAGGCATTATTTAGTGAACAAAGTAAAATGGAACGAAGCATATTGGATTTTTTCACCCAAGGCCACAGAGACACAATAAATCACACAGGTGAGACACAGTCATGCCATTTTAAAATGCACATAAACCAGAGCACATCTGAAGTGCTGCTAATTGCATTGCTATAGATGAAACACGTCCTCTCCCACTGACCGCGCCAACAGTTCCATGTGACGTAGATTCTCCTAATGTTCAGCTATGAAGCAATAATAAGGTTAGAAAATGGATGGACAGGATAATTAGCGAAACACTGAGGGCAGACAGAAGCACCTCAGAGCTCTGTGTGAACGGATGCTGTATAGACCTCACTCTACCGGTACCATTTATTCAACAGGCTGCACTGTTAACTTCTGGTTCATGTTCACAATGCAGCATTTCTGACTAATGTGGTAAGTCAACTACATGCACTTAATTCTAAACATGCAGAGAAACAAATGATTATGCTGATGATGCTGAAGGCTGTGGCTACGTTTGAAGTGAATATGATTGTCACAATTCTGTTAGTGCATTGAGTAAATATTGCTAAGAGCTGTGTTATATATTATATTATTGGTGTAATACTATACAAATATAAAGCTCACAAAACCCATATGTATGAATGTATTCTGTAAAAATGACACCTAAGCATTTTTAAAAAGCAAATGTTTATATCGACTCTAAGTTGCAAACACACACAAGGCAACACACAAACACACACAAGGCAACACACAAACACACACAAGGCAACACACAAACACACACTTAACCTCTTGCCTTCATGCACTTTGCTGGCAGCAAGTAAACGTCCTCCATCAAAGAAACTGTTCTGGAGATCGGCGCACAACAAAGCTTCTCCCATGAGACTTCCATCAATTATTGAGCAGTACAGACTAGCAGCACAATAAAAGCACAATATTCTTACTGATTGTATCCAGAAAGAGGATATGCTGGTGGGATTTTACAGGGTTTTTACAGGCTTCCCCGCGTCCACTAGTCAATCTAAGTGAAACTGCATTAATTAGATCCATACTGCCCTCCTCAGGTCAGCCTTTATAACAGCACAACACTAACTGCAACATTAAAGTGCAAAATGTCTCCAAGGGTCTCGGTTTTCAATGCAGAGATCATTTTGGATGCCGTTTTGAAGTTTTATCGATTTGGGAAATGCATTCGCCAATACGTATGCCCTGTTGGCTGCTTGTCACCAAATACTGATAAGAAAGGAAAAATATCGGTGTGGAATTACCATTAACACCATAAAATCTGTCTGACAACAATGTTCACTCACCCTCAAGTATTTCATCCAGTGCTACATCACTGTCGCTGGAATGAATATTCCGGTCAGAGGTGAAGATAAATATCGCCGGTTTTAGAATCTCCTCTGGGACGAAAGAAATGAGAAAAAATAAACAAATGTTAATGAGGAAGAGAAATAAAGCCCCAGGTCAAAAAGATCCAGTATAACATAAATCTACAATGAGTGTTCATAAAAACAAGACTGTTAATCATGGTCTTTGAAACTTGTTTGGAAGCAGCGCCAATTATCCAAAATATTTCATTGGATGGCCCACGGATGAAATAAATTGCATTGAAATTGGAACAACAACCGGGTGGTGCAGCATTTATTTATTATTTTTAAGGAAAAGTCAGATGTCAAACAAGCTAATAAGTAACGTTCTCAGAACATTGGCAAACGTTCTTAAAAGTTCTCTTATAGTTGTCAAAAATGCTCTTGCATTAACGTTAGTAAAACTTTTTAATGATGTAGATCAAAAACATTCTTAAGATGCTAGTGGAAAGTTGTAAAAACCTTACAGAATTAAAAATGTTTATTTTATGTATGTTTATGTATGTATATGTAATTAATTTAATACATCTAAAAACTGGATGTTTTAAACAGTCCTAGAACTTTGAAAAACTTTTGTAGCATTTTTGTTTCTTAATGAAATCATTATGGAAACATCTTAAAACCTAAAATTGTTCTTGGGGACTTTTAAAAGTTGATCGTGATTTGTATAGGATTTGTTTTCTTGACATATTTGGTAAGATCACCCATGCATGTTAGATCACTAACAATTGTCATTAGACAGCATTTACGAGAGCAACAGTACAGTGCCCAAAGAAAACAAAGAGTACAGTGTTTTCTCTATGCTCATCTATCTGCCCAGAGACCACTTCATTTCAGGGCATCACACAGGTAATGCATATACAAATGTCACACTCTGTGCCTGTAGACTCGACTCTCAGAAATCCTTCCTTTTTAATTAGTCACAAGTTTCCTAGCATGTGCCAGCACCTGTTCGTGGCCCTTTCCTGAGCTGAGAGCACAGGAGCCAAATGGTCACGATCAAGTCTTTGAGCCAATAGTCTGACTGTAGGTTACTGGCTTCTGAACTTCATCTGCCTGTACACCTGTAGATCACTATCAGACATCTGCCTTTATAGGTAGAAACACAGAATCACACAAAGACAAACATCTGTTCCTCCAGAGTGACGGATACAATGATCCTGAAATCACGCAACATCAAAATCAAGCCTTCATTGCCGGGTTCAAAAAGGCTCATGTGATGTGACAATTACATCAGGTTGCGGCGATCGCCAGCAGGCATGTATGTCATCCCAGCAGAGATGGTGAACTATAGCACAATGCCATGAGTTCTCATTACAGACACAAAAAACAGACTCTTCATCTCCACAGGATATCACATAAAGCCATACCATCTCACATCATAAAGCTTGGGGGGTTGAGATGTACCTGCTGGGGACATTTCAGTTGTCTGATGGGGGTGTTTGTCACACGTCAGTTTGTGTTCTTTGTGTAATTCGTTTTTATTTCTAAAAGGTCTGCCTCTTTGTGATCTCAACCAGATGTGGCTGCACAGTCGTCTGTGACTGCACAAAATCTATCGTATATGAGTATAACTGTGAATCTCAAAGCAGTAAAACAGAAACATCTAGTCAAGTTTGTCTGAGATAGAAAAACCCTATAATGGATCTCAAGGTCCTTTCAGGGTACCATAGACACACTGCGGGCAAATTTTGCATGTACAGTGTCAGACTGATAAAGCTTCTTTCATTCCCACTACGGAAATTCAAACTCAGCAAACAACAGAGGGCCAGTCTGTAGGGACTCGTTCACTGGATTCAAAATGTGTAAAGTTAGCCTTAAACAATGCTTACCTAGTGGAGATACAAGTCAATATCCACGTCCAATCACAAGAGACTTAGCATTACTCATTGTCTGTGCCTGTGGTTGCTTCATTTTGCGTCTCGCTAGAGTTTGTTCTCTCTCTTATATTTTGTCAGTATCTCTTTAAAGGTGATAGATTTCAGCACATATTGCTTTCGGTCTGGAGGAACCTCTCAAAACCATTTCGTCCATTGGTGACCATGATTTTGTACATATTTTTGGATCAGCATCCTTGTTGGTCCTGGATAAACATTCCTATCAACGCATCAGATGTTATTGACAAAATCAATGTGACCTTTAAGCTATTTGTTTTTGTGGGCGGTGAGCTTACTTTACAATGCAGCTCCTCTATGATGCTGGACTATGGCCCAGAACACAACCACACATTGAATTGTTGGTGGACATTGGGGAGGGTGCTACTGATGGAAAAACACATCTCTCAATAAAATAATGACATGTTGTGTTACATAATTGTAAAGCAAACATTTTTCACAATCTTTTGAATCTGCTAATTTCACATTCCACTGGCATTATGAAATCTCTGATCAGGGTTATGTGAAGCCAAACAGATGCATCAGAATGCATCTGTGCATCAATACAAAAGCATGTGAAGGATGATATTTACTACTCTTAGAGCAATGCAAGGATATTTCAGCCTTAAACTGTGTTCGGCCCCATCAGCACAGAGCCCTGCCTAGCTGCCAGTAACCAACTAACGATTTCTCTCCTCTCTCAATCTATTTTTCTCACTTATTTCCTTTTCTCACCAGTACTTTGATATCATCAATCAAGGGATATGCGAGAGAGCAGTCACTTAGAACAGCATCGATAAGATGCTTATGCTGTCATTTCTAGGGAGGAATTTCAGATGGATTCCTCTTCAAGGGCTTGATTGAAAAATAAAGGAATGCTGGAATATAGCCTCAGTGGAAATTTGAGTTACAGCCGGCTATCTGAGCAAAAAAAGAGCCGCAAACCCAATAAGTTAAACACCGTAACTGTCTAGATGTCTGATAGAAACAGTCAAAACAACTGAAAGTGTGACACTGTAAAGTAGCATTTGTGGCTGGATGTATTGAAAAAACTGAATCATGTTCAAGGACTGCACTATTCATGGAGTCAAACAAAGCCATTGGCATCATTTAATGTTTGTTGATGTACTTTCAATCAGTTTGTACATTTATTGTGTTTTTGTTCTCATTGGCTACCTAAATCAACACTGTACCTTCGGCTGGACATACAGGTTCAAATTGTGCATCTTCAGTTTTCATTTATACATTATATATTATACACATCCACCTCATCTTGTAGAATATATAAAAACACACAATCTTTTTGCTTAAAAAAATTCATAACCTGAGGGGATCCAACTCTAATGAAATTAATAACCTGAGGGGATCCAACTCTAATGAAATTAATAACCTGAGGGGATCCAACTCTAATGAAATTAATATTCAAAAAAGCAGAGGAGTTGTCTTTTAATTCTAGGTAACATTAATATCAGATACAAATGGAATAGCTTCCCAGCTAACAGGAAATGTTCTTAGAACATTAAAAGAACTTTCAGAGAATGTTTACCAAAGTTATCAAAGAACATTCTTGCAGTTACATTAGAAGAAAGTTGTAAGTGGAATGTTGTAGAATGATAAAGGTTTGAATTACATTCTTATAACCAAGCCATAATGTAAACACTAAAAAACTGGATGTTTTGAATGTTCCTAGACCTTTCAAAATAACATTAACTTTTGTTACTAACAGAAACATTATGGAAACCTTCTTGCAACCTAAAGTTGCCAGCTGGGTTTTGGCATATCCAGTGGGTGCTATTTATAAAACTGTGCTAGTGGTTTAGATTAAAGCTACATGTCATTCATTGATTGGATAGCAACAGATGTTGCCATCGTTTGGTGTTCATCTAATGAAGACCAGCTCTCACTGTGGTGTGTAATCGATTCCTAGCATTAAACAGTTCTATCACTAAGTGGCACGTGTCTATGATAAAAGGTGTTGGGGGAACATTTAGCAGCCAGCGTCCCAAGAAGACTTTGATCTAGTGCGGGCCAGTCAAGATCAGGTCAAAGTTCAAAGATAACCAATCTACAATGTAATGGACCATTAGTCAAGGACAAGGTGATTCACAGTTCTGTTTGGAATATGGCAGGATGTGAATTGTGTTCATGTGTTTGTGTGACATCAAACAGATCTTTAGACGTTCTGCTACGTGTCGCGGCACACATGTGCCACAGAACGTCGATATGAGCATTACCAAGAATGTCTCTCTGATGTATGCCACTTAGAGATGGCGACCAGAGAAGAAAATTATACAGTTGCTATAATCTTTGCAGCAGACATTTCATAAAACCTTCAAAAATGCATAAAGGACATCTCACAGCTTAATTTCATATTTTCTCGTCTCACTCGTCCTGCGTGATTTATTAATTCACTCTACTTGACCTTCGGCTCTTCTCTCCCAGTACTGTGGTATTGTCAGCTATAATTAACAGCTTCCTGGATGTGAATGAATATGGCCCTCAGTCTGATACTGGTGAAAAGAGACTCCATTGACTCTCAGTCATGTTTAGACACCAGAGTCAGTACACAGAGGAAGCCAAAGAAACTGACTTATATTCCACCTTGTACAGCTGTTCCTGCCAACTCTGTGACTCTGGTTTCAGTGAACACTCAAGGTCACACTCTATTCTGAATGAAATGGATGACGAAGGAAAAGTCACTTTACCTCTTGGTTTTGTATTGTCATTGTCCAGGCCACCTTTTCATTCATGAATGTCTTTTGTTCATCGGACATCTTTTCTTCATTCAGCTATCATTGTGCAGAAACTGAAGATTTTGTTCACCTAGGTCATTGTAAAATATTTCATAAAGTTTGTTAAAAAACTTTAGGTCCCCAATCGGGTCTCCTGAGGAAAAACATTTCTACAAAAGCAACAAAGACAATTTAAATTAAACTTGCACAAATCTCCAAATACTTCTTTTAAGATAATACAAACAGACTAACACAATTTCAAATCAATATAACACAGGAATTTATTCTCGCAGTTGCTAGCAGGACTTTAAAAATTACATTTCTGTCATCATTAACTGACACAAAAGGACTTTTTTGCAAACCAAGAGCTTCTAAGCTTCAAACAAAACTGAAAAGCAAGTCCATATGACCTTTTATACTCAAGAAGTATTTATTTCCAATAAATAGTATTAAATTGTAGCATCATTGTCAGATGTAGCACCAATCAACTTGTGTGGGATTATGAAAGAATAATTTAAAAAACAGCAGTAAACAACCCAATGTTTTGTCCAGCACATGGTGAGGCAGGAGTGAGAGCTGGTGAATAAACCAGTCACTCTTCTCTCATCAATTCAATCTCTGCTAATCTCTTAGCCAACAAACAACAGTCATCAAAGCTCAAGTGCCATCAGTCGATACGTTAGGTGAAGAGAGCCAATGCGATCAGCCATCGTGATCAGCCATCATCTGTGATTTTTTATATATATATATATATATATATATATATATATATAGTACACACTCACAGGACAGTTAAAAGTTCTGACACTGCAGTACATAAAGACATGCAAAGATACAGAAAAAGATACAGAAAAAGTCAATTCATAAAATTAAAGTAAAACTATTAATACAATTACACAAAAAAATCTATTAAAACTTAAATTTAATTTAACAAAAGTAAACAAAAAAATAAGAAAAAATAAAATATCAGTCATAATTATATATTAGACATGACATTTATACTTTAAAACTGCGAGTTAAAGTTGCGTTATTGGTTGCTAGTAGCTGTTCCACTCAACTGCATTATCCAACAGTATCAGGCAGTTGATCATGTGATCTGTCTACAATCCCGCTGGTAGTCGTTTCGTTACATCATTAACTGCTTAACTTTGTCACATTGTCAACCATCGCTGTCACTCACGTTGCCACACATCACCAAATCACATTGAAAAGGAATAACATCTGGTCGTTTTGTCACTGCAAATCACTGTCAGTGTTAACACCCCTTTAGGAGGTAGCTGCCTATCTAGACAGTAGACAGCAAGGCAGCTCTCTAGGTTTAATAAAAGGCAGCCATCTTGGCAATACCCCACGGCAGCTATTTCATACAAGAACAGCTCCTAACTGCTTGAATGGGTAAAGACTAGAAACTTGAGATTTGCAGAGGTTACATTCCAATAGCACATTTTAAGTCAGCAATACAATCTGACAACAGTAATAATATATGTTGCCCAGTTACTCAAAAAAATGGAGCGGTGGGCAGTACTACTGCACACGGGGAGCAATCAGGGGTTAGGTGCCATGCTCAAGGGCACTTCAGTTGCTACCTGCCAGCACTGGAATCGAACCAGCAACTTTCAGATCTCAAGCCCACTTACCTGTAGGCCACAACTGCCCAATGTTCCCTGTTAGCTGGGTAGGCAGATGACTGCTGGTTAGTGAGGTACTGTAATCGTCTTAAGAGCTGAACATGACTGTAAATTAGCAGTTGTAAGGAGCTTCCTAATTTGTTGACTCATCGCAATAATGGCCTGAAGGTGAATTCATACCTAGTCTTTCAGCTCAGCTGCACTTTCATCAACATTCCTTTAGCTGGTCTGATAAAGTCTGGCATGACAGTAACTGAGTTATTTTCCAGCTCCCTGTGGTCCTAATTAATTGGCAATAGAAGAAAGAATACAGTATTTGATGCTCTCTCATTTTACACACTACCCTGCTGGTCAAGCGGAATTCTTGTCACTTCCATCTTTAGTTCTTCTGTTGGAGAGAAGGAAATTATGGAATCAGAGGCCGTCTCACAGCATGAAATTTGTGCATTAGCAAAAGAATAAAGGAGTGAAAAAAGTGGGGTGGGGGTGGAATTCAGCGACACTTCTTTTTTCTTCCGCCGGGCGTCTTTGTTTAAAGGCGTCTGCTGGAATCCCCCGGGCCATCTGTGAGTGGACTGCAGATGTTCTGGCATTAATGAGGCCAGAAAGGTTGCAGGATCCTTCATGCGCTGGAAATCATCAGCCGTGGATCATTTTTCCAGCTTCTTCCTGGTACTGCCAAGGACGAGATCTGCTTTTCATGAATGAGAGGACAAATTAATAGCGTTTCTCAGTGTACTGGCATTTTTTTTCTTTGAATGACACCACAGTCTATCTGAGGTCCTAATAAAAAGATGATATTTGGTGGATGGTGGTGATTTCTGAGATGTAATTTAGGTCAATGTCAAACTAAATTGCATGATGGCTTAATATTTGTCCAGGAGACATATAATTCAAGCTAAAACTATCAGAATATAAAGAAACACTGCATATGTCTCCCATCCTTGGTTTTCTTTACAGTCAGGGCATTTGAGGAAATCAGAACAGTGTTCCCACACCTTTTGACCAGTTAATTTCTATGACGTTTCATGTACATCACTTTTCCAGTTGTTTATGTTTCCTGGAAAGGATTTTGAAAAGTATTTTTATATAGATTGCATCCACAAAGACAAATATCTCAAATCAGCTGAAAATAACTGTAATAATAAAACAGTATTTACACTTACTGTAGTGTAGTATTGCAAAACCCAAGCTTGAAAATAATAACAATAGTACTACAGTACAAATAAAAATACCTTAACAACAGGAGGTAAGGAAATGCCCAAAGACATCCATCTATTGCATGTTTACGTGCACCAATAATGCAGAGACCACTGACTGCCCTATAAGAAGTTTCAATATAAACATTCCCTGATTCACTGGTTTTCCAAGACCACAGAAACCCTGTCATGAAATCAATATAAGCTCTGAGCATTGTGAAATGTGGTCCTACCATACCATAAGATGGATTTTGGAGTTGAACCTGAGAAGATCTGAACCTCAGATCTTCTTCACCTATCATCCAAGAGTTTTGCACCGTCCACACACAGAACTGCAGGGTTTTTTTCCATGTTTATTATTCCAGAAGTCATCGCTGGTGCACAGCGAGGGAAACTGTGTTCGCTCTTAAACATTAATAGCTGCACTCCATTCCAGGTACTGAATATTTCATGACTAACAATATAGGAAACACTTCCAGTTTGCAGTCAACATATACCTGTAAAACAAGAGGTGAAATCCAGATGTCACTCATCTCATATACTATAATCTGATTTATAATTCATTTCTAAGTAGTTTCCTCTACATCCAGACGTCACCTCACGTGCTGACACTCTGGAAATGAAACATGTATTTCTAATTAAGTGAATGTGGAAATATTTATATCACACATATGCTAATGGAGGGTACTATGCCAACGGCAAACACACAAATGTTTTTATATGTGACCTCATAATTAAAGGCAGGGTAGGTTTTTTGTTATGCTGGTTGAAGGTTTCTTCACATCCTGAGAGCAATCACCTCATCTAAATGCATTCATATGAATATGTCTTCTGTGGATCATAACATGTTTGTCCAATCATTGCGTTCAGTCTGAATTTGCCTGTCAAAATTCAGGATACTATTGCTAGGATACTATTGCTAGCCTATCTGAAATCTATTTTACCTTATTAAGGAGGGATTTGTATATGACTACAACATTACTAACTATATTATAAATCTAAATAATATTGCTTTATCAAGCAGTAAAAAGGGAATCAAAAGGCATCAGACACATCTGAAACCAATTTCTGCAATTTCTAATTTTGTAACGTAGCATAGATCCCTATGATATCCCACAATCTTGTGTGTGCATTTTGACAATTGTTTAAAAGAATAAAATGGGGTCTGAAACTATACTGAAAATATATTTATGACATTAACACCTAAAATGTACATACCTTTTTTTCATTTTTACTTGGAGATAAAGTAAATATGAGTATACTATTTATTTCTAAAACGTACATTATCAGTATTAGTTATATTAAACCACTTTTATACATTTTGGAAAAGCAACTTCATACAAAAATGACGTCTGTTAAGTCATTGACTGTCTGGGCAGCGATCAGCAGCCTACAGTTTCAGACACAGCCTGTGTTAACTGCCCCATTGTGCTGATATTGACAGGAAATGCTCTCTGTGTGGGTTTTATCCGCAATACTGCATCCTATTGACAAGAAACCCATCAGGGACAATTCAGTTCCTCAGAAATCGAATGAGTGTGTAGCTGTATTTGTGCGATACACATCTCAGAGGTCAAAAGGGCTTCAAGTTTATCGGACAATAGAGGGAAAGCGTTTGCTGTTAACTGACATTCACAAAACAGCGGATAATGAGTTTGGTTATCTGCACTGAATGACGCAGGTGCACCACACAATTGCCTAAAAGCAGGAGTGGCAACCTGTATTTATTAAATGAATCCCTGGCAAGCACAAGCTTCAGAAAACGAGACCGAGAGAGAACAATAAAACAATATATGAATGTCTACGGCGGGGAATGTCAAAGCATCTTCCGTAACAGCATTTCGAGGAAATAAAACAGGCCAGAGGTTGAAAGCGCAGTCGAAGACAGCCGACACATTGGAAAACTTTCCGGAAGATGCTTTTCACAATGAGACAGAACAGAAATGTTAGGTGAGGTTAAACAAAAGCTACGAAGGCATATCAAACGAATCCCGAATGCATTTCTCCACACATTTCTCCTGTCTCCACGATGACACACTTGATTTTTTTTTGGCTGCACTGATCTGAAAGGTTTGCAAAGTGCTTATGAGACCAGAACTGAAATGTCCAACTATTACCTGCTCTGCTGGGCTTGCTGTGGCTTTCAACAGCCCGATGCTTCTGTAGGGAAGTTCTGCTCTGGTTTCTGCCTGTACAGACGTCTGAATAATGACTTCTTCCTCTTCTCTTTCATTCACTGTGCCGTTTTTTATCTTGAAAAACACTTTTATGCTTTAAAATGGGATTTAAACAACGTTTTTTTATTTTAAAAGCACGTAAACGATGCGATTCCTTTGCCCTGAGTGTTCTCTTGAAAACAGTAGTAAAACGTTTGTAGGATGTAATTTTTAATAAATAAACTGTCAATGTTATATTTTCCCAGCTAACAGGGAACATTCTCAAACCATTGGCTAACATTCGCAAAAAAAACCCCTCAAATTTATCAAATTGTTCCTGCAGTAATGTTTGTAGAACATTTTAAATGTGTGTGTGTGTGTGTGTGTGTGTGTGTGTGTGTGTGTGTGTGTGTGTGTATATATATATATATATATATATATATATATATATATTATTTTTCTTAAACGTTACAAGTTGTTAGTGGAACATTTTAAAAATGTTACAGATTAAAAAGTAAATAATGTTTTTATATGTTCTTATAACCAAGCAATAATGTTAACACAAAATCTAAACATTTGGATATTTTTAGCGTTTTAGAACTTTCAAAGTTTAATGAAAACATTAGGGATATGTCACTGGGCTGGTGCAAGAATCTAAATGTTCTTAACTAGCAACCTCCCCAAGCTGTGAGTTTAAATGCGACAAACAGGAAAAATATAAGTGCATTAAACAGTTTAAACCATCCAAACCTTGACCAGTTTTTTTCCGGCCTGATGCATTACTCTTCCTGCCAAACATCTAAATGTTTTATCTATCTTCTTGTAAAAGAGCCTGAGTGATGTTTAGTGATCCGACACTATGAGCTTTACAGAAGTAAAGGAAACCAGTCACTGAGTCACATGTTATGCAAAGACGCGTGCATTATGTAGCTTTGGAAATTAATTTGTCTGTCTGAAATGACTGGAATTGAGTTCAATGTAATCACAACAGAACTTCGATCTCTCTAATATGCACAAGCGAGAAGAGCTAAAGCAGAAAGAATGAGTCTGTCAGTGTTTGCAATTAACCTACAGTGATATATTACTGAAGAGATTCTGGGAAAGAGATTTTGTTTATTTAGTTGCATAAGCTGGTTGCTGACCTCATTAATATGAGAAAGGGAAAACTGAGAATATAATAACTGAGGCTATGAGTCACTGGGCACTGTTAAAACAGTCAGCAAAAAATTTAAATATATATATATATATTGTGGTATATTATATATACTACATACATTAAATAGACTGAATGAATGGACAAACTAATACACAGTTTGTGTCAACAGTGTCTACAATTGCTGTCTGTTACTCATTCACACCAAATAGTTTTCTTAATCACTGTTTTTGTTCTGTCAATAAGAATATCAAGGCATCCATGTAAGTGCTTGTGATGTTTTAAAACGCTGTCTAGCAGGCAGCTCACTTGGGTTTGGAACAGAGCCTTAGAGATCTGTTAACATTATCAAACAGACACAGCAGACCTCTGAAGGACAAAGAGAGATACAAAGGTGGAGAGGAACCCAGAAGTGCTTTCTGATGTCAGAGCCTATTGGAATACTTCCTGATAAACAAAGCACTCATATAAACTGAGATACACAGCTTCTACTGCAGATTACAGGAAGTCCTATGTGTCAGACACGAAACAGACCCCCCAGCTAACAGTGAACATTCGCAGAACGTTGGCTAACGTTCTCTGAAAGTTCTTGCAAAGTTTTTTTTAAACGTTCTTGCAGTAACGTTAGGAAACCGCTTTTTAACATTATACATCATATCAAAAACATTGTTCTTATTGTTATTTCTCTTTGCTCTAAATTGTTAGTAGAAAGTTTTAAAAATGTTACAATTTAAAAAACATTTTGAATAACGATGATATTCTCAATGGTAATACAACAACTAAAAAACTGGATGTTCTGAGCGTTCCTAGAACATTAAAAATAAAATTAACGTTTTTGTTACTTAATGGAAATGTTTGGGAAATGTTTTTACAACTTAAACAGTTAGCTGGGTCTGTCAGGATCGGATTACTTACATGTAGTAAAAGCTTCTCGTAATCACACATAACGTTCAGGTACCAGACGTGCAGGGCTAACATTTTATTGTTAATTTAGTTTAACACATTTAATCATACCCCCTGACCTGTACACTACTACAGGCAGCATGCCCTAACCAAACTGCACTTCAAGAGCAGGCAGCACAAAATGAGTAAAGATCCATTAACACAGGATGTGTCTTGCATTCAAAAACAGCCAGACGGAGTGCAACTAAATGGAACAGAACGCAGGGGTCTGGAGGCATGTTTTTAAAAGTTCAACAGTTTTTAACTTCACACAACATCACTGAAAATGGACGCTTACGTTGAGGGATGCTGAAAAAAACAGCAAGCCGTAGCACAATGGCTGAATACTGCATCAGTTTGACATACATCATACAATACACAATAAATTAGAGTAGATGAAACACAAGACCATATCATTTGTGAATGGACACTAAATTTAGCTTGGAGAGACTTCCAATTTGAATACAAAATGGATGAATGGACAGTGATTGTCTTATGTTTAATGAAAGAAGAAAAACAATATTATGCTTTAGTCGACTGCCATGATAAAGTCTCTGATTTTATTTTTCATTAATCACCAATTAATTAATAAAATTAATAACAATTAATCATGTCATGCAATTAAATTGAATAAAATCTGTATTGATTGACAGCCCCAGTAAAAACAAAGCGTTTCATGCCAAGCCAGATGATGAGGGCGAATGATTGCACATCACCCCACTGCTCGATTATGTCAACTGGTTTTTGATTGGTCTATTCAGAAAATCACCTCTCTCTGAGGTGTACCATTGCCTAATAGTCCTCTCTTGCTATCCAACATCCAATACCTCTGCCAGGCACCACCAAAGCACCGCAACGCTCAATTCACACATTCCTCAAACACGCACATACAGCGAGTCAAGCTCTTATGGGCTCTGGCAGCCCACATGCCATGGCCTTTTCCTGGCACTGAACCCAGTCTGAATTAGGTATCTTAATTAAAATCTCTCTGCCGTGGATCCAAGCTGTCTGGTTCCTCAGGTGGACGGCTGTGTTTTAAACCTCTACGCGATACACAACCACTTCTGTGGTTCTTCTTCAGATCCCTCTTCTGCAGAATTAAGCATTTGTGATTGTTTGTAATTGCGGTGATGGGAGAACAGCAATGAGTGGGTGTTGAGGATCAGCGGCTGGGCTTTGACATTTTGGAGCGCAACTGTAGGTGCCGCGGTGCAGAGCCCATGGACTTCAGTCAATAGCACTTTGCGAGTTAAAGTCAATGGATGAGCCGATGAGGTAATGTAATGCACAGCCCTTTCCTGCAGAGATGGATGGATGACTAAAAGGATAAAGTATACTGCCTTTATTCAATAAAAGCTGCAGCGTATGTATGTATGTGCAAAGGCAAGGAAGCGCATTTAGATAAGCAGACGGATGATATTCAAGGTTTGCCTCTGAAAGCATGAGTATGAGATGACAGCACAGGTTGTGTATACCGTGCATACGATTCCCAAAGCATGTATTGAAATCAAGATGGTCAAAGCTTTGAAAATTCTGTCATTATTGACTCTCATGTTGTTGCAAACCTGTATGACATTTTCTTCTGTGGAAAATGTAAGACATTTTAAATAATGCACTGATTTTTTTCCCCATACAATTATTGTATGGCTTCAGAATATTAAATAGAATATAGCACACAAATCATGGAAAACTATACTAATGATAAATTCATTCATCTTTGTGTTCTATTACACTTTTCAGTCCCCATTTATTGCATAACCGCGCTGATCTTGAACAGTACATTTTTAAAACATTCCACAGAATAAAGAAAATTATATGGGTTGCAACAACAGGGTCTGAAAGGAACAATAACAGAATTTAAATTCTTTTAATTCCTTTAAAAAAAGCTGTGAGGGTGCTGTTACACTAAAGTAGAACTGAGTGTGTTTGCCGTCTGTTTGGTTTGTCCAGACAAATCCGAATGCCATCAGCTTGTGTAAAATATCAGTAATTCCAAATGGACAAACCCTTTAAAGGTAAAGTGTGTAATTTCTGCAGCACTAGGTAAAGCGTGGTAAAAAGATGATTATAGTACCCACATCAATGACACAAATGCAACAATGATGGTACGGACGCAAAAGAACAAAGTTAAAAAAAAGACCTGCGGGGCCAGGGCATGGAATCAAATTCAGGTTCAGGCCAGGCAATCTAACCTGGTGTAGAAACAGCACAACTGTCAATGCGTTCAGACAAAAAACAGTTAGCCTCCTATTAAAGTCTGTTACTTAAAATTACATCATCAAAGTACTGCTGTGAGCGTTTTAAATCGCTGGGTCGGAACGCATCGCAGCATGGCATGTACCGGCCCCCTAACTGAAGGTGATTAATGACACCTTTTAATTTTCATCGTTTCTTTCGGCCCTAACAAAACACTGGCTTTACACGCACTAAAAATGGCAGCACTGACCCCTTACTAAAAAGCTCTGTGTATGTTACAGAAGGGCCCTCAAAGGTGGCCCCTGAACGAAATTGATTTGATCCCTGAGAAGCACTGGGATGGAAAGGAATGAATGGAGAAAGAAGGGTCCTTCAGAACCCTTCTCGCAGAAGGTCTGAGCAGCAGAAAACGGCAGACTTCTTTAGATTCAATTAACTGGACTGAATTAAAGTTTGCCTTTTTGTTACTACACAACTTTCCTCTGAGGCCCCTGGAGTTTTTAATTAGATTTCTGCTCTGCTTCAAGACTCTTATAGTCAACGGATTTCTGATGGATTTTGAATGGAAGAGGCTGATGGGAATTTTGTTGAGAGCACTCGACACTCCAAACTGCCAATCAAATCCAAAGAGTGCCAGGACATTGAGAAATACAGCGTGAACATCAAAAATTGGAGATGACCATCCAAGACCAAGAAGTTTCATGTTTTTTAAAATACATTTGTACATTCTGAGTGGAGAACATGAGCCACTTCACTTCAGCGTAGGTCTTTACAAACTTTTTGCCTGCTAAAACATCTTTGAAAAAACTTACTTAAAGCATCTAGTAAAGTAACAGCACAACTGTTCAGCACAACAGGCCACACATTTGAGCAAGCAGTCATGTCCTTAGCCCAAACAGTGCAGGATAAGTTATAGACCAGCATCTAATACTCAAAATTATGTAGGGATTTCGTGAATTTGAATTTTTGCCTCTATACCGCCACCTCTGTTTGAAACATAAAACTGCAGGGTACGTTATGTACTTGACATGTTGAAGTCAAATGAAGCCAAATGGATTTCTTGGGAAACTGGACCCAACAGCAACAGGAGACAATTTTAAATCTTGATCTGTCATGCATTTGCTCAATAACTAATTTTTATTTTTATCCCGAAAAAGTTACGGATTGCAGCTTTTATACATTTAAAAAGTAAACAAGTGAGTCTGATAGACAGGAAGAAGCAAAGGTAGTGAAAGGTAATTAGAAAGGTAATGGACACCTCTACATGTGGCCATAGGTGACACTTAATATAACTACATGAAATGTGACATCAGAGGCGCGCAGTTATACATCAATCGGTTAGTGCTGCCCTGAGAGGAGCGGAAATGTGGGCACAGGTGATACAGAGATAAAGGTCTGATAATAATATAAGACTAATATCAAAAGGTCAGTGTGTTACGCCTCACTGTCATATCTTATAACCTCTAATTCACTGTAGTGGGAGATGGTCACAGATCTTAAGCATGTAAAGACATGAAGACATATGTAGGAACATCCTGATGGCCAATAAGAAATTGTACTGCATGTGGTGATAATGCCTGCTGATTGTTGCCAATATGTCATTTAAACATCCAAATGAAACATATTGAAAATACATCTAGTATTTTATTATAATTTTAGAGCAAACATGACAAAAGAAATTGGTTTGCTATATAAAATCACATCAAACCCATAACTAGACAGACATAGAACAAAATATTATATATCTCAACTGGTAGAGAACATAAGTCATAGGAACGCATGCAATTGTTGCAGTTTTGCTCCAGGTTCTGGTTAATTTCCGCCCCTGCTGGCCAGTGAACTCTATGATTCTGTGCAAAACACTTTGTCTACAGGTGCATGCTTGAAAGAACAAATATAGGGGATACAGTGTGTTGGGTAAAACGAGGCTTGAATCCAATTACAAAGTTTCAAACTTTCAGACTGCAGCTGATCTCTGACGCAACAGTACAGTGATTCTCCGCATATTATTCTGCTGCTCGCAGCAATTAAAGAAATAATAGAAGTACTGTTGACGCAAAGCAGTATGGATTCTATGCTGCGTTTGGGCTGCTGGAAATAAGAGACTTTAGCGGGGTTGCCAAGTCCATAGTTTTTACAATGACTTACATTATTAAACTGCAGGTTTGTTTTGCCCCCGCTTTAAGGCAAATTTCACAGTTTAGATTCAAACGTAATTGTCTTTGGCTAACACCTATAGAGGGACTGTATATATACTGCATATAGACCTATACATACATAGAGTTTTCACCACACCAATCCTCAGTTTTCAAAGCTGATCTACACAATATCAGCACTACCACAAATTGATTTTAAATTAATCAAAAAATATATAGAAGACAACAAACATCTAAGAAACAATCAATTATGTGCTCTTCAAAAGACTTTTTGAAGACTGCAGTAATACTGGGTTTTGTCACTGTTCTCTTAAGGTGGGGAGACTGTGAGCAAACTGATTTGATAACAAATAACATTGACCAGCTTTGACAACATTGATAATCCTGCAGAAATCTCCTAATGAGCAGCAACATCAAAAGTGTGCATTATGTTAAGGTGCTTTCAACACTGAAAATAGCACTGAGGTTATGTCAGAGGATAATTAAATGTACCATGTTAAAAGAAAGAAAACCACAAAAAAGAAAGAAATTTGGGACAGATATATCTTGCTCTATTTTAAACTCTTTTCTTTCTATCAAACGCTCATTTCAAAACATCATCTTTTCTAGTTTCTCTTCACATGTTCAGATCCTCTGGGTCTTTTTTTCCAAAAGTACTTTAGTGCAAACACAAAGTTTTATGCAAGTTTTGTGTTTGGAGGAGGAGTGGAAGGTAAAAAGGAGGAGATAAAGTGGAAGAAGGTTTTGATGCTCTCTGGTGGTTCGGGTTCAACATTCCAGGGTCTCATTAGAAGCAATGCGGCGTGATCTGTATTCCAGAACCAGATTCTGTGTAGTCAGGGGGCAAACACGGCAGCTCAGAGTCAAGTAGAGATCACGCCCTCTCACTGGGGTTGAAATGAAATATGTGCTGTCTGCAGTAAGCTTGATTCTTCATTTTCTGTCAGATTATTTCAGCCGCAAGACAAATAAACATGTGCAAACCTCATGCTACAAAGTGATGACAATGCTATGTTGTTAGCCATTTCCTGCTCCTGCTTATGCCAATGGCCACCGCTGACAGACTTTTGTCCTTGCCTTCCTTCAATGTTAATCTATAAGATTCTTATATAGACGTCTATTTTTTTATTTTTTTGGCTGTTTTAAAGTCTTTAAAGACATTGGCTCAGACTACACAGATAAATTGACTCAGGTCCATAGAATAAACAGTGTGAGGTTTTCTTGGAGGTTTGTTATGTGCCCAACCTAGGAATAACCCTAGGGTAACTGCAAGTTCAAGAGGCCTAATCTGAAATTCAATATCACAAAGCCAGTGGTACAACAACAGACTAAGTTTTCAATGTTTTACATAGGCTGTACATTGCTTTTAATTTCATCTCCTGTTGGAATTCTCATTTATAACCTCATAACATGCAAACAGGAAAGGTTCAAGTGATTTTTGTGTCTCTTTGATTACTTCAAATGAAATTAATACGTCCGAGAGCCTCTGGCTGATAAATCCATTTAATTCTGGTTTTATTAAAGTAATATTTGGACAACACTGCAGCCTCTTATTAAACAAATATTGTGTTACGCTAGGCTGCAGATATGAGACTATGAGGTCACGAGTATTCATTTATCTGAGTTCATACAGTTTCTGCATCATCCCTCATCATCCCTCATGAGTGTAAATCTTGCACGGACACATCAGTGGGGAAAACGGCCTGCACCAAGACGATTACCAAAAGCAAAACACGACTCATTTATTTCCAAAAGCCTCTCTATTATTTTAGCTTTACCCCCAGAGTAAACAGATAAACAGAGAACATTAGAGAAAACGGGAGATGTGTGGACTGGCAAAGCTGCGGCTCAATGCTGCTATCACCTGCATCTTTTGAATATGGACGCAACATTAAAACTCAATCAAAATTTTAGTCAGTTTCACTCCAGCTTATGAATGTTGAGATAAGCTTCCCTACTGGATCTGCAAACCAAACAGAAGCTTGTGAGGGAAAAAAAAAACATGTGTTCTTTGTCTCGTGAAGGTTACTGCAGGCAGTGAGGAGAGTGTCACTGTTTGGAACAGGAGTGATGCTTTATAAGAGTGTATCCAAAAACTATATCTGTGATGTGATTTGAGCTGAAGAAAGTGGGAACCCAGCTAACAATTTTAGGTTGTTAGAGTGTTTCTCTAATGTTTCCGGTAACTAAACGTCCTGTTTTTAGACATTGTATTTTGTTAGTTATAAAAATGTTATTCAAACTTTTTATTCTGTAACATTTTTAAAACATTTCACTAACAACTTAACATTTTGATATTTTATATAATGTTAAAAAAGTTCCACTAACATTACTTTAAGAAAGTTTTTTTAATGACTTTGAGAGAACTTCATGAGAACATTGTTGCCAATGTTCTGAGAATGTTTCATGTTAGCTGGGAAGTACCTCATTCATTGATTTTACCTACATTTTTTTTAATGTACTATACTGTTTTGTTGTTTTCTTGCATTGAACATGTCTTGGCTACAGTGGTTGTTTTGATGAAATGACCTCAGATTGAAAACCATTTTAGGACAAATGCATAAATATTAACTCACTGTATACAATAAATAAGTCAAAAGACTAAAAGATATTGAGACAGAGTTTTAGCTATTATATTCCATGGCTCAACTTTAGCCTACAGTCTATGCAACTGTACAAAGTTAAGAAGTTAAGAGTGTAAAGTCACTAATTAAGAGAAATGCTTTTAAAATGACAGCCTCCAGAGACTCAACAACCCCAGAGACAACAAGGACAAAGAATCCATGGCAGCAAATGAAAACAACCTGTGGTGCTTCTCACACTCAGCTTGCCGAACTGAGGGTAAACACAGGGTTGCACAGTGAAATTTAAAAGCTTCAACCCTTGCGTTTCATTTCTGAAGCACCCCTCTGGAGGCTGCCTTAGTCATTGTGTTTTCATACGACTTCAACGGTAGGTTCAGAGGAAGGTCATTTTGAGTTCCGCAGCTTCTAAGTACACCGTCTATTTTCTTTCTTCATTATACATTTTTACTTTTATCTGGAAACACATTTCTGTTGCATTTTTGTCCAAAGAGGTCAAACCATCAAAGTACCCAGGAGCAAAGACTCTCTCTCCAAAGATATTATCCTTCTGTATTACTGTAAACCAGGATCAAAGCACAACCCCTGCAATAACCGCTGGTTTAAGAAACACTTGGAGAAAGTGAGAAAAAATACAGCAGGGATAATAGTATAGTGTAAGCCTCGATATCTTTGTGTGTGCACTGAACTGGCAAAAGGATTTTTTTAACCAGAGGAACCATCATTTCAAATAAACAGCCATCAAGTTAATATAAAATGTTTGCGGTAAAAACTTCATCATGTGTTATGTTGTTTTTCTTTTAAGGAACACAAGGAAGAACTTCAATTACCTCAAATACAAGGAAGATATCAAATACTTTTTTAATTATATCTAACAATATGTAGTATTACACAACAGTTCCAGTCATCAAATCTAAAGCTTTCCAAGTTGCACTGTTTTGTATCACCCTGCCACAGTCACTTGCTCTAACACAATTTTTGCTACAGAATTTTAAAGACCTATATATCACTAGTCTGAATCACTTATGTCCAGTGTAATCAATTTCTTTCGTTCAGCTTTGAAGAATGAGTCTTAATCTTAACCTGCTGATGTGAACCTGTAGGTGAAGTGCCCTGCCTGGACTCTTGGACATTTATCTACATTAATATACTTTCTACTCAACAGGTACAGCACACAAAGAACCAGAACAGGGCAAGAGAAAGACCAACCAAAAGACAGACAGACAGAAAGAAGGAACAAAAGAACAAACGAACGAACAAAAGAAAGAAAGAACAAAAAGAACAAGAAAGAATTGTTCAGTGGCAGATAATGATGATATATGGGGGGTGAGACAGAAACATCTGACTGATGACTATCCATCAATCCAGGACACATCTTTCATTTTCTCTCCCACTTTTGTGGATCAAACACATTGTAGATCTTTTAACCTTCAAAACATGTCTAATGGAATTAGCTTTAAAGACTTACCCACACGTCACTCACACATGCACCCATCCACCCAAAATGACCCTGGGAGACATTCTGATTGGTCCACACGGTCAGGCTTGTAAAAGGGCTGGAGGCTGAGAACCGCACGCATGAGCATGTGAGAGGGGTTAATTGTCAATTATGAAGTGACAGTGCTGGAAACGGCTAAATTAAAACATTTCTTAATCAAGAAATGTTAAATGAGCAACAAATGCTTTCATTTAAATTCTTTTAACACACATCAACACATTGTGATCTTAACAGGAAGAGTATAAGGAGAGTAAATTAAGGAAGAGAAAGTGCATTGTTAAAAAGAACACATGTTGGGTTTCCTACTGTTTTTGGTTTCCTCTACAGTCAGCACCTCTGATGTGGCCTTTCGTTCAGCCAATCAGAGACTGGGGCAGAGCGAGACAAAAGGAGCTTGTTTAACACCTCACAAATCAATTCAACTCTGCTGAACTAATTAACCTTTATAAGCCAAGTCTAAATAGGTAAAGGTACATTGTCATTTCTGCCACTAGTTTAATAAAGAGCAAAAGTATCCACTCGTAATAATAAAAAAAATACCCATGATCAAAACCTAAAACATCATCTAATGAGCTCAGGTAAAAAAAAGGATGGACACCTTATAAATTAGATTGTAAAAATCCAAACAAGGAATACAACAAAAATTACAAAAAGTTTATTTAAAGTCCATAAACTTGTGACTTCTGCAGTCTATTCCTTATTATTATTACGATTTAGTTGTTTCAGTTGAAAATATACTGTATGGATGGAGTAAAAGCCAAATACTAATGTTAGCAGAGTGGAAGAAGCTAGGTCAATTCATGAATATTTACTTGTGTTGCAAGATACTTAACCCTAGCATCCTGTAATAAATGTACAGTATTCCCTTTGGATAAAAGCACCAGCTATATGGCAAATTAGCAAACAGTGCAACTCCTGCTTATAGCTTTAGATAAAGAAGTTGGCCTATGCTGACTTTCATGGGTTGGGTCTTCCTTTATCTTTGGTATTCAAGTAATGCACAGGTGTAAAGTGCATCTACCTCTACAAAACACAGTATTTAAACTCAATTCCTCTCAACGGCAAGGGCACAGTGAAGGAACAAAGGCAACAGCAGACACTTGGGTAGTCCATGTTCCTTCCTTGACTCTTGTACTATACAAACATTGTTGAAGAGGCATTATGCCACGATAGAGACAACTACTTCTAGTGAGCATACAGGACACAATTTTAAAAGTCTGGACATTGAGAACCCTGCCTTACAAAAGACTTTGTGTCCTCTTACCCACAGAGTAGAACATCTTGATACAAGACCGCAGCAAATAGATAAAATACCTTGATGACTCTCTGCGGCTTCCACATCCCTTTAAGACAAATCAATACATCACTAAAATGGATTCCTGGCCTGATGTGTTTAATCAGTTCTGCCCCTTCCGTGTGCATTGGTACAGTCCAAATTACTGTGCTGGCTGCAGCCAAGTGAGGAGAACGGGGGAATAGAGGGTTAATGAGATGGGAGTCTTCTTGGCAGGAGATACGTCCATATTACTTAAGGTTAGGGAAGCTGAAGTGATCCTTCAGCAGGTAAGTCTTGTGCATGTTTATAAACTTACTAAAAAGCAGCAGTTCTCAAAATGACTTAAAAATGGGACCCAGGTCTAGTCTGAAAGGGTATACACAGCATGAAGAAACACTGTAAAGATAACAAAGTGTAAAACTATAGAACTATATATAGTTATGTTAATAACCGTTAACCTTTAAATAACATTGAAATTCACAATTGCCCATATTTGCAAATATATAAATGTACTTTCATTTAAGTGACTTACAAGTAAACAAACAGTATTTCTGAGGGCCAAATACTGAGTACTAAATGTGCACAGCAGTCTAGAGTGATACAAAGCTTGTTTTACTCACACAAAAACATCAAAGATGCTGCTGTGATCTGAACTCTAGAATACTAAGCAATCCATTGTTCATTGTGCATGTCAGCTTTATATACTGCGTTCCATCCACAATGTGGGATATTCCAGTTGGATATTTCTGACTTCCACTTAAAAAGACGTTTAATTGCCTGCCACTCAGAAAATTACATCTAAAGAAACAAAATGGCAATGCAGCCCAGAGGAAAATTTCACTGCTCAGACATTTTTCATAACCGTGAAAACTTCATTACAGTTCTGGTTTCATTAAGTTTCATTAAGTATCAATGAATGAGATTATTTCTCATTAAACTCCATAGGAGAAATGAATATATACACAAACAATTGTGGAAATGCAGCAAGAGGCTAGAACCCAAAAAATAAATAGAAATCATAGTTCAGATAATCTAATCATGGCAGAACTTTGAGTAATGTTTAAGGTTACTGAAATTATACTTCGACTTTGCAGACTGGGCAAATAGAAGCACAGTTTGAGGAATGCCGTGTGATTATGTCATTACATATAAGGAGTTCAAATCAACATAACATAGCATGATTTTATGCCACCACTTCATACAACTTTTTCTCATATAACAACTTCTAGTGATTTCGTTTGGGAACACGTATGTATTGGCATCTAATTAAAAAATTGCTTCCAATGACAACTGACCGTGCTGGAAATCGACACACCCAGTGTGACGTCACAACTTGACAATTCGACTTCAATGGGCAGTTCACCTGCTCGGAACTCCAACTTCGCATGAAGGCAGCTTGAACACCACACTTGAAAACTTCTCAAGTCACAGCTAAAGTCAACAACAAATGCCTTGGACTCAAACAACTTGACTTGGACTTTTTAACAACGTAAGTCAGTACGACGTTTAAATGCATCCTTAGAAAAAAAGTTTAAATAAACAAGATTGACTTGATTGATTCACTTCCGCCCATCGTTTCCCTGAACACGCCCATATCTAATTTACCTCATTTTATCGAGCTTCGTAATCAGCAGGAGGAGGAGCTTAGCTCCGAGCTCAAGACGAGTCTGAAGACCGAGCTCCTCCTTCAAAGATATAGTTGAATTTGTTCACAATAAAGCTTAATTTGTTTACAATTATGTAGCAGACTGCATGGGCACGTGAACTTGAGAAGCCCTACAAAATAATCAGTATTAGTCTATGATTCATGTCTGCAGGTGTTCTCCAGTGGCTGGATTATGCACAAGGTGACAAAGGACTGTTTGTCTGACTCCAACATCTGTCACCACAATAACACTCGCAAGCCCTGGATCTGCACAAAGTACATGGCACCCCTTATTTATAAACATA
The DNA here is from genome assembly GCA_036877525.1 of Chromobotia macracanthus. Lineage (NCBI taxonomy): Eukaryota > Metazoa > Chordata > Actinopteri > Cypriniformes > Botiidae > Chromobotia > Chromobotia macracanthus. The sequence goes on along the minus strand of JAZGTH010000067.1, from coordinate 6,390,654 downwards.
CAATAAATCTTCCCACTGCAAATAAGTATTTTAAATGTCATATGTCTACAAATGTGTATACACATTGTACACTATTACAATAATAATATCAGTAATATCTGTAGTAAATTTCTTTCTGTTAATTTATCCTGATTTTTAAGAGTGCTGGAAAAATAATAACATACTGAGTTCTTTCCCCAAAATAATAATAATAATAATTCTGTTAAAATTAATAAAACTAATAAATATAATTGTTTGAATATCACAAATGAGAAGTGACATCAGAGCTTACAGTATCTCCTCTGCTCAGGCAGAGGAGTTGTTGTTTAAAGATTAAAAATGTAATTATTTTACGATTTTTTTATATCATGATCACATGAAATAGGTTCATTAGGTATCATCATAAACCCTATTTGAGAAAATAATTTATTCAGTTAATTGACTAAATAACTTATGTTAGGAAGTCCAAGGCTCATCTAACTTAATCTCCAAAAAGTGGAAAAATATCATTACCATCATACAAATATCAAGCAGCCACTTGAAGTTTGATCAAGGTCAATTTTTAGACTCGGACAAGTGATTAATATTTTAACATAGCTATTTAATTCAACAGAGACATTTAATTTTTCAAAATTTCATGTTGTTAGAAAAGACTCGGAAAAATCTCCCATACAGCTTTGCACAAACAAGAGGCAATATCTTCTATAAACATTTTGGATTATATGTTTCTGGTTCTACATTTACAGTACAGGTAGGTTCGGTGTGGTGTTAAAAATAATCTATGTGGTGTGTGAGTCCTCTGGGCTGACAGCTATTTCCCACAATGCAACGAGAAGTGAGAAATGAAACTGCAGTAAAAGCACAACAGTAGTGTTTTAAATGTAATAGTGTGTGTCCCTCACACCAGGCTGTTTGAAACAGTGCTCCTGCAAGCCCTTCTCTGATAGGAATCAATGGAGCAGGTCATGGGCTGCATCTCCTGTGTCTGCTCTGAGAAAACAGACCCAGTGAAGGGTGAGAACTTTAAAAGTCATTACTTTCAGAGAACTCAAGTCCATGGTTGCAGGCTAATTGTCCAGGGAGAACAACAAACAAGTTAATAGCACTTTCACTGGGACTGCTGGTTTGTGGATATAAAGAAAGATGTATCTCCGCATCGTTACTAATTTGATTATCCTATATTTTATGGTAGTTTTATAATAAAACTACTTATTATAAAACTTCTTGTTTTTATTATAAAAGATCTTGTTTCTTAAGTGTGTAGGGTTCAAGTAATAAAAAACAGACTAGCAGAGGCAAGTTAGTTAAACAAAATAAACAAGACATTCAAAACCCATAAAACATGTTCAATTATGTCATTCACAATTGTATTCACAACTTTATCCAAAATTAATCAAAATAACCAAAATTTATTTTCTGATGACCAACTCAGTGATCATCAAAAACTCACAACAATTCAGTGAGTTCAGTGAGTGTATCTTCCTCTATTTGGGAAAGTTATCTTCACACTGCAGTCTAAAAAAGATGTTTATTAGGGTTCTGTATAAAACCTTTGTTGTATTGTGATGTTGAGTAAGCTGGTTTTGGTTCAAGGCTTATTGGTGAATGTTCTGAAATGCCTGTAAAGAAAATGAAGGGGAGATTTTCTTTTGTCAGACTTACTGTCAATACTGTATTGAATATAGCCATTGGAATTAAAGCCTCACTGAATTCAAATGAATGAAAATGAATAGACTGTCTCATCAATACTCACTCTTTTCTGTTTATCTTTCGGTCTAATGCTCCTTTTAAATGAAGATTCCTCTGTTTCTGTTTCTTACCTCCAGTGGGAGCACTTATGTTGCTGTTAATTGCTAGTCCTGGTGAAAGGGAAATCCCTCTGCTTTCTAAAACTTTATGGCACCCTGTTGTTTCTGAAGTCCTCTGTTCTTTTATCTTCCCTTTGCTGTCCAGAACCGATGAAGCCTGTCAAGCCATGAGCAGGTAATTAGCAGAGTGCTGATAGAGGATTTGTCCAGTATATGGACATCACTGTGAGCACAGATCTGTTGTTCTACAGTCTATGAAAAAAAGTCACAAGATCAGAATATCTGCCCTATTCGCTGCCACTAGGGTTGCATGTGGATGAAAGGTTATCTGATTTTACCATGTAGTTTTTACCATGTTACCATGTTGGATGCTTACTGACCTGTCAAAATGATATTCTACTAGTTAGGGCTCAAATATGTGTGTGTGGGTGTGTGAGGACAGTGTGCATGGCAAACCCAAGATGTGCAACATCCAACTGGAGTCTAACCTTCATTCACATAAACATGATGAAATATGTTTGTGTACACAAAAATATATATCTTTAAAATTACATTCTGTAATGAAAGAGTTCCATTATATATATATATATATATATATATATATATATATATATATATATATATATATCCATAAACTATATATATACATATACTGATATACTTATATGATTTTGGGGTTAAATATGAGCCAGACATTTCTTGACAGTGTTGGTAAGATTTACATACGCATGCATCATGAATGAAACATGAGAAACAGTGAGACACTGGTTTTTAAACTCTGAAAAACTTCACAAACACACACACATATAGAAAGAAGTGTACAGAAAGAAGTGTATTTCCTGTGAAAATGTACAGTATATTTTGAACTTACAGCTGTAGGGCTGATCTGAGAGTGTGTTGAAGGAGGGGACGTTTTATGTAACCCTACACACACAAATTCTCCATGTTCTGCAGCCCTTATAATCCTGTTACTGCAACATACAGCACACTGCGCTACAACAGCAAAGCAGCAGTCGAGCACAGTGGAGATTTGTCTGTTTAACGCACAAGCACACACACACATAGCACACAAACACATATATGCACAGCTGGGGCTCTCAAATACATACAGATAAGGCCGTTTTTTGCAACCAACTCTTGAACCACAGAGGAAATGCGAAAAGCTTATCAAAAATATGACACGGCCTTTAGACATGTTAATATTACATTACACACATAATGCTGTCAGGAAAGGTAAAGCAGCACTGCTGGAGAACCAACATGCATTACATACACACCAACACTCACAGTGTTGCTTAAAGGAAGCTGTTAAAGGTTTCACAACTAATACATTAATAAAAGCTTGTAGCAATCTAAAATTTTAATAGCAAAGTGTCTAATGGATACAGAGGCAGGAAGTGTCTTCACATGGAAATGAGAGGAATGAGAAAAAACTCTACCAAAACCTAGCAAGCTGCCTATCTAGGCAGAATGTTGAAGCATGTTCTGTTGTGAAGCCTGTTCCAGTGGGTAACCAAAGAAATAATGCTGCCTTATGCTTATAAGCATTGCTACTTTTATTAAGTTGCTCCCCACCACAGCATGCTTCGTTTGCAGAAGTCCATCCCAGACTGCAGTGAGATGAGCTCAGCAAAAAATAAGTGGACTGTTGACTATAAACATACATGTATTTCATTCATTTATTAAGTATTAATTAAAAACATCTCTACATCATTAAAAAATTGCTGAATATTTTTTAAAAGTCAGTCAGAACCATAACACACACATGCCAGTGGTGGTTAAATACAGCTGAATTTGTGTGTTTGTGCAGTGTGAGCTGGTTGGTTTTGACAGTATCGGACTGACTGCATGTGTGTGTATGTGTGTGTGTTCACCTACGGGTAAATGCGTGTGTGAATGCTGAAATAAGCAAATTATTCAAGAGTGGGTGTGTTGCACTAGAGGAGCTTTTAATGAGTATGCAGTCTGAACGCTAATTAGCTCACTTTAATAAGGGGATCTAATGAGTGAGTTGCTGTGGAAGCAGGTACTCAGCATGTGGTATGTGTTGTTTCACTGGCCATGTGTCTTTCTGAACCCCTTGTCAGTCACACAGGCAGGCAAAAATCATAAGACTTAGTGATGTTCTGAGAGTAACGGAGAAACATTATGGCATATTTATATAATACGACTTTAAAATATGCTCAACTAAGTCACCAAAAAACTTTATTTTCTGCTCGATGAGGCATTTAATAATTACCATAAAATCTATAGGCAGAATTAATGATTAAATTAAATAGAAATTAAATTAAATAGATACTGAAGATACTCAATATATAAAAAATACATTAAATCTGATTTTAGTATCTATTTAATATCTAATTACATTTCAAATATGGTTGGAGGAATGATGGAAATGAATGTCTATAGATGGATTTAAATTGTTACAAATGTTTTTAACCTCTAGATCTTCTGAATGATCTTTTAAATTCTTTACAGTAAACAATGTGGTCTGTAAGCATTTCAATTAAGATTTAAATGCAGTTGTAAAAACTTTAAGCCATCTGTGTGTGCCCATTCTCATTCTGACTGCACGGTGTACAGCTCATATTTCTGAACTCCTCCTCCAGGCCAGCCAGAGCCAGACAGTCTTCCTTTTCCTCATCTGAGTACTGGGGTTCAGGCCGGTCTACGGTCTGGACCTCCATGATCTCCTGGGCTGCACAGGACAGAGGGCGTAACAACGGGCTGGGCTGAGGAGTGCTGGCTGTCTGGGTGCGAGAGGAGCCTGTGGAGCTTCTGCCTAAGAGATCTACATGTATAAAACAGAGATGGTAAGAATAGAAGAGGATATGTTAGAGCAGAGCAGAGAAATTAAAAGAAAATTGGATGTTTACTAACAGATGTTACAGGTGGTGTTATAGGCAGCTCAAGGTAGCAGGGTTAATATTATGAGCAAACTGAGCACAGCCACAGGAGCAAGGTTATTATAGTTTACTAAAACTATAAAAACATTTCAGTTAACTGTCTGTCTGCGGTCTGTTGCACACTGATATGACGGATGCCACTAATGCATATTTTCCTTATAGCATTCAGTAGCCTTATCAAATTGACCAATCAGAAAGAGGCACTCTGAGGAGTGTTTAAAAAATCATTCTAATGATTAAAAGTGATTGAATTGGTTCTGCAAAAAGATTCCTTCAGATTCATTCCCACATTTGTTCTCATTTTGACTCATTGCTTTTCATTGTGACTCAGTGCTTTCTGTAGGTGACATCATTACACCATTCTCTTGGGTATTATGAGTAAGTCATTCAGTCACTTACTCAAAAGGTTTTCAAAAAATACAAAGCTGTTCACAACAGCAACATCTCTTATTATATGTGATTACAGATGTACAGATGTACTAATGGCTGGATCACACTGCCCACCCAACGTATGTGCTGATGTTCAGAGGATCAGTGTACCCAGCTAGGGGAAACGTTCTCATAACATTGGCTAACATTCTCTAAAAGTACTTCCAAAATGATCAAGAAAAAGTTCTTGAAGTAAATTCCTAGAACATTCAAAATAACATTCTTAACGTTTTTGTTACTTAATGGAAACATTAGGGAAACATTCTACAACCTAAAATTGTTAGCAGGGTACCTGTTGGTGTTTTTTGGTATACATATTTGGGTGAATATGAGGTATGATATTCACAAGAATTCTACAGCTCTGTACTCTTACAGTATGTCAACAATAATTTCATTTTGACTCTGAGACAAAGTTGATACTTAAATAAGGCATAACTAGAAACCCCATTACGTCTCTGAGCTTTTAAAGAGTGATCTCTAAGCAATAAAATGCTCTCTGAGTAGTGTTTAGCAGAGTATAGCAGGACTGAGCATGTATTAGCTGATATGGCTTCTCCAGGTTTGGGCTTAGGGGCCGTCAGCTTTGAGAATCCCCCGAGGCACAAGGTTCAATCTAGCATGTCTAACCTGACAGGGTTTCATGAGCTATAGAGAGAATGAAGGGGAGTGAGAGAGACAGGAAAGCAGAAAGAAAGAGCATGCGGGGATATCTGACGATTTGATTTGCACCAGTAGAAATCTGAGCTGTCATGCTGTTAAACAGATTATTTTTTCCCTCCTCTGCAGACCTGCAAGTGATGACCAGAGAGACAGAGAGGAAAAGATGTTGAGCTACAGAGAGAGGGACTGATAAAGTGAGCGAGCTGGCTTAGCTGATCTGAGCCGAGCTGAGCGATTGAGGAGCGTGCCGTTGGCCACATTCCCCTCATGCGCACACACGCGGTAACACAGTAATCTCTTTATGAAACCTCTGCCGTGTGTGTTGGCGCAGAACGCTCAGAAATCAGCTCGGCTTTAATTACGGGCTCCAGCCAATAAATCACACCGCAGCCTAACGTTAGCATGACTCTTCTACAGACATGTTATTGATGTGTCGCTTGGCTGTAACGGCTAGTCCAGCGGAGTGGTGGAGACTTCTGGTAAGTGATCGCTTAGTCACGCCAAAGATATGACATCAGACAGGCTCAAGGGTGAATTTTTAAACGCATATTAAGCCTTATAAATCTGGATTAAGCAAGTAAGTAATTTATTGGATACCACAATAAAACATTCTCTATAGTGTGACAGATATTTTACTGAAAAAGTTGTCTTAAAATGCTGAACCTATTCAGTTACAACCCTAGTCTCTGTAAATGGCCAAAAATAGCAGTCCACCTTTTTGCTAATTAGAAACACTTTTAATGCCAATTATTTTGTGTTTGACATTGGAGGGCGGGGTTTCAGAAAAGGATGCGTGATTGAAGTAATGGTAACTGAATGGAGTCCAACTAAGACTACTGTTTACTAAATTTACATCTAGACAAGAGTCTAGAAGTGTTAAACATAAGAAACAGGTTTCTTTAAGAAACATGACTCAAAATCTCTTTGTAAAGCCAATGAGAAGTTTTCATTGAATTACTTTGATGACTCCATAATGTTACTGGTCCATGGCGCAGTGTGACCGGACAAAGGGGGCTTCTGATTGGTTGATGGTTTACCAGCGCAGTGACTAGCTCCTCCTCTGCATGATGCTGAAGACTGCTGCTGGGTCTCCAGAATTGCTGAACTCCAGCTACAACAGAATGGAAAAAGAAAATAAACATTGAGAGATTTAACTAAATGGCCAGCGACACTCTACACTAAAGCAATGATTAGCATTCATGAGAGCTTACGTATGGTACTTTTTACTAGAAGTTCCATGAAGTTTTGTACATCACAACTGATCAAAGAACATGACAGACTTTAAACAACCTCTAAGTGACTTTGCAATAGAAGTAATTCACTGCAGAAGCTAAGGGTCACATTTTATTTATTTTCTTTTTATTTAAACCACAAAGGCATAACACTATGCTAAGAAATACTGCCCTGAAAATACAATTTAAATTCTATTTTATATTATCTTTTTTGTATTTTATTATATTTAGTAATGAAAATGAGATTTTTTACAAAGTAATGACAATAGATGAGGTACTTGCCATGAAGAAACACAAATGCAAAAAAAATCTTCAAGATATTTATTGGTGACTGGTTTTTATTCAAAGCAAATTATAGTACAGGTTACAGGTAACCTGTTACCTGTTACAGGTAACACCTTCTGTGTATCTTGCTCAAGGGCACAATGGTGATTGCTTATGTATCACTCTTTATGGGGTGCAAACTTCCAACCTAGATACCTGCCCTGCACTCTAAACGCAACAGCAGCCCAACACACACCTGGAATCTCGACACAAAAGACACACAAGCATTCAAATGATGACAGTTTGAAGGTTAAACATGAGTGGCTTCCACAGGCATCTTAAATCCTTGCTGTAATTAAGCCTCTTTCTGGCCGAATAAAGCAGCTGCCTGTGTCATTGCCCGTCAGGGACTGTGGATGCACAGACAGGCCGATAAAAGCAGTTAGACTGTGACATGGAGACAAAGAGGGAAAATAGAAATTACTTTGCAGGAAACTGATGGACATAGCAGCCAATAAAAAACAGGGATGGCAGGAAGAACATCATTAGAGCTTTTTTGTCCTCTGTCTTCATTAACCTTGATGCCAAATGATCAAAACAGACGCTTGATATTTTACGGCATATTACTCAACAACTGCCCTTTCATATTTACATTTGAATAATGACTTTAAACATCCAAACAGGGTCTTAAAAGGGTCATAAACAAGTATGAAACAATGAAACAAGTTTTCTGAGTTGTTAACAGATTTGTTTGTGTTGCACATGATAGAAGACAATCTATTATTTCTAATCATCTTTTAGCTTTGATAGCAACACAGAGTCAACGTCACAAGACGTGACATGGTCTCGTCCTGTGAGAAGTGTCTAAACTATTCATTTCCCTAAGATGCGCACTTCAAGCAGAGAACTGATACCACGCTGAAACATGGCATGCAAGAGCTGGTGTGCACGGCTCCCCTGCGATTCTGACAAAACAACCAGCTGTCAATCAATAACAACATCACTGAAGTGTTTGTGTACAACTGGAGCTCATTTATGACAGTCTAAAACTGATCAAAAACACCATCAATCCTTACTGTGACCGATCAAACCACTTATATTTGTGAATAAACGTCTCAGAAGTTATTAAAAATGCAAGAGCGCACCGTTATATTCGCATTCAGTGCATATTTTCACAACAGAGTACAAATGCGAACAGCTCCGAATTTATTTGTGCATTAAATTACATGTATAAAAGGTCCTGTGTGTATTTGTGTTAGGTGTTTTATGTGTTGTGAGCTTTCAAAACAGCGTGAAATATACAGTATATGAACCTGCAGCACACACTCACGAGAACCTGTGATGCTACTGACTCAATTAAAGCAAAATAAAACTGACTTATTCAGACAGACTGTTGTGCTTGTGTTCCGCGCACCTCACCCTCCATTCTGCAGCTTTCTATGCAGTTTTTAAACTGCACAGAAGTGTGGTAAGAACTGAACTGGGGGGGTGGTCAGGGGGTGTCATGACACTTCAAATCGAGCTGTTTAAAGAAAAATATCAGTGTTTACACCCAGGGTAATGGCTTCGCCAAGGTAACACATTAAAGCTGTAGAGCTAAAGGATAATAACAGCAAGTAAATGAATGTATGAGAGTGAGGCATAATTTACAGTCATCGGTGAGCTAGCAGCTCTCTTCAATGGCCAATCCATCTAAGCATGAAATAATTAGGTATCTAAATAACATGTGCTGAACAAATGTACTGTTAAGAGAGATGGTCTGTGGTTTTCATTAAATCGTGCTGCCGTGCTCATATGTCTGTGTTGGAGCTGCTTAAGAACTACATTCCAGTGACAATCAGAGCATTAAGGATGTATTATTGCATGTATATTTATGCATTTGGCAGACACCTATATCGCATATGACATACAGTGCATTCAAGCTACAGTTTATCAGTATGTGTGTTACCTGGGAACCGAATCCACAATGTTGAGGTTGCCGGAGGCTTTACCAGTTGCACTACAGAAACACATCTCAGCTGTGGCTACTGGTAGAGCACTGCTTCAGCACCACAAACAGTTATGGGTTTGATACCCAGTGAACACATACTGATCAAATGTGTAGCTTAAATGCACTGCAAGTAGTTTTTGGGCTGATCTGCAGTGAGCGTAGCTGTTTTTAGAGCTTTACAGCTCTAAATGATGTGCTATTTAGTGACTCTTCTAAACTAGAGTAAATCTTACTGAATCTTGTAGGCACAGTAGGAAAACTTTTTGGTTAATGTAAGTTGACAACAAGGCTCATTAATTTCAGTCTATGATGTCACACCCATGAACCACCAAGTTTTTTATTGATAAACAGCTTTCTTGTAGCTTATGTAGTAGAGCATGGCACCTGTAGCACCAAGGTCATGGGTTTGATTCCCAGGAAATGCACATTCTGAGAAAGTATAAACCTTAATGCATTGTAAGTTGCTTCGGCTAAAAGCAACTGAGAAATGAAAAACTGTAAATCTAAATGTATTTATATAAAATAGCAAACTCCAATATGATTGGCTGGCCATCTGCCACAAGTTTTTTTATTCAGTGGTTGAACTACTTAATACATTTGCTATGGTCTGCATGGATCGCAGCATTGAATCTTTGAAATATTCTTGCTTCAGACATTAGTGTTAAGCACACGTAATATCCTTGATCAACTCTGTATATTCCGCTGTGCTCAGAGGTATTTTCGATTTCAAAGTTACTTGTCCCTAAACATCACATTAAAAACAAACTGTGACTGGTCACCTTCCTGTTTAAGTGGGTGGTTTGTAAATGGTGGGTTTTGTAAAGAGAGAATAAAACAAATACAGCATTAACTGAATGGTACTCAATACATAAACCACAGGAAGGGCTGGAAACAAAAAACTGCTTTCCTGCAATCACTACAAAAATATATTTTACCAGAGGCACTTTAAATTGAGTGCAACTTGTGGCAAACCTTTAGGCCAAACAATGTAATCTTCCATCCTAATCCTCTGCAATCACAGATATATGGCTTTGTTTTGCCAGAACAGAATCCTTATCTTGTTTGTATACAGACCTAGAGAACACTCTGTGTTGCTTTGTCTTTCTCTAGGGCTCTGAGCTGGAGTTGGGCTGGGCTTCAGATCTCGACTCTCCAGTCCCAAAGTCAGGAAGCCCTCCAGGCCTCGATCATGTACCAGCCCAACAAGCTGCCGCTGGGCCACAGAATGAAGGGCCTGCGGGGGAGAAAAACAATCAGAAAGACTATCGGTCACAAGTGGGTCAATCACTCTGTGCTTCGTTTAATTTATTAAAAGCACATTAAAAGTGCAAAACAGACAGAATAAATTTACTGTTTCTATTATGAACTTTTCATATTCTCAATTAAAATAATTTTTGCTATTTTTGTAATGAATAAAGCTTCATTAAACAACTAAAAATGTGAAAAGTACTAATTAAAGTAGCCATAAATTGAAGAAATTGAAGCTAGGAAGCGGTTTTGTTTGAAAATATTAGAAATATCTGAAACACTTTTTGCCGAAAGTCAGCATTGTAACCAACATGCAGAAAGCTATTTTATTCCCATGTGACAAGAAAACCATAAAACAGGAAATGCCATAAAGAAGCCCTATAAAATAGAAAGATTTAGTTTGTAAGGCATATGCATTTTATACTGGATTTTGTTCTTTAAATTATCCTTATTTGTCATTTACTGCAGCAGTGAATGAGCAGTGTCTTGTCTCTTATGCACTTAAAAATAAAGGTCAAATTTGACTCATCACTTTCAGATGTAACATATGGGCAGACAGAAACCCTTTTAAAGAAATTACATATTTTTACGCTGAAAGGAAATGAGAAACAATTATGTTTTGATTGGCTCTCGGCTGGTGTCCTTTAAATAGGAAATGAGATAAAGAATAAAAAAATAGTATGGGCAGTAATTAAGGACACACTTTTCTGATGGCCAGACAAAAGAGCAGCTAAGGCAGCTCTCCAATCAGACATTTAATTTCAGGTGTTTAATATAATTCTCTTTGTCTCTTTCTGGCTCTCTTAGACTATTAAACTCTTGATAGTCCATTTGTGACCGCCCCGACAGCTCTGTTTCCACTCGCTCCTCATCAGCTGTGTGGATCTGAGGGTAGTCAGGGCCTTTCCTGCTATTAGTTCCCACACAGCATGAAATCTGCAATTAAATTAGATACGAGTAATATCTAATTGATTAAGTCTTTAGTATCCAAGGGTTTCCCGCAAGGCTATTCAATATGAACCACTGAATTCTCGTTCTTAAGTTCTCTCACTTTCTGTCGGCTCTCTATGCTATGATATTTCCAGCAGGGAGTTTGGGAAAGCTCCATTTGCTAGCATAATATTAATGGCTGCGTTGCCTATGAAGAAATCCCTATCATGACTCACGAGTGACTGCTTATGAACATTGTAGAGCGTGTTATGCAAATCAGATTACTTAACATTGACATTAGTAACATTAGTCAGTTACATTTGAGTGGGTGAAAAACTCTCTCCTCATTGACTCAAATCTGACATGCTTTCCCAAAATTCAGAGTTAAAGCAAACATTACCAGTGCTCTGTTTCTCACAAATAGCTACTGTATAGCTTCATAAACACAGCTAACAATTTTAGGTTGTAAGAAAGTTTCCATTAAGTAACAAAAACATTAAAAATGTTATTTTGAATGCTCTACGAACATTTAAAAGGTCCAGTTGTTTAGACGTTGTATTAACATTATAAAAACATTATTCAAGCTTTTTTAATTCTGTAACATTTAACTGTAACAACTTAAGAGTAACTTAATGTTTTTTATATATATGATATATAACATTAGCCAGCATTCTGAGAATGCTCACTGTTAGCTGGGTGCATACATACAAAGCTTTGCAAACATACAGATCTATAAGCCTGGCATGCTGATCTAAATGCAAATACTGTATAAGGTCTGCATGAAATATGAAGTACTGGAAAGGACAGCTGAGCCCCGCAGGTATCAGATCACCTGGGAAGTTTCTGTTAACAGGCCCAGTTCTGTATTCTGGTTCTCATGCTCTGAGAGGCGCAGAAAGTTGAACGGAGAGTCTGTGACAGGGGTCATAGTGGGACAGGAAGATGAAACAGTGTTCTTCATTACTTCTGAATCATTGATACATCTCAGTTCTTCATCCGATGAGTCTTCCTCACTGGGCACCAGGCAAACATCTTCAGCTGTCATTTCCTCTTCTGAATCTGAGCAGTGACAAACACAGAAATGGTAATAAAGAATACAAACAGAAGAAAACATGAGGACAGGAGAAAGAACATTGAGGCAGGGAGGAGATGGAGTCTTGTGGTGAGGATGAAACATGTGCCTTATCTAACGGCGAGCAGCGAGCTGCCCGGACATGGTCTAGCGGTGCTTCTCTGCCTCCTGCATTAATAATGCTTATCCAACACAGCTTGAAGTTTCCATCATTCTCCGAGTCAGCAAATAATGGAGAAACAACTGCTATGTGAATGAAGGGCTGTGTCTGTGGGTCTGTCATGGAGATAAGTGTACTGTCATTTACAATGTGTTTTTCCATGCTTATTTACACTACTCCCTGTAATACTTGATTCTGATTGGTCAATTGCATCTGTATGATTGACTGTACCTAGGCAACCAATTTTAAAGCAATACGAAGCTCAAGACCATGCATTACAATGATTTTACCATGGTTAAGAAGAGTTGTTAGGCACAGCTCAAAGAGATTTACAACCTGCCTAGCAACATCCCTGGTAACCATGGTAAAAACATGGTAATGCAAACATAAATGTAAACTTTACAACTTCAAATTGTTCACTTTATTGACCAATGTTGGCTCAAGCATGCAAAAGAAAGAGAAACAAACATGCTATTGGATTTCAAACATGAAATCCAACTAACCTGATATGCTCAGCTCTAAGGAAAGTGTAGTTTTAGGTGACCTCTTTCTGCCCTTTAACCATTTGTAAGGTGGGGGTGAACTGAGCCCATCAGCATGAGAAGATATGCTGGAGTCATGAGTAGACAGGACAGGTGATGTTCCATTAGGTGAGAGTTTTAATGATGATGCTGCAGAGTGTGAAGAAGCAATGACGCATTCTGGTGGGGGTGGAGATAACTTTTGTTCAGAAGGTGATGTTGAATGATCAAGTCTACTGTTCATTGGGAGGGAAGCCAATCTAGGGCTTGGGCACAGAAAACCTGGAGGTTCTGGGCTTGGTTTTGGGTTGAGAAATGCAAGTGGTGGGCTGAGAGCAGATGGTGGGCTGAGAGCAGAATCACAGTCTGGGAGGACTGGATTCAACTTGGTTCTCGGTGACAAAGGAGATGATGGTGGCAAAAGCTCTGAAGGTTTCTTCTGTTGTGCTGTAAAAGATTGTGTCCAAAATTTTGGCTTTGGAGTGCCACCAGTTGTGGTGGACAGCATTACTTGAGAGACATGTTTAACTTTCTGGCCTTCGCTTGGCACATTTAGAAATGATTCTGAGCTCTGTGTTGTAGCAGTCGAGTGTTTCAGCGGTACAGGTGAACTTCCTGATTGTGGAAAAAGTAAAGAGAACTGGTCAGTCTCTTGTGATGCTGCCCAGAGCTCAGGGGAGGAGCTGACCTCTGAACCTCTGCTAATCTTGGAACATCTAAATTCTGCTTCTTCATTCTGAGGGGCTACAGATAAATCTTCATTTCCAGCAGATGAAAACCTCCTGGAAGAAAACAAACATGCATACAGGGGGTTTGTTTTGTGAAAATAAAATGGGCTAAACTGAATGACTGACATGTTCATACAAAATGTTGTTGTAAGTTAATGGATATTGGCAAACATGACTCATCTTGTGGACTACATAGTATAAAGACAAAAATTAGTGCAACAGTTAACAGTCTTATTTTAGGTGTTGACGTGACTGATACAAGTGTTAATCCCGACATGACACTGTATTTCTGTCAGCTCTGAGGTGAAAAACAGCCGCTTCATTTATAAGTGAGCTCTCGTTTCGAGATGACACTCCTACTATGAACTTTTCTGTCGCTTCTTTTCAAAAAGTCTTGCCTTGATCTTGCATTTCTTACATTTTGCTTTCATTTTCCTCCGCAACTCCAAAGGATCTGTATGTCGCAGCATCTGTAACCATCTGGAAAAATTAAAGTGACAAATAAAGAAACAAACAATACAATGTAACAAGAGAAATGTATGGGAAAAGAGAAAGCTAAATCTGTCAGGAAAACACAAGAGTCATTCTTTGGCCACAGCTAACAATTTTAGAACATTCCCCTAACATTTCCATTACGTAACAAAAAGACAATAATAAAATAAAATGTTATTTTGACATTTTTAAGACCGTTCAAAACTTCCATTTTTTAAAACAATGTATCATCATTATTGCTTGGTTATAAGAACATTATTCAGACTTTAATTCTGTAACATTTTTAAAATGTTTTACTTATAACTTAAGAATAATGTTTTTGATACATAAAACATTAGAAAAACCTTCAACTAACGTTACTGATACCATTGTGTATACGTTGTGATAACTTTGGAAGAACTTTTAGAGGACATCAGCCAATGTTCTGAGAATGTTTCCAGCTGGGGTACAGCAGTACGTTACAGTGGCTGGGGCTTCACAATTACCTCATCTAAATCCACGATGCTTAAGCAGCATTCTGCAGGGCCATTCATTTTCCCAGCATCCTCAGCAGGAGCGGTTGTGAAGAGGGAAGCAAAGTACTTACGTAATTCCGTCTGCTCTGCTGAAATCAGAGACACCAATGAATGAGCAGATTGTCTGAGAGGCAGTAAAATAGATTTATATTTAGAGTTAAACACTGAAACATAACCAGCTCAATGATCAGTAATGCCTAACTGTTTTTAATGTGCCTCTTTAGTCATAATACAGAAAGACAGATCTTCAACTAAAAACACGTGAAGATTCATTAGCCAACATGAAATGGCACTCACAACCTATTTTACATCTGTAATGGGACATTTCAGAGTGAAACAGGATATTCAAGGAGACAGAAGTATAGGGCTGGATTCACCCAACCAATGATTGATTGAAATGTGAAGTGTGTGTTACACTACATCTGTCCTGAATCACAACTGACACCCATCCCAGACATGTTGACATGGAACCAAAAAGGTCTTGGACTATTCCAATGGGAACACTCAATTTTTGTACTATCTATAATATTAACTCATTAAACTACTGTTTTTTTTTTCATTATATAGGTCTCAAATGACTCCTTAATAGCTTTTGGGTTATTGGTTAACATTAATCATTGTGCAGCCCAGAGTGACATCAGCAATCCAACTGAATTTCACTGGATGCAATAACCTCTCATTGTACATTGTCACACTGAATATTCATTACACTCAGAAATACATCACATTACAGGATATATCCCAGCTAACAGGTAACTTTCTCAGACTGTTGGCTAACATTCTCTAAAAGTTGTCAAAATGATCAAAAAACATTCCTGCACTTCTTAAACTTTTTAAACAATATATATATTATATATCAAAAACGCTATTAAGATATTAGTAGAACGTTTAAAAACTTATTTAGAAAAAAGTTTAAATAACGTTCTTATAACCAAGCAATAATGTTAATACAACATCTAAAAACTAGATGTTTTAAACATTCCTAGAAACATTCAAAAGACCATTTTTAATGTTTTTGTGTAAATGTTAGGGTTGCAACCTAAAATTGTTAGCTGGGATGTTGGAGTTGCCATTTCATCTTGTTTTTAAAAGAAGGATGAGCTGTCGATTGAAAGACTATAGTCATCAAAATCCAGCCTAATCCAAATCAGAAAGACACTCTCACATGTGCCTGTTTAAAAAATGGTCTGTGCTGGAACATCATGAAGGGAGGTTTGAGTAAAGAGTGACACAGTCTGGTACAGATGAAGAGAGACGGCGCTTATCATGGGACTGTTTTGGAAAGGGTGAAGCTGGTCAGTTCCCTGACAGCTGTGATCAAGGGCCCTGCCCAGCAGCCCCTGGAATCTTCTCTCAATCAGCTGTGAGACTGTTCTGTCAGACGATCGTCCCCCCAGCATAATAAGAGCTCTGCGATTACCCTTCAGGAGCGCAGTGATGGATCAGAGACCTGCCCTCACAGTACTCACTCACAAGAGCTCATTTCTAAAACTTTTACAGAGACTGCATATGTGTGGGCCTTTGTGAGGGACACCTGCCGCCTGTACGCGACCAGTCAAAAGTTTAAAACCCGGTACACCAAGCCGACAGGCAGCTGTTGGACAACATTGGACTGTTTTAGAATGGTTGAAAAATTGTAATAGCTCAAATTGGTTGGGCTAGTTTTTTTGATGTTTACCGCACGGTTTGTTGTGGTTGGCACGTTGGTGGATTTTCAGTCGACTGCATATCGAACTGGCAGCAGAGTTTGTTGATGAGTTGGTGAGACAGGTCACTTTAACTGGCTGTTTACCATATATTTTTATATAGTAACTACATATGAAGAGCTTATATATATATATATATATATATTCATACTATATGTTTATATATATATATTCATACTATATGTTTATATTATATATTATACATGTTTAGTATTGTGACTTATGAATTTACAATAAACATAAAAAAGAAATAATTCTTACATAGCACTCACATTTTGTAGTTTTTATATCTGAAACGAATATGATAGGTGAGGTAGATTAATGTGATAATGATAATCAAGCACTTTTTTTTTACGTTTTGTATATTCACAGTTTCAGCCAGTGTGAGACACAACTGTCGGCTTTACTCGCCTCTAGGTCTTTGACATGGGTTCGGTGTGACTCTAGCGTAAGAGAGAGAAATTGATGCATAATTTTTTTGATTATTTAAAGATTATAATCACTGTTATTTGTGTCTTGTTTTCTCAAAAAGAACACTAAGATGCTTCAACAAAACGAGACAAACAGTAACACAGTGTATATGCTCGAACGAACATGAAATGTTATTACTTTGAGTGATTGTTGAGTGTATGAGTCAAGTATAAATATTCACTGCGAACAACAGGAACAGCAATAAGAGGAAAAGGGGAAATGTGATGTTGTTGTTGACTGTGTAAGCAAAGGTAAAAATGTCTATCATCAACAATTGAATATAAAATAACAGAGAAGAACTGGAACGTGTGTGTGTGTGTGTGTGTGCGCGTGTCTGTGTGTCTGTGGTCCTGGTATTTACTACATTATGGGGACCAAGTGCTCCCACAACTGTAAAAATGCAAGCAAATTTTGAACTTGTGGAGACATTTTCTATCCCCCCCTTGTTCCCCTGAGAAAACAAGCTTAAAAATCATACAGAATGATCAATAAAAATCTAAGTTTTAGTGGTAGGGTTAGTGTAGGTGGATAGAATATACAGTCTGAACAGTATAAAAACCATTACGTCTATGGAATGTCCCCATAAAATATGAGAACATGAAAATCCAACATATGTGCATGTGTGTGTGTGTAATGTAAAGCGGCACACCTGTCAGTGTGTGCCTCAGTTCATCTGTCTCTGCGGGAGGAGGTGTGGGCGGGGCTGGGCAGCAGTGGGCGGCATACTGGGGCTGAAATTGTTCAATTTGGCCCCTGAGAGAAATTGAAAAAGAAGCTATTCCCAGTCAAGCACGCACAGATATTTAGGCTTTATTAATCATATATTAATGCCTTTTCTCAGCTGTGCAACTATAAACAAACATTGCAGCACAGCATGAAACATCAAAACTAATTCTTATTTACTTTCTTAATAAATGTCTCTGGCATTTTGGGAACAATTCATCAGTGCATGTTATTCTAAAGAAAATTAAAAATTCATCAATCATAAAAATCCAGGACAGGGAAAAATATTAGTACCCAATGTTATAGTCTAACATGCTTCATCTCACTAATCAAATCAAGTCTCACTCTGTATTATTTTAGGGATGTGCAAGAGTACAGAGTGCAGTACATTGTTAAAGAAAGAGTTTGATGCTGATATATTCACATATAAACTACACATTCTATATTGTACCAATGTACCAACTTGCTAGTGACTAGTATGCATGTTGCTTAGCAACTAAAAATCGACTTAGTCTACGGCTAATTAACTATATTAACTGGTGGAATAACTGTTTATCTATAATATATTAATACATTTAAGAAAAAAATATTTGATTAACCATTAATGTCTGTTATCATATTGCTATTGCCACATTTTTATAAAAGCAATAAGCCATCCAACCTTTAGTCCACCGTTCTGTTTCATCCCCCTTTATTTCCTGCTGAATATCCTGTTTTACTCTCAATTACATCACAGTGTGAAAGTTCTATGTGTTGCAAAAGCCATTTTTATGGTGACTTTCAGAACAGTGCATATAAATCATTTGTCAATTCATGGGGAGAAAACAACATCATTTTCAGCCAATAGAAGACAAAAGCTGAGTGGAGTGGATGACCCAGACTTTCTGTTTGAAAGGAAATCCCAGCTCATCCAGTCCCCTGACCCACCAGTTTAGTCCTCTAAACCCTTTTTCTCTCTTTACTGCTAATTCACCATACAGGCGTATTAACAGAAAAGCCCTTAGACCTGTCTTCTGCAGTCTCTAAAACCAAACCCTCTTTTTCTCTCTTTAATTTTGCTCTAGTTATCTCTCTCTCTCTCTGAAACCAGCCCTTGCTGCCTCAGCAGGAAAACCTGCTTTCCACACTGTATGTGTGTGTGTGTGTGTGTTTGATGGGATTAGAAACCCCTATCATACACTCCATTCCTTCAGAATGCAAGCTGAAGCCGTGGGCCACACATTTGCCCTCCTCCTGCAAAAACCAAAACACACACGCGTGCGCTCCACGATCCAGCTTCCTGTTCTGTGATTTTTCACACACCCGGCTCAAAAGAAGGCAATTTGACGGATTCACAATTAGATTTTTTTTTTTGAAATGCCGACCTAAATACCATTGCTGCCATGGATACCATAACACTACTGAAGCCTGAAGCGCTGTTCAAAGCACTCAGAAGGGTTTAGAGAGACTGTGTTGGTGTATTTGTCTGTTTTGTTTACTTTTCTCAAAGCTTTTTTATTTTTTAGGTGAGAATTGTAGTCTTTAGGGGATGGAACAACTGTGTTAAAAACTGTGTTCTAAAACCTGCTTAGCAGCTTGGCTACACAGACAGCCCCTTACAAAAATTAAACAGTTTTACTACAGTTTACTACCAGTCTAAACTACAGTTTAGACCATTGTTAAACCACAACCACAAATTAACCATGGTTTTGCTACAGCAACCATGGCTTTACCCTGGTATTTGTAGTAAAAATATGGCTATATAAATGGCAACCAATGTGCCAAAAGAACACGTTGACTACACTTTTACTGTAGTAAAATCATGGTTAATTTTCGTAACGGACTGCCATTCAGAAAAGACATGTTATTTTTCCATATATTACTCAGTAATGTGCTCCATGAACGTCTTTGACTGGTGCAAAGTGTCTTTTCCAAAGGATGTTTCAAGATACCTGCGTTCTGTTTCTCTCTGCTATACTGCTGTGAGCCTATTTGAGCACAAGATCACATCCTGTGTGAGCAGATCAAGACTGAAATGAACCTTATAAGTGACTGATTTAAAATGCTCTACAGGAAAATTCAAATAAACAGCACAAAGGGCACAGGGGACTTCACTCACAGCTGTCAACAGTCAACATGCTGTTAAGCAAACATGGAAACTCTAAAATCATAAAAACACATAGCAGAAGCAAAAATCTGGTATCTGGTAAAAAGTAGTCTTTTTTAATTTGATTGATCTGTTCATTTGACCTTTTTCATCATCACAGAATTTTCCATTAAGCTCATTGTAATGCATTTTGGGAAAGGAGCCACGTCATTCAGTGTGTTTCAGCAACATTTCTCAAAGTGAAACTGCTGTGGAGCAGATTAGCTTAATAAATTCAGGCTAATCTACTGTGGTGCAACTTAAAGGTGAGGCTTTTGTAATTAGCAACCATAAGTCATTAATTGATCTTAAATGGACCTTAATTAGAGCCTGAGGAGGTAAATGAGCCCTGTAATCCTCTTTTTCAATCTTAGTTCTGTGTAGATGTAAAGTGTGAAGAGCTAACCTGCGAGACTTTTTTACGAGGAGCTTCTCCATGTAGCTTAGAGTGTCCTCCTTGAACTCCAGATGGATAACCTGCTGATGTCTCTTCTCTGTCTGTGTCTCCATTGCAGACACTAAAAGACACACAGAAATACAAAGAGAGAACGATTAGGTTTGGGTAAGAGGAAAAGCAGGTTTAGGACTGAACAATCACATCACATTGAGTCAACATATATACTGCATTTAAATACAGGAGTGAATCCCCTTTCATTAGGTGTGTACGGAATACAGGAGTCACCCCTGAACGCACTATGGTTGACATAGTTGCCACATACACGCTTGAATGTGATTTTACGCTTCACGTTTCATGCAAAGCACTAAAGAATATATATCGAACACAGATTCAACAAAAGAAATAAGCTGTCAGGAAGAGAATTCAAGCATTCCTATTGACATAATTCAGTCTTTGTTTTGAGTGTTTTTTCACTGTATTGAGAGTATAAAGGGCGGTTAGACTTCAGTGCATTTGAAAGCCCCATAACACAGCAGTGATTATCAGAGTAAGCACACGCCACACAGCCCTGCAGCCGTTTGAAACTCCTGCAGGCCAAGCACAGAACGAAAGAGAGAGAGGAAGAACAAGGGAGAGATTTACAGACAGACAGATTTTCACCCGACACATGATAATGAGGAACTCTGTTCCACAGTGTGTTTGGCAGTGTGATTTGTCCATTCCATTCAGTAGAAAACTTTAAAATAAATATAAAAATGTAAGAACATACTTCTTCAAAAACTGTCTTCCAGAAATAGTGTACCAATTTTCTGTTAGCATTTCAGGACCTCTTAGCTCTCCTAAGTGTTTTTGTTAATGAATGTTGTACGTGGTAGGGATACAACTCTACAATAGTACAGGCATATGTCACAAAGGCATCAATTATTGAGAACTGTTTATTGCAGTACAGACATTCTGACAGTGTTTTGGGTGTTGTTTTCTACACAGTATGTTTTTTTGAAGGGGAGGTTTTTTGCCAAACGAACAGTGATTAATATTAGCACACAATGGCATCATGGATCAGGACAGTATTCCAATACACGACTATAAGCGTGATTATCTTTATGCAAAATAAAATGTCTCAATTTCCTTCCTTGAATTTGGGGTGAAATATGTATGACAGGTATGTTTATATGTTTTTTATGTTTAATGATTTACCCCTGCATTCCTGCACACCGCTGTGTGAGAAAGCATGACATCTGCATATATTTACCAATATATTCTTAAACTGCAGCCATTTTTCTTTATTAAAATTTCACACCGACTCAATTTAAGTTTCTGCGAATCATTTTTAAACTCAGTGTTATATGTTGTCAAATCACGAAGGCACGAACTGTGGTGCAACTGAAAACATATAAGCCCTCACTCATCATGTTTGTTATGCATGTATGTAGTTACCTGGCAACCAATCAGTGAGTCTGTCGCACTCTCAGCGTGCATTATTTCAGTCAACGCCCCATGCGAGTATGCATCGTGAGGGAGACTATGCGTGTGTCCTGACAGCTTGCCAAAAAAATAAGTGTCACAGCTCACATGCACCTGACAGCGTGCCATTATATTACCTTCAGCAGTCACACACACACTGCAGTGCATGTTACCTGGTCGTTCTGGTGTTGGTCTCGGTCTGAATTCTTTCTCTCTCCACTCCTTCAGAGCTTCCTGGAAGGACCTGGCTGACTCCTCTTCATCAAAGTGTCCTCTTAACAGAGAGCTGTCATCTTCCTCACCACCCTCCTCATCCTCAACATCACCTCCGTCATTCACAAACAACACCTGAGGTGGTGATACAGAAAACAGAATGAGAGAGAGGGAGAGAGACTAAAATGGCCAAGCTTTAAGATGCCACAGTTTGGCACACAGTGCATAAAGTTCCCAAGAACAGGTCCTAAAAATTTGCTACGTTACTTCCTGCCTGTCAACCAAAGCTTGATAACAAAACTGTATCTATTTGGAGACAGTATAAGCCATTGTAACAAGAATAGACAAGTTTAACACTTGTTAAAAAATAATTGGAAAACCACATAATTTCTTTGAGTCCCAACCTTCCATATTGGGGGCATCAATAAAAAACAGTGGAAGCAATTTGAAATTGGTAATAATTGTGTTCTTAATGTGAATGTTGGCTGCACAATTTATTTAGCATTCCAAAAAGACTGTGGGGTGGACTGACATGCTCAAAAACAGCCTTTGATCTAGAACCGAACATGAGAGTAGCTCACCTGTGTTTGGTGTGTTTGGATGTTTTTGGACACTGGTGTTTGCTCTCTTTCATCATCAGATCTGGGGATAGTGCCTTGGGTGAGTTGGCTTTGCTCATGTCGTACCTGCAGCTGGACGCGCTCCAACACATCCCGGGTGGTGACAGGGGTCTGAAGCTGTGCCTGGTTGCAGCAAGCAAAGAACCAGTGATTTTAATCTGACCTTTATTTTTCATAAATGCAAAAACTCATCCTGTTAATGATTAAATGCCACAGAATGAATGCACACAAATGCACACTGTCTGTAAGGGAATGACCCGGGCAAAAACTCTATTAAGAGCTTCTGTGTCATGCTGTTGATATCCACACACAATATGTTTGAATCTTCAGACCAAAAACAGAGCAAAACAGAACTAGAAAAATGTTCATTGATTATAGAAATCTCCATACTAACTTAACTTGTTAAAATTAATTAATTTCCATTAATTAATTAATCTCAGGCTCTAGTTTCAGAAGAGATCTCTACAATGTCTCAGAATCAAGCATCAACGTTAGCCATCCAAATTCAAAGATTTCAATATGAACTCAAACATTTCTCATCAAATTTTTCAATTTGAAAAAACTATACAGCTTTATACTCTTAAGGTAAATCAATTACTGTATTTAATTAGTGTTGAATATTTTGTATTTACTGTTTTTTCTCCTAAAGAATTTTGGAAGAATTTCTTAGCAGAAATACAAAATCACAAGACTTTACATGACAACTCTATAAATCTAGAAAATGCAACATCTCTGTGAGGCTTCTTATATTTTATCACATCCGTAACAGGCAATTGCTCTTTCTCTCTGATTACTGCAAACATTATCAAAGCTCTATATAAAAAAATGAACATGAATAATAGCCCTGAAGAAAAGCATGATTAAATCACATAATTCACCCAGTAACCGGTAGCCATCCGACTAATTCCTCTCTGTGTCATCATGTACTTAAGATAACATTGTTATTGGTCATTACAGTGGTGATGCCTGCTGAAAAACATCAGACGCTCCCAATATCTGCTCTCTCTTACCCCACCAGATAAGACTTTGTCTTGTGAATACACTTTTATCCTGTGCTCCAGCCAGACTCAATGTTAGTGCAATTAATTAGTTTATCACTGCTTATCACCGGTTTACGTTAAAGACAATAAAAAAACAATAGAAGACTATTAAAGGGAGAAGTGTGTGGGATTTTAAAAAAGACAAGAGAGTGAGTCAAACGCAGATGGTGAAGAGAAGAAAAGACAAAGCAAGACTGCAAAGAACAAACCCTAAGGACAATAATATTAATATTTGTTCCCTTTATCCCCCCATGGAGGCAAATTAAACAGGATTAGGACGTGCAGAGCTGCATCTGAGCCGAGCATGTTTTAAATGCGACTGTCGTATCCTGCCAACCCTGCGCACTCCCTTAAAGCAGAGCGCAAAGTTGTGTTGGATTCTTTTTGTTGCCTCTGATTTCTCACTTTTGCTCCTCTAAACGTGAGCTGTGAACGCAGACAGCATTTAAAGGCATCATTTGGAATTTCATAGCTGTTCCGAAATGTAGCCGAGTTCACTGGCAGTGTGAACGCCAGTGTCAATCCCACAATGCGAGTTGCTGTCTATGTAGACTCAGAAGTTCCATCAGCATGCAGCTGCACAGATAACAGATAACTTCTCAGAACGCTAGCTAACATTCTCTAAAAGATCTTTAAAAAAACGTTCTTGCAGTAACCTTAGTAAAACATTACATATCAGTGTTATTCTGTTGTGCTATTGTGCTATTCTGTGAACAACATTAAAAACATTACACAATTAAAAAATGTGTGAACATATTTATAATCAAGCAATAGCATTAATACAACATCTAAAACCCTGGACGTTTTGAACATTCTTAAAACTTTTAAAATAACATTTTAAATGTTTTTGATACTTAATGAAAATGTTATGGAAACATTTTTACAACCTAAAATTGTTAGCTGGATGGTTACGCTGGCAATAGCAGAAAGGCAGATGACTAGGTTTTGGGACAGAGCTTTGGAGTTTCTTCTGTTTCTCTACCATCTGGGCTTGTTTGCTTGTGTGTATAGCTACATTAACGTCTTCCAGCATGCAGCAAAGCAGGGCATTAATTGTGCATTAATTGGAACACCTTTTAGTGGTCCACATTAACGCGTGACATGCTGACATGTAAACATGCTCACACACGTGCTGTCTGTATGCACTGGAGTTATGGGTGGGCTTGCAATGTTTGTAATGAGTTTTTTCCTGTGGATTTAACACATGACAAGTTAATGCGGTAACAGTTTCATTAAGGCTTGTACAAGCTTAACACCAAAGAACTGTATGCTGATGTTTGCTGGACTTTTATATGGATGCTTGTTATTGTTTTTCTTATCTCAGGGGACTACACTATATAAATTACAAGTATAAGATCCATTAAACAAAAGTCACAAAATTAACCTTACCCTTTAACTTGCTACTAATTATACAATTGTAGTTCAAAGTGAAACTATAATATTAAAGTCACAGAGCATAAAGGTAATTTAATGAGCACACATCTGTGTAATAGGAGAAATGAAAGGGAAAATATAGTACTATGCAACTTATTAGAGGTGTTTGCCTAGGCAAGCATCACTTTTACTGTTGCTTACTATTGTGATTAGGGGTTTACACCTCTGCTTTTTCAACACTGTTCTGTGCTACGGACACAAATCATACCTCATATCACTGGCTTGTTGTGGGGAAGTGTTCTAGTTCTTTTTCAGTGAGATCAGACTTAAGCCATACCTAGAGACCAGAATATTATGAAAGATTGGGATGAAGCCCATCAGGACTTGAGCCAGTAAGCAGTCACCTAGCAACCACCCAGAGCACCCTACTAACTGGTAACAACACCCTGGCAACCGCTCAGAGCACCCTACTAACTGCATAACAACACCCTGGCAACCACCCAGAGAACCCTACTAACTGCATAACAACACCCTGGCAACCACCCAGAGCACCGTACTAACTGCATAACATCACCCTGGCAACCACCCAGAGCACCCTATTAACTGCATAACAACACCCTGGCAACCACCCAGGGCACCATACTAACTGCATAACAATGCCCAGGTAACCACAACCTAACAACACAACACATAACAACACCCTGGTAACCACCCACAATGCCTCTGCATTGAAATGGCAAGTTTAGCACAAATTAGAATTGCTTACATTTCTTTCCTCTAGAAATGCAGAAGTGTAGTTAAAACAACTACGGTGTTTTAACTAACAAACCTGTTGAAAAGCACATCTGATCTCAATGTTTATGCGACATGTTTACCAAGATGCCTTCTTTTTTTCTCCCTACAAATAACATTGTAGACACTAAATATTTGCTTAGCTATATCTAAAGCTCACTTGAATTTGTTCTATTTCATTATGTGCACAGTATGGTGGTTCAGATGTCTCTCCAAAACACATTTTCTTAGAAGGTACCTTTATACAAAATGCTGTCTGTTGAGTAACTGATGGAACAGACACGGTCTAGGCCATTTCAGCTTGGGAAGATTTAAGCTCAGAAACTCTAAGCAGTGTGCATTTAAGGTTATAGAACAGGAAAAGGCCCCAATAGCACCCCCCACGCCAGCTCTGATGGTCCAATCCGGTGCCATGATGGATGTATTGACCGGCTGATAAAAACTTCAATCAAACACCTCACCACGGGGCCACTAAAGTCTCTAAAACAAACTCCAGATGATAGGTGCAACTGTGTGGGTGTAAACACACATCTGGTGTCCTCCGGTTATGTGTGTGTGTGTGGCTGCTCTCTAACCTGGGAACAGGTGCGTATAATCAGAGCTGGGTTACAGTGAGCAGATTGTCCACTAATGGTGACCAGCCATTCACCGTTTCGAGAAACTGAATCTGGTGTGTGGCGACGTTTGCTCTCTGTTGGAGCCGCAGGCGTGTGTAGTTGTGCGTGTCCGTGTGGTTATGTGTGTTTGCGTGAGATGGACAGAGGTTTACAAAACACCTCCTCACCTGTATAGGTATCATTCGATGGCGCTGCAGTGCCCCCTTCTGATGGAATCTGACGAAGCAGCTTACGCAGTAATCTTCTCCACATTCTGAACACATCTGACAGAGACATAAACAATTAAACTCAGAATACTCGAGGCAAGGTATCTTTACAAAAAACTTTAATATCAGCAACATTTATTTAAATATATTGCACTTTTTCTGTCTTTTAAACATGCACAACACAATGTATACTAAAATGGAGAGATGGGGTGGTGTGGATCTTAAGGGAGCTTGTTATATTGTTTCTGATTGTAAATGCATGTGAAGGACGATAGGAGAGACTGTTTGATGGGCATCTAAATGTCGGTGTTCCCTCTGTGTGCAATGATACACCTCGCCTCATCTTAAGAGATTCATAAAAGATACTTTTTTAAGTATCTGTGTTTTGTGAGTTTCTGCGGTTGAGTTTTGGAACAGCATACTAACACACTCCTCTTACCAACTGTGCATAATGAAATAATGTAGTATATTGTGTTTGTGTTTTATACTGTTTTTGCATTTCCTATATATGTGGAATACCCGAATGACCGCGATATTTGCCAGGAAGTTCCGTGTACAGTAAAATGGAACACTGTATAATGACATAATGCAAAAATGGGAAGTAATTTCAGCCATCATGTAAAGAATTGCCATTTTAACTTTTTTTATTAAATTGTCAAGATTAAAGAAAACAATAAAACTGCTTAACAAGCGCAGCGTTGACACGTCTTACGAAAACCAGAAGTTTGGGTGGGACATCATGAAAATCATCAATATTTTAGGTCTATGTTCCTGGAAGAGAAAGACTGTACATTTTAAATATGTATAGCTCAAGATACTTTTTTCAGCTTTTTAGGAATACGCCAGCACACACATAGCTTCAAAGCTAACAGAAAAGAAGGTAAAGCCACAAAACAAACAAAGTATAGACAACATGCATCCAGATTGAAACATCTGATGCATGTTGTGTACTGTAGATTTTGTGTACTACTTAAAAACAGTAGCTAGTTTTCAGTGCATGCTACACCGTATCCAGTAATCAGTACTAGTATTCCATTCTGAACACGGCCTGCTAAAGCTTTCAGTCCAAGATTTGTTCCTGCAGGTAGCTACAATGTGCCTTTGGGGTTGTGTGTGTGCGTGTGTGTATGGAAGGAACCCTTAGGAACTCTCAGTTCTACACATCCATAAATCCACTGAAACAGATTTTAGCACACTCTCTGTCCCTGACAGTCAAATGCCACTGTGAAAATTCCACAGGTACAATTTCCCCTGGAGACTGTGGATCTCAAAGCACTCGAGTCCCCAAGAGTTATCCCCTTTCACACACACCTGAGAAGCACATGAAAGCCTCAAATCTCCCATGGGTACCAGGGTTTCCTTTAATACGGCCACACAAACACACACATGCAGTGAATAAAGAATGGGAAATACAGTGCTGCTCTGTGAATTTACAGCTGTCTCCATTACCAGCAGCTTTAATGGCCACATAAAAAGGTCTGATTTCAGCCCACCACTGTTGAAATAAATTACACCAGCACATCGCCGGACATCAGCACGGCTCCACAATGGCATTCTCCATAAACTGTTTTTTAAAGAGTACCTCTGTGCTACACAACTTTGCTTCCTAAATACACTGTATTTAGGAAGAGTTTAGTCTACTGCTGCTAGTCATGAATCATTCAAAGAAAGTGGATCTTATAGCTGGTAGATAAAGGATGGACCAGCTAATAATTTTAGGTTGTAAGAATGTTTCCTTAATGTTTTCATTAAATAACAAAAACCTTAATTTTATTTTGAAATTTGTGCTTTGACACAGAGGCCAGTGATCGGCTGATCGTACAACAGTAACATTATATAAGAGGGGAAGTCACTAAATTGTGCCCACCAGTAGCACGGTTTATTTTCGCGTTTTAGTAATATGCTTGTGAATATCTGGTTTACATACCACCCCTCAAACAAAACTCCAAATATCTTCTGAAGGTCTGATTCCATGAACCACCTAAACTCAACGTCAAATCCAGTTATCAGCTTGTCCTGTGAAGTGCTCAAAGCGTCAGCCCGGGAACTTGCAAATGTGACTGATAAAAACCTGTGCACTCTGACTCTGAAACTGCACAGAAACCAGCCAATCAGATTGTAAGAGGCTATTTCAGCCAGCTCTTGTCATTTTTGTGTGTAATATGCATCAGACCACGGGTGGTCCGTTGGTTTGCTGTGTCAGAGAGCCGGCTAGGTGGATAAAAGCATGATAGCTTGAAGTTATGATTGTATAGAATGGTTTGTATGATGGAATGGATGAGGCCTCACCAGTCCAGCCAGCTGAACTTCACATTGCCCGCAGACTTTACCCTTCAGTCTGAGCTTCCTGTTTGCGCGTGGTACCTTGACAGCCGGTTCTGACGCCACCTGCTTCTGTACGACTACGTTTATACACAAATAAACACAAACTACTTACAGCACTACACTTTGATACTCAAAAAAAGCACATAAAAATATAACATCAGTAACTACTGGGTAAAATGAAGACATAGTTATCGATACTTTTCAGTTTGTGATAAAAAAAGTACATTTATAATAGACATGCCTATCTCCCCAGCTAACAGTTTTAGGTTGAACATTACGTTTAAAATGGATGTTTAGAAACGTTTAAAACATCCAGTTTTTAGACATTATTAGTATTAACATTACTGTTTGTTTAAAGTTATTTAAACTTTAAACAAACATTCTAAACTAACAACTTAAGAATAACGTATTTAATATATGATATATTACGTTAAAAAACTTCTAACCTTATTACAACATTTTCTGATAACTTTTAGAGAACTTTTTGCAAACATTAGCCAATGTTCTGAGAACATTCCCTGTTAACTGGGTAGACACTTTTATGTTCCCACCATTTTGGATTACTTGATTATTGCAATGCATTCTGGTATTGCCCTAGAATTTGGTAAAAACTAGGTAGAGAGTCAGCTAGAGTTTGGAACAAAGTTACACACGGCTCAGACTTAGTAACAAGTATTTCTGAAGCGTAGGGTGTGTAGTGTTGAAGTAATAAATTTGGAAGCAAAACAAAGGCTTCAAAAAGAGACGAGCAAAACACATCTCAGATTCAAGTCCACCCACCTGGCAAAGGCTCATCCTTCAGCACTCTAATCTTCATCTTGCCTGGAGAGAGCTGGCCAAAACAACATATTTCAAACAGCACATTATCACCAGATCCACCAGGGAATCATTTTTGCACTTAATTTTAGATGGCGTGTCCAAGGTTTTGGACCATCACAGGCATAAATGAGGGTGCAGTCTGCCTGACTCAGACCAGATATCTCAGACAGATAGACAGGCTGACTTTATCATAGTGCCAGCAAGAAAAGATGATGTTTGATGACAGAAGACTTACTCCATGAGTTGCTTTCTCCTTGTTTGTCTTGGCATTCTGAAACACGGGGCCAACAATTCCGGGCTGTGCTGAACGCCAGTGAGATGTGCCCATCTTCCTGTGAGGGAATTTCAAAGACAGCTGCTCAGTCCGGCCCAGAACTGGAACATCGGACAATAATTATACCTTAAATCACGCAGCTTGTTGTCCTATTAATTTCTATCCTATTATTGTCTATTAATAAGTAAAGTGAGATGAGGAAAACTGACTGATAAGTTTGAATTATGCACATATCATAAGGTGGAAAACAAACACAAACAGTATATTACACCGTTTGTCCTGCATAATTCATACACACACGGAGACACAAGTCTGTTTTCTGATTTGTTGTTTTGGTTGCCACATCAAATCAACAGCCTGAATAATTCACAACATGATTGCGTAGGAAGCTGTTTGTTTAGGGTGGGTTGTCATGTTGCCATGGAGCCGCAAGCCTCAGTGTGTTCAAAGAATGGGAATGTATATTATCTGCGTCCGCCTGTAAAAGATGATTCTGTTTGATGCAGTAACCGAGCTCTTGAAATGTTGTTGTCACTCCAGGGTAGTGAAAGTTTCTGTCATCTAAAATGACAGTTTTAATTGCATGTGCACATACTGCATGACCCGAGGTCATGTAACATTTAACAACATTATGGCAGAAACCGTGATCCTGATGACATGTGTTTTCACATGCTCAGAGGACGCAGAATCTGCACTCATTTCTGAACTTTTTCTAAATACAAAATGAACTTATGTCATTTAGCTTTAATAGAAAGGTCTTGCTCAAGGGCCCACTGATGATTGTTCATGGTTACACTATTATTAATTCTAGTTTAAAATGTGACCCCAAAAAGATTTTGAACCCTTAAGGGATACTAGGTGTATATGACCTTTTAGCTGTTTTCACTGAACACAGAGTTATATTAAAAAATATTAATATATTAATATTTTGAGCTTAATAAGCGATCAATCCATTTTTATTTTTGAATGAACTATTCCTTTATGTTGCTATAACATTTCACAACAAGAAAGTGTACAAATACTTTTTGTCTTCATTTTGAACTATATATTTCTCTATTACCATTCTCCAAACAAAACGGTCATGAGTCACAGTCAGATTTTTGTTTAGCCAATCTGAGCGCATTAAGGCACTTTCTACTTGTCAACCCACACATGGGAGGCATATTGTTTAAATTCCCAAACTTAAATAGGAGTCTTAGCAAGCACTACTAACAATTTAAAATACACATATGGCACAGCTCACCAGCTCCACTAAAATCCATCTTATATTATGCAGTCTGAGAGCAGAGTATAGAAATGGCCTGCAAGACAACAGGACACTCCCTCTGCATGCTGTCCACTCCCATTAGGGGCTGTTTATGTGCTGGCCTTTATCAGTCTGATAGAGGCAGGCACTTGGACGGGGATTAACCGCACTCAAGCCTGCCTGTCAGCACTGTAGGGAGACGCACAAGCAACGTGGCAGTTGTGCTAACAACTGGAGGATTACCATCAAGTACACACTCTGAGAGCCAACCAACAAGACAAACACTTATCACCTGCCAGGCTCAGAGAGATCCATCTCGTATCCAGTGTGTGGCAAGAGCAGGGCAGGTGAGAGGTCACATGACTGCACACTTAACCTGACGTTAAAACAGAATTTGGAGTGATAGACTTTACAGAGCTCCGTCTTTGTCATAAGTGAATGAAACCTTTGGATAAACACCGGAGATTCTCCTTTAACTAACAAGCCTGCTGAAAAGATCAAGCAGTGTGAATTTCTATGCTCATTTTGGCTGGTTACTGGTGATTTCGTGCTGGTGATTTCAAAGTTTGGCTGGTTAGCATGGTCCAGCTCCCCCTTCTGGTTAATGCCATAACTACATCGCTATGGGGGCATAAAAACTTTCTGCATTGATGACCATTGAAAAGTGGCTTCAAACTGTTTTTCACAAGGAAAATATATTTTTACAGGCTGCATATATGTTGCAAATATTGCAATATACTATTGCATGGTAGATATGTATGTAATGTCAAACTCTGTTGGAGAGTCCTGGCACTTTTTGTGGGCAGCACTATTTGTGTGCATGCAAGATTTTTGCCTTTGAAGACCTTTCCAAATTTGTCTCTAATGAGGTTCACTTACATAGCCTTAGAAGACAACAGTCTGCAAAGCAGCTGACTAGGTTTCGGAACAGAGCAGAACACATGCTGGTCTTTCCAGCAGGCGCAGACAACAACAAAATTTTATACATAAAACTACAGTACACGGCAAGTTTGTGCAAGCAGCGTCTCGGACGCCCACAGAGCACCAAAGGCCAGAGTCTATCAGCTCTCATCTGCTGGTATAAATTCACCTGTGGCCCTTTACTGCTTTGCCTGCATGGTGATAAACAGAGTCGGTTCAGCGTGCAGAGAGATAACATCAGCCTTTCCCAGCATGGTGCCCGCAACAGAACTTTGCCTTTGATTAATGACCTCTGATAAAAGCTAATCTAAAACAGTTTTGTTTAAAAACTTCCATGTGGCGGCAATCGTAATTTAGATATAGTACCGCTAACATCTCGTAATATGACAGTTCTGGTACGAGGCAGAAGAGATGAGGCAGTGGGTTCAGATCTCCGAGGCATCGCGGCCAGCTGCATCCCTGCTGCATTCATCAGATTATCATAAAGGGCTGCCGTGTTATTGATATATGGGGCTATAAATGACGGTGTCAATTCTGGAGATGAACTCACGACAATAGCTTTATCTTATGGCCTCCGCTTGGCTTTCTGGCTCTCCACCGGGTTGCACACAAGGTAATAAGCTGATTTGTTGCATGATGTCAATTACCACAATGATTTTAGCTCAACTCTCAGTAAAGCAACAAAAAATGACTGCAATGCACTTACAATAGCAGTAAACAGGACCATTGTTTCAGACAGTTTAAAAGCAGAAATGTAAAGCTTGTATTTTTTGGTAAAGCACTTGAATGAATTATTCATTAAAATCAGTTTTTATTTGGACTGTAAAGTTTTTAAAGTGAAAAACTTTTCTAGATGGACGCACAGGTTATGCATTACTGACTGCATTCCTGTGGGTGGACTTTTTATTGCCGGGGCTGTAGTTACTTCGTAAGAGGTTTACTGTAACTGTAAAACCTGGGAAATGCGTTCAAATTACTTTCTGTGCTAATCGACATTATGCCACAAATGCTGCCGATAGACCTTAAGTTGTATCGACCAGAAACCATCTTTTAAGTCACTGAGAAGTTAATATTTTCCTCATGGCTTTTCAACACAATTCATCATGACCAATTGCACATGTTCGCGTCTGTTTGCTCGGAATGTAATATATTCACTGTATCCACCCTATTACCCTGGTGTTTCCCTCCCTGTTATGACTTATGAGCTGATGCAAACCCCTAAAACGGCCGCCACTATAAATTCATGAGTTGGACCTACACAGGTCACATTTTAGTGTTATTAATGAAGTTGTGGAGAAAGAAGGCCAGGCTGAGTGGAGAGGAGAGAGAGACGTCAAATTAATAACTACTGATGTTATTTTTTCCTATTCTTTTATTTTGACAGGAAACTAATTTCCTGCCTTCCTCATTTTGGCATAGGGTCCCACTTAATCTTAATTTGTTTGGGAGAAATGGGGAAGACAAGCATGGCGGTGCAGAGACTGGAGTTGCTGAGGCCGAGATGACTCAATTTCCCTCGACTCGAAGGCTATGCTGATTCCATCACAACGGATCGCTCTGAAGCCAAACCTTCACCCCAGATTACCTCCAAAGCCTCCCAGGCGATACACACTCTATGTGACACTCAGATTTGTAAAGCTGATGGTGTCTCTGTCACTCCATTTCCTTCCTGGTTTTACTACTTTGGCTACATATGCATGCTCATTCCAGCCTCTCATTATACGGTAAGTGTCTATAGACTGTTTTCCCATTCTCTTAAAGAAACAGTTCACCTTAAAGCTGATGAAGTCTGTTCAGAATTCTCTCTTTGTGTTCTGAGGAAAACAACATACAGGTTTGGAAAAACATGGGGCCGTGTAAAAAATGATAAAATTTACGTTTATTGGTCCCCTAAAGATTAAGTTAAAGCATTTAACGCTTTTTCTAGTTCTAGCCAGTTCTAGTTTCTAATCCCCTACGTCAGCCTCCCTACCTACTGTATCAATCTCTGGATCTGTATCTTCCATTTGCTATCTCATCCTGTTTCATTGTTTTTCATTTTATTCAACGTTGTTTCATTGTTTACATTTCCCCTTTTATCTCAAACCTCTCTGCCACAGTCATTGTTTGGCTCTCTAATTTATTCATCTGCTCATTCATTAATTCAACGAGCTGTCTCATCTCCCTCTGTCTTACTCACTCTCTCTCCTCTTTCTCCTGGCTCATACGCTCTCTGAGCTCCTCCAGTTTGCTCTCCATCTCTTTGGTCTGCTGGTCAAGCTGCACAGTTTCCATGCGGAGTTCCCGAAGGTTCCTGGAGAAAGAAAACACACAAATATCAGTTATTTATAATCAGGTACTTCAACAACATACACCACATGTCCAAACGTCTGTGGACAACTGACCAAATTGTACTGAAATTGTTTGTCTAAGGAGATTGTCTCAGCATGCATGATTTTAGGCATTTATAGGGCGTGTGTGCTTAATTTTATCCACTTGCTTAACTTTATGCTTAAATTTATGCTAGTAATAGATGTTTCTGACATAGCCAAACCCATTAATAATAAGGGAGGTGTCCAAATACTCTTGGCCACGCAGTCACTGATCATTACTGATTCATTGAGTAGATAAACACTATTTTAACATACTATTAAGAAAAAATATGACTACTTTGGCAATAAAACACAGAAGTAAATTTACTTACATAAACCTACAAGACCCTGACTTGACAGTTTTATCTGTGTTACTACAGAATGCACTAAACATTTGTAGTTCCTCCCTTTGCAAAGACTACATCTAACTTGCTAATAATGTGAAAAATGTGAAGCGTGAAAAGACACTCAAGGGAAGCAACTGTGCAAACCTGACATTTAACTTCATTGACTTTGGCTTGCTGGGAAGTACCACAAAGTTGTTTAAATTCATGGCGCTCTCTGGTCGGACTGTAAGCTTCACAGGCTGTAATTTCCACTCAAGTGTCCTGAGAAACAGAGTTCAGAGTGACAAACACACAACACACAGTGGGACATATGTAACATAATGCATCTGCAAAGAGGCCAATGAAATGATTAAAGCCAAACAGGGCATGCAATAGAGCAAGTCGCCAAATACAGTCTCTACAGGCTGCAAGAACGTTTTCCTAACGTTTCCATTAAACAACGAAAGAGTTAAAATGTTATTTTGAACGTCCTATGAGCTTTCCAAATGTCCACGTTTTTAGACGTTGTATTACCGTTCTGAGAACGTTTCCTGTTAGCTAGGTCTTACCAAAAACATAAAGCTGTTGTGCTTAAACGAAGTACAGACCTTAATGAAATAGTGTTGAATGTTTGTCATGTTTATACATCATTAGGATTAAAAAAAACAGACGACAGATTGACAGCTCCCAAATATACTCTCATTAATTTTGTCGCCTGCGCATTTGGACATTAGCATTATTTTGAGAGCTAGTCAAAACAAAGTGCGGCGCTTTTTTAAACTGGCTATTTTGAAATTCAATAAACGTGTTAAAATGCCAACTCTAAACATAATTAACCAACAATGCTTCGTCAAAATGTCGAAATGTCAGAGGGTTTGAAAGTAGCGAGCTGTGCTGTCACTTACTTGAACCCGGACCGCCGATTCTGGAAGCTGTGTACGTCGGTAGCTATGGAAACCCGTACTCTCGCGAGAATTGGCGTGAACCTGTTGGAGACCATAGGTGGAGACAAGGGAACTAAATACATAACTAAATACTTATATACATAAAATACTAAATACATAACAAAATATATATATATATATATTTGTGCAAAACCTGATGATCCATGTTATCCTGTGTGCTGCAATGAAAGCAAGGACCTTTTAAATGAGGTTGCATAATCAGTGCATAGTTGCATACTTTAAATAAATCATGTGTTTTGTGACCTGGCCATTGTGCAGAATTTCATATATTTGTTTCTCCAAACACCTTTATATATGTGTATTTTCCTAATAAACATGCATCCATATTTAACTTCTCCACACGTGAATAGCACAGATGTGAATGCAATTGCTGATTTTTCATAGCAGAGTGTGAGCTGACATTGAGGGAGGGGTTGTTGAAAAGTTTCCGCAGGGAAAATAAATGGCAGAGTTTTACTGTTTTCTTTGTGTTTGGCAACTCACGTCTGCTAATGAAGTCCTGACGTACATCAAGTGCCCTGCGGTTTTGTGACACACAGGAGCGAGACCTCTGGTGCTCCTGTAATTACGGACAGCTTGATTTCCCTAATTAAAATCATTTCAGCGCTAAAATCAAATTTCATGTGGATGCTTTGATTGCAGTCATAAGAATCTTCATTAAAGCGTCAGCACCGTATGTCAATTAGTCGAGTTGTGTGTCAGCCTGTTAAACATTTTTATTATTTTTGTGTCTCCTTCTTTTCAAACAACTTTTAAATGTATTGATATATATTCAAAAAATGAGTGTTTTTTAAGGGTGAGGGTGTTTCAAGGTTGGAATATAACATAAGCAAATATCAGATGTAAGCAATATACACAGTCACCATCTGTCAGCATCACAAAATAAACTAGCGCTGGTTTATGTCTCTTGTATCACTCCGCACTGTTATGGTATAATAATTTCATCTCTAATCAATATTTAATGTGCCTTTATTTAGCTGGTAACTATCCAAGTAATATAATGTCCAGTTAGCTGGTCGTTAGCTGGATAATGAGAACTCTGACATAAAGCTTGTATGTATTAATGCATGTGTCCCTAAGCTAAGAGACACACAGTCTGTGTCTGCCATTACAATACAGCCGGTCCTCATCAGTATTCAGCTGAAGTTTAAACTTTCAGATCTCTTCCTCTCCCGCTTCCCTGCCTCTCTCTGTACCCAGACTAAAGTGGATGGGAAGAGGACCACTGGCCTCCCTGTGTCCCTGATCCGCAGATGAAAGCTGGTTGTAGATTCTATTCTCCCTACCTGAGACTCACCTGCTGGCATGAGACTACAGAATACACATGAGGATACAAAATACACTGTGCCCGACGAATGGATCCTGCCCTATAGTACAATACGTATAATACTTAAAAATAAATATATATTAAGTGAATCTCACAAAAATGTGTCAACATTATATTTCCCAATTTCTCATAATGTAACAGATTACCTGTATTTTTTGTTGGTGAATGCTATTATTCTCAGTACTAACACAATAAAAATCTTAATGCAATGCTTAAATGTTTATTATGAGATCAACATAAATTAATGGCAATACCATTATGTTGCTAAGGGACTAGTTGTGGTGTTCTGATTAAAGAGTTGTAAGAGTTGAACCAGAAGTACCTTATCCAGTATCAGCAGCAAAATTAAGTTGTGTGGTTGTAAGTTGGTTCACATAGTGTGTGCACTAACTGGATGGGTTAAATGCAGAGGTCATACTCCGAGTATGGGTCACCATACTTAAACATCATGCATTTTTTACTTCATTTGTCACTTCACTTGCATACAGTAGGTACATACACAATGTGAAAGTGAAGCATGAAATTTCACACAACTAACATCTCCAAATAGATCCGCAAACAAACACTGTTTTGATAATGCTATTGTGCAACCCTGTTCACAATCAACCCACAAATAGCTTAATGGGAGTGTTTCATAGCATTGTTTAATCCCATTTCAAATGGGCTTAAATGCGACCCATGCACGTTCTTGACAGGTTTCATGAGATTCACCCATACATCTATTCAAATCTCTCCCTTCCCCAACTTTGGCTCTGGCTCCAGCAAGACAGTCAGACCAGAAACAGCATACAAATGAGCTGGACATCAGCATCACCCAAAGAGAGAGAGACAGATTAAAAGTCCAGAGGTCATGTGGTATAACAGTGACAGATGAGGGCTAAAATATGCCGCATGTGTTGAAATGTCAGGGCTATTTAATCCATTATGGTGCTCGATCACAGCGGCTGATTCAAATGTCATTAGTTAACACTTGCTTTCATATTGGACGACCGAATTTAAAATATTGTGAAATCCTCCGAGCTGTGACCAGAGGGTGTTTAACAGTTTAAAACATTAGTCTGACTTGGCACCATAGTAACAATATGTTCTATTTGTGAGAATTTACACACACGTTCTGCAATCTGTTATTTGCGTTTTTAAAAGAGCATGAGGTTGTGACACAGTCGGCTGCTCTAAAACACCAGGAAAAGCGTTCAAAGCACAGTGTATTTAGTACAACCGTAATAAATAATCACTGCTTTAAAGAATGCATTTATAATTTATTTTACAAATGGACAAACTGTGAATTACTGTTTTCATTACATAACAGGAGAATCTAAAGCTCTCCCCGCTGAAGAACCAACAGCTACCTCAAGGTGGTTTACTGGTATAGCTGGTACCCAAGCCTGGCAAAGCTGGTGTTTGATTGGTTAAACTGGTAAAAGATGAAACCCTGCTTTAAAATGAACAACAGCACCTGGTGACCACCTAAGACCAGCAAAGCATGTTAAGCTGTGTTAAGCCACTTGTTTCTCATCAGGCCTGTTCCAAATCCTGTTGTGCTGCCTACCTAAATAGAAATTTAAGGCACCATTGACGCAATGGCCAAAAACTAAGGAAGCATCTTATAAATCTATCATGGGAGTTTTGGAACACTGCTTACAGTATGTGGCCATGTGACTATGGTGCTTATAAAGTAAAAGTGCAAACAGACCTTGTAATAGATGCTTTGGTGGCAACATGACAGGTCAGTTTGACAAGTCGGTTCCTCTCAGTCAGCATTTCTCACCCTTTACGAGCCACTATCACGCCACCAGCAAGAAAAGGTCGTGAGGTCACAAAAGTCTGAGGGCAAAGATCAGATTGTCAGATGTGTCCATCCTGAAATAGTCAGAGATTAACGTGATATAATGGCAAAAAAAAAACATGTAGTGATGACCTCTCCGCTTCAGGGATAAAAATGGAATAAATGACCTCTTCACTTGCAAACAGACACTCTTTCTGACAGCAGAATTTCCAAAACTCATCATTGTTAGTGAGCGAGAGAGAGTGAGCTATATGGGCTTAGAGAGATAAGCATGCTTTGAGAGACTATGGTGGAGTGAGAGATTATGTTGAGAAATACGAAACTGATGGAAATCAGACAGGCGTGAAAGTTCCTCTGATCGGGGTCTGGCAGCCGGCAGCCCACTAGACTCCACAAAGCCACAGGCCTGAGCAAAACCAGACCCTGTGCAGACGCAGCTAACTAAACTTCAGAACACTGGCTAATGTTCTCTAAAAGTTCCCTCAAAGTTATCAAAACATTCTTGCAGTAACGTTAGTGCAACTTTTGTAACCTTATATACCATATCAAAAATATTGTAAGTTTTTTTTTTATTTTTGCTGTTTTCTTTTTTGACCACTGTCATCTAGATTATGGCAAATAGCAATTTAAGCAATTGTTTCAGGCAGTTAAACCTTACTAAAAGTTAACACAGTTATTTGCCTGTTAGTGTATTAAAAAGTATGGCAACAATAGCAAATAACAATAGGTTTTGTAAGTGTTACCACTGGGATACGTCACTACAAAAGCCAAGTTCTGGCCTATATGTTTACCTTTTCATTCTGAAAGACATCTTAGAAGACAAATGGATTGCAAATGCCATTTTTACGGGGACTGTAAAAGTTACAGGGAAATAACAACAGGAAGAGAGTAATATAATAACAGGAAATGAGGAGATGACAGAGAAAGATGTAGATGCATGAGAAAGACTTGCATGCAAAAAAATGACAATGTCAGGACTTTAAAGAAGAGTCCGCTAAACACCTGACACAGGAAACTGTCACATCCATCAAGCCTTTTCTGTCTGTCAAACCTAGTGGACAGACACACCCTTCAGCACAGCCCCAGGTCTCTGAGGACACAGTTCTGTTCTCCAGACAACGTCCATATCCATCCGGTACATTCCTTTTTAAGGCGTGACCGAACGACTTTGTTATGATGTTCATGAAAATTTATGATTGCCTTACTTTACCTCTGGCGAGTTACAGGTGCCGCTTGGCATCTGAGAAAGTAAATCTCCAGACAGTCCTTGATGAAAACATTCTGTCATGGCCTTCTTCAGAACAATCCCACATGCTGAATATTCTAATCAGCGAGAACAACATGATTCAAACTTATTTAACCTTTTCTTTTTCTAGCATTTTCAGGCCATTGAACCTGTTTTGGTTGCATATGGCACATTTAGGTTGCTATAATTATTATAAGAAATGTTCAAAAAAGTATGTCCGAACCCAAACAGTTTTTATAACCACACTGCCATCTAGAGGTCACCGATTGAACTCTTCCAAAGCAGCTTGTTCAGCTATCACAACAGTCACTTCATGCAGGATGTTTAATGTCCATTTCTGGCAGGTTTTTTTAGCCAGAATGGATCACAAACATCAAGCCAGCTTC